>JACGCM010002890.1:2400000-3111116 GCA_014058105.1 Kingdonia uniflora | reverse complement strand
GTGGAGATGGCATGTCGAGGAGAGCCCGAATCTGATCTGGATCAGCCTCAATCACCTTCTTGCTAATAAGGTAGTCCAGAAATTGACTTGAATGTACTCCAAATTGATACTTATCAAGATTGTGACGCATCTTATAAGATCGAGGAATGTTAAATATTGTGTTGATATCTAAAATGTGGTTGATGGACTGTATTCTTTTGCTCAAAAGATTGTCAATGTTGACTTCTACGACATTCCCAAGCTATAATTTGAACATAGCACTCATGAAGCACTGATAAGTTGCACCCGCATTTTTGAGTTCGAAGGGCATGACTTTGTAATAGTAAAGTCCTCTTTCAGTGATGAAACTTGTATTTTCTTGATCTTGATCCAAAAGTGGAATCTGAATGTATCCCAATGCAGCGTCCATCATAGATAAATGTTCATGACCTGCTACAAAATTAGGGATCTGATTAGAGAAGGGAAGAGGGAAAATGTCCTTTGGAGTATGTTTGTTGAGATCGGTAAAATCAACACAAACTCTGATTTTCCAATTCTTCTATGGGACAGTGAAAATTTTGTATATCCCATCAGGATACTTGGCTTCACGAATCAATCCCACTTTGTTCAATTTCTCGATCTCCATGTTAACTTCATCTCAAAGTTGCGGTGACAGGCACAACTATTTTTGTTTGACTACAGTTGCATTGATGTTGATGGCCAATTTGTGACATGCCTTGGCCGGATTGACCCCAGGCATCTCATCAAAAGACAACACAAAAACATCTCGGTTTAGTCGTAAGAACTGAATGAGAGTGTCTTTTTTGTACTGAACCAGCTTAGTACCAATGAAAGTACATCTGCTAGGTCTATCAATGTTGATGTATTTAGTTGGCTCCTACCTGTGGAAGGCTGATCATCGGGGTGATCAGCTTTCTGTAATTGCTATGCAACATAACAGTCTGAGGTATCTAGAATAACAGAGATGGTATTTTTGCAAGCTCGAGAAAGCTTTTGACTACCCCTTATTTCGTAGATACCATCGTTGTGTTTGAAGTGGAGTGTTTGATGATAGGTTGAAGCGATTGCTTCCATATTATGAATAGGAAAGTATTTTTCATTTTATAAAACTGCATGTATATGTTATAAATATAGGTTGAGAATTAGTTATTCAGATCCACAATTTTACTATTTATTCATCCTTACTTTACTATCACACAAAAAAATATAATAATTAGCAACCTATTAGATTTTACATCAAAACCCTCCTCGAGGTCGCAGTTTTTCTCAGCCTTTACCGAGTTTCTACGTAAAATCTTATTCGTTTTAGCTTATTACTGCACCATCCTTATAAAAAGTATTTGTAATGATTATCCTTATGGAAAACATGACATTACAGGGGTAATGGCATGGCCATAAGTACTTTGATTTACTCTGGATCGATTTATAATCCCCTTTTGCTGACAAGGTACCCCAATAATTTCCCAGATGCAATTCCAAATTGACATTTTTTGGGGTTTAGCTTCATGCGATATGTGCGGAGAATGTCAAAGATTATTCGTAGATGGCTACAATGATCTTCTCTCTTTAGGCCCTAGCAGATCAATTCGCCACTGTTGACCTCCATGATTTTGCCCACGTGATGTTTAAACATATTTGTGACAAGTCTTTGATACGTTGCTCCTACATTTTTCAGACCAAAAGACATGATGGTATAACAGTAAATGTTTCTTTCTATTTCGAATGTATTTTTTTTATCATCTTTGGTAAGTGGGAATTGATTATACCCCAATGCTACATCTATCATAGAAAGAAGCTCATGTCTTTCTATTGAGTCGAGGAGTTGAGGAAGTAATGGAATGAGGAAGTTATCCTTAGGTGTGAATTTTTTTAGTTCGGCGTAGTCCACGCAAACCCTGATTTTACCATTTTTCTTCAGGGCCGTCACTATATTCTAGATCTACTTAGGATATTTGGCTTCACGAAGGAATCTAACTCGAAGAAGATTATCAATTTTTTCATTAACTACTTCTTGTAGCTGAAGGGGTTAGCTACGACGCTTATGTACTATGGCCTTGCTGTTGGGGATGGGGTTCAACCAATGGCAGGCAATAGAAGGATCGATTCCAGGCATTTCGTAAAAAGACCATGCTAATATATCGACATTCAATTTTAACAATTATAAATGGGCTTCTTTCTCTTCTTGTGAGAATTTAGGGCCAATAAAAGTACTTCATCCTTGTCCATCGAGTTATATGGACTCGACGGTATGCTGCTCGAATGTAGGAGGCAGTTCTTGCTATAATTACTATGCCTTTAGAAGCTTTGATGCATGAGAATTTGTGGTGGTATTCTCGCACATTCATGCCATATCTTGAGTTGCTTTGATTTTATAGACTCTATGATCAGTTGGGAAATATAATGCTAGGTAATATGCCAAATATACTACCTTGATAGAGTGACGCCAGCTTCTTCCTAAAATTCCCAAGTATTTTGATTCGACATCAATGGCAAGGAGTTTAACAAATACGGCTTATGATCCTGCTTGAACAGGCAATGCAATTTCTCCCATGGTTGATTCTATAGAACCATTAAATCTTGTGATGGTTGCCGTTGAAGCTTTAGCTGAATCTTTGAGGCCTAAAGCATCAATCACTTTCTTGAATAGCACGTCAGTCGTACTTCCAATGTCAACATGGAGCGTGTGCAAATAGTCCTATCTTATTTTAAGCATGATCACCAATGGGTCGTTATGAGGGTACTTGACATAGCTGATGCCGCAGTCTTCGATTGAAATGTGATATGGGGGTTTGTCATTGCTGAAGCTGGGTAGAAGTTTTACAGATTTTAGAGATGATATCATTTTGTTGCATGATGTAATTTTGTCATCATTCTTTCGCTTCTTACCTTTTTTGATCTCAATCATGTAAAGATGGCGAGCTTGACCTTGAACCTACTCTTGTTCAATTTTTTTTCTTTATGTTTCTTCTTCAAGGAATTTCTAGACATCGATAATGTACTCGTAGAGCCTCCTTGTATGGATAATACGGTGAAAATTATGTATAAGAGAGTAACAGTTGTTACTCTCATAGTTAAAGACATTATGATACTGGCACAATGGTTTATTCAGTAGGTCTGGAATTTCCTGTGCTTCTTGAAATAACTCATTCCCCCTTAGAATTGGTAAGATGGCAGATAGGTTTGCCATCATAAGAAGCAGGATCGGGTTATGTCTATCTTTCTTCCTGTCTTTTATTTTGACGCTGTCGTTCAACTGCTCACGTTGTTTGGCAAATGCAATGCTTACCAGCTTTATGTGCGTCAACAAAAGTACATCGTTTGAATGAATAACAGAGAAGCTTTTCATTTTATCCTTCTTGGAAGATTCAAGCTCGATAAAGTTATTAACCACATCAATCATTTCAGTGACTGTTTTGGGTTTATGAAGTGTAAGCTCTTCTTAAACTTTAGAATCGATGTGGAGTACTGAAGTGAATACTGGTACGATAATTTTTGGATCTGAATTCCCAATCTTCCTTGTTTCTTACAAGAAACATTTGTAGAAGTTTGCTAAGGTTTCCTTCACACCTTGTTCGAAAATGAATAAAGAATCAACTAGTATCTCAAGTTTTTTTGCATGTGCATAGTTTAATTCGAACTGTCACTATAACTAGACGAAGCAGTTATTGATCCTTCAGGAATGGTGTAAAACAGCCTAAGAGGCTCATGTTAAACAAATGACATAATATGCGATCATTTTTGGAATACAAATCGATCGCTGCTTTGAAGTGATGAACGTTGGTGAGTAGGTCGGTGAGACCTGCATATTGATAAAATTTCGGCATGTAGAAGTTGTTTGGAATTGGCATGACTTCGAGGTGAGGGGAAATAGGATTTGTCTCGATCCTATCCAAAGTGGATCTTCGTCTAGGATTGTCATAATGAATGTCTAGAATTTGATTGTTCAAGTCATCCAAGGATATGATTTGTGGGAAAGTGTTTGGTACAGCTACTGCTAGAGGATCAAAATCTTTATGTCCTTCCGGGTCTAAATGTTCTTTAATTAGTAATCTCAAAGGAGGCGGCAGGGTTTGGTGACGTGTTCGTCGACTTTCCTGGGTTGTTGATACTGATGATATGAGGCCAAAATGTCGTGATACTCTATCTAGGTTCCTCAATCGAGATCTAGAAGTTCGATTTTATTCTTCCCATGGTATGTTCTCTCTTTGTAAAGCTTTAGATCGATGATCACTTCGGGTCTGGGAGGTGATCCTTGTCGAACAGTGAATTAATTTTGTTGCCTTCATAGACTCTCCATTTCTTTTTGATAAGTTCTGCACTATATATCCAGGGCTTTCCTCCTTTCGTCTCTCTCGACTTGGAGGGCTTGAACGTGAATCCTTTGATCTTTGAGCCGCTAGAGCCTATCAGATTCTATCTGCTCTGAAGCTCGATTACAATATTATGTAAATTGACTGGTAAGACGCCAACTGGAATGTAGTTGTTGTTCCTTTGGGCACTAGAGGTACTACTATGGTTTATGCTGGTCATGGTAGTGATCGTTCAAGATAAGATTTGGTAAAGAAAAAAGTAGGGTATCTTCCCACAGATAGTGCCAATTGTAATGGCTAGTTTTTTGGATGGTAAATTTGAAGTTATGATGATCAAGCAGATAAGATTAGAATACACTAGATTTTACGTGGAAACTATGTAAAATCTGAGAAAAACTACGCCTCAAGGAGGAATTTAGATGTAAATCCAATATGTGCTAGATTATTATAATTTTCAGAGATATTTGATAAGTATACTCAAGAATGATATGTAAAAATCTACCCCATTTGACATATGTTCTGCCTATATTTATAATGGATACAGACAATTACAAAATAATTGGTCTCCTAGTTTCATGGGTGGTGGGAGAACTTCGCGGATTATGTCCAACGACTCTATTTGACCAAGTTCAACAGTTACTGCAGAGCATCGAGATCTGTAGACGTGGGTATGATAGCTTTGACTTGGTTTTGCTAGCTTCTCCTTGTAGAATCTGGGGATCAAATGACAAGATATCTTCGACTTGACTATATCTAGGATATCTTTATCGAATCTGGGGAATATGCTACTACATCTTTGCACTTAGAGAACCCCTAGATCGCGTATTATTGAGAACGGATTGTAGCTTGATAATAAAGCGGGGGACCAAATATAGAATTCATGCAAAGAAGAAGAACAATCACCCACAACACAAGCAATGAACGTTGTTAACCACTAAGGGATATATCCACGGGCGCGAAGAAGCAATCAACTATGAAACGAGAAATAAATATATTTACTATCTAATACAATGATCCCCTTCTTCTCTCTAGGCGAGTGCATGATCACTCTCAATCCCCCATGGCTTGAGAGGGCGATGCCCCAAAAATAGAACTTCTCTCTCACCTGTCCAAAGCTTATCTCACAAGTCCATATGTTAAAATAAAATTCTAATATGCTCCCTTATATTTATAAGAAGTGATTACATAAGAAACTTGTACAATAAGTAATACGAAAAATAAGTTTCTAATCAAGCACAAAGTAGGAAACCTTCCCAAATTGGGAACTCCCATTAATAAACTACCCCCACCATAAAATTCCAAGTTTGACTAAGTTTTGCAGTTTCTAAAATTTCAAAACTCCTTCACAAAGTCAAACAGTACGAAACTTGCCCCACAAGTCAACTTTGCATGACCCGAGTCAAATAACAAGTTGTTTGTGGAGTTATATACTTAAAAAGATAGAAAGTCCATACAACTATTAATAGTTAAATACACAAAATAGTACATGATGTAAGAGAGAGGGTTTGTATCAGATCACACGTAGTGAGAAAACTTTTCCATTGAATCCGAAAAGTTATCTTAGCGATGCTGAAAAAGGGTAAATTAAGCATAGCCTACTGTGGATGTCATAGGGCCATAGGTCACATAGTACTAGAAAAGTAACAAACACACCCTAAGATGCATTTCTAGAACATTGAGAGGTATTTTTGAGTGTCCCCGTCCCATGAATTTTCATTACAGGACTCCATTTAAAAAATATTGAACTGGTAAGACAACAAATAAGAAAATAAACTTGAACTGATTAATGGACATGTTATTTGCAATGTCCTAGCAGACTCTAATTATCAATATTGGAGTATATGTGTATACTCCAGCTTAGTTTGGTTCGATACAAATGCAACTTCAATGCATTTGCAAATGTGCAGCAATGCAAATCATGAGCTGGAAAAGTAACAATTCACAAGTGCATTTCAACCATTTACCTGTAATTGAATTCCCTTGCATTTGCACACGACTTGTATTACAAAACATTAGTTGCAATGCTACACAAATGAATTGTATTTACAATGTATTTCAAGTAATACAATACAACTTATTAACATGTGTTTGGTTTAAAGTAATGCTAGTGGAGTTGAAGCAAATGCTCATATTTGGTAAAGGTATTTTCATTAATATGTGAGTAAACTATCACATACATGAATCATATAACAAAATAAATTGGGTAACTATCACTTACATGATTCATATAACACAATCAATCGGGGAACAACTGGAGAGAGAGCGAGAAAAAGAGAGAGAGAGTGAAAGAGAGAGAGATATGCTTTAATGGTGATGATATTGAGGTTGTAGTGGCTTATTCTGTATCTCGGACTCATGCTTCATCTTTGAACTATATACGAACTTTTGACCTCATCAAAAAAGTATGTGGCACATTTGAAGCACGATCAGAATCAAGACAGCAACATAAGGAATAATACAAGTTTCTTAACCAACACCACTCGCTCATGATACTGCTCACGCTCTTAGTTGGGAACCGTCTTGATATACGCTTATTTCATATCTCGAACTCATACTTCATCCTCAAACTCATTAACATGCATGAAGCACTACTTAAGACATATTTAGTATCCCTAAGTTCGAGTCATCACTATTCGGCATCTACATCAGCAGTTCAAGTCAAGAGACACAACATCATCAATAAAGCCGCTACAAGGCAAGCATAATCAGCCCGTTATACAATCTAGTCAAAGAATATCAAGCATATATTTTGAAACGTCCATCATTAAGAATCTTAATGGCCATCAAACGGTCATATTATAAGACCTATAAATAGGATCAGAGAATTCGAGATAAAGGGGGGAGGAATTCTCACTCTAACACTCCATACACAAATACTCAGAACAATCAATGTAATAAGCTAGCACTCTCAATAAGATCTCTCTCTCTCTTTCTAAAATCCTTTAGAGAGGTCATGGTTTTTAACCAATTCAAAGGTTTTCCAAGCTAAATCATCGTGTTATCTTTTACTTACTGTTTGTAAGCATTCAAAACACATCCGGTGTAAAGGCTAAGTCAAATTCCCAGAATTAGGCTATTATATTTGGCACCGTCTGTGAGAATCAATGTTTTTAAACTCATTATCTCGGAAAATGCTGATTATCATTTCTCTGGATGGTACTTCCAAATCAGATCACGTCGGTTACTACAGCATAGAAAAATGCCACTCTAGCAGAGCTGAGGGCTAATTTAAACTCTGAACCAGAAAGGCATGCCACTCTGAAGTAATAGCTAGCTAGTGTACAAGATGCGTTGAAAGTTCTGTAGGGCTAGAAGATCGCCGTCCTGGTGAATAAAGGCATATAACCAGAAGACTTGCGAATTTCTATTCATGACAGAATTTGCCCTTCCTAAAAAAGTAATAACTTAGGAGGTGCACTTCAATCCAACCATCATCAGCGAGAAATGGAACCTATCCTGATCCAGGATGTCTGCCATGAAGTAGATGGTGGCCTTGCAGGAGTCCAACAAGCTGAAAATCCACCTCGAAGTATTGAGTTCAATTGAAAGATCATCAAAGTGAAGGGAGTGGCGACTATAATCCTGGAGAAGGATGCGCCACATGCCCAACCATAAGAGCTCGACAATATGTGACTCAGAAACATGTTAAAATGCGAATCAATGAATTGCTTGAAGCTCAGACTCCGATAACCAAAGGAATCCATAACAGATTACAGCAGAGCCCGATGGCACAAGAGCTACTGGATGGCAAGGTTCCAACTGGATTCCATACTCCAAAGATTCAAAAATACAAAGGGACTGATCTAGTAGAACACATTCAAGAGTTCCAGTATGCCTTATGCTTGCATTAAACTTCAATTCACATTCTATGCCATCTCTTTCCTACCAGTTTATCAGTCAAACCGCAGCGATGATTCCACACGCTACCTGAAGGGTCCATTACAACTTCAAGCAATTATGCGAGCTCTTCATCAAGAATTGCATGTACTACAGAGACATTGAGAATAATTTGTATTCTCTTTTCATCCTTAAACAAATACCAGGATAGAAGTTTGCGACGTTCACTAAGAAGTTTCTAGAGTTAGTTAGAATATTAGATCGACTCGATCAGAAGATTACTATTTCGGCTTTCACCAATGCTTTACTCGTCGATGGAAGGGCGAAGGAGTATCTCATCCTAAACAAGCCACTTTGGAGGACATGATCAAAAACGTTAAGGAATATATTGATCTCAAAAGAATGGTGTCTGACAGATTGAAAACTCAAAAATTAACATTGACAGCCAAAGATAAATCCATAGGCCAAGATTTTAATCATGCTGCTGAAAAGGGAGGAGACAGGGAGCGAATAAAATCTAATGATGAATGACCGTAAAAGGATAGTAACTTGCCAAAACTCTGCCTTCCCAAGATGAATGATAAATATAACCATAACCAGCATTTATCCTATACTTCAGAAGGACAAGTTTTTTTGCAATGCACAGTATCTCCAACCTATTGAGAACAAACCCTATTGCATTTACCACAAAGTCCAATATCATGAGACGGAACACTAATTTACCTTATAACAACTATTGGATTACATTTTTGCCGATTGACGAATGTATGAATACATCGTGGGCGTGGAGAATTACAAAAATGGGAGTTATAGACTTCCTTCAGAAGCCGTGCGGGTCGAAGAACCAAAAGGGGAGATACCTTTGTACCATATCCAGCTCAGTCACTTCATTGAGACTCAGACTATCAGCCAATTGAGCAGAAGTAAAAGATGTTGTGCCGGCCAATGTCATGACCTACCCAAGAATGGTAAAGAAGCTCGTTTACTTCCCTTATCTAGTTCCCAACGTACAGGGATTTCTTTCGATGATTGGAATGTTTTTCATTTCTACTTTCCTCACCATAATGCTTTGGCAATCATGTTAAAAATGAGAAATGTTGTACTGCACAAAATAATGATAGATATTTGTAGTAGTATTAAACAACTATTTCAAAGCACGATTGATCAGATGGGACAGGCCGATATTGTGCAGCCCAGTGACATTGACATCTGTGGGCTTAATAGATCTAGAGAAGAACGTGGGTAAAGATTATACTTCCTATTACGATAGAACCAACAATAGTTAACGTTATATTTTATGTTATCAATGGAAATCTTGTCAATTAGGTTCAATGGGACGTCGTTGGTTACACAATATGCGAGCTATTCCATCGACCTATCATTTGGCACAGTAATTTGAATGGAATGGTAACATTTACGAAATCAAAGGAAGCCTGAAGCCAGCCCCAGCATGTGAAAATACTGTTGCCATCGAACCGGAGCCCTCAAAGCCATAACTCACAGAGCAATAACCGAAAATAACAGAGAACGTTATAGAAAACTTAACAGTAAACTCTACAGAAAACCAGCTGCCAAGCGTAGAAATCATAGAATACGTCGAAATCAGTAGGGACAAGTAATGAACATACATTGGAACTCTTCTGCCCACAGCAGAACGAGATGTTCTTATCTAGTTCCTTAAAGACAACAGTGATTTTTTTACATGGATTTTTCATGAAATGCCAGGTATTGATCCCAATTTGGTCTGCCATAAGTTAAATTTGATAGAAAATGTTGAAGGCTTCAATCAAAAGCAGAAAATGTAGTAGCATACTCGTAGCCATCGATAGACAGTCGAAGCCCACTTCGCAGCCTACTCGAATGTATCGAAGCCTACTTAATCTATAAAGAAGACTCCCTAGAGATCCCCCGAAGATGAAGCTTCGACACCAAACAAAGCTTCGAGGATGGACTAACATGTCGTGACAGACACTCTTCGACCATATCTAAACGTGGTCAAAGTATGACGAGACAGGCAGCCAACTCACCAGACAAGCCATCATAATGATTAACTTTTACAGTTACAGTGACAGGCCGACCACTTCGCCACAGTGCTAAAGTACAGAGACACATCAAATAGTTGTCACAGTGACAGTACAGATAGGGCCGACGCTATAACTCGCTGGGATTTCCTTATAGTAATTATGTAATCCTGACCCACATTAGCTGAATAATCTTCCTATGAATCTATAAATAGAGGAGAGGGGAAACAAAGTAGGTGTTAAAAAAATTACCTTCAGCCTCTTGCATTTTACCTTTGACCTCCCAGTGCACACTGTATTCAAACCTACCAATAACTCTTCAGTAATATAATCTATCTTAAAAATCCTCATCAGAGGTCATAGAGAGTCACATTCGGGCCTCTACACAAGTATTTGATTATAGTTAGTTCTTACTCTAGACTAATTGCTTGCATCTCGTTGATTGAAGATTTATTCTACGTTGTAAGAACCAACTTCACCTCAAAATGAAGTTACGTCCCTACAATTGGCACCGTTTGTGCTTCCCACCCTGCCAATCTCCCTTCCTTTTTCCCCGCCTTTTGTTTTCCACCTCAACTGATTATCTTCAATGACACCCATACGCCGTTCTAACTCAACCCAGGCAGGCAACTCCATTGACGGAGTAGCTGCCCAAATTGCCTTAATCTCTTAACAAGTCGCTCAGGCAGGGGAGAGCCACCAAAGCCAGCTAAACCAGGATTGTGAAAGCCACCGCTTGGCACTGGAAGCTGAGAGGAATCGCCGCTTGGATGATAATAAAAGATAGAACAGAGCAATCGATTAACTGCGCAACACTTACTTAGAGCTCCAGAGATTATAGCCCTAGGAACGTCCTCGCCCGTCCCAGACACCAGACCCATCACGCGTATCTGCCCGCCCCGGCCTAGGACCCTTACCAAACCTCGAAATACCCCTAGTTCACATCGGTGCCGAAGGTTTCCCCGTAAAATTCACCCAACCGGCTCCGCCCACCTCAGGATTCACCCCACATAAGACTCTTCTGACTCAACCCTCCACTCCTCCAGATACCCCAGACGCCGTCCAGCTCGGGAATGGATCGAAGAACGCAGTGCTAATTTTATACCACATGCTCGACCTCACAACCCTTGATTTCATCAATCTCCATTGCTGGTTCTACAACCTCCCAAATGGCTCGATACGAACCTTCGAGCAGCTATTACAACTTATCATTGCACAGTTTGCCTTTAACAAAGACAGAGAGGTCAGAGTTGACGCTCTATTCAATTTTAGAAAATCCGGCAGTGAGACCCTCGAGCCCTTCACCATGAGATTCCTCGACGAATCTCAGAAAATAGAAAATCATGACTGCTCGAATGCTACTTTGGCATATTCGAATGCCCTACCCGGCCGTAGCCGAGTTAAAGAGTATCTAGTTCTCCAAAAACCAAAAACACTCGAAGAAATGCTCTTGAAGGTCAATGGCTATATCTACCTTGAGCGCTTTCAATAGTCCCGCAAATAGAGCCAGCCTTCGCAAACAACAAACATCAATAATCCTCGACAACACCCCCACTATGCTCTCACACCCCTTATCGCTTCTGTCTCACATGAGACTGAGAGCTGCAAATGTCCCAACATTGATAACAGCATCGAAGTTCGCAAGAAGCGACCAAGGCATGTTTTTCCTATACTCACCGCCCCCCTCAGTACCCTTCTGCCACACATACATGCAGATCCCATTTGGCACGTCCCTTTCCCCATCGAAGTAAGACCAGGCGAATCTTACTGCGCCAACCATAAGTGCAACTATCACCATACCAATAAATGTTTCGCCCATTCAGCGCTCTCTCGAACTTATCTTCAGAGCAGGACGTTTACACCAGTATATTTCTGATCATCCAAGCTTCCTCGATGGGTCTTACCTCAAATCTCTATCCACCCCTACTAGTGACCCAGCCGAGGTGCACATCTATAGAGTTAAGTTTATCAAGGTTAAGAACATAGAAGGTGGACATTCCAAGAGCAAACGAAAACGAATCAAAGAATGTTTCAAGCCAACCTATCAGAAGAAATTCCCTACCCTTCTGCCAGAATCAAGCTGTCACCCTCGTCTCGAAGGTATTTCCTTCCTCAACTATGACACTTTAGACGTTCGTTTCCCCCATTCCGATCCATTAGTCATCAGGATTAAGATCGAGAACCTCGTCCTCTATACAATGCTCGTAGATACTGGGACCGCAGCTGATGTCCTCTTTCTCCAAACAATCCAAACCATGATGAAAAAGACCTCATAACCGCTGCCAATATCGAACTAAAGGGTTTTAATAGATCAACCAAATTCGTTGTTGGCCGTATCAGCCTACCCGTCACCACAAGCCCCGTTACCCTTCAAACCAACTTCATCGTTATTGACAAGAAGTTCGAATGCCTCAGTATACTTGAACGAGATTGGCTTCACACCATGCAAGCTATACCTTAGACCTACCATCAGGCCACTCGATTTAGCAATCACGAGGGTTCTTTAAATTTGAAAGGCTTTCAATGCCTTGCCCGCTCATGTGAGCACCCAGAGATTGACCCAACCCAAAAACTTGTCAGCCACCCATAGCAATCACAACATCTTTCTATCCCCTCGACTTTGATAGATACCACCTCACCCGTCGAAACCCACTGTCTATATCAAAATCGACGGCCCTTGTCAGGGTATATATATCAAAACCTTCCTCAATGAGTCAGAGCGCCTCAAAGTTTTAGAGTTCCTTCGAGCAAACAAAGACATCTTCGCCTGGACATTTCAAGAGATACCTGATGTCGGCCCCAACCTGGCTTGCCATCACCTCGATCTCATCCCCTATTCCTCAGCAGTAAAACAGAAAAGCGTAACCTGGCACATCGATATGAAGATTTAGAGGGAAAAGAGGGAAAAGCACTCTTTTTAAGGCGTAAGAGGGAAAAGAGCCATGAGTGCGAACAAGCCTTCCTCAAACTCAAAACTTATCTTGGTCGCCCACCGATTATCAGCACCCTTATCGAAGGCAAAGCAGTCTCTTTAAGCCTTGCTGCCACAGAAACCTCTCTCAGCTCAATGCTCATTCGACTTGTTTTCAACATCGGAAAACCTTCATATTTTATCGGCAAAACTCTAACCCCCGCAGAAACTCGATATTCCAAACTTGAACGTTTACTCCTCACACTTGTCAATTCTGCCCGTAAGCTCAAACCTTATTTTCAGGTTCATCCCATCCGTGTTATTACCAGTTATCCCCTTCGAGAAGCACTTAGCAAAAAGAAAAATCCAGACGAGTGCAGCAGTATTCTGTATATCTTGGAGAACGCGACATTACCTTCGAGAAGCAAATATCTCTGAAAGGCCAAGCAGTTGCAGATTTTCTAGCTGACTTCCCGGTCGAAGATGTCGATTGGGAAGAACATGAAGATGACTTATCAGAAGACCAACCTAAAATAGAAGATCCCTGGCCCTCTCACTAGCTGGCGTTTATTCACAGATGGATCAGCAGGACCTAATGGCTCTGGAATTGGAATTGGAATTGGAATTGGTATTGTCTAGAGAAAGTTATCAAACTTACCTTTAAATATTCCAATAACGATGCAGAGTATGAAGCCTTGATCCATGGCCTCGACCTCGTACTCAACCTCGGAATTCCCAAACATGCAGTCTTTACAGATTCCCAACTTGTTCAGAGACATTACACAAGAGAAATCCAAGCTATTGGTAGCATGGCTGACTACGCCCTTTTTGTGCGACAGCACATGGACCGGCTCCCCAAAAAATCCACAATAAGTAATTACCATCGAGGAGAAAATCGACATTCAGATGCCCTAGCCTACATAACAGCCATGCTTGGGCAATCAGAATCTCGTACCCTCCATATCAAAGTACTCGAACGCCCAAGTATCGACCAGATAGAAATCAATACCATCAATACTGGGAGCGAGAGTCACAATCCAGACGATTGGCGAACACCATTTCATCATTACCTCTGCAATTCCATCCTCCCAGATGATGCCAAAGCGAAACTGTCGCTGCTAGAAAACTGTCACAGATACATTATCCATAAAAATCAACTACATCAAAAATCCCCAAATGGCGTCCTCCTTCGATGCATATCCCAAGCTGAAGCCTCTTAAATCTTAGCCAAACTTCATGAAGAAACCTGGGGTGCTCACACTTCTAGTCGTTCTATGGCCCTTCGAGCAGTCACCCAAGGATTATTTTGGACCGATTTGAAAAAAGCAAGCTTCAGAATATGCAAAACATTGTGACAAATGCCAATGTCACACCCATGAGATCCATTACCCCTCTCATGACCTCCATTTCAGTCAAGTTTCCTGGCCATTCAAAAGATGGGCCATTGATCTCATTGGACCCTTCCCAAAGGCCTCAGGTAACTGAGAAAACATCCTCATCGCAACCGATTACTTCACCAAATTGGTCGAAGCTGTACCTCTATACCGATCCAGATAAGAGGAAGTTATCAAATTTGTATAGGAAAACATCATCACTCACTTCGGCTGTCCCCATATGATTCAATGCGACAATAGTCCCCAATTCATTGGCAGTAAAGTCAGAAACTTCCTCAAAAAACACAACATCATCCTCTCACCCTCCACACCTTACTATCCCCAGGGCAATGGTCAAGTCAAAGCAATTAACAAATCTATTGTTGATGCTCTTAAGAAAGAGTCAATTCAAAGAAAGGACGATGGGTTCAAGAGTTACAACATGTCTTCTTGGCCTATCGCACAACCCAAAAAAAATTTACAGGATACGCCCCCTTCCTCCTGACATATAGAACTGAAGCTATATTTCCAACTCAATTTGAAGTACCCACTCGAGACCCTAACCTCCCAGACGAAGATAATGAGTTCGAACTTGTATGCAACATGTTATGGATCGATGAAACCAGAGATCGAGCTATCGTTAACCTTGGCCGGTACTACACATCACTTCAGAAATCCTATAACAAAAGAGTTTGATCACGGAGTTTAAACATTGGAGATCTAGTACTTTGACGTGCTAACCAATCTTTAAAACTTCAAACTGCTGGAATGTTAGCCGAATCTTGGGAAGACCATATGTCGTCTACGATAAAATAGATAAGGGTTCTTAATACTTAATGACAGAAGACGAAGAGCCTCTACCAAACCCCTTGAATATAATACAACTAGTCTCCTATAACAGGCTATACTCCAATCATCTACAACTGATGTAATCCAGAACATTCAATAAGCAAGTTTTTCAACCCTAACTTCGTCCCCTATTTTATTTTGAATTTCATGATTTAACTTAAGCATCATGTCAACCTTCGACCCGACTGATACTTGAGGGTGATCTCGAAATTTTTCAAGTTCCTAATTTCGAGCAAACTCGAGGGGCATGGATGGTCGAAAGACCGGACCCTCGGGGATGAATTGGGGGCGATCAGATATTGCATCGCTGAGGCCAAGGTCATCGAAGTCAAGTTCTTTTCTTTGTTTACCCCGGGTATCATGTCCACCCATGCCCCGGCTGATACTTGGGGGCGACCTTGAATTGCTCAAGTCTCCAAATTCGAGCAAACTTGAGGGGCAAGGATGGTCGAAAGAATGGACCCTCGAGGATGCATTGGGGGTGATCAGATATACATTGTTCAGGCTCTAAAACCGTCGAGGTCCAGTCCTTTTCTTGGTTTACCCCGGGTATCATGTCCACCCTCGCCCCGACTGATTATTCGGGGGGACCTTGAATTCCTCAAGTTTCCAACATTCGAGCAAACTCGAGGGGCAAGAATGGTCGAAAGACCGGACCTTCGGGAATGCGTTGGAGGCGATCAGATATTGCTTCGCTGCTGCTTAGGCCTTCAAAGTCTAGTAAATTTTTGGGCTTGCTCTAGGTATTACGTCCCCTCGGCCCGACTGATACTCTTAGGCGACCAGGAAAATTTTCAAAATTTCAAACATCGCGGTGGCTTCGGCCATCGATGTCCAGCAGAGCATACAGAGTTCGATCAAAATATCTTCGACACTCTTCAGAGTTCGATCACACTACAGTCATTCAAACATCGACAGTATACAAAAATACTATCTACAATTCTATCAAGTGCAGAGAACATTCAACATATTATCCATTAGAAGAACAGTTACGGTACAATTCAAATATCAATCATCAAGAATCCAAAACAAGCAAAATCAATAGACTATGCATCCAAATTCCAACAATTCAAGGCCAGAACAAGATAACACAGTCAATTAGAAAATCAGATATCAAATCAAAAGTTAAAAATCAGTATGTCCAAAATCAATATATGCGGAATTCACTTCAGAAAATACGCATCAATATGTTCAGCACCAACTTCAGAAGTTCAACAGATAACAAAAGCACAAAAAAAAAAAAAACCTACTGAGTTCAGAGACCAACAGAAAACAACAACATCGTTCAACATATTTCAACTCAACATTATAATCTGCAGAAGAAGACATGAAACACCGACCCCAAATACCTTATATCAGCGCGGTTACACCTTCTTGCTCTACAGATTCCCCAGCAGCTTCATTCGAACCTTCGACGACCAAACCATCAACAGTTCTACCAATGGGCACTCCAATAAGAGAAGTATCTACACCACCCCCAGTACTTCCAACTGCTTCATCAATAATGATCGCCTCTCCTCCCATCATCTGAAATTTACCCCCTTCAACAAGTTTTGGAGACACAGGGTAAGGCTGCAATGTCTCAGGGTCATACCCCTTATATCCTATAAAGCATTTCAACCAAACAATTACCTTGTATTTGCCATCATACTGCCGCTGGAAATTTACCTTCTGATCTTTTTTTTCCCTCTCACAGGCCGCAAGCTTTGCAGACCACTCTCACTCCAGCCTCGACCGCTGCAGCTTGAGTTTCTCATCTTAAGAGTCAGTAAGCACCCCCATATTTTGCTTCAACATCCTGACTTCAGACACCAATGATGCCTATTTCCTAAGAGAAAGATTCAGGTTTCTTTTGCTTGTTAAATTTTTGCCTTTACTGACTTCATTGCCTTGCTTCAAGTTTGTATCCAAACATCCACCTGCTAAAATATTCAAGAAATCAGTGCACCTCGGAACTCAAAGAATTTTTAAGAAGTCTCAAAGTACCACAATAGAAAGCCATATATAGTTACCTAAAACATGTGTTTCTTTATTTCCTTCGATGCCTCGTCTGGATCATCTTCCCAGAGCTCGACCATCGAAGCCTGCTTTGCCACAGCCTGTTCTTGTCGCTCAGCCTCCATCATCTCTTCATCCTCCTCTAGTGAATTATCCTCCCCCAGCACCTTACACCTCTTGCGTTGGCCAGCCTTCCATTGCAGCACCTTCGGGGCTTCAGGAGCTACCCGGCCCTTCCCCTTCTCAGTTTGAGTTGCTACCGGCCACGTCCTCAACTACGAAGCATCTCCTGCCACTTTGGGTACTGGCACTACTTGCTTTGATCCCCTACGCGATCTCGGCACAAACTGCTAGTTCCTTGGAAACTCTTCCCCTCCCATCTCTTTTTGACCCTTTGAAACACCTTCACCTCTTTTTCTCTTTGGTAGCTTTGGCGTAGCAGGTACGTCTCAAAGCAGGGAATCCGCCTTCTTCCTCCATTGTCTTTTAATTTTGAGACTGCCAAACACAGAATTTACCCAGTCTTCACTAGCTTCGAGCGGAGTAAGACGAACTCCTCAGACTTGCAGATTAATACAAGAACACAGTTATCACTTATTTCAGATGCAGATCAACAAAAACCCATTGATAGTAAACATACTTTCGTTATATACCTAATGATGTAATTTATAAGGGTCATCCTCGTCTATATTCACATAGTTACCCCTTATTATCAGTAAATCTTTATTCTACCCCCGGCCTGTTGAGCACAGATCAAAGAACCAAGGTTTCTTTGGGTGACATTGGATGTGATAGGTCCCCGGGTTCTGACTAGCCTTCCTTGAGTAAAAGGCAATAATATCAACCCACTTAATCAAACTTCGACCCTCACCATCCAATTTTACATTCATCCCCTCTATCACCCTCATCATCACATAAAAATTACCATTCATTTGCACCAGAGCTACCCCCCAAAATTCAGCACTTCTTTTACCAATTTTTAAAGAGGAAGCTCTAGTCCCAATCAAATTTGGCCACTATAAGCCATAATCCCTTCCCCAGGGTCCGAATTGAAGGTCAACCATACCCCTGCAACACTCAGATATACCCCCACCTTCGGGAGTTCTAAGTTTGTGACAAACTGATCTAATCTAATCCTATCTTTAGCCGAAATGGCACCTTCGACCCTATCCAACTCAGTCGAATCCCTACTATCATCACTTTGCACCTTATCTCCCACTCTACCACCCGAAGGCCCTTCATTACCCCCCTCCCCCCATACTATTTCCACTTCATCATTATCTTCGGTCACTATCGTCCTTCAACGTCTCGTAACCGGAACCCCCTTAGCCGACAGAACCATACATAATGAAGCTTCGGTTACAACATCTAACACTTCTATATCCCTGCCCTCATCCATTGAGGCTCGACCAAAAATACTAGCTTCAAATTCTTCGATCTCCTCATCTATCAGCCTCTGTCACAAAACTTGACGGTTATGCATTTTAGACTACAGAAGAAGAGGCACACAATTAGATCGATAAACTTGACAATTCCGTGTTGACACCCACTATCCCATTAACCCCCCTCACAAATTTATCAAAACTATAATCTCAAACCCTATACCTCCTCTAAGCCACCTCAAACCCTAGAATGGGTTGAAACCCAGATCCACCAAGTCTCCTTACCATCGAAAATAACACCTAAACCCTAAACACAAAATGTCTCACACCCTCAAAAGGGAAAAGCAAAGTAAAGTAGGCAGAGATCAAATGACTTATCAGTGATTAGCAGTACTATCCACGAATCAGCAAGATCAAAACAATAAATGCTGCAACCACCACCAAGTTCGAAATGGCGTGCGTTCTCTTCTCCTCACACTCTTCAATTTTTATAGTAAACCGTACAGTAACTACTGTCCTCATACTTATATATATTTCAAAAAACAATAATCGCCTTGATTTTCTAACCACTATCATTATCACGACCCCACTACCCTGGCATTTCAGCTACAACATGTTTTGACCAATGTACCACTTGTATCTCTCACGTGGGAACAACACCCTCACTTCAAGCTGCCTGTAAACAGAAAAGCATCTCGAACCTTCTTTCCCCCTACTCAAAACTAAACAATCAAATTCAAATAGTCGTATCATAAGCTTTTCAATAATACGAGTAAAATATCATCATTACTTTATGCACACTGCCCCAGGTTCACATACTTGTCTGACAGACCAGCTGTCTGGGTTGTCAGAATGGCTAGTCCAATCAAGTACCCATTAACACAATCCCCGAACTCGAGTAATCGACCATTCTACGTCTTGAGCAATCCTCAACAGATAGCCTCAAATTCACTGATCAAATATATCGACGTTCGATACAGAACACACCCTTCAATTCAGCAACTTTGACCCCACGACCGACTGGAATCATAAACTTCGACCATTCAAAAATTTATACGTACAGATAGTGTTTTCAACTTCGACATACTTTATCTTTCGCTTTGACAAAATTCATTTTTACCTTCGAATAACACAAATAATATATTGAGACAGTTATACTATCAATTCACAGTTATACTATCAATTCACAGAGTAGTAGTAGTAATATAATGAAAATGGTTTCCCATTCACAGATTCATGATACTATGTCCAAAATTTAGATTATATTACTACTACTCACAGATTAACAAAGCAAGTTATCCCAGGAAACCATTTTCATTCAGAAAGGAAGAAAATATTACAAACCTTGTACAGAGAAAGAAAAAAAAAATGGGAAACAGAGCAAAGGAAAGCCACAACACCAACATATGATAGAAGACCCTAGTTATTAGCGGGATGATCCCCTTCAACCACAGCCGCTGCATCTGCATCCTCCTAGTCCACTATATTATCTGCGAAGCCTTTGAGAAGAGACAGCCGATGGCCAGGTAACGGCCCCATCATCTGCACTATTCCCCACCAGTACGCGAAGGGCATACCATAGAGTGGTACCCCAGGTTCAACTTCAAAAAGGTCTAGCATTTTAACATTAATATTATCCTCTATACCAAACCCCGGTTGTAGACCGTAGACCCAACAAGGCCTCCTGGATTTTCCTAGCTCTCACCACCACTTCATCTTCCTGAACAGGTACGCTTCCAGCCATGTTGATCAAACCAAGTTAAAGAAATAGATAAAGAGAATACTGCAAGATAGATGATGAAATTCGCTCTACCCTACGCTCTTTTATACCTACTAACCCACCATAACTTTCCCCCTTCCTTAACCAAATTAATGGCAACTTTTAATTTGCAACCTCGATAAGTTAACATTCAACCTTTCCAACTTCCTAGACGTAACTGATTCGCGGGTACTTACATTCAAACCTTATTCCTGAGGACATCTAGTCAAGTGTACCTCCAACGTCGAGCATTAGTCCTTATAACCATCGATCATCACAAACAGCATCTCATCATAACCTTCGGCTACCATTACCCTCAATCATATTATTATACCTCGACACCACTAACAGTTTGATAACTTGTGTATGCTAAGCGTTCCTACAAGTGTTTTATCTCAATTCGTCTACATTATCAATCAATCACAGTAATTCCAGTGCGCAGAAAATATTATGTCCATTCCAAATATCCGATCAAACAAGCAGATTATATTCCTACTACCACCCCAAGAAAAAAACAAAAGCATGCCAAAATACAAATATCGACCATATCAACCAGTAGCCCTACGTCCGGAAGGTCATGCTCCACTTGCAGCATTTTTCTCCTCGATAATCTCTTCTGCACAAACAAGACTTTTGGCCAGAGCCATCAGAAAGAGATAGCTCCCCTCAGCAGTCGTAAAGTGAAACCTCAGCTTTTCCCACAGATAGGCACAAGGATTACCATTGATGAACTCCCCAGGTCCTACCTCCACAAGGTCCGGCATGTCCCAGTTTAGATTATGCTGCCCAAAAAACTTCATATGCAATTCCGCCCCACTGGACAATCGCGAGCGAAGCCCATCCTCTTCTGGCAATGCGTATTTGGCGTGGTATCCATTCAAATGTTCAGAATTAGGAGGAAGAGCAGAAGACTACTGCGAAAGGAAGAAGATACAGCATTTATTCACAATAATCCATCTTTATAGCCTTTACCTCATTTATTACCCTATAACTACCTACACCTCTTAATTACCCTCTTTTATTACTTACTCGAAAACACATAGTGAAACTGCTCAGATTCCAAGACCGAACAGTTTTCTTAGCGAACACCTCACCACCTAGCTTCGAGACCATCACTGAGAGGGGGCGAATATAGTAGCCTACATGTAGCCTTCGGCAGACAGCCGAAGCCCACTTTACAGCCTACTTGAATGTATCGAAGCCTACTTAATCCCTTAATCAGACTCCCTAGAGATCCCCTGAAGATGAAGCCTCGACAACAGATAAAGCTTCAAGGATGGACTAACACGTCGCGACAGACACTCTTCGACCATATCTACACATGATCGAAGTATGACAAGTGAGGCATATGCCAGTTCGAGGTTCCGTAAGGCAAATTCATGGGGCATTTGATTAACAAGTGGGGCATAGAAACGGAACCAGATTGTCTTTGCGCACTGTTGTCTATGCCTTCTCTTAAAATAAAGAAAGACGTAAAGAAGTTAGCATGCAAGATTACTGTAATAAATCGTTATGTCTCGAAGTCTTCAGATCGATGTCTTTGGTTATTTGATCTATTGCGTGAAGGAACAGCGAAAAAGAAATCTAAGAAGGATCCTGAGATTAAGTGGACAACAGAATGTGAAGGAACATTTTATGCACTCTAGAGTTATTTGGATGAACTACCAGCTATAAGTACACCTGTAGAAAAAGAAGGACTCAACATCAATCTGACTGTTTCTGATGAATCATTAAGTTATGTTCCAATTCAACATGATTAAAAGATGGAGAAACCTGTCGACTTCATCAGTAAAACTCATACTTCAGTAGAATCCCGGTATACCAAGATCGAGAACATAACATCAATTTCAAACCTCGTCATTCTGAAAAAGGTCAAGCAGTAGTAGATTTTCTTATAGACTTCCCAGTAGAAGATCCTACAGAAATCAACGATGAATAGTTCGAGGAAAAATCAAACTGGGTAACTCAAAATGGTTGGCACCTTTAAACTGACAGTTCAGCCAGACCAATAGGATCAGGTATCAGAATCGTGCTTATCACACCTTCCAATGACAGTATTGAAAAAGAAATTCGACTCAATTTCGACACTGCCAACAATGAGGCTGAATACGAGGAATTAATCCACAGACTAGACATGGCTCTCGAGATTGGAGTTTTTGAGCTACCAGTGTATACAGATTCTTTTCTTATTCTGAACCATTATACAGAGAAGTTTCAGAAGAATAAAAAAATAATTGATTGCGCCATAACAGTAGCTGGCAGAATGCACAGATTCAAGAGGATTACCATTTAACATTTGCCACGTGGAGAAAACAGGCATGCTGATTCCCTTACCTATTTAGCTAGAATACTAGGCACTGAGGCCCAACATTTCAAGATCAAAATGATATTCACCCCCAGTATTAACATCATAAGCTCAAATTTTTTTAATACTAGGGGCGTTGAAGAGGATGAAGACGATTGGAGAGGACCGTTTCTCACATATACAAGACCTCATAGCATATTTGATGGCAAACTCCCAAAAGATCCTACTGAAAGACGATGCATACTTGATAATGTTAAACAATAGTTCGTGGATAATGGTTTTCTTTACCAAATTTCAGTCACATGGCCGTATCTTGAGTACTTATCAAACAAAAAAGCATAAAACTTCCTTCACAAACTCTATGAAGGCAATTGTTGTTCCCATACAACAAGACAATCTCTAGCTAATCGTGCCCTTACCCAAGGAGACTTTCGGCCTAAAATAAAATCTTAGGCCATTGAACTTGCAAGCAAGTACGATGCCTGCCAACGACATGGCCCCCAAAATTGAGCCCTAACCATGGAACTCCATTCCACCAATATTGTTTGGCCATTCTAAAGATGGGCCCACGACCTCGTAGGAGAATTCCCCACTGCACCAGGCAAAAGGAAGCATCTTTTAGTAGTAACGGATTACTTCAATAAATGGGTCAAAGCAGTCCCTCTGTGTCGCACACAAGAAGATGAAGTCATCAAATTTATATGGGAAACCATTAGAATTTGGTTTGGCTGCACCCATCTCATCAGAATCGACAATATACCACAATTTGTTGGCTCAAGAGTCATTGAATTCCTCAACTAGCACAACATCATACACTCTTCTTCCAATCCATATTACCCACAAGGAAATGGTCTGGCAGAAATCACTAATCGTACTATTGTAGATGGAATCAAAGAGTGTTTGACAAAGAAAAAGGGTAATTGGGTCCAAGAATTACCACATGTTTAATCGGCGTATCGCACAACTCCTCGAGTATCAACTTGATGCACGCCATTCCTCTTAATATATGGTACTGAAGTAATCATCCCCACTCAATATCATCACCCGTTGCCCGACCATACGATAACAGATAAAGAAATTAAATTCTAGTTGACATGTAACATAAACTGGATTGAAGAAACCCGAGTTAGAGCAATCATGAATTTGGAAAGATTCTACCAAGCATTATTCTAATCTTATAACAAACCGGTTTTTCATAGAGTATTTGAAATCAAAGATCTTGTAGTAGCCTACTCGCAGCCTTCTAATACCAATCGAATGATCGAGGCTACATCGAAGCCTACCTAGAGAGTCGAAGCCCAATAATACAGTAACTAAGTCCACGAAGCTTTTTGAGACTAATCGAACACTCGAAGGAATCATCGAAGCTAACTGTCGTAATTGAAGATAGATGAGCAGTGCTAAAACTTGCCATCAGTACAAGAAATACTTTAACCATGGTCATACATGGTCGAAGGCAGACGCGTCTGACGCCAAGTTTACCAGATAGAATATTAAAACAAGCCCCTTAACAACTACAGTGCCAGAACCAACAACTACAGTGTTAGAACCAACAACTACAGTGTCAAAACCAACAACTACAGTATCAGAACTGACTCAAGGTACAAGTCAGTTGTCCCCAAAGGATGTACATGTAACTTAACCTCCAATGGTGACTATGCCCTTTCTATATCCTAAAAATAGGATGGAGGAGGCAGTAAGAAGAGTTTAAAAAATCTCTCTTGTTAAGCTTAACCAGAACACCTTTGAATACCCTATAACAATCTACTCCTCGATCCCTCGACTAACTCAATATATATCATTTCTCCTTAAAATCCTCACTAGAGGTCATGGAGTAGCCCATCATAGGCCTTCACCGAAGTGTATTGTCTTAGTAGTATATCTTATTATTGTTATTTATATGCTTGCCAGCCACTAGTCGAAGATTAACCCTTTGGTATAAGAACCGGTTTCCCCTTATACGTAACTTGGACCCTACATTTTACGCCGTTTGTGCTATACCCACCCTGCCCAACTCCCCTTATCTTATTTCTCTTTCTCTTTCTACCCTTCACCGCCATCCTTAATGGCCCCCACCCTTTGCTTTACCTCGGCTATCGTCGAAAACTCCACCGATGATATAGTACCCCAACTCTCCCTCATCAGTTAACAGTTTGGGTAAGCCAAAGAACGCCATTCCAATCAGCTACATCTAGAATGTGAAGACAGGCGCAATAAGCTCGAGGCTGAATGGCAGTGCCATTTAGATGATAACGAGCACCACAATCATGCCCTCGACGAACTGTACCACGTAGTTCGAGAGCTTCAGAAGGTCCAAACCAAGGACGCTCATCTGCGATCCCGGGCACCTGCCCCTTCTCGCGTTTTAGCCCACGCTTGACTTGTATCACACCCCCAGGTCGAAGTTTCCTCGGTACACCTTGGTGTCGAGGTTGCTCCCTCAATTTTTCCTACCGCCTCGATCCACTTCGGTGTGCACCCCATAGAGATTCTTCCGAATCCACCCTTTGAACTGCCCGACACCCTGCACGTCGCCCTACTCACGAATGTCTCAGGGAGCATAGAACTAAACATACGTCAAACCCTTGGCCATATCTCCCTCAACCCCGGCGATCTCCTCCTAATCTTCCATTCCTTACTCAACAATAACTCTATTAGAAAATTTGTACCGCTATTTGCGTCAGCGCGAGCCCCACAAAAAACTATTGGAGTAAGTTAAACAGCCTAATCTGCCCTAAACTTCTCGCAATCAACGTACCTCAGAATTTCTATATCCTTAAAATCAGCAAATATCGCAATACCAACCCTAACTCACATGTCCTTGAATTCTAAAATGCCTTAAGTTTGCATTCTACAGCCGACCATATTATGTGTCGCATGTTCCCCAAAAGTCTAACTGATAGCTCCCTCAATTGGTACCACAACCTCCCTTACGGCTCTATCCGAAGCTTCAAATAATTGTCTAACCTTTTCATTACCCAGTTTACCTTTAACAAAGACCGTGAGGTCTGAGGCGACGCTCCTATCAAGTTCTGCAAATCCCACAATGAAACGCTTGAAGCTTTCACGAAGCGGTTTCTCGATGAGTTGCGCAAAGCTAAAAACATTGACAGTGCGAATGCTGTCCTCGCCTATTCTAACGCTCTACTTGATCACAGTAGTTTTACAGAGTATGTCGTGTATCATAAACCACGAACTCTTGAGGAGATGCTATCAAAGGTTAATGGATATATTGAACTCAAACTCCTTCGTGAGTCCAATTACCAGGGACAAGCCTCGACCACCAACCATAACGAACCTCGACAGCCTTCTACACCCATGGTCGTTCCCGTCTCATAGGAGATCGAGAGCCGCAAATGCCATCACTCCGATGATATGCCTGTTGAGATCTGCAAAAAATGATGACTCGAACTGAGAAATATTAAATTTGTCTTTAGTAGTATTTCCTGGATGCTGATGAGGTCGAGGATGAAGCTTTGAGTCCAAGATACGAAATAAGCTCTCTCAGCCAATAGTACGAGTAGCATCAAGGATGAGTGACATTGGTTGAGAAACTCGTGCTGCATGTACTTCCTGATATTGCTATCTTATCTCTGTCTGTGCCACATACTCTGTTCGGGAAGTCGATAGTTCAAATGTTTGTCGAAGATGACGCATAAGTCTGAGATGCGAAATAAGCCACTACAACTGCCCCCTCTCAGCCAATAGTACAAGAAACATTGTATGCGAGAGGGGTTGGATGAGAAGTTGCATTAATTGTTGTAGTTAATATCTGAGACTCATTTCCAATGTATATTCATAAGTATCTTGTTTGTGCCATTTAGGTTTACCTGAACCAATAGTTCTAGTCAATGTTATTTCATGGGGAATTTTGTTGACGTTAAGAATTTGGGGAGTTGCCTTTAATACTGACCGAAGTATAAAGCTGATCTTGATTTGTGCATGATGAACTAAGTCTTCACCTTGGATCTTCTTCTGTATTCCACTGTGTTAAGCTATCTTACTATAATTTAGAAATTTCTGAGTGCTGAAGAACATGGCGACAACAAGGACTCATGCTCGGGAGTTTAGGATTCATAGGAAGATAGAAGAACTTCGCGTCAGGCATTTTGGATACCAACCGTTGCATCATCCAACGCCAATTCTTCAATCTCCCACCTACCATCGTATGTCATATGAAAATGTAATGGAGGTAAGGGATAATCATTACCATATGGTACATTTCTACTATCTGCTTACATCTGAGGCGGAGTGCCGAAATGGTTTTCGGTTCCTAGCGGAGGCGGAAGTGATAACTGAAGATAAAGCGGCAGGCGTTCGTCCAAGGGTGTTTCGTCAGTACCCTTCTAATGAGTGGTTCTTATTAAGGAAATAAAGCATTTTGTCTGTCTCTAGTATGCGGGGTAGGGGTTATGGTCGAAGAGGTGGTGATGATGGAGGGGATCATTTTCTTCTATGGACCATAGATTTTGTCCATGAAGAAGATCTTTGATCTGTGATATCTTATTCTAATAGTGTCCCGGATCTTGCAGCATGGCAACAAGGTTCTTAAGTTGCTTAAGTTTTTCAGCATCTTTTTTGTGGGCTCCTGGAAAACAATTCGAACTATAATTTAATGAAGTAAACTGCTATAAATATTGGGAACATTTTGTTATCTGTAAAGTATTTTGTAAGAGAAATCTTTAAACTAATGAAATGTCGATGTTCTGGTATTTTGTTTCCTTGTATCGAACTTCTTTGTGTAGTTTTCTGGTGTAAAATAGGAATTTATCAATAGGAATTAGTTATCATGGGGTACGGGGGGGAAAAACGAGTTGTAAAGAGTTCCGTGTACATGATGGCAAATGGTAGTGATAGGTGAATTTTGAAAATTTAGAGTCATAAATGTGACTTGGTGGAAGAATTTATATATTGTTTTCTGCGATCTTTGTACTTGAACTGTATGGCAGAGTGCTTCGAACTGTGAGAAAGGGTTGATATTGATCTGTAGGTGCCACTACTGTATTTGCTTGATCTTGTAAGTTGCCATCATTATATTTTCTCGTATAAAATCAGAGGATATATTTTATACTATGGAAAGAATAACTTGTGGCAATATTCTGCATTTGATGTTGCTATTCAGCTGTCCTGAAAATATTCTCAAAAATATTTCTCTCAGTAAAATCTTTGGGGTGATTTGGATTTGCATAGATCTTCCTCGTGGCTATAAGAAGTGATTCCTTGCTGTTATGATTTGCATCATCTGTAAAGATAATTTTACTCTGAAGGTAGTGTTGTTAAGCATGGTAAGGACTCATTCTCGGCGTACTCAGTAGGCAGCAGATGGTAATTGAATCTGGTCATTTCCATATCAAGGTTACTGAATTTCGTGAGTGATATTTTCGCCGATTGCCTTATGATGTTGTACTTCCGGAATGGCTATTGAATTTGGTCAGATTTGATGATGAAGGTAAGTGTGTATAGTAAGATCGCTTTATCTGGTATGATGTGTTTCAGAGGTCATTGTTGAGGGCCACGGTACGGGAACTGACTGTTCGACAGCTCGCGTGTGATAAGATCGTTGAAGAGGATCAAAGGGCAGAAAATCGTGAGATAATTTTGTGTGGGGAGGCATACTATTGAGGATGTTGTAGATGTAACTGGTGAGCTCGGTAAGATCGAAGTAGGAATGCTCCTACGAAGTATTCTATTTGTAGTATTCTATGTTAGAGCCCAAATAAATATAAGGTAAGGAATTTTGAGAGAATAAAATAATGCGATGTCTCGATCTGTTTGAATAAGAATAAAGTATTATGCTTTACTCTTTGTGTATGGATATTGCGGAAGATAGTTGCATGATTTTAGCAATAATATAAATATCTTCAAAATTTGAATATTCATTTATATTAGGAAAGTTGTACGATCTTGGTAGGGTGTAAAAGTAAGGTGATTGGTCATTTTTATTGCATTTGAGGAAGAGGTGCAAAATTGTTTAATGGCAGACAATAGGGACAGACGTGATGACGGTAGACATTATCACAGAAGTCATGATAATGCTTTTAACCAAAAAGATGCGCCTGCAGAGATAGTAGGGGTGACTGACACATGTCTGTAGGAGCCATATTTTTACAAATCGAAAGAGAGTATAAGAACGCGCATCACTCTCCCTCATTAATTATCTACAGTTTTAGAGAGGAAAATATTTGGCGTAAATCTTATTTCCATGGTGATGAAACGTTTGAGCTCTGAGTGTGATTTGAGAAGGAAATATTTATCTGGCGATAGAAAACTTTCTGGGAAGCAATAAAAGCGCTCAATCTCGGCAAAACATCCGAGCAAAGCAGAAGATTTTTGTTCATCAAGTATAGGTTGGTAATATAAAACTATGTACGTTTGATTTGTTTAGAAATCTGGATGATATTTGTAGTCATCTATTTGATATGTGTAGTAACCTATTTGGTATGTGTAGCAACCTGTTTATTATGTGTATTTGATAATGTAGATGTTGTGGTTTTGGGTTTTTTGATTAAGTAAGAGCGAGTTCTAGAGTTGGAAATATTTGTTAATGAACAGACTATAGAGAGAGAAAATGCTTGCTTGATGAAGGAAAAGGAAATTTGAAATGATTGATTGTTGCTTTCTGTTTTGGAAAATTGCAAGGTAGACGTGTTGACTGGGTAGAAGGGGGGGTTTTATTTACTGTATGTAGTATAAAGATAATGATAAAATATATTTTGTATCTGTAAGTCCAGTATGCGTTCGAAACCTTGCATTCCCACTACTAAATTTGTAGTATCTTCGAGTTTGGTTGAAATATCGTCTTCGGGGATAGACGACGATTGTAGTACCATGGAAGAAACTATGAATAGTATAGAGATAATCGTAGAGATTGGAGGGCCCTATAAAATTGTGACAGTAATAGAGAAAGAGGGATAGATAGGATAAAGATATAGTTTTTTTCATTTACCTAGAGGGAGTGGATGTAGGAAAATAATACTTAAAATATAAAAAGAAAATGTAGGGAAAATGGGGGAGTTATGTAAAGGACAAAGGTCTCCGGTTTAGGGCTTATATCCTCGGTAAAGGGGAGGAGGCGGTATACTACCAAGTCCTATGCCTGGAGAAGTGGAAGAAGGATTGAGAGATTAGTGAGGAGGCTAATCTCTCATATTATGATGGCTTCAGGCTTTTAGGCCTGAATGATGGGTTTTTGTGTTTCTTGAATCAGCTCGCATATGGCCATAAAATTCTACTGACCTACTTTCAGAAAGGGTCTATGAATTTGTTATAGTGAGGCCCTGCCAAGTTAAATTGGAATGCTTAATAAATGATGAGGGTATGTGAGGCACTAAATGAAAAATGGAGGAAGGTAAGAACTGCGAAGCAGTTTGAAGCTGAAGATGTGACAAAGTTTTATAAATAGAAATATGTCGAAGGTCGAAGTAGTGGTTACCTGTATCGTAATTTAGCTAGGACAAAATTCTTTGATTTTGAATCTTTGGGTAGACCTTGGAATGACCACCTTGTATGGGTAGAGGGTAATTGTATGCTTGTTCTAGATGAACTAGCGCTCGATCTTATCCATAGATATTATAATCAGTATAAGTAATATTGGCCAATCTTCATATAACCAATAACTTGTCTTCAATCTGCCACTTAATGTTGTGTTCCTTGTTTTGGCAGAACCCAAGCCTTCATCAATGCCTGATAAGGCGAATCTGTTCGACTGCATTGCTCGAGATCAGAATAAGCTAAAGCGGGTACTTTAAGAGCTCTGTATCTGTAGGAAAAAATTGTAGATTGACTGTGGATGATGTTCTTAGTCTTCCATCTCCTGTACCTCGAACCACAAAAAGAAATACTCGGAGGTCCGGGAAGTCAACTCGGCAAAGTACCACTGTCACTGGGTTGATGGCTACGGGACAAGAAGCTGCCAAGACCATTTATGTAGGTATGGAGGAGAGTACAGTTGCTCCTGCTGAGGTTGTGAAGAGCTCAATAAAAAGAAAAAAATAGGATGAAGAGGGTAGTTCTCGAACTAATCCTCATGCCACAGCTAAGATGAAAGAGCTAGAGCTAAAATACTGTATGATGGCAGGGATGGCTCCAGAGCAGCTCGACGATTAGTATCACGAACATACTTTTGTGGTATATGTTAAAAATCATAAATTCTCTTTGTATTTGGACTAAAAATTGTTGTACTGAATCTATCTTTGTGTATGTTTGTACTGGCAGCTCTCGATGCTGTTAAAGTAAGCATAAATGTGTCAAGAAAAGAAGAGCCAGGAGTTTAGAGCAAAGTTTGAAGCTTAATCTGCTCGTATGATGGAGCTCCAGGCTGAGCTCAAGCTAGAGATGGAGAAGAGAGCTGAAGATGTTATAGCAGCTGTCGAGGTCACAAAAAATTTTAGCGATCTGGTGAAGCATGACGCTGTTATGTCATAATCGGTTGAGGCAATTTTAGTAAAAAGAGACCACTTTTTCCTATCATATTATGATTTTAGATTGAGTATAGCTGATGTTGAGTTAGGCCGAATCGGTAGATACAGTAAAATAGTATTTCCTTCAGAGGTTTGTGACGAAGGGATGGCAATGTCTAACCTTCCACCAGGAAGTGTTGAGCCAGTCCTATCTGTTGTGAAAGTATTGAGCCCTCTAACGGAACGTACTAAACAAGTTCCTCTTCCTGGGAAGATATTAGGTCCTTCTTCGGAACCTGCTGATCCAGTCCATCTGAGGTAGAAATCAAGAAAAATCTTTAAACCTTCTGTGGTATTCTATTTTTGATTTGATGTAGTTCGTGCGAGATCAATATGATTGTAATCTGTATTGCTGAAGTTGGAGTGATGATTTGAAACATGTTCATCTTGGATGTCTGTATTATAGCAAAATATTTGTACTTTGTATTAGAGATATTGCGACTGAGAAAAACTAATTCTGAACTAGAGAGGTCATTGTGTAGAGTGAGAGATTTTGTGGCTCGTATTTAACAGGTACTTTATAAAAATGAATATGAGATAAGGTAATTTATGTTAAATTCAGAGAAAACTCTTAAAGAGGTATATGATCTCCAGTGTAGATATGCTAAGATAAAAATATAAAGGGACGAGGTGTTAAGAAAGAAAGAGGAAAGGGGAGGATTAGTATGAAAACTAAAAGAGTTGACCTATTTTAACCACCCGAGTGAGAAGGCTAGGTATCAAAGTATGTTAATCGCTCTGGCATTGTATTTCAAGGTCGAAGTAGATAGTGAACGAGGGTTAAAAGAAGCTTATGTAGAGATTTTAAATTTGAGAGGTGTAGTTCCGGACCCAGCTCGAGTTATATTTTTTGCTCAAGAAGAACGTAATCATCATAGTTTAGAGGCAAGAAAGTATTTTGCTTGAGCTGGTGTGTCTATTGCATAGGGTGATGTTGAACCTTTATCGAATGCATTTGGCTTTATGTAGAATCAGAGGTCCATGAAAATTGTATTTGTCAGGATAAAAAAAGAGCAAATAGAGGATCAAAAGTGATTAGATGGTGAATTAAAGGGGTTACAGGATGAGTTATTGTAATACGTAGAGCAAAAAATGTCTTTAACAACGTGATTATCGAAAAAAATGACTGTTCGAATAATGGTAGAAGCTGATTTGAGGGGTTTATGCATATTACAGAAAGAAATACGCCAGCGGCTACACAAGGGACATATGGCATTGAAGGAGCATCTATATCAGTCGTGAGCAAATATCATTGCACGAACAGAACATGAACACCATATAGACAGTATTATTGATTTTTATGGGGGAGAACTGGCTAGGTTAGAGAACAAATTTAGGAAGCTCGTAACAGAATTAGGGAAGGATTTTGTGGTAGAAAACGCCAAGCCTGAGAATATGTGGTTTACCAAAGGTGATGGAGAAATTGTTGGTGAAAAACCCATTCCTAGGCTGAGGGAACTATCATCAGAAGAGGAGGAGGAGGAGGTTGAAAGTCTAATACCCCAATCGCGGCATAAACAACTTCAGAAGGAGGTGGTGACCTTTACCACTCCAGTAGATGTATAAGTAATGAATAGAAAGAGTTTGAGAGATAAAGGGCAGTCTTCTCATTTCTTGAAGAATCAAAAATTGGGTATTCTCATTTTTCATTTACCGGCCCTACATATGTGTTAGATCTTTGTATACAGTTGTTGATAATAAATGAAATCTATTCTCTGTGATGATGAATAGAACAATGTATCGATATTTCTCAGGTACCATGGTCCTGATTTAAACTTGTAACTAAAATATGTAATCTGTTGATATAATCAAACTATTATAAATGAAAAACTGTTATGACAGATGGAACTGATAGCTATTAAAAGTTAGTGTGACGTGTTACGAGTTCAAAACAAACAATTGAACATTGCGCAAAGTTCGCGTAAGGGGGCACTAAAAAGTGTTATTGGATTGGAAGAAAGCATAAAGGCGGAGATAGTACGAGAATGAAACATAGGAGCTCGATTGCCTGAGGAGTTACAGAAGAAAAAGGCGGATCTAGCCAGCGGACTGATAAAAATTGAGAAGTTAAAAGAAATTGTATGTAAGAAAGAGGCTGGATTTACAGGTGGCTCGTGGCAAATGAGCCAGCAGGGGGTAGAGTTGACATCTGTTTGATTTCAAATTATAGAACTATTGGCAGAATTAGGGGGGAAGGTAAAAATATGTGACTTACAATTCCAAGTAAATATGCTTGAAGCGGATATAGCTGATACGCGAGCTCACGTTTTTAAGTTCGAAGTGTTGTGGCTAGTTGTTGATGTATTGATAAAGATGTTGGAAGAGGACCATAATAAACATAATGAAATCACAAATGAGGCTAGAACAAAAAAGTGACTCTAGAGCATACCATGTAGGCGTTGATGTTAAATATCATGGAGCACCTAGAAGAGAATGCAAAATTGCATGACGTAAATACAAAGTTAGATGTTGATTTATTATAGACGGAGATACGTCTCGATATGAGGAGTCTATAATGGGAGAATTGTGAAGCGGGAATTGATGGCTCAATATCATTGATATATCATATGGATTTGTTCATGACAATGTTGGAATTTCAAAATTCTGATGTGTTCGATGACGAACGACGAGTTGAGAAGCGTTGTGATCAATTCGAAGCTTTGTTGAAGGAAGCTCAAAGTAAAATTAGCAAGCTTATTCTGTCTAAGAAAGCAAAGACTGAAGCAGATGATTTGTACGAGAGAGAAATGACCGCAATGATTTCATTCTTTGTATCAAAGTTCAAGTGATTAGAAGTATAAAGTAAACTGCTGGATGATGGTTTAGTTGGCAAAGGTGAGCAGTGTGACATGGAGGTAATACGGTCTGAGTATCTAGATCTCCTGGTAGCCAAAATTGGACCCCTCAAAAAGAGTTTGGTTAGAGATGGAAATAAAATTGTTATGGGGAGAATGCCAGAGTTTATACGTCAACGGCTGTACAAGGGTTGTGCATGTAACGTTACGGGACCTTCTAATATGGGTGATGAATCGAGTGATAGTTCTAGCGAGGAGTAACAATTGTTAGGAGGCGCTATGTATACTAGCGCATATAGTAGATAATGTGTATGAAAATAGGACTGTCAAGAATAGTGATTTATACTAACCTTTTGATAAACCAACGATTCTGTATGAGTTGAATATCTGCTGTATAGGATGATCCCGAAGGCTTTCATATAGTAGATGGTTGCTAAGGCAACGAACGTAATATGTTATCAGTTTGGCCGAAGCAACAAACGATCTTCATGGTAATAGGTGATCAGTTTGGCTGAAGCAACAAATGATCGGTAATGTATAGATGATCAGCTTGGCCAAAGCAACAAACAATATGTAATGTAATAGGTGATCGATTTGGGCAAAGAAACAAATGATCCGTAATCTATGTATAGAAGTACTTGTTGGATATATTAGAAAAGTACTATAGTGTAGGTCAATCGAACACAAGTATTTCATTGGTGTAAGATTGACGTATGATGAATATGTTAGATAGAGTACTGCATGAATTAGTAGAAAGTACACAGATGTATGGTGATCAAACATACGTCTTTCATTGATATAAGACCGTCATAAAAGATGATAGATGGATTTGCAGAAAAGTATACTGTCATAGATTGTTATTAGCGATACAACTTCAATCTCCTAGTGCTCTAAGGATTAGGGATTCGATCTTCGTGTTTAGTGGCGAGATCGTAATAGCCAAGGCCACTTTTTCCTATAATGACAAAAGGACCTTCCCAATTTTTTGACAGTTTTCCAGCATTTACTTCATTTATCTGTTTGAGAATTTTTCTTAGGATAAGATCATTGATTTCAAACTCTCTATGATGAACGTGCTTGTTGTAAGATCAGGATAATGCTTGGTGGTATCTTCCCAGATTCATGATTGCTCTGCCTCTACTCTCCTCGGTCCAATTCATGTTACATGCCAACTCATATTCATTTTTTCCCAAATCATGGTATGGTTGCGTATTGGGTGATGATACTGAGTGGGGAAAATTGCTTCAATGTTACAAGGCAGGAGGAACGACGTATATCCAGTTGGTACTCGAGGTGTTATTCGATATGCCCATAGCACATATGGTAATTGTTGGACCCAATTTTCCTTTTTCTCTGCCAAGGGCTTATTGATTCCATCTACGATAGTAGGATTAGTGATTTCAGCCTGACCATTTCCTTGTGGGTAATATTGATTAGAAGGAAAGTGTATGATGTTGTATTGATTGAGGAATTCGATCACTCTAGAGCAATCGAACTGAGGTTCATTTTTGATTCTGATGAGATGGGGGGATCAAAAATGGATGATGATGGCTTCCCATATTTATTTGGTGATTTCGTCTTCTCCTGTGCGACACTGTGGAACTGCTTCCACCCATTTAGTGATATAATCTACTGCTACTAAGAGTTGTTTCCTTTTGTAGGGTGCGGTGGGGAATTCTCCTACGAGATCGAGTGCCCATCTTTTCCATTGCCATACAATATTGTGGTAATGAAGTTCTAAGGCTGGAGCTCAAATTTGAGGGTCATATTGTTGACAGGCATCGCACTTACATGCGAGCTCAATGACTTGAGCTTTCATTTTAAGCCAAAAGACCCCTTAACTAAGAGCTCGAGTGGCTAGAGATCATCCTGCTGCGTGGGAACCAAAAGTACCTTCATGGAGTTTGCTTAGGAATTTTTAAGCTTCTTTGCTAGATAAGCATTCAAGATACGGCCCTGTGACCAAAATTTTGTATAGGAGACCGTTTTCCATGATGTACCGCTTAGCATTATCAAGCACGCGTCTTCTTTCAGTGGGATCTATTGGGAGTTCGCCGTCAAACGCGTTTTTAGTCCAAATATACTTGAGTAAAGGTTGTCTCCAATCGTCTTCGTCCTCTGCACCGCCCCAGTATTGACTGAATTTGAGCTTATGATGTTAATGCTGGGGACAAATAATACTTCGATCCTCAGATAATGAGCTTTTGTACCATGGATTCCTGCCAGATAAGCGAGAGAGTCAGAATGTCTATTTTTACCACACGGTAAATGTTCAATAGTAATACTTTTGAATTTGATGATTCAGTTGGCTACTGCCGCTGCGTAGTCAATGATCTTTCTGTTCTTCTAAAAATGATCTGTGTAATGGTTCACAATGATTAAAGAGTCCATGTACCCAGAAAGCTCAAAGACTCCATTCTCAAGAGCCATATCAAGACTCTATATCATTGTTTCATACTCAGCCTTATAGTTAGTAGCTTCGTGATGAAGTTAACATAGAGATCGAGAAATTGGTCAAAGTAGGATTCATTCAAAAAGCTAAGCATTCAGACTGAATATCTAACATTGTTGCTGTCCCAAAAAATAATTGAAAGGTCCGCGTTTGTGTGGATTTCACCGATCTCAACAAACATACTCCAAAGGATAGTTTTCCTTTTCCTAACATTCATCAGATCCTTGATTCTACATCCGGTCATGAACTTCTATCAATGATGGACGCTACATCAGGATACAATCATATTCCACTCTTGGATGAAGATATAAAAAATACCACTTTCATCACTGAAAGAGGACTTTATTGCTGCAAAATCATGCCCTTCGGATTCAAGAACGCAGATGCAACATATCAATGATTGATGACTACTATGTTCAAAGCACATCTCGAAAAAGTCGTGGAAGTCTAAATTGGTGATCTCTTGAGCAAAAGCTTACAGTTCATCAATCACATTTCAGATCTCAACATAATATTCAACATACTTTGATCTTATAGGATGCATCTCAATCCTGATAAGTATCAATTCGGAGTACATTTAGGTCGATTTCTAGGCCACCTCATCTGCAAGAAGGAGATTGAGGCCGATCCAGATCAGATTCGGGCTCTCCTCGACATGCCATCTCCATAAACAAGAAAAGACGTTTAGAAACTTATCTACAAGATTGCCACAATCAACTGTTTTGATTCTAAATATTTAGACCGCTGTCGTTGGTTATTCCCATAACTCTGCGGTTGTACGATATGAGGAAAATTTTAGCAAAATGCAGAGGTTAAATGGACATAAGAATGCGAGGCAGCTTTTTAAGATCTCAAAACCTATTTGAGGAAGTCTCCCATTATGAGCACCTCAATAGATAATGAGGAATTGATTATCTTCCTCACAGTTGCAGATACTTTACTCGGTTCGGTTCTCATTCCACTTGATGGGAAAATTAAGAAGCTAGTCTACGTCATCAGCAAAACCCTCACTCTAACAGAAACGAGGTACTCAAAAATTGTAAAGCTTCTTCTCACCCTTGTTTATACTTCACAGAAGCTCAAACACTACTTTCAAGCTCATTCTGTCATAGTCATTGCGAACTACCCCCTTCGGGATATTCTATCCAAGAAAGAAAAATTAAGAAGAGTAAACCCATGACCACATGGTTAAGAGTCACGTGCTCTACCAGCTTAGCTAAGATGGTCTCATTAGCCACTACTTTCAAGCTCATTCAGTCAAAGCTATGACGAACTACCCCTTTTGGGAAGTTCTATCCAAGAAAGAAAAATCAAGAAAAGTGCAATAATGGTTAGTCAGTTCAGGAGAACATGATATCAAGCTCGAACAATGACAATCTAAAAAAGGGTAGGCTGTGGCTAATTTCTTCGCAAATTTTCTAGTGGAAGATCTCAAGTGGGAAGAGGAACCTACAGAGGATCCACCCCTAAAATCATTTGACGAACGAGCTGAATGGATTACAAGGAAGGGGTGAAGACTTCTGACAGATGGATCAGCATGATCCACAGGGTTAGGAATTGGAATCGTATTGATTACCCCTTCAAACGATAGAATTGTGAAATCAATCCACCAGGATTTTGAGGCCTCAAATAATGTCACCGAATAAAAAGCTCTCATTCCCGGACTCGACCTCGTCCTCGAGCATGGCGTCCCCGAACTCTCTGTTTACACCGATTCACTACACATCATCCGTCATTACTCTAAGCAATACAAGAAAAATGGCAAGATGATCAAATATGCAGCCCTCTTCGTAGATAGGATGAGCAAGTTTGCGCAAGCAACTCTCGATTATCTTCCTCGAGGCAAAAATACATACGCTGATTCCTTGGCATATCCAGCCGCAGTTGTGGGCACAGAAACTTGCAATCTCTAGATCGAAGTTATTTCAACCCCCAATATTGATTGTATTTTTGTATGCACGATCAACACTGGGGGTGATAAAGGGGGAGACGACGATTGACGAATGCCTTTCTTAGTTTAGCTCGATATCAACAGCAAATGTGAAGGACCACTTCTAACAGATCTGATGAAGCATCGACAGCTGATAGAAACCTCCAAGCGCTACACAAATCAAAATGGCACCTTATACCGCCAATCAGTCACAGGGCCTTACCTTAAGTACCTCCCCAAACAAAAAGTAGACAAGATGCTCCACAATTTACATGATGAAACTTGTGGCTCGAACTCCATGCATGTAAGGTATTTTGGCCATTCAATAGATGGGTACTCGATCTGGTCGGCGAATTTCCTAACTCTTCAGGTAACCGCCGCCACCTCCTCGTAGCTACCAATTATTATTCAATATGGGTAGAAGCAATTCTACTCTGTCAAACCAGAGAAGAAGAGGTCATCTCTTTTATCTAGGAACACATCATCACTCGGTTTGGGTACCCCTACTTAATTCATATTTATAACGAGCCCTCATTTGTTGGAGAAAATGTAGTAGGTTTCCTCAGCCAATACAACATCATTCACTCACCATTTAACCGCTACTACCCTCAAGACAATGGCCAAGCCGAAATCACCAACAGAGCCATCGTCGATGGACTCAAAAGAAGGGTACACTTTCAGATAAAAGGGAATTGGGTTCGGGAACTCCCTTATGTTTTATGGGCATATCGTACCACTCCAAGACAATTAACCACCTGCACTCCATTTCTCTATGCCTATGGCACTAAGGCCTCCATTCCTTCTGAAAACCATCATCCAGTCAAAGATCTCGAGATAACTAATGAAGAAAATGAGTTCGAATTGGCCTGCAACCTAAATTAGATTAATGAAACCAGGGAACGCGTCATGGCTAACATAGGTCAATATCACCATATGCTAGCCAGTTCAAACAACAAACGAGTCAGAAGCCATACTTTTCAAATTGATGATCTCATTCTCAGAGAAATACCTCAATACCGTAAAGAATCTCATATTGGGAAACTAATAGACAATTGGGAGGGTCTATTCCTTATCACAGGTCTCTCAGGCCTGGGATCATATTACCTCATGACAGAAGAGGGCATCCACATCTCAAGTCCTTAGAATACTAGGCAACTGAAACCATATTATCGTTAGGTCCCTCACTACTCCATTTCAGTTTCTCTTTTATCATTCCAGAAGTAAAATTTTTATCTCCATCCAATGTACATCCTTTTTCTGAAATCAATGAAACTTACAAGTTTTCTTCATACATCTCTCTACTTTGTAGACAATAAATAGATTAAAATATAGATTATACTAGCTTTCAATCGACATCATATCAGCTAAATCAAGAATATACTTGGTTTGGCTGATTCTACTAAATCTTATACAATTAGAGCAAGGTAGCACTTATTTTTAATCAATGGACTCTACGAAACATAAGATAAAGAAAAGGAAATACTAGCTTTCATCTCTTTTCATATGTTTGCGACATCATATCTGTTAAATCAAGATTACGCTTGGCTTGGCAGATGCTACTAAATTTCATGATATTAGAGCAAGGTAGCACTTGTTCTCAATCAACAAACTCTACAAGACATAAGATAAAGCAAAGGTAATACTAGCTTTTATCTCATTCCATATGTTTACGACATCATACCAGTTAAATCAAGAATACACTTAGTTTGGCTGATTCAATTATATCTCCCGCGATTAGAATAAGGTAGAACTTATTCTCAATCAAAGGAATCTACTAGACATAAGATAAAACAAAGGTCATACTAGCCATCATCTCTTTCACTATTTCAGTGGCATTCTATCGGTTTGATCAAGGCTATACTTGTGTCGACTGCATCTATTCAACTACTAGATTAAAACAAATGTCATACTAGTTTTTAATCGAAGAGCTCAACAAGGCATGAGATAAAGCAAAGGTAAAACTAGCTTTCATCTTTCAACTTGTAAGCAACATATATTCTTTCTTTTTTAGGTTTATATACAACCACTGCTATGGCATCTTTTATGTTGTGGGGATGTCAGCTTCGTTTAGCCCCACAACAGGAGGTCGACTAGCCATAAATTCTTGAGCTTGAGCAATGAAAACTGTTTTGCCCTCCTCTATCAATTCAGCACTTTAACGACCTGCATCCATTCTCATGGTGCTAGTACAATCTCCTTGATCAATGTCAACCCTGCCGATACATCTCCTTCCTGACATACAGTCAAACAAGGTATCTCTCTCTAACTCAATTCTTTTAACCTTTTCTATGAAATAAGCAATCACATATCTCAACAAGTCTGAATGCAAGGCTTGAGTTACAACTGAGTGAGACCAAGACGTCCACGCCCTCTGAAGGCGATCTCTTAACCTTTTGTACTTAGCTTTGTGGCTCCCCAGTTCTCTATCTACCCAATTTATTAAGGTTATGTTCTTTGTAGATTTTTTATCTGCTTTTGCTGACTCAGCATGAATAATCACCTCCAATTTAATGACTTGAGCATGAAGTGTCTTGATCTCCTTCTTCAGTTCGCTCACAACGAGAACTTTCTTTAATAATTCCTCTTTGCCTCTTATCAAGATCTCCATCGATCTGATAACTCTCTTTAACTCTCTCTCCCAGGTAAAAGCAGCGTCCAGTTTACCTTTACATGCCCGTAAATGCTCCACCCCTCTGCACGCATTCCCTTGAAGCCAAGCTATATCCCCCTCTAGCCCCCTTATTCGAGCTGATAAGCTAACAACATCGCCTTGAATAAGAGAGTTTCTACCCTCATTTTTATTCCACTTTGAGCGCTCCCCAGCCTCAGTATTCCAGGCATGCAAGTTGACCTGACCCAATTCGGCCTTCAGGTGTACCACCCATTCATTCAACTCATTGCATCTCCGCTGAACTGACCGTAATTTAATATCCTTGCCAGAAAAAGCTACAGTCAATTGCCCAGCTACTAATTCAGACGTAGTCAGATCGCCTCTAGCTTTTTTTATGTCATTATCTTTATCGAAAAATTTCTTCTTAAATCGCCCCAGCTCGCTCTTCTTATTCACCAAATCAGATTGAATTTTCTTCTAGTCATGCATTTTGGTAACAATGCATCATTCTAGTTTTTGCGTTTCGCTACAAATTCTTTTAATTCCTCAATCTCTTCTCGGCCTTTCTCTATTTTGGCATCCTTTTCATCAATCTTCTAAGATAGGTTGATAACTGTTTACGTTACCACAATGAGTTTGAAATGTACCTACACGTGTTGATCTTTTCGATCTTCATTCGCCTCTCTCATCCTATCAAACTCTTCTGCAAATTCCTGGTTACATTGGAGAGCTTCATCATCACAAAGGCGAATAGACTCTAATTTGGCCTGTACATTACAGATATATTTTATCAGTTCAATTTTGAACATCCAATACTACGTTCCTTATGTCTAACAAGATATCTTTTTAAAAAAAATTATATATTCACTGTATCCAACTACATCTGAATTTAAGATCAAAGTATAATCTCATGTGGATGCTCTATAACATATATTTGCACCTCTAAAGGTGCGCAATCTCTATACTTGAGTATGCCAAAAATCTAAATTCTTTTATGTCTAGCACAATTCCAATGTCGTTTACCCCTAAATCGGTAATGAGTCGTTGATTTGTCTATACATTTTATTCATTGCTTTTAGCTCAATACTAGTGCAGCATACGAATCAAAACATCATGCAATATTCTAACCTGTAGCTCTGCATGCGAAGACAACAGAGACGCTGAAGTCTCTATATAAGGCAAGCTCAACCTCTAACTCTTTAATTCATAGGCGTATGTCCTTAAGTTATTTTAGAAAGGTTTACAGATAGTGACTTAGCCAACAAAATTCTATCCAAATTATATCCAGCCAGTTTACAAGCATCCCACATATTCATACAATGAAAGTACAATTATACTATCCTACCTTTTTAGTATTAGTCCCCTTGGTTATTCCTTGCCATCTGAGGAGACACACCATCCAGCTCAGCAACCACCCCAATAGTATCATTTTCAAACTCTTCATCCTCTTCCTCCACATAGGTGTCAGCCGTAATGGCATCCACCTCCTCTTCCGAGTATGCTTTGGACATAGGTGTCACGCTCAGCCCCCACTTTCTTCAGGTCCCCTCTTGCCTCTACTTATAGCATGATAACCTCAGCAACATGGGAAGCCTTCAGCACCTCTAGCCATTTCCTCACCTTGCTCAGATCATTTTTTAGCTGAGCAACATTACATTTGAGCACAATATTTTTCCTCTTCAGCCCAGTTCTCTCCTCTTCAACCCCCAGTTAGATTCCCTTCATCAATCGAGCAGCCTCCAAAATAACAAATCGACCTTATTGATTGGCTCAAGTTATAGTACAAAATCAATCACAAATACATAATCGAGCATATGAGCCTGCCATTTTGCTCAGCTCATCCTCTCCACGGAGAGCTGCCAACCTGGCCTTTTCTTCCACCTCTTTCCAGCCGTCCTCCATATTAGGTCAATCCTCAACGACCTTCCTGCCGGATACGTCAGAAGGATCTACTCTTCTCTTCTTCGCCTTCTCGGCGGCAACACTACTTCCCGAACCCCCAATAGCCGCAGGACGCTTCAGCTATTTCCTTTAGGGGAACGTTCGAGCTAACTTGCTCGATGTAATAAACTCAGGTAATCCCTTCTCCACTCTAGAGGTATTTAGCAAGCATGTTTGCCTTTCCTGTTGTTGCCATCAGCACTCGTCATTAGCCTTATCGACTGAGATTTTAAAACCTTTTCAACTCGGCTGTTAACATGTTTCTTCCTACTGAAACAAAATTCTTCTAATAGAGCCTTAAGCTCAGTCTCCTCTAGAGCGACTTTAACCAACAACGACTCTTTCCTCACCACCGGTAATTTGGAACCTGTCATACTCAAGGATTCTTATTCTCAAGATCAAATATTTATAAGTCTAGTGATAACATGTAATAAGATATCATCAGCCTCAAGCAATAAAATTCACTATTACAAAACCCTCAGTACGAGGTTGTGGTTTTCTAACCTATTCATAGGTTTTTCACGCTAAATACCTATGTCATTTCCTATTTCCTAGATTATAGTCACAGGTGCATTGGTATAAGGACTAATTTGAGGCCAAGTCAGGCCGTGGAATTAGGCCATTATACTTCTAACTTCCTTTGATTTCATATATGATGCCATTCCATTTAAATCACAGTGCCAAATGATTGGTTTGATGGAATAGCTCGCATATTGTATAACCAGCAACATCCCATTATCCCCAAATAATGGGATTTTGTATTGATAACATAAAAGACAATGTCGAGTATCACGGGTCCTGTCATGATAGGATGTATAATCATTCCTACACGTTTTTCACTTGATCCGTTGAATCCAAAAATATCAATGTCACTGGGCTATACCTTTTCGGCCAGTCCCATCTTATCAATCGTAATTTAAAAAAGTAGTTCTATAGTACTACCAGTATCTATCATCATCGTGTGAAGCACAATATTTCTCATTTTTAAGATGATCACCAAAGCATCATGGTGAGGATAGTTAATATGGCGAACATCACCGCCGTCGAAAGAAATTTTTGTTCGCTGAGAGCTGGACACGAGATGTAAAGAAGCTTCTTTGTCTTTCATGGATAGGTCATAGCATTGGATGACCTGTCATCTTTTAGGTCTATTTGATTGGTTGATAATCTGAGTCTCAACGAAGTGGCTGAAGGATACATGGTAAAACTGCTTCTCTCCTGCCAGTTCTTCAGTTTGTACGGCTTCTGTAGGAAGCTTATAACTCCTGTTAATATAAATTTCAACATCTACAATGTATTCATGCATTTTTCCATCTACAATGATGTACTCTAATAGTTGCTGCAAGGCAAAATAGTGTTCGGTCTCATGATGGTAGACCTTGTGGTAAATATAATATGGTTTGTTCTCAATGGGTTGGAGATACTGTGTATTATGGAAAAACCTATCCTTCTTAAGTATAGGATAAATTCTAGCTATGGTCACATTCATCTTGGGGTGACAGGGCTTTGGCAAGTTACTCCCCTTTTGAGGTTGTTCGTCGTTAGATGTTGTCCCTTTCCTGTCTTATCCCAGATCGACAGCAGGATTAAAATTCTGGCTGGCTGATTGATCTCGAGCTGTTAATGATGACTTTTGAGGTTTATGCTTATCAGACACCATTCTTTCCAAGTCGATATACCTGTTGACTTTTTCGATCATATCTTCCAGAGTTGTTAGCTTGTTTAGGATGAGGTACTCCTTCGCTTTTCCATCAACAAGTAAAGCATTGGTAAAAGCTAAAATAGAGATCTTTTGGTCAAGGCGATCTAGTTTTTGAGCTAACTCTAAAGCTTTCTTAGTGAATGTCTCGAGCTTCCCTCCACGCATCTGGTTAAGGCTGAAAAGAGAGTATAGATTATCCCCTTTGTCTCTATTAAGCGAGTAATTTTTGACAAAGAATTCTTGCAGCTGTTCAAAAGTTGTGATGGATCCTTCAGGTAGTGGGTGTAACGATCGTAGGGACTCATCTAATAAGCTGGTCAGAAAGAGCTGGCATAGAATATGATTGAACGTAGAATGTAGGCCTAAAGCGTCTTAGAATTCCTGGACTTGTTCCACTGGATCAGATCCTTTATATTTTCGGATCTTTGGGGTATAAAACCCGGTGGGGACCTCACCATCCAACAACTCCTGTGCGATCGGGCCCTTTTGTAATCTATTATGGATTCCTTTAGTCAGAGTCTGAGCTTCGAGTAATTCCTTTATTTGCTTGTCAACATGTTCCTGAATTACATATTATCGAACTACAGTGGTCGAGCGTGTGGCACGTCTTTCTCCAAGATTATGGTCACCACTCCCTTCACTTAGACGTTCTTTCGCTGGGACTCAGCTCTTCGAAGTTGATTTTCAGCCTATCTCACTCCCGCTGGGCTATCATCTACTTTTTGGTGGGCCTCCTGAATCAGGATGGGCTCCATTTTCTGTTGATGATGGTTAGATCGAAGTGCACCTCCTACGTGATTACCTTTTGGAGGAGGTCCTATTTTATCATGAATGGAGACTCGTGGCCTTCAGGTTGCACTGATTTGTTCTTCTGGGCGGCGACCTGCTAACCCTATAGAACCTTTAGTGCATCATGTACACTCGATAGTTATTGCTCTAAAGCTGCACATCTTTCTATTTCAGAATTTAAAGTGGCCCGTAAATCTGTTAGTACGACCTTTTCTTCAGCTTGAACTATCGGCCTACTCTGGCATAAAGATGACATTCTAAAATAAGATAATCAGCAGTTTCTGAGAGAATTGGATTGAGAAATTTGGCTCCCATAGATGTGCCAAATGCAATGGCCAAATTATGGGATTCAAACTTTGCCTTTGGTAGTAACATATTCCCTAGATTCGACAAGAATAAGCCGACAGAGCGTAGTTGAAGACAACCATACTTAATCGAAGACCCCCATTCGATAAGACAATACATTATAGTAGAAGATAACTCAACATTCTAAAAGATTATGTATGTCCTCGACCTACCAGAAGTAACCATTGCGCCTGTTCAAGTAAGTGTTGTTAGAGAACCGCGAAGTTCGCCCACTTCCCCCGGAATAGGAGACTGTTTCTTTTTTGTAAAACTGTTTGTATATACTACAAATACAGGCAGAGAATAGATTATTAGAGATAGAAAAATCCTCTCACCTTACCAATTATAACTTCATAACCTCACTATTATACAAAATCTCTGTAATAACTAGCAATATACAAGATTTTACATAAAAACCCTCATCGAGGTCGTGGTTTTTCTCAGCTTCTACTGAGTTTTCCACGTAAAAATCTTGTCCATCTAGCTTAATTGTAGTCTTTACATATAATTATTGGCAAAGATTTTCCTCCCGAAAAACCCGCCACTTCAATTGGCGCCGTCTGTGGGAAAACCATACTTTTTTCTTCCATTTCCAATCTAGACACCATCTGATGACAAACATGAACTTGAGAAGCCATTCTAGTACCGTATGAGATCTGGGCATACTAGGAGCTATTGATCTGCACGGTGCAGTCATTAAACTTCAAAAATATGTGGCCATAGAAAAAACCCAGAGGCTGCATGATCAGCGTATCATGGCTCAAGCTCTTCAAACGGAAAGAGACTAACGCAGAAAACCATGGATCAGCAAAGCCAAACACATCAAAAGAGATGGAAATATTAAGAAGGACACGGGATCAACTCACTGCTTGCCTGATGTCATCTCCACTGGATCAAAGTTAACATCGATCAAGAGCAGTTTAACGCGATGATTAGCCAAGAGAGAACGATCAACAAATGTCTCAATCCATATATGGAAATCTGAATAGAGCCTCTCGACATTTTGTTTAACTTCTTCAGATATCGATTGGGATTGGAGGGACAGGGCTATATTGTTCATCAGATTGTAGCCCTACCTCTTCCCTTGTAACAATTCATAACTTTAGATAACTTAACAGCAGAATCCAATCCATCAACTCTGACATCCCAGGCCGACGATCTGCTCTTGATAGAATTGAAACAAACCCCATCTCTCCATATCTCGAAAATAAGCCCATCCCTGAAAATTTCCATATGCCCAAGTTCTTTAAATATGAAGGCCTAACAGATCTGCTTATACATGTTCGACATTTCAAAGCCGCGGTTGGGTTATACTCCAAGCTCAACCATATGCTGTGTAGGCTATTCAACATGAGCATAAAAGAAGAACTACTCCGATGGTTTCACACTATCCAAGAAGCTTCCATCACCACCTTCAGCCAATTGCAGCATTTTTTCGAATCCAACAACACTCATGCTAGGGAACATTAAATCACCGTTAACTCTTTGCTTTACTTCGAGCAAGGCGCAAAAGAAACCTTGGAAAAATTTTATACATTTCTTGCAAGAAATACAGAAGATTGGGAATTCAGACCGTAAAATCGTGGATCCGGCATTCACCTCCGCCTTGCACATCGACTTAAAAGTTTGAGAAGAACTTACTCTGCACAAATCGTGCACGGTCACTAAAATGATTGACGTGGTTAATAACTATATCGAGTTGGAACGATCGAAGAAAGATAAGATAAAAAGCTCCTCTGCCATCCATTCTCGAGAAGCATCTTCGACCCTGTCCCAACTAGCAGTCACTACTAAAGTGCCAAAGCAACACAACAAAAGCACTGATAACACTAGAAGAAGGGATGGAAAACCTGACAGACCTGTCCTAATTTTGCTACCAATGATAACAACCCTCTCCGCTATCTTGCTGAATATAAAGGGCGATGAGTGTTATTGCGCGCCACAAACAATTGTAGATCTTTTGAACATACCCTTATTTCAGTATCATAATGTGCTCAGTCATAAAACTGATAGCTATTACTCCCTCATATGTATCATTCTTCGTATCCTCTTAGCTGGAAGACTCCACAATTATGTCATCGACATTCAAAAATTTCTCGAAGAACATGCAAAAACCAAAGAAGTCGAGCAAAATCAGATCAAGGGACAAGCTCGCCATTTGTATATGATCGAGAATGAAAAAGGGAAGAAAAGAAAACAAGACGATCTTATTACATCTTGCTTCAAAATAACATCCTTAGACAAATCAGCATAACTTCTTCCAAGCACAAACAAATCCAAATGTCCTTACTAGATAACATTCGAGGACTGCAGCACTAGTCATGTTAAATACCCTCATGATGACCCTCTCATTATTATGCTCAAAGTCGGACAAGATTATCTGCATATTCTTCTCGTAGATATTGGAAGTTCTACAGATGTCTTATTCAAAAGAGCAATCGATGTCTTGGGCCTTACAGATTATGTAAAAGCTTTAACAACAACAATCATGGGATTCAATGGTTTAAAAGAGTCAACCACAGGAAAAATCACTCTACCAGTTCAAGTAGGTTCAAAAATCATATTCATCAAATTTCTTATCATTGATGCAGAGTCCAAATATTTGGGCATTTTGGGATGTAGTTGGTTACATTCTATCAAAGCAGTACCCTCAACTTATCATCTAGCGCTACGTTTTCCTACAGATCACGGAGTTTGTGAAATCAAGGGGAGCCAAGCAGTGGCACGAATGTATAAAAATACCACAATTGACCCTAATACAGCTAAACTTCTCAAAGAATAGCAACTACAGCATGAAGCACCACCCACATTTGAGAAGCATGATACCGAAATGGTCGATACTGTTGAACTCGATGGCCCTGGACACACAGCATTTTTTGAATTCAAGTTTTCAATCGATAAAAAAGAGGCCATGATACAACTACTTAAGAAAAACATTGACGTCCTCGCCAGGACTTTCCAAGAAATGCCTGGAATCGATCCTTCAAAAGCTTGCCACCAACTCAACCCCCTTCCAGACAATAAAGCAATCATCCAAAAATGATGAAATCTGGCTCCCCGACTTCGAGATGCAGTCAACGCGGAGATTGATAAACTCCTTCGTGTAGAATTTATTCGGGAAGCTAAATATCTGAAGTTGGTTCCGAATATCGTCACTGTGCCAAAGAAAAGCGGCAAAAAACCCAATAAATTCACACCCAAAGACAGTTTTCCGCTACCGCCAATTTCGCAACTTCTTGACTCAATCGCAGGACACAAACTTCTTTCTATGATGGATGCAACCGCGGGATACAACCAAGTTCTACTTGCCGAAGAAGATTAAGAAAAAACAACCTTTATAACTAAAAGAGGACTTTACTGTTACACAGTAATACCTTTTGGGTTAAAGAATGCTAGAGCTACTTACCAGCGATTGATTCCCCAAATGTTCAAAGATCAACTCAGAAAAATTATGGAAGTATATATAGATGATATGATATGCAAAATCCTGAAATGGGAAGATCACCTCAATAACCTCCAAACTATCTTCGATATCCTTCGCAAGTACCAGATGAAACTCAAACCTGAGAAATGTCAATTCGGCATCCCATTTGGCAAATTTCTGAGCCATCTAGTCAGCAAAAGAGGAATCAAAATCGATTCAGCTCAAATCATAGCACTCATGGCAATGCCCTCTCCTCAAACAAAAAAAGATGTTCAAAAATTCACCGGCAAGATAGCCGCCCTTCACAGATTCATCTCAAAGTCATCTGATCGATGCAAACTTCTTTATCTTCTTCTTCGAACAAACATAATAGGGATATTATTTGGACTCCTGATTGTGAAATGTCGTTCCAAGATCTTAAACTATACTTGGGGCGTCCTCCTATAAAGAGTACTCCAATTGATGGCGAATCACTCATTATGTACTTCTTCAAAATAGAAGAATCAATCAGTTTGGTTCTTATTTGAGAAGATGGCGGCATAAAGAAACCAATCTACTTCCTCAACAAAACACTTATGCCTGCAGAAAAATGATACACAAAAATAGAAAAATAGCTACTCGCCTTGGTCTACAGGTCTCAAAAATTGTCCTTCTTTTCAAGCTCATCCTATCAAATTCATCACCAAGTACCCTCTCAAACTGCTACTCTCCAAGAAAGAAAAATCTCGTAGAATCCAGCAATGGTCTATTTTTCTTGGCGAGTATGATATTTCCTTTGAACCTCAAATTTCCATCAAGGGACAAGCCGTGGTTGATTTTTAGGCAGATTTTCTCGTTGAAGACCCCGATTGGGAAGAACTCAAAGAAATATTCACTGACGACTCAATTGTAGAATCAGACGCATGGTCCAAAAGTGCTGTTTGGCGACTTTTTACAGACCGATCAGCAGAACCACAAGGATCTGGAATTGGCATAGTCCTCTTTACGCCGTCTAATCATCGCATCGAGAAAGCAATCAAACTCAACTTCTATGCTACCAATAATAAAACCGAATACGGAGGAGTCTTACACGGTCTCGATCTTGCACTTACTCTCGGCGCCAAGGAATTAGTAGTATATGTTGACTCCTTACTCGTCGCAAATCATTATAACAAAACTTTTAAGATAGCAGGCAAAATGGTTGATTACGCAGGCTTGGTCGAAGAAAAGATGAAAAAATTCAAGCATGCAACCATCTCGTATTTACCTCGATAAGAAAATTGTCATGCCGGCGCATTAGCTTACATCGCTGCCATGCTTGGAAACAGTAGAAAAAGATCTTTAGAAATCGAGATCCTCAAACATTCAAGCCTTGATATCTTGTCAATACTCCAGATAACCGCTAATTTAGATAATGACCCTGAAGACTGGAGAAGTCCATTTTATGCTTACCTCAACTCCAACATCCTCCCCAGTAACAAAGAAGAAGCTCGATCACTGTTGGCCAAGTGCCCCAGATTCACCATCCAAAATAAAATATTATATCGATTCACTGGACGTGGACAACTTATCGAATGCATCTCACAGAAATAAGCTCAGATCAAAATCAAAGAGCTTCATGAAGGTATCTGTGGTGGACATGTTTCCAGAAGATCGCTAGCCCAACGTGTAATCACAAAAGGACTATATTGGCCTAAGATGAGACAAGACTGCGAAGTCTTTGTCTGTAAATGCTACAAATGCCAAATCCATGCTCAAGACATCAAGAGCCTAGCCCTTAACTTACATTTTAGCAATGTCCTCTGGCCGTTTAAACGATGGGGAATGGACATCATTGGCCAATTCCATCCAGCATTGGGAAATAGAAGGTTCGTTCTCGCTGCCACTGATTACACGACCATGTGGGTTGAAGCAGTTCCTCTTTGCCATACAGATGAGAATGAGGTTATCAAGTTCTTTTGGGAGCACATCATTACCCGATTTGGTTGTCCACAATTGATGCGCTCTGGTAATGGATAACAGTTCATCAGCGCTAAAGTCGTTGCTTTCCTCTATAAATTTAAGATTCAGTTGACAACTTCCACACCATATTATCCTCAAGGCAACGGACAACCTGAAGCCATCAGTAAAAGCATCAAATCTGGCTTACGCAAGTACCTCGACGATAAGAAAGGCAGATGAGTGGACGAACTACTCAGTATCTTATGGGCCTACCGTACCATTCCTCGTGTTTACACAAAATTACAAAACATTTATCTAACTCGAGGTTATATCGAACTTACTCATTTAAGTTACCTAACCACAGACCTTGATGAAATGTATTTTTTCTAATTGCTCTCCAGGGACTTTCTTATCAAATTCGTAATTGCTCGAAACAAGTAGACGTTTATCGGTGTATTGACCTCCTGTTGATACCATGTTATAAAACATCCACCTTAACATGAACCTCGCCAAATATCGGTACCCTTTTAATTTGGGGTTCGTTCTCAATGTGTAGTAAACACACAAATCATTGACAGTTATTACCACCTCCCCCCTGGCCTTAAGTAGATTGTTTACTGCCCCACATAGCCTATAAAGGATATACATATTCGGATTAAACTGACCCGGGACTACATGGAAAAAGTTCATTAATTTTTTCTTGTCTGCTCTAAGGAAGAGTTTCAACCCTTTCTTTATTTGTTCTCGATGCACCAGAATACAGTCTAAGGGTATTTCTTGGTCGATCATTTCATACTAATACTCCTCTAATCTTACATCCTCATGAATGTCATATTTCTTCTTGAACTTTATAATTTCTTTGGTCTCTAGACCCTCTCCATAGCATGCTTCCTTACCCTCCTCCACATCCTCTTCCCCATCCCCACTACCTTCTCGATCACTAGTTTGGGGCTCTTGATCCATATCAGTCTCCGTAGCTTCCTCTTTAGATAAGTCAATCATACTAGGTGCTACCCTAAACAGCTCCACACCCCCTGCATCTGCACTGCTCGACCCAACTCTATATCTCTCCCCCAATTGTTGCGCACAAGTTCTTACATCAATCATCAAGGGCTTCACATCTTCATGATTCGCATATATGTCTTTATTATCATTTAAAGTTGCTTCAGCCATTATTAGAACCTGTCAATCAGATTTCATATTTTTACCACAGTTAGTATCTATCATATGTGATACATATATATGTTCATAAGTTTATCTATTCATAATCATATCATTATTGAGATTTCACTCAAACACATCATTCACTTTACTATCTGCTACTTTCATTTTATATTATTAAGTTCTCAATGCACTATATTACATCATATTTATACCATCGATTACAACACATTACTCATTACTCGATGATTTCTGCTTTAACACATAAATCTTCATTAAGGATTTTGATATGTTTCAATTTTAGTCGAATTTTAAGTATTAAAATAACTTCTCGAAGCCCTTTTAATTTTCCCGCCAAAACACAATCTTTCCAAAATTACAAACTCCCCTTCTCCGGCACACAAACCGGAAAAATCCTAAAAACAACCACAATCTCCGCATATCTTGCTACATCACCACCATTTCCTTCCAATGCGCTGTAATCACAACGCCCATAACCAATCCCTTTTTCTTCTCCTCCTATCCACCATTTATCTCCTTTTTACAACCAGAAACTCAGAATCACCGAAAACCCAGAATTTAACAAACCCAGAATTTATTTTCCTATCTACCACTCATTCGTTTCAAATTCACTTCCACACAATTCACTTTACTTATATATATTCACCTATAACCAATCAATCAAACTAGAAAATAATTCCAAAAGAGCTACTAACCATGTTTATGGGCCGCTTCTGTATCCCACTCCTTTGCTCGCTTGGCTCTTTCAATCAACACACGAATCTCCTCCTTCGCAATCTTATCTAACCACTTCAACGACGAGCAATAGTAATTCACACCACAAAATATTTTTTTATTTTTGGAAAGTATGAATAGTCGCCTACCTCTGACCTATTTATTGACCCTTCGTGACTATTTGTTGCACCAATTCGCGACCGTACAGTTCCTCGATTGTAATGCCTCATGCTCTTTTTCTTGACTTCTTCAACTATTAACCTTCTCACCATTAAAAAACTTCAACATTCGAACTTCAAACCTTTAAATTCTCAAAGAATTTTTGTTGATACATTCATATCCCCAAGTGCATGACCTATCTTAACAAACAGATGATTTAAATCTTTTTCCTTATGTTGTATACCATCACCTAGTGGAACACATCTTGCCATAATCATTTTGAATGTATGTTCCCCTGTTTCTTAATTTTCCCACAAAATCCAATATTTTAGGGCTCGCATTCGACAACATCTAAATATCACTATATTTGACAGTAATTCGCTTAAACATAATTTCTTCATTCCCAACATTTAACAAGTAAAAATTCCATTCAAAAATTCACAAAGTTACATTTGCTTCTCCATCAACAACTACATAGAACAAACCTCCTCCTACCATTTTATATACTTTCATAAACCCCTCGCTACAGCTTCATCTTCCCTCATCACCAGTAACTTTGTACGAATCCACATTCTAGTACAGTGTTTAGGAGGATGCCAAAGCTACAATCTAACATGAAACTCGAAGTCCTCCTCAACCTCCTTCGCTTCAACCTCACTAATACCTTCGTAATCTGGCTCCTCTGGATCATCCAAATGCCAATCATGGTTCTACATTCCAAAATACCACGTGTACAACACCCAATACATTGTCTGAACACGTCTGAATACACCGTCATGGGCCTGTGCTCTCATCTTCAGCATCTTTGTATGCAAGATTGCATCTACCACACGGAGCTATTTATAATCATTCTTGTCCAAATATCCGCACCTATATTTATTTTTCCTGGGAACTCTACAAATTTCAAAGTCCCATCAATCGACCTCGAAATCCACCCCTAGCCCCACATAGTCAAACATCGTCGACTTTATACACATAAACAATGAATCGACATGGATATCTTTGATTCGACTCATACTCACAATAATTCATAAACAAACTACAATCAAATAAAATTTTGAAAAAATATTTATTTCTTTAAACAAATTTTTTCTTACATTCAATATCTATCTCATTGGCTTACATTACATCTTTTAAATTTGACATCTATCTTATTCGATTACAAATTCATCCTTCGATTACATTATATCCTGTTACATTCTACTTTTCATTCAACTTACATGACTTATTTAACTGTGCTTTCTTTTTACCAGAATCGGGCACTAAAGCCTCTTTTCCTGTGAAAGAAACTTAATCACTCTCAAGTTACTAAACTTCTATGAGCTGCTTCCACACATAGATGAGGAAATATATGTACGAAGCCTCCCCTAATTCAGCAAGATCCCTGGACACCGATTCAAGCTTCAAATTTTTATCAATAACAAGAACTGTTATCCTTTCCCCCCCACTCTGACGACCTCCATTGCCTTCTCCACAATGTCCTGATACAACTGGTTCTAACATGCACCACCATTCTCTGCTACATACCTCCCCCACCTCCCTTACCGTGATATCAATAGCAGCACTTTCGTCAAGGCCTCCTGTAAACACATACCTTCCCTCCAATGCCTTACCGTCTTCACTTTTCCTCACCATTGGTCGCTACTCTTGAGGCAACATCCAACAACAACTAGTACCTTATCCTCCTCAACCAACCGCCTATTTATACCCTACTTCCAACCTGGCAGATTCATTGTACCGCATTCAATGCGCCTAAGGAATAAAATTTCCAGATACATTTCACTTGGACTTTGGAACTCAGAAAAATGACTCATCTTCCATTCGATAACCTCTTCAGCTTATCAAAAAAAATTCTCAACACTAACACAAGTGCTTATGTCGAGAATGGGGCGATTGAAGTAGCATATTCCCCAGATTCGACATGAATATGCCGACAGAGCATAGTCGAAGACAGCCATACATAACCGAAGATCTACATTCGAGAAGACAATACATTACAGTCGAAGATAACTCAATATTCTAAAAGATTTTTTATGCCCTCAACCTACCAGAAGTAGCTCTTGTACCTGGTCAAAAAAGAGCTGCTAGAGATCCGCGAAGTTCGCCCACTACTCCCCCCCCCCGAGTAGGAGATTATTTCGTTTTTGTAAAACTGCCTGCATACACTATAAATATAGACAGGGAATAGATTATTTGAGACAGAAAAATCCTCCCATGTTACCAATTATAACTTCATAACCCCACTATTATACAAAATTTATGTAATAAATAACAATATACTAGATTTTACATCAAAACCATCCCGAGGTTGTGGTTTTTCTCAGTTTCTACTGAGTTTTCCACATAGAAATCTTGTTCATCTAGTTTAATTGTAGTCTTTACAAATAAGTATCGGTGAAGATTTTCCTCCTGGAAAACCTGCCATTACACCTTTGCACCAAATATTTCTGGAATACTCAAGAACAGTAAACAATAATCAACAAGATAATTTAGTGTAGAAAACTTTTGAATATGGTAAAAACCATGACCTCTCTTGTGGGTATTGAGAAAGAAAAGCTGATCTTATTTCGGTTGCTAACTTATTACAATGAGTACTCCGAGTATATAAAATTTTGGAGTAAGGGCTCTTTTGTGTAGAATTGCTTACCTCTAATCTGTAGTCACTACACCAAAATCATGAATTTTCCACGGTCTGATTTTGATTTGCCACAGACATTATCTATGGTAAATTTGACACGGATATTTACTGTGGAAAATTGATGTTTATACGTGGTAATTTTCTATTTCCTTTCCTTCATCTCTTATTTGCTAGAGTTGCAAGGGTTCGAGGGATAGCTGCTAAGAGACTTTATCTTCGAAACTAGAGGCCTGACTTTTAATTTTATGGTTCCCTCTCGAATATATTTGTTCCATCTCAACTTTTCTTCAATTTGCTGCTCTAAAGAATTACCAGCTTGCGATTCTCAAAGCTAAGAGTTTCTCAATCGATTTGGATTTCTCAATTGTTGAATTCTCTATCACTGAATTTCTCAAAGCTATGGTATTAGGAAATCAAAATTTCTCTCGAGCTTAGTCTCAATTCTAAGTCTACAATTGGTGTGGAGACATAAGGAGTTTGAAAATCATCGTGAAGGGTCTGATTTAGGATGTCGTTAACCATTCGGTGAGTTTCTCTATTCATTAAATTTGCCTTTTGTGATATGTGTTTTGGATTTCATGTTGAATTTTGTAGAATTAAAGTACTTTGAACTTAGGGATTTCTTGTTAGACATATCTAAGAATATCTGCATCTGACTACTGCTATAACAAACCAATATCAGGAGATCTAAATTCTTACTTGTTACATCTCTAAGATTATTTGTTTTAGATTTCTTGTTACATATCTAAGAATATTGGAAAAGAGTAATGTGGTCTCCTGGAAAAGATAGTTGGGATTTGGGCATCAGTATAACATAGAGTTTGTTTGAGGAAATCAGGAGCAATACTCAAAGTAGAGGGTGAGGCAGAGCGAGAGAAGTCTTTAGAGGCTTTGATTGCTTTGTCTATTGGTACATTAGTTGAAAATGGAGTTATTATTATTTGACGGGTTTTCAAATCAATTAGTAGGATTCTTCTTCTACTTCTGATTCTGCAAATACTACTACTTCTTTCAAGAAGAATTTTTTTACAAAGAGAGTACATTTCTTACAAACAAAATGAAATTATTAGGGTTTCGAAATCAATTTGTTACCTTTCACCAAATGAGGCTGAGGCTCTCTATCTTTTTGACCAAAAAATGTCTATTTTGGTAGACTTGGGCTTCAAACTACTGCGAGTGCCAAGTAGCGACACTATAGAGCCCAATAGTTTTACAAGCGTACTTGCAACAGATGAGGAATGTTATTGGTAGTTATGACTTACAAGATGATATTGGTGTTTCGTGGTCATTATGATCCTAGACAAAACTCTTGTAAATAAACAAAGGACTTGTTGGACCAAAAGTTGTATATGCAAGGAATTTTTTTTTTCTACTGTGCCAAAAAGTAATTTATCCTAACACACAGGTGTTATCAATTTAGTTCCAACCAGCACCAAGGCTTGCCTTCTCATGTATCAAAAGGGAATTACGAGAAGAGAACTATAAAATCTCATGGAGAGTGTGATCCTAGTTCTGGATGAATGCTTAACAAATGCAAGTTCGAAGCCAAAAAATTACTATTTCCATACCTCATTAGAACAAGGGATTCAAAATGAAATATGACTTTGAACATACATTCAATAGAAGAAGAAAAATAACCCCTCTTCTCAAAGAATTACTAAATATATTCTGACATTATAATATAGATATCTCTCAACATATTTATAGCATAATCAACCAAACAAACTCAGTTATGTTTTTGCACTAGTTTCAGTCTCCATTTCGTGTAGTATGCTTCGAATTAATTTGAATAGCGTTCAATTATGGGCTAATCGGTTCTATTTCAATTCTCTAGGTTCTTTTAGTTTCATGTTACATGAGTGGCGTTGTTATTTATTTATAAGGTTTTGGATTCTTCCCTCTAACGCCAAGTGAGCTCTCTGCCAATCCAACTCAGGTTACTTAAACCGAAGAGGATACAAACAAGCAGATATTGAAAAATGAATCCCAAACCCGCAGATTTGAAGTTCATATAAAGAAAAAGCAGAAGCTGAAATAAGTGCAACATTTTCAAAACAATATCTTTCTAATTTATATAGGAAACTCAAACTTGAAAGTTGCCAATTTATTGTTACACACGTATCTCACATTTACAATTTAAACTTACTTAGCCACTCTTGTCGCAGGAACCGACATAAGTATAGAACACAGGAAAGGACTGAAAGATGTATGGAATTTCTCTGAACACTTTATTAAACCGAGTCCCCTCATGGTGTGAAGAATACATTGAGTAATATTTTCAAGTCATTCTGCAGTTTGCGTGAACAATCTCCTGCCCTGTACGGTGTCCAGAAGCAACTGTCTTTTTTAAATTAAAAGTGGATTTGCCATCTTTTTATAGTTTTTTTGTTCTAAGGCCTTTTCTTTAGTACCTCGTTTTACTAAGAGTCCCATTCTGCAAGAGCACCGATAGAACGTTCCTTATCTTCTCAAGTGAAACGGGTTTGAGTACAACTCCATCCATACCAACCCTCAAGCAGTTATCTTTTGTAGCCCTATCTGTGTTTGCTGTGAGTGCTGTAATCAGTGGCCTTTGATGACGTACTGAAAATCTATCCTGTTATGCAGATACTACTTCATAGCCATCCATCCCTGAGATACCTACATTCGTGAATACCACCCTGTGTTCATGAGAAAAGATCTGCAAACACTCTTCACTCGAACCAACTGCTGTTACATCACATCCCAGATGAACAAGAAGGCCCTTGATCGCCATCCTGCTAACCCCATTGCCATCCATAACAAGAACTTGAAGTCCTAGAAAATGCGAAAAGCCCCGATTCACTTGCATTTTGGGTATAAAATACTGCTCAGTCTCACTTTGGACGCTCTGCAATTCCAATTTTTACAAGGAATGTAGCAGTACACCCTTTGCCAAGGCCTTCACTTTCAATCCATATGTGACCCTCCATGAGACTTAGGAACCTCTTTGAAATTACAAGTCCAAGTCCTTTGCCACAGGAATTTTTACTTGCTAAAGATTGATTGTCTGCAAATTTGTAGAACAACTTGGGAATATCTTGAGGGAAGATTCTTGATCCTAAATCCTTTACTTGTACTCGCAAATAAAAGTGATTATCACTTGGCATTGGAGAAAAACCCGGAGCTCGGGCATCTCTCAGAGATTCCAGTTTTGCAACACTAAACGAAACAAATATACTGCCTTCTTTTGAGAACTTCACAGCATTGCCAGCAACATTTAATATGGTTTTCATCACCAACAAGATATTCAGGCAGATCCGGTGCTAAATTTAATGAGAGAAGCAATTTTTTGACAGATGCTATGGGTTTGATCAAGTTAATGACCTCTCTAAAAACTGAGTGGAGGTTAAAAGCTCTAAGGTCTAGTTCAAGGCTTCGATCTTCTAGTCTTGAAAGATCTAATACATTATTTATTAATGCTGCTAAGCGGTTACTACTTTTTTAAACCGTTTCTACCATCAAGCATTGTTCAGCTGTCAATTCAGTTTCCTGTAATAAGGAATATAGGGCAATAATAGCATGCATGGGGGTTCTCATTTCATGATTCATGACGGCCAGGAAATCATTGTGCGCACGAATTGCTATTTCTGGTTCTCTCCTTGCAAGATCAAGGGCAACATTTCATTCCACAAGGTGATCCCTTGCTCTCATTGACTCCTCCAAGATTGCAGCATGTGAAAGAGTGACTGCAATCTGATCTGCAACCACTTCAATGATCTTCAACCCGTGAACATGCCATTGCCTCTCAGTGTCCGAAGGAAGCATCAAAGCCGTTACTGCATATCGTTTTGTGGAAAGCTCTGGCCAATCATTAATTTGAAAATTTGAGAGATGCTAAAGAGGAACACGAACAACAACTACCTCCCCAGCATATATTTTCCAACAAGAGGTCTGAGTCTTGCAACTGGGGTATTCGGTGATATTTTAACTGCCCAGTCTACTAAAAACTTGATTTATTACAGGAAGCAGTATAGATACTGTAAATCCAATAGGGTTTTGGTACCGCAAAATGTAGAAAAGTTGAAGCTCCAGACAAGTACGTGTCGGCATCCATAGTGCATATTTTTCCAATGTCAATGTTCTTCCCAGCTCAACGAGAGTGGCCTTTTATATAGTTTGTCCGTCAAGAGTGCTTTTTATTTCATGAGTCAGCATTCGAAGATGTCGTCCTGTTTCTTCCTATGTACGAATAATGGCCATCTCCCGATCAGGCTCTGCAGTTTTATTCTTAAAAAATAACTCCCTCGTTTTCACACTCAACAGCTCAAGAATTATGTGAACAAGCATAACTGCAGTAGCGCACGACACGACAGCGGTTAAGACATTTGCCGTAGTCAATACAATAACCACAGTTCGTGAATGCATGCTGAAAGTCCATAAGTTGATAAGATGTGTTGCTCCACAGATAACGATAATAACGCCAAATTGCACAAGCACCCATCTATATGGGAAAACTGCAGATCTCTTTACGAAGTATATCAGCTCAAGCGGGATGGAAAAATATGCAAGTTCAATAAAAAATTCTGAATTGTACTGATACTTCATTGACAGTTCGTCTTCTGGCCATTGTGGCTCAATGTAATTGTAAGAATCATCTTATGAAATCAACCTCGTCTCACACAATTATTTTACATCTCTTGTTTTTACTATGATGGGTGTACCATACTTGAACAGCTAAGAAAAAAAAGAAAAAAAAAATGTATTAAGCATTTATATACAGATTGGGAGAAGAAGCTGAGTTTAGATGATCAGCGTTACTCAAATTGTACTATAACCGTCTCCTCAGCCATAGTCCAGCCATTGTTACTAGATTTGTCATGGATTGTTGGGTGAGAACAGCTCTGCAACAGGTAGTAAAAGCATACAGTATTTCTAAATTTCAGTAGTACTTAGCAAATTACTGCAATAGATTTGTGTATTATAATTGGGGAACTGAGATATTAAGTATTTTATGGTTTCTCTTAAATATAGACAAAGATCATGGCGGAACAAATAGAAGAACTCCACTGGAAGGTACACATCTATGTATTCTTATAACCTAACAGTTTTCTCTAATATATCTCAATTGAATCAATTGCAAAAATATTACTAATATGATACATTCATAGTCGACTCTAGCTGTATGAAACTTTGCAATCATAGACTTTAGCAAGCACCTCAAGACCATGGTTCTAGTTTTGATTATCGATGCTAAAAATTATGTTTTAATGTGTTTATGCTATAGTGATAATCATATTTGATTGCGTAATATTTTAGCTGGACACAGAAGGACTAGATTCAGTTTAGGCTTTGGTAGAGTTTTGTAGCTCAATTAATATGTTAGTTTAAGGCAAAATGCAAGTTATGCGTAGAGTAATAGGTGCAGTTGTGAATGAGTATGAAAATTACCTAAGATGATACTTGCCACACCTGTGGTATATTCATTAAATTGGTGTAGTAATTGTTGTGATGAAAGTGCATCATGTGATGATAGTGTATTGGTTTTGCATTATTTTGTTGATGATTTTGTTTCCAAATGTTTTTCTCTACTTCTTTTGATATAATTGATTTTGCCTTTGGCATATGTTTATTTTTTAATGGCATCAACAAATCATAATGAATGAGGATCTTGAAGAGCTGAAGAAATTGGGGTCTGGTACATTTGGGAGTGTGTATCAAGGAAATGGGAGGGGCACTGATATCGCCATCAAGCGAATAAAGAAGAGTTACTTTACTGGCCGATAATCTGACCAAGCGAGATTGGTGAGTTCTGTTTTTTTTTGCTAAATTCATAATTTAGCTTTTCTGCACATTCATAATTTAGTTTTTTTTCGCCCCTGCATATTTGTGCTTCCTAGAGGAAGTAAAAGGCAATCTCGTGTCCCTGAAAAGAAAAGGGGGAAAACATTCACAATCGTTTCACCAATCAAAATAAGCAAGATAATGGACAAAATGGAAAAATATAAGGGGATAATCTGGTATATGACAAGGGATCAAAACTAAGATTAACATCTATCCAAACACCTATAACAACCCCTTCATCTGAATTAGTAAAACACCTGCGATTCTGTCATTTAAACACCTCATTAAATACATGGATAAAGTACATGCTTAAACTAGATTCACACAAGTTCTTCAATGAACCCAAGCATTCATATAGAAAGTACGAGCTATTTGGGGCCTTTCTGCCAATGGAGAAATAAGAAATAGTATAATACAATTACAAAGATGAGAACAAAGTAAACTCAATAATATTGCATCACATGACGAATACTATTGAGCTATCTTAAAGATCATATGAGCAAGGTTAGGAATAAACTAAAATGCAAATCGATCTCATACAAGTTCGTTCTCGTGAACTAGTAATCAAGCGCCTTTAACTGTCAACATAATAGTCAAATTACACTAGTTCGCTAACGTTAGGTGAAACACAAAGGTTCCCCTTTAAGCCTCAATAGTGAATATAATGTTTTCTAACCCAGAATATAAGAAGGAGAAAAAGAAGAAGTTTGATAGATAAGAAAAAGGGAGAAGAGACTTCATCGGCATTCTAACTCATGTCCATCCCATCTCCAACTTGACTGCTGATTGGAGAAATAGCAGTGAAAGAGTTCTCGAAAGGAGAAAGATGAAACTACGCACTTCGCCTACGCTTAGCCCCACCTGTATTATTGTCAGCGTCAAATTTATCAACAGTTAAAAGGTAACCCCCTTACTTCAGTTTGTTTTATTATATCTGAACATGAAGATAATCTGTAAGAGAGATTTCGTAAATTAAAGCATCTGATAATTCAAACAAGACGATGAAGTCCACGATAATGCCTAAATATGACTCTAGTACAAGAAAAAATATATATTCTCGATATAGACATCCATTCAAAGTAGATAATTAAAGGGGACATTTTAGGAATGACCCTGTGCGTCTTAATAATTAGGAGATCAAGTTGTGGTATTTTATGCACGGAACTAGCATCTTATTGTTCATCTGTCAGCATTAGAAGTTCTAAATTGAATCATATCCATAATTTTTCTAGCCCTTTGTCCTTTTCTTTTGTTTCTCGTCTTCCCCTAATGGACCTTATCCTTAACCGCTTTAGTTTCAAATTTCCATTATTATTACTTTTAAACTTAAGCCGTTGACCTTCTTCAGTTGTTTTCAGCTAAATTTGTGTTGAGCATGAAACATGCCTTGCAACATCTTTGTTATTTTATTCCTTATAAAGGAACTGAAGTTTATAAAATATTTTTTGTATTAAGCTTTGACAACACTTGAAATGGACACTAACCAAGGGATTAGACACAAAAAACATATACAAGATGCCATTTCTTGGTACAATAAGTTCCTTGGTTTTCACGTTGAAGGAGGACATGCTAAGTTTGGATCCTCTCACATGGCACATTGAAGCTTTTTTAATTTGGATTCTCATTTTATTTACAAGTTTTTTTTCCAGAAGGAGTTAAGTTTATATTCAATAATATCATCTCACAAAATCCAAATGAAGAGTATTCATTTACACTTAGACATGCAGATGACAACTATACTCGTAAGGATTGGATTTTTTAATTCTTCTATTATATAAATTTTAGCTATTGATACCTTTGCGGCATCATAAATTTGATATCACTCTATTGTTTTTTGTTATACCTTTCAGTGTTGGACTGTGATCCATATTTCGGTGATATGAAGGAGTTTATCCAAGAGTTGAACTAAACAAATGGTTTGTTCAAGTTTGTTAGAATTATGAGAGAAAAGTTTCAAACCACTACATTAAAAGGTATAACCCTGTATCTTGTATATCACCATTTCAGAAAGCTGCCATTTAGTTTATGTCCAATAACTCAATTAGGAGAGTGTACGCTTACATGTATTTGTAAGGCTCTGTGTAATACTTGGTATTAAAAAAAAGTTGTATTGTCTAATACTTGTACTGTACAGTTTAATTCATCGCTCAATCCACAACTATTCTACCAGACCTGTGGTATAAAACTCTCTTCCTTGTTCGTTTTAATAGTTGTATTCAAAACTTCTATGATCATCATATTGACTAAAAGTATCTTAAACATTGGTTGTTTTCAATTGCAGTTCTTGCTACCCAGGATCTTGTGAAAGTTTAACAAAGAGTGGCTTACCAGGATATCCTAATTTCCATATCTTATAAATCTGATCTAGGGACTTATGAACCCTTTATTCTTTCTTATTTTTTCTTATACATATGTCATTTTAGCATATGGAATCATTGTATTTGGATCTTTTAATGTTTATGGAATGAAGGATTTATTTTGAATATCTTTTTTTTGTCCATGAATCATTAGTATGTATGAAATGTATTATTGGAGGATTGGGGGTACTTGCAGGTTCAGGAGTGCAGTATTGTAATATATTGTTTTTTGTTTAAATAAAATAAAAATTAACACAAACTTTATCCTTGGCAAAATAGGTAAAACAATTGCTACGGATTTACTCCGTATCAATATAAATTTGATAACCACAGACAAACTTCGTGGCAAAAAAATTGCCACAGATTTACTCCATAGCAATATAAATTAGATAACCATAGACAAACTCCGTAGCAAAAAAATTGCCACAGATTTACTCCGTAGCAATATAAATTAGATAACCACAGATAAACTCCATGGAAAAAATATTGCCACACACCTTTTACAACAGACCTCTGCTGTAGAATTTATCCGTGGCAAAATGACTATTACCACAGACTTTATCCGTGGTAATTTAGCAAAATTAGTGTAGTGAGTTCTATGGTCTTATATATAGGTCTTATAATATGACCGTCTAATGACCATTAAGATTCTTAATGGTAGACATTACAAAGTATATGCAAGATATTCTTTGACCAGATAGTGTAACGTTCTAACCTCTGTTAATGTATAACAGCTCTATTGATTACTGTACACTTGCATAAATTGAACTGCTGATTTAGATGCCAAAAGCAAAAACTCAAACTGAGGAATATTAAATATTTCTTTATTAGTGTTTCCAGTATGCTGATGAGGTCGAGGATGAAGCTTTAAGTCTGAGATACGAAATAAGCGATTACAAGCAACGATCAAAACCGTACTTAAAGTTCTACAGTTTTGATAAAGAGAAACATTTTATAGATGATCTTGTATATTAGAGCTCATATTGTGTACCCCTAAAGTACCATTGTAACATCATTTAAGTTTGGGGGTATATTCGTCTGGCTAAAGACGATCAATTTAACGCTTCTTGGGAGGCAAGCCATAATATATTCAGGTGTAAAATTTCGGTTTTCCTATTCTATTAATTTCTTGTTCTTAAACATTGTGGGCAATGCTAGATTTAAGTTTGGGGGTAGGAAACCATTTCTTTAAATACATTTTGAAGAAAAGTGAAATAATGGCACTTTGACAATTTATGATATATTTATAATGAATTTTCAAACACTTAAACTGATTTTACCTTGACATAAATATTATGGAAAAGCCTTTTGAAATTTTACCATGTATACACTAGAATGCTTTGGACTATATTAAGTTAGATGTACTATATTTTTATTAGCGACTAATTCAAATTAGCTTGGCATATTTTGAAAACGTGCACTTCACTGTAGCTTTGCAATTAATATCTTCAATTTATTTTTGTTCAGTGTAAGAGAAATTTAGCATTTATGTTAAAAATAGTTTGCTAAAAGGGAGAGAACTGCCTAAAAATAAGTTCATTCCTAAGAAAAAATAATAAACTAAATGTGCTCTAAAAACTTTTACTCGGCAAGGCTACTCACATGATTAAGAATTGATAGAGGAAAAATTATCACCAATCTCGAGTTTGGCCATGAACTTTGTGAAATGAGTACAAGAAAATACTACTTGTAAGAATCCTAAGTCTTGGTCATGATGGGGCACCACACCCTGACAACCTTAGCCAACTTGTGAGGATTGTCGACCAAAATCTCCTTGTTATGGAGACTTCACTTAAGAAATAATGTACTCAAAACAAAAGGCTTGCAAAAGAAAAGAAATAACCAAAATTCTAGGAAGACAAATTGACTAAGGCACTTGTCGAACTGAACGTTAAATTTATTATAGTAAGAACTAGACTAGAAAAAGCTGAGTAAATTATTCTAGACAACGCATTAGGCGATAAAACTATTTTCAATGTATACTCAAATATAATTAAAGCAACATTCTTGAATCTCCCTCTAATCTTGAGGTGGTACCTCTAGTTTTGGATAAGCATAAAATATTCTTTGGTATACTTGGGAGAATAACAGGTTTAAGAGTTTCCTATCGAAATATTTTTGTCACAACTAAGTAAGGATAAGTTCACAGAAAATAAATCATGTGTATTCTAGAATTGTTTAAAATATCATTATTGACTTTTGAGGGTATAGTCACAGCAAACCCTCACGAGACAACACTAGTCCACCAGGCTAAATCTGGAGGTTTAATGGCTCGCGCTCCCTCTGAAGGTGGCTATTATTTTATATTGCTCGGGATGAACAAAAGACAAGTTTGGGGGTATTTGATGAGCGCGTAATTATGACACTTTCAATATACCCGAACATGTATTTTAGTAGTCCATTATATTTAATTTTGGATACTTATACTCGTTTGTTTGATAGTAGCTATTGGAGATGGATATTTGAAACCAAGTTTATAAAGTCAAGTAAAAGTGTCTCCAACAGTTCATAGCAGAAAAAGTTAAAGACACAATATATTTGGTCTTAAAATTGAAGAAATATATATACAAATATTCGTAAAGAATAAGATCAATGAATAGATTGCATCCAAGATCCTTGAAGATGTTTTATATTGAAGATATATGCAAGAGTTTTTATGAAGAAAGATCTCTACATCACTTAAGGGAATTATATGCATGAATCTTAGGTGATTGGTTGTAATTTTAAAAGAAATTATTGTGAAAATATTATTTAGAATTTACTGTATAGTTTCTAAATTTGGGTTCCTTCTACTATAAAAAGAACATTTCCCCCATTATAATTGACTATCTCATATTGGAAGGTAATAGTAAATAAAGTTCATCTTCTTCTTTTTCTTTTTCTTCTTCTTCTTCTTCTTCTTCTTCTTCTTCTTCTTATGTTTTGGTTTAATTTTTGTTAATGTCTTCTTAAGTTGTTAATGCGATGAAATTTAATCTGAGCAGCAAATCTCTTAGCTAAGGCTAGGCGGAGGCCTCTTCATGGATGAGCAATAGTTTGTATTAATTAGGTCCTAATTAGTTTTCTCTATGTAGTTTATGATTGATAACTTAGTGCATCATATTGAAGGCTTGACCATAGCTTCGGTTTGGTGTACGATAACCTTAGATATAAACAAGTGCTAGTAACCATAGACTTAATTTGGAGATATAAAAAAGAGAAAACATTAGAGAACTCACACAAGCCTAGCCATGTTTGAGTTAATAATTCTCTAAGATACTCTTCACCATCACTTAAAAGCATTACCACTAAATGTTTGACCATAGATTTAGTGGTTTATTTTACAACATTGTATGTGTCTTAACATGAATATAAAATGGGTGGAGATATTAGGATCTAGTTGTATATCGATTATTTCTTTAAAAGGTAGAGGCCTACTCCAAACCTTAGCTCTCTCTCATAAAGTTTTATAATTAGTTTTTATTTCTTCTTCTTAGATTTATCTCTTATAAAACCGTAATTCGGCCTAGAAAGTATTTGCTTTCTCAAACCTCCCTATGGATTCGATCTCAATCATCCATACTACAATTTGATAACCATACTTTAAATGGGTATTTTGCTAAAGGACCCCTAAAATCCTCTTATAACCAGATCTATAATTGGTTCATTCGATTTGACCAACCCATCAACTAAATTACAGGTCCAAAATTGGTTTATCCAATTTGACCAACAGATTAAGGTCAATAATTGGTTCATCCAATTCAATTAACCCATCTGCAAAATTACAAGTCTACAATTGGTTTATCCAATTTGACCAAGAGATCTACTAAATTATAGGTTTATAATTAGTTCATCCAATTCGACCAATAGATTACAGGTCCATAAATGGTTTATCCAATTCGACTAATCCATATACTAAATTATAGGTCCACAATTGGATTGTCCTATTGGACGAACATATTATAGGTCTATAATTAGCTCATCCAATTCAACCAAGACATCAACTACATTACAGGTCTACAATTGGTTCGTCCAATTCGACCAATAAATTGTAGATCTACAATTGGTTCATCCAATTCGGCCAACTGATTACAGGTCAACAATTGGTTCATCCAATTCTGCCATCATATTACTAACAAATTAATTGATTCATCCCATTCGACTGACATATTATAGATCAACATTAAAACTTGTTATTTCTTCTTTTGCTTATTACATTACCTTAGAATTCTACAGGTCAAAATTAAAGTCAGTGATGGATCCCAAAGATACATTCTAATGGACAGACCGGTTTAACTTTTAATAACAAGCTCAATTTGAACTTCCCAATTCAAGCCACCTGTACCTTTAGTTGAGAGGTGGCGATTATAGAGACCTTCCCCTCGAGTTATAATAACAATGAACTATTTCAATACCTGGCTCGCACAAAATATACCTAACGTGCATCATATCAACATTATCACCTAGAAAAAGAGTTGAGGAAGAGGTCTATAAATCTGTTACAGTAATGAACTACACTCTTTCCTCCATTCAAGGAAAAAGAGCTAAGAAAGAGGTTTATAAAGCAGTTATAGGAAATAGTTTTATTCTAGGAAAAGGAGTTGAGGAAGAGGTCTATAAACCAATTACAGGAAAGACCTCCACTCTTTCCTCCATTCTAGGAGAACATGCTAACACATAAAAATGAGCTATGGAAGAGGTTTATAAAATAAATAAGATACAGAGATGATATATAAGAGAAATGACCAAGTTTTTTAAGCTCGGAAGATCATAAAACTTGTAATCAAAACATCAGCCTCAAGCAATAATGCTACAGTTACTAAATCATCAAGCCGAGGTCGTGGTTCTTACCTTTTCAAAGGTCTTCATGCTAATCACATGTGTCATTTTCTTTATTTGGTTATACTAATTGTCACATGTATATTTGGTGTAAGATCTATTTCGAGCTACTTCGAGCTACGAAATTAGACCCTTACATTTCAACCACTCACCTTGTTCATCTATCTCTCCAGAGGAGGAACCATCCACAACACCGTGAACATCTAGAAAAATTGATGTAAATAAATTACCGTAGGACTCCCCTGAGGCTCTACATTTAGCATTGGCTTTGACTTAGTTGTTGCTCATTGTTTACCACCAAATCTCTATTTTTCGCAAGTATCATCATATTACATAACTATGACTGCGAAGACATAATAGTTTGTAGGCTGTTCTTGCTAGCAGTCTTATGATACTTTATGGTCAACACGTCTAACAGCTAAGAAACATCACATTTTACCACCTCTTCGATGTAGTTAGCAGGCACAAGCTCTTATTGTTCTTCTTGTTACTGCACTTCCTCCTAAGAGGTACCATAGTTCTTAGTCTCTTGTTCGATGTTACGCATACAATCTAAATGTTGTTGTTGCTGTTGCTGTTCCTATTGCGCCGCTTCTCCAACCTCCAAACCAAAGATTTTAAGATGCTTTCCGTTGGAGTTACATTGATTGTCGACACTTCTTTGTTTTCATTTCCGTTCCGGTCCCCGTTCATTGTATCTGATTCTAATAATTGCGAACTCTATAAACTGCATAGAAATATACAAGTATGTGTCAGATATCATTAATAAAGGATAAATAATGCATGATGCTAATAAAGCTAATGATTTAAAAAGGAAGTCTATCATTAAACTGAACATAAGTTCTCTAATTTACTGAAGAGACTGTAATTTCTCACAGTTAAACGGGTCCTAAAACTGTTGTTCTCACAGTTTTGCCCGAGCTGGGTAGTCTCCAATTAAAACTGGGTAATTTGATCTATATTCACAGTACCTATTAATATTAAAGTAAAAGGAAGTAGTAATAATTAAGCTTGCAGATATTTTTGTCTAGTATATAACTGAACTCATGCATTATCCAGTTTGCTTTTTTCCTACCGGTTTTCCAGAGGAATTAATTTTGTAGCGATAAAACACAAGTTGCATCATTGTAGAGGTCACCACCCCATTGCTATCCTTGAAATTAGTACGAGTAGAGGAGTACCAGTAACCTTTGTCTCCAACTATTCAGCTTGTCCTAGATGAATTTTCTAAAAGTCTGCTTTGCCGATCATAATAGTTACTTCCAGCTTTGTATTCACCGGCTTCCGTCATCCCTTAAAAAAAGTACCAAAATTTAGTTCACTTTTTAAATCATGCAATCATGTACAATACATAATTTTAATGTTTGTGATGCATTATATCTTTGTATATACTTGGCAAATTTTCAGGATCGCAATTGTACACATCAGAAAGCTAATACAAGATTCTTTCACTCTTCAGCAAAGATGAGAACAGAGAAAACTCTTATCACTAAACTTTCCACTCCAAGGGGTTCGATTCTTTAGGAGCAAGAGGATATTAGACAATATATAGTTGCGTACTATACTGAGAAATTTATTGCCCACGAAGTCCTTCATACCCTATCACTGTTTGCCAACATGATCCACAAGGTCAGACCCGATGAAAATAATCAGGTTACTGATAGCCTGTCAGAAGTAGAGATTAAAGAAGCTGTGTTTGACCTGGATGGCGATAGCTCAACCGGACCGGATGGTTTCCCTAGATCATTTTTCAGGACATTCTAGAATATTTTAGAAGCAGACATCTACTCTGGCATCACCTCCTTCTTTCTTGATGGTATGATCCCCAAACATTTCAACACTAATCTGATCGTGTTGATTCCTAAAGTAAACAATCCAGTGACTATTAAACTGTTCAGACCCATATGTCTTAGTAATTTCTTCTTTAAGATTATTACTAAGATTATAGCCACAAGATTATCTCCTATTGCTTCTAAAATTGTTTCTCGAGACCAAAGTGCATTTATTGCCGGCGGAAGTATCCAGAATAACATTTGTATGGCCTCCGAGTTGGTGAATGAAATGACAGAGAAATGGAAAGGTGGAAATATTGCACTCAAGCTAGACATCTCACAAGCTTATGATACTCTGAGTTGGGACTTTTTGTTTGCTGCTCTGGACACGTTTGGATTTGACCCTACATTTTTCCAGTAGATATCGACTATCGTCAGTAGTAGTACAATCTCAGCTTCAATGAATGGTAGGCCTTCAGGATATTTTACTATGAGCAGAGGTCTGAAGCAAGGGGACCCCTTATCCCCACTGTTATTTACGATTGCCGAAGATATACTAAATATTCACCTTCACCATTTCCTTGACGAATGGAAGATCCTCCCCATGGCTACTATTAAACATTGTCATGCCCCAACACACCTCTTATTCGCAGATGATATTCTAATCTTTGTAAATTGTATAACCAAATACCTGAAACTCCTGAGAGAAGCTCTTACAAGATATCAGAAAGTGTCTGAACATGAAATTAGCTTAGACAAAAGCAAGATTTTTCTCAGTGGTATAGCCCTCACTCAAAGAAGAATTGTGTTGAACATTTTTAATTTTTCTTAAGGCACTCTTCCTGAAACCTACCTGGGAATTCCCCTAAGTCAAGGAAGAGTAAGCTCAAATACTATTAAACCACTAGTGGAAAAGATTCGTAAAAGGGTTAATAGTTGTACAGGAAAACTCTTATCTTTCTAGGGTAGAGTAATTCTAGCAAGGGTTATTTTAAATAGTCTCTCCATATACAATATGGCTATATATAAAAGGCCAAGATCACTCATAAGGGAAGGGGGCTCCATCATAAGAAATTTTATCTGGACTGGGGATCCATCCAAAAGAAAAGGAATCACAATAAAATGGGAGAAAGTCAACAAACCACTGAAGGAAGGTGGGTTGGGCATCCGAAGCTTGAAAGAAGTTAATGATGTTATGTTATGCAAACTCCATTGGGCCTTATGTGACAAGCAAGAGGAATGGTCTCAATTTATGTAAGCTAAGTTCACAAACAATGCAGGTGACTTCATCCGATATCATAAGAAATCAACTATTTGGCCAGGTATTAGACTAGCTGCTAGTATAACTAGACCATATATGGGTTGGTTAGTGGAGAATGGGACTAACATTGACTTCTGGAGAGATACTTGGGCCATGGAGATACCCCTGAGGGAATATATTAAGATGCCACAATCACTGTGGAACAGATGCACAGCTAAACTTAGTGACTTTATCCACTCTGATGGATGGGATATACCAACATAAATTTGGCTTCTACTGTTGGCTCTAGGGATCAATGTGATAGAAATGCCTTGCAACCCAAGAGAAGCAGATAAAAGAATCTGGTTGGTAGTTTGCTATGGGAACTTCACTATTAGAAATGCCTATGAGACTATAAGAAAAAAAGCGAATCCGGCATTGTGGTGGAAGTATACGTTGAGGGGAAGCATTCACCCTAAACTGGGGGGTATGCATGGAGATTGGAAAATCACATCCTACCTCTGGATGACATTGTTCATAAAGAGGGAATCCATATCACTTCTTGCTGCACTCTTTGCCGTTTGCATGAGGAATCTGAAACATATTTGCTCTTGCACTGCCCCTCAGCTGCTAATATGTGTCAATGGGATAATAATATATTATGTTTTCCTTCTATATATTGTACATATAAATAGAAATCCATTCAGGAAATGAACCGATCAGCTAGCAGCTATATAAACGACCTTTGGATCACAACTGTTTTTTCCATCTGCTACACAATCTGGATAGCTAGGAATAACATGCGCTTTGATGATATACCGCCATCCTTGCCTACAATGAAGAAGGAGATTCTCAAAAAAATTCAACATACATCTGAACTGTCCAAAGGAATGATGCATAACAACATCCAGGAGCTGCAGACCATCAAGATTCTTAAAGTTCAATGCAAGTTCAAAAGTTATACAGCTGTTCAAAGTAGTTTCTGCGATTTTCCTATGCCAAATGAAGTTAAAATTTGTTGTGATGGCTCTAGTAATGGAACCAAGGTGTTGCATGTATTAGTGTGGTGTTTCGGGATAATGAGGGAGCGGTTCTAGGTGCACTAAGCAAGGCAATCGGCCTCTCAACTAGATTTGTCACCGAAATACCAATGATACTTACAGGTATTCAGAATATAGTTACAAGAGGTTGGCATAATCTATGGGTGCTCTCCAACTCCGAAACAGCAATTAGAACATTCAAAATTGATATGATTCTTTGGAAGTATAAGGTACAATGGAGTCTACTCAAGAAAAACATTTAGCAAATCTGATTTAGCCACACTTGGAGGGAATGGAACTTCTCCATCAACCTTATGGCTAGAAGAGGATCCGACAATGCCAAACCTTTTGAAGAAGACTATCTTGGACGCCCAACTTTCCTCATGAGAATTGTAGTTCCCATCACTGAGTACTTTCGATTCCGACCTAGGCGACCCTTCAGGATGGATGGAGGCTCTCTTCATATCCCTCCTTATAGTAGTTCAATCCTGTATATTTATCCTTTTTCCAATTGGGCATTCCTTGATAAGCAAGGTCACCTTTGCTGTATATTTGTAGGTTCAATATAAAGCTAAACTTTTTTCAAAATTAAACGTTGTCAATAATAGGGTTGTACTGGGGAGATTTTCCATTAATCTTTAATGGCTGATCTTAAATATATGGTCATCACTTGGAGAAAATATATATCCTAGAGGCACTTTTTCGTCCGACATTCTCTATCTTCTTCTCAAGAAACAAACACGTAATATCCTATAAATTCAAAGAAAACCTTTTAAGAAAAAGATCAACATAATAAAGCATACCGATATTTCAAATTGTAATAAGATATATCTGTAGTAAAAAATAAATAACACAAGGTAAGATCATAAGCCTAGTTTCATGGTTGAGCACATAGTTGAACCATCATTAATTTGTTTCCAAACATGCAAAAGTGGCATAAAACATGATTTGAAGAAGAGACAAGAAAGACATTAAGCTTGGGTTTTCAAAGAAAAAAGTCAATATTTTTGTACGTACTAGTAAAACTCTGTAAGTTGAGAAAGAAATCTAGAGACTTCTCAGATTTTTTTATAGTAAAAAACTGGTTTAACATGTATTATCCATCTAAAACCTTTTCTAACTTGTTAGGGTTTTAAAAGTCAACTAGATTGTTTTTTTACACAAAATTTGGAATATTTGATATTTCAAAGTTAGGGTTAGGAACTTCTCTAGAAAGTATTGTCCGACCAATAAGACTACTAGTTTAAAAGAGGAGTATAGCATGGCAGATGTGTTTAAAAAAATTATAACTCAATGGAACAATTTTCTACCATAATATTACGGATAAGTATGTAAGTTGTTAATTCAATGTGAAGATAGGGATTTTGTAGTCTTTTTCTGTTATTTAAAACAGATAAGTTGAGAATCTTAGAAGTGACCTCTTCTTTGTCATACAAAAAAATAAGAGATATTTGTGCTTTTTATTTATTCTAACTGATACAATGGCATATTTTATTAGAAATGATCTTATTTGTTCTTTTTTTTTAATGTAAATTTTTAGTCCCACATTGGTAAAGTGAAAGGAGGATTATTACTTTATAATAGGCTACACAGTACTATCATGCGTAACATGTATAAGTAGGAGGTGCCCTTACGTGTGTGTGAGGCGAGTGTGTGAATGCTTGCTATATGGGGACGCCCATGGGCTTGCGTGTACGACCCGACCCATATCCCACTTTAACTATTTTTAAGTCTATGATTCAGCATTGGGGCCTTGGGCCATGGGCTCATGAGGATTTTTAGTTTACAATTAGTCTTTTTTGGGTGTTTCTTGGGGCACAACCCTGTTAGTAGGTGATTCATAAAGTCACCTTCTCCTTTATAAATAGTTACTTTCTTGATGCGCTTAATACACAAAAAAAACTCGAATATCATTTTCCTTTTTCATTGCTTCCTTCATGAAAGAAATATCTCAAATAGTTTGACAGTCGTACCAACTTAAGTGCTTCAAGTCTGTACGATTCGATCATTGTATCTTGGGAGATAGATGTCATTATATGTGAAGCACCATACGCAGGGTGAAATCTATCTTAAGGAAATTATAGTCACTGTAGGCCTCGATCTTTGGTTTTCCATTTCCTTTTAATTTAATTTCATTTCATTTCTGAATACATGTGAATCAATATTAAAATAGATTTATTACCTTTTTTGTGTTCGAGTTTTGCAAAGATCTCGATTAACGAAACCGCTATTCGTGTTCATCAAGAAAAGCCAGAGAAGTTCAATGGAGCTGAGATCAAATGTTGGCAGCAAAAGATGTTATTTTATCTCACAGCACTGAAACTGGAAAAAATTTTATTGGAAATTACCCCCTGTTCTTAAAAACTGTAAAACAAATAAAACCACTATCGCTGCTGTGGAGGCATGGAAACATTCTACTTTTTTGTGTAGGAACTATATTATGAATGGGTTGGATGATAAATTATATAATGTTTATAGTCCACTCAAGACTGCCAAGGAATTGTGGGATTTCCTAGATAAGAAGTACAAGATAGAAGATGCAGCAATGAAGAAATTCATTATCGGTAGATTTCTTAACTTCAAGATGATTTATTCAAAGTTAGTAATCAGTCAAGTATAAGAGTTGCAGATTATCCTGTTGAAAATTCATGCAGAAAGAATGATTTTGTTCGAGTCATTTTAGGGTGCTTCATTGATTGAAAAATTACCTATATCCTGGACGGAACATAAGAATTATTTGAAGCACAAGCGCAAGGAAATGATGTTTGAGGAATTGATCGTGCATTTGAGAATTGAAGAAAACAATTGTAACAGTAAGAAAGTGATTGGAATTGGTTTGCTGGAATCAAAAGAAAATATTGTTGATTGAAATCCTTCAAACAATAAGCGTAAATTTCATAAGATGAATGGGAAGAAGGGTAAAAATACTACACTAGAACCAATTGGAAAAGACTTCAAGAAGTTTTATAAAAACTGCAATACATGGGGAAAGAAAGGGCACCGCGCAAAGGACTGCAGGAAGAATGAAGGTAAGTCAGAGAAAAACCATGGTGTCTGAAATAGAGAATCTTTCTACTATGGTCTCTAAAGTTAACTTGATCTGTAACGCCAAAGATTGGAGGATTGATACAGGAGTAACACGCAACATTTGTTTTGAGAAAATAGAGTTTTCGTCATACAAAAAAGGACAGTAAGAAAAAACTATACATGGGAAACTCTAGAACTTCAGTGGCTAAAGATGTTAGAAAGGTTATTCACATCAGGAAAAGAACTTACTTTGAATAAATTTCTGCATGCTTCTAATATTCACAAGAATTTGGTGTCTGGAGTTGTTTTAAGCATTAAGGGTTTTAAGCTTGTATTTGAGTCAGACAAATAAATCTTGACTAAACGTAGAATGTTTGCAGGAAAGTATTATTGATATGATTGCCGGATTAAGTTCAATGTTGATGAAGCTCAAATGATTATCAATAAAATTAAAGGTTCTACTTATATTCTTGAGTCTTTTAATGTTTGACATGCACCATTAGGTCATGTTAGTACTGGTTCGTTGTAGATTAATGAACTTAGGACTGTTGCCTAAATTCAGCATTGATTCCAGACAAAAATGAACAATATGTGTTGAAGTAAAGTTTACAAAACAACCATTTCATTCAATTGATAAAAGGAAGACAGTGCATCTCGAATTAATACACAGCGATTTATGTGACTTAAAATTTGTCCAAACAAGAGGTAGAAAAAAGTATTTTATTACTTTTATTAATGACTGTACTAGGTATAGTCATGTGTATCTACTCCAAAGTAAAGAAGAAGCATTATAGATGTTTACTCATTACAAAAATTTGGTTGAGAATCAACTTGACAGGAAGATTAAAAATTTAAGGTCAGATAGAGGTGGAGAATATGTTTCATCAGGTTTTGAAGAGTTTTATTCTCAAAAAGGGATTATTCACCAAACTTCAGCTCCTTATACACCTCAGAATAATAGAGTTGCTAAGAAGGAAAATAGAACTTTAAAAGATATGGTAAATGTCATGCTTATTAGTTCTGGTTTGCTACAAAACTTGTGGGGGAAAGCTTTATTTTCATCAAATTAATTACTCAATAAGATTCCTCATAAGAAGACTAATAACATTCCTTGTTAAGAAGTTCAAGATAGAAGATGCAGGAATAATGTAATTAGTTATCGGTTAATTCCTTGATTTCAAGATGATTGATTTTGAGTTAGTAATCAGTCGAGTGCAAGAGTTACAGATTATCCTGCATAAAATTCATGTAGAGGGAATGATTCTGAGTGAGTAATTTCAGTTTACTTCAGTGAATGAAAAATTACCTTCATCCTGGAATGAATTTAAGAATTAGTTGAAGCACAAACGCAAGGAGATGAAGTGTCACACCCCAAAATCCAGTAATCGATAGCTTGACAAATTACTAGATTCTAAGTAGTGCAGGTCGGGGAATCCAAAGATTCTACCCCACAAATAGCCAAGCTGAAGACAAATTCTGGCTCGGCTATTCATATATAGCAATAATCATAAGAGTAAAGAAATAACAATGCAACAATATAACGCAGAAGAAAAGACATATATATACATATCAGATGAAAATGCAATACAACATCTCGAATAAAGCTCAGCGATACATGCTGAGAACACCTACAGAAGTCCAGAACCAAAGGAAATTTACAGCGGCAAAATCTGTCCCTGAATTGGCTTTCCACACGACAGCTGGGCGACAGATTACAGTCTTATGCATGCCAGATTAACTATAGTTTAATCTAGGAATTATTCTGTTAGAAGTGTTAACCTGTAGTTTGGGTTTGTAATTGTTTACGGTGATTGTTTTTGGTTCGCATAGGACCTGAGTTAGTTAGTGGTGGTTGGGTTTACATTCTCGTGGCTTGCCTAGGAATGCCCCTTCCAGCCTTAAGAGATTGTTGGGTTGGATGTAGTGACGGTTAGGTTGCTGTGTTGGCTATGCATAGTCGCTGTAACCAAGTTCCTATTCATCCTGGTTGTATTGTCGTGTGAGCGGCAGCTATGTTACTTTCTTGCGCACCTGTTGCACTTTATAACTTATAACACATCTTTCAAAACTTATTGAGATTGGATACACGAACACTCTATTTCGGTTGACCTCCGATAGGATCCAAGGAGTCCGTGAGATCGGGTTAAGAGACACGGTGAGATTGGGAATGACACTATCGTACCTAGTTCAACCACTCCGGAGTGTGGAATAGGATGAGGCTAAGTCATGGAAATCCCAACTTATCCACGTTGAGGTTGAAATTCTTTGAAATGTTATGGACTATTATTCCGCGGGTTGATACACCCAAATTCACTTTGATCAAGTGCGACCATCCTAGCTTGGTCGAGCTTATCCAAATCGTACCTGTGTATCCCTTTACTGATCTCTTTAAGAAATTAGGTGTTAACGGCTGATCAACCAACATTATAATAAGATCGCGTACACTTTTAAAATACTAAATCATTCTGCATTAGGGGATATTTATGGGAATATCCCTGTTCATGATAATATTTTACTGCATCTAGGACAATTATGGGATTATTCTAGTCATTAATTCACATCATGGCATTGCACATTATCATACCATCACATTCTATTCCCTATACTCTTCTAACATTCCTTCTCTATTCTTTCCTCTCATCAACTCTATTTCCTTTCCTTATCAACTCTGTATCTGTTATGGTCAGTTATTATTTTGTTAGATTGTATTTAACTATTATATATTTGCCTGTAGCTGGACGACAGATTACAGACTGTAATCTATCTTTTGCATGCCAGATTAAATACCGAAAGAAATCTAATACTAAACCACCGAAAGGCATAAATGGATGCATAATGGATGAATAAAATGGATGAAAGAGTACATGCTGAAAATGAATGCTGAACATAATGTGAAGGAAATGAATCTAATATGCCGATGAGATAAAGAATAGGAATATATGAGCGGAAATGGAATATAAGTAAATATGAAGTTTGAGGGCATGATCGTGTATTTGAGAATTAAAGAAGACAATCGCAACAGTGAGAAAGCGATTAGAGTTGGTTTGCTGGAATCAAAAGCCAATATTGTTAAGAGAAATTCTTCAAACAATAAGGGTAAATCCCATAAGAAGAATGGGAAGAAGGTTAAAAACACTACCCTAGGACCATTTGGAAAAGACTTCGAGAAGTTTTCTAGGAACTGCCATACATGCGGATAGAAAGGGCACCGCACAAAGGACTACAGGAAAAATAAAGGTGAGTCATCAAAGAACCAACCCCCTCAAGTCAACGTATCTGAAATGGAGACCTTTTTTTCTTTGCTCTCTGAAGTGAACTTGATCAGTAATGCCAAAGATTGGTGGATTGATACTGGAGTAACATGCCACATTTGTTCTGACAAAACCCAGTTTTAGTCATACAAAAAAGTAGACCGTAATGAAAAACTATACATAGGAAACTCCACAACTTCTGTGGTTAAAGGAGATAGAAAGGTTATCCTAAAATTTACATCAGGAAATGAACTTACTCTATATGAAGTTCTGCATGTTCCTAATAATCGTAAAAATTTGGTGTCTGGAGAAGTTTTAAGCAAGAAGGGTTTTAGGCTTCTATTTGAGTTGGACAAATGTATCTTAGCTAAAAGTGGAATGTTTATAGGAAAATGTTATTTATGTGATGGCCTATTTAAGTTCAATGCTGATGTAACCCTAATGATTATCAATAAAATTGAAGGTTCTGCTTATATTCTTGAGTCTTTTAGTGTTTGGCATGCACGATTAGGTCATGTTAATACTGGCTTGTTTTGCAGATTAATGAACTTATGACTGTTGCCTAAATTCAGCATTGATTGCAAGCAAAAATGTACAACATGTGTTGAAGCAATGTTTGTAAAACAACCCTTTCATTCAATTGAAAAAAGGAGGACAGTGTATCTCGAATTAATATACAACGATTTATGTAACCAAAAATTCATCCAAACAAGTGGTGTGAAAAAGCATTTTATTACTTTTAATGATGACTGCACTAGGTATAGTCATCCGCAACTACTCCAAAGTAAAGATGAAGCATTAGAGATGCTTACTCTTTACAAAAATTAGATTGAGAATCAGCTTGACAGAAAGATTAAAAATTTAAGGTCAGATAGAGGTGGTGAATATGTTTTATCAGTTTTTGAAGATTTTTATGCTTAGAAAGGGATTATTCACTACACTATAGCACCTTATACACCTAAGCAAAATAGAATTGCTGGGAGGAAAAATAAAATTTTAAAAGATATGGCAAATGCCATGCTGATTAGTTCTGGTTTGCTACAAAACATGTGGAGGAAAGCTTTATTTTCATCAAATTATGTACTTAATAAGATTCCTCATAAGAAGACTAATAGCATTCCTTATGAACTTTGGAAAGGTACAGTACCTTCCTTTAAATTCATGAAAGTGTAAGGTAAGAAGGTCATGCAAAAGTACAAATTCAAGTTCCCAAACGTGTAAAATTAGGGCCAAAAATCATTGACTACATTTTTATTGCCAAAGCTAATAATAGTAGTGCATTTAAATTTCTGTTACACAAATCAGAGATCACTGATATACATGAGAATAGATTCATAGAATTTTGTGATGCTAAATTCTTTAAGAATATTTTCCCAAGTAAAAAGAATGGTAGTTCAAATTCTCTGAAAAGGTCACATGGTGTTGCTTCAAGTAATGATCTTCAAGAAGAAGATGAAGCCTGATGGTACTATAGACAAGTAAAAGGCATGACTTGTTACTAAGGGATTTAGGCAAAAGGAAGGCCTAGATTATTTTGACACTTATTCACTAGTTACAAGGATAACGTCTATACGAATGTTTATAGCTATTGCAGCTTCGCATAAGCTTGAAATACATTAAATAGATGTGAAAGCAACTTTTTTAAATGGTAAATTAGATGAGGAAATTTATATGAGCCAACCTAAAGGGTTTATTGTCAAAGGATAAGAACACGAAGTTTGCAAACTTGAAAAGTCCTTATATTGATTAAAACAAGCGCCATTACAATGGTATGCTTAGTTTGATCGTGTTATGATCCAGGATAGATTTAAAATCAATGAATATGACAAATGTGCTTGTTATAAATGCATTAATGTTGCATGCATAATTGTATGTCTATATGTAGACAATATGCTGATTTTGGAGACTAATATTAATATAATAAAGTCCACAAAGAAAATGATGACCAAAATTTTTGACATGAAGGACTTAAGTATTGCTGATGTTATTCTTGGAATCAAGATTAATTGGATATCACAGGGAATTGTGTTGTCACAAGCACATTATATAGAAAACATGCTTAAGATATTCAATAAGTTTGAATGTAATTGTGTTGAAACACCATTTGATAGTACACAAAATTTAGCAAAAAATAAGGGAGAAAGCATTTCTCAATTAGAGAACTCACGTATCATAGACAGTCTCATGTATATTATGAACTGCACCAGACCAAATATTTTTTATGCAGTACGTAAACTGAGTCGATATACGAGTAATACGGGAAATGGACATTGGGTGGCACTAGTTAGGGTTTTAAAGTATTTGAAGCACACCTTACACTATGGTTTGTACTATACTACTTATCCAACTATACTTGAAGGATATAGTGATTCAAATTGGATATCAAATTCTGTTGAGTCAAAATCCACTACTGGATATGTCTTCACACTTGGAGGTTCAAAAGTATCATGGAAATCTCATAAACAAACATGTATAGCTCGCTCTACGATAAAATCTGTGTTTATTGCTTTGAACAAAGCTGGAGAAGAAGCAGAATGGCTTCGAGTGTTTCTAGAGGATAATCCATTATTTCCACAACCTGTGCCCGCTATATGCATTCATTGTGATAATCAAGCAGCATACAATACCGTTAAGCAGTTACTTACGAATGGAATAATATCCATTGATTTTTTCAAATCTCAAGATAACCTAGCGGATCCATTAAAAAAAGTGTTGTCGAAAGGGAAAATATACTACACATCAAAAGAAATAGGATTAATACGGCCAATCCATGAGTAATCTCAATTGTAACCTAACCTAGTTGACTGGAGGATTTCAGGATCTAGGTTCAATAGAAAAACTAGTTGAGTGCTATTCACCTTAGCACTGTGGAGAATATGTCTCTATCTCATTCCTGATGTAACAATGCAACCTACAGAGATTGTTAGGGTAAACTTTATTTTTATTGATTCCTATAGATTATGTATACAAGTAGAGTACGACAGGGTACTCATAATTGGAAATCACCTATGTGAGTGATATGTAATGGTCGCTTCTGTAAGAATTGCGATGGCTAAATTCTACTTTATAAATTGCTACTTTTTTTATGTGTTTAATACATAGAAAAAAATTAAATTTTCTTTTCCATTTTCATTGCTTTCTTCTTGAGAGTAATATCACAGATAGTTTGACAGGCATACCGACTTGTGTACTTCAAGTCTATACTCTTCAATCCTTATATCTTGAGAGGCATGCGCTATTATCTGTGAAGTACCATATGCAGGGTAAAATCTATCTTAAGAAAATTACAGTGACTGCAAGACTCAATCTTCGGTTTTCCATTTCCTTTCCATTCATTTTCGTTTCATTTCTAAATACATGTGTACCATATTTCACCAATACTCTATATCTTATTATGAGTGCATGCTTGACGGCCAATACAACCCTAGACGTTGGTCGAAGTAGCACAATGTAACTGATTTGTTTTATTTAAACATATTACCAACAGGCTATTTTCTAATATATCTTGTGAAGCATGCTATTTTCCCCTTTGCAATGGCTGCAAAGTGGTCGTTAAATGATGATAAACATGTGTCAATATTTTTAAAATGATCCGCTTCGACTTCCACATTAAGCAGAGCCTTAAATTGTTAATAGTAGTTAATCAAATGTCGATCTATCACTTTCATTGGTTAAATATGTTTGCGAAAAAACATGGTTTGATTGCAAAAGATGCTTTTAAATGGCACATCAATTAATTATATAAATTTTTATTAATGCAATGTCTATGGATTTTAAAGGGATCTATAAACAAAGTCTTAAAAAATGACCCATGATAAACCCTAAACAATTGAAGATACAATCAAGAAATAGTCTACATCATAATAAATTAATATTTACATACCGTAATCAGATAATTCAAAAAAGATTTAAAAAAATCACAAGCCATGGTAAGAAAATCCTAGATTCTTGATCAACGGAAACCCTAAGTCATGATTAACACATTCGTAACATTCATTCATATGATGCATACTTGAACCAACCTTAGTTTCTTTTCTATTTTTATGTTACACATACAAAAGCCATAATTATTAAGAACGGTATAAAGAAGAAAGATGAAAATTATCGAGCTTGGGTATTGTAAAACATGCATGCATCTTTTCCAGAAAGAAGATCAACATATTTCTCTAGACGTACCTTTGTAGCGAGGGACACAATATTATCTCTAAATTCTTCTTGCAACAATTGTGAAATATTATGTTATGGACCCTTGTATTTATACTATATAGAACCAATCATTCAAGCTAGGGTTTCTTTTATGGTTTTGGCATAAATATATATTTGCATAAATATATATTTGGGGGTTTATATCATGAATGTATTTCAGTAAGCTTCAACTCTCCAACTCAGGTATAGTATGGCAGTTGTGGCCCTAGTTTTGGAATTTCCCATCGGCCCAAATCTCCACTGTATCAGATCTTAATATCTCAAGCCCAGATATTGGAAATATTTTAAGCCCAAATGTTAAAACAAAGACACTCACAAAGTGTTGGTGATATATTTTTATTTTTTATTTTTTTATTTTTTCTTCCCACTGATGGTTTTGGTTTGGAAAATAGAGGAATGTGGAGAATCTGATATTACAGTAGAACAAAAGAGTACAAAAGAATTTCCTCTGCTATTTGATTTGTCTCTGATTTCAATACCCTATCATACCAGTAATGGCGTATTTTTTGAGAGGATAATATTCGCCAATACTTTAGTTAGGATTATGCAATAATAAGCTTAAACACACATGATTTTACTTGGAAAGTAAGGGAAGTTTAAGAAAAACAACGACTTCGCGGAGGGTTTTGATGAAAAATCCAATAAGTTGATAGTTAACAACTGTTGCTTGGTAAGAATGTTAGAATGAATGAATAGTAGAGTTGCTTATCAAAATAATGTATTCTCTGCCTATATTTATTATAAATATATACAGGCTGTCTGCAAAAAGAAAAATAGTTTCCTATTTTGGTGGGTAGTGGGCAAACTTCGTGGATCTCCCAATTGCTTTATTTGACCAAGCATAATGACTACTTTGGTGGGTCGAGAACTGTGGCCACAGACGGGAGATCTTCTCGAATGATGAAATGTCTGAGATTAAGTTTCGTTAGCTTCACTTTTTTCAAATCAGGGAAATATGCTACTACAATCGCCACATTCTCGACATAATTATTTGTTTTTGTATCGAGAAGAACATTGGAATGTAAAAAGTTTGTCGAATGTGGTAGAAGTCTGTGTTTTATCATTTTCGAGGCAAAAATCAAATGAATCGTGTAATATTGTTTTCCCAAGGAGCATTTATGGTAGAACGGTAAGGTTATAAATAGAAGGGGAAAGGAGTTGTTTGTTCGACAATTTTGTGAAGGTAAAGAGGTTGTGATAGTGACGACGCGGCTACAGGTGTTGCACAGCGATTTCCATGGCCGTGTTGACATTAAGTATGAGGAGTTAAAGGAATTGGACTTCGGTCAGATGTTGCTTTCTTCGTATTATTCGAAGCCGGTGGAGCCGATATTTGATGGAATGATAGAGTTGGTGAAGAAAATTGCTGAGGTAGTGTATTTCATCTGGATCCAATTTTAATGTGTATTACTGACAGTCTCAAAGTCCAGCGAATGTTTAGAGAAGTGGGCGCTGTTCATATTAAAGATGATGATGCTAAGGCAGGTAGGGCTTCTATGGCAGGTTTTTCGGTCACTGTTGTCTCTATAACTTTATAGGGTTGTGAGATAGTGGTTGTTTCAGAGTAGGAGGGTGGCTATCCTTTCTTCGTCGGAGGATATGCCAGGTTCTGGTAAAATGAAGTATGTAGCTTCAAGTAATTCATGACGAAGCGCATCATGTAACTGGTAGCTTGTTGTATTATAATTGAAGGAAAAAAATGTCTAATGTAAAATATAACAATTAACATATGAATAAACATTTGTTTTCTAATTTGCATCGAATAAATATATGATAATCAAGAATGAAATGGAAATCTATTATCCGAAGATAATTTGTGGAGTTGTGTTGACATAGTTGTGTCAAACTGTAGAGAAATTTTTAGTGTAATGGTCGAGGTAATAAGATCTTGAATTGAAGTTTGTTGACAATGTGCGGCTTATAAATGGTCCCCTAAAGGGTTTGAATTGACTCGGATGCTTAGAGTTCCAATGCAAAGTAAGTTAGATTGGACTGCTTGTAGTTGAATAGTCTAATTTATGTATATAAATACCCTGGTAATCTAAAAAGTTATTTATAGGATTGGAGATGGTGAGGATGAGAGCTCAGGTTCAGGAGGATAAACATTCTAGCCGGGTGCGTAGTAAATATTGGGAGTTGCTTAATCGGTACTTCTGTTGGAGTTATATAAATGTACAGCCGTTGGTACCCGTAGAGCCCAAGTACAAAGAGATGAGTGAAGTGAAGATAAAGTAGGTAGAAGAGGAGTATGTATTGTATTACAATTTACAATTGTTGAGTCCTCCAGAGCGCATTAATAAAATAGGGAATCGCACCAAGGCTTTGGTGAAGAAAGAAGATGTTGTGGCCAGTCAAAGTGATTCAAGAGTGGACTGACTGTTGTTGGGTTTGTAACAAATGAGAAAGATGTACGGTGTTTGTTGTAAAATAAATGAATTTATGTGTGTCAGATGTTGCTGTCGATGTGTATGATGATAAATGTTCTCGAATATGATGTGATGTGTTGAATGAATGAGGATTTATAGATATAAAATTATTATCTTGGGTATATGAATATATGATTTCATGACGTTCGTGTAGTGTTTTTGTCGAATAATATTTGAATTTTGAATTATTGTTATAACTGGACCAGGAATAGAGGAGAGGATTTAAATAAGGAAAGATATGTTGAGGTTATTGGAGAAAAAATGGCTAGGTGCTCTCCTGTGGGTGATATTTTCTGGTAGAAGGAATTTGTTGTACAATCTCTATTTGATAACATAAGAGCTGCTTTGGCGAGGATAGGTATATTAGGGGATTGAAAAGGAGATATGGAAGGGTTAGAGCAATAGTGAATGGGCTTGTTGGCATTCAGGAGGCGATGGACCAAAGACTTTGAGAAGCGGCGATTAAGGCGTTATGCTCGAGTACTCGAACAGTCGCGAATGGGTGCGATAAACAGTTGTGTGGGGCCTATAAATAGTCTTGTGGTTGGCGACTGTTCATACACCATTAATTTTAAAAAAATTTCTTCAACTGTGGATTCTCTTTGTTCATCTCTTACGTCGTGGTTAACCATAGGGATGGAGGAACTTGTAATGCAAATGGATACTGAAGCAGCGCGATTCCAAGGCTAGTAATTGACTTGAATTTTGCTTGTTCTTCAATTTTTCATGCAATTTAATTGAAACCCTTTATAGATGTAGACATGGGGGTTATAGTGTAGGAAGTAATTGAAGTTTAGATGTGTGTATGGAAACGAATTGAAAAAATATTGATTTATGGCTTTTTTTGTAAAATTTCTGTGATATGGTCTGTATGGTGGTGCGACTGGTGGTATAATGATGTCGAAAGGGATTAAGGGAGGAATTGGAGAGATGTGTTGGGGGTTAGGATTGATGATGAAGGGAAAGATTAGGTTTTTGTTGGCACTGTGACTACGGCGTGACTGTGATTGGTGTGATGTGATAGGAGTGTGGGATGTTGTTGGGGCCGTGGGAGCGCCATATATCCTGCTAGACGACCAAATTTTATGGTGGATTGTGCGCAAATTTTGAATCTTTTAAACTCAGTTTTGAATGGCGGGAAATATTGGTATTGTTAAAGTGTCTTCGGGATGCTAGGGATTCTGTACTTCGATTAGAAGATGTTCATGACAGATAGATAGTTGTCGGAATTAGGACTTAATAAATACCTAATAAATCTTGTATCGATAACTAAACAATAATATGAATATAGAGAAGGATGTGCTGGAGATGAAACTCAACAACAATATGAATATAATTATATGAACGTATATAATGTATCAGATATCATAGTATTCTAACATAAAAAATGGAATATGATTTTCAAGTTCTTTTAAATGGTTAAACCTATCAAAATTGATGATAAAGAAATCATCGAGAACCTTGCAAATATCAAACCACTTCAAATCGATGTGACGGCCTGTGTCTAAAAGTTGGGTGTGAGGTATAAGGATGGGTCGAGTAGTGCGGACGTGGCGAGTATCGACCAGTATAAGGTGGCATCAAGGGTGGTGGAAGTTTCGGACAGGGAGGTAACTGAGACAGACGTGGATCATGAGTCGTAGGCAAGTGATCGAGAATGTAGCAAAGTGGTGGGAGGAAGATATCGAAGGGGAGGAAGGACGGTGTTATGGAGAGGCCCCTGAAACAAGTGAAATTCTGAGCTTTAAAACGAAGTATGGTATTCCTAAAGAAATTAGGTTAGATGAATACAATTATGAGATGAAAGATCAAGAAGTTCCCCTAGATGGGATTTTGGTCCATCGAGAATAAATAAAAGAGAGGTTAAAGCTGCCTCTTCGTACTGACCAGAAGAAGTTGTTAAATTTATTCGATATGGCACCTGGTCAGCTCAATCCTAATGTGTATGATCTCTTCCGTGTGGTGGGAGTGATTAATAATTGATTAAAGGAGAGAGGGGAAGAGCTTATCACCGTGGATGATTTTTATGTGTGCACTACACACTTAAGCAAAATCCTCAGAAGCTAGGGTACAAGTATTTGGCGAGGCTTTTGAAGAGACCTAAGTTTTACAAAATGGTATTGACGAGAGGACAGTATTGTGAGGAGTGTCTCCTTGTATCGGGGAACTGCGAGTTCGATAAGAAAAATCCTGAGAGAGCCTCTAAAAAGAAAAACATTAAACCTAGGTTTGTGGTTAGGTTATTTGTATGTCAAAGTTTGTATGTAATTTATATCGGTTTGAATTACTAGCTAACTTGTGTTTGTTTGTTTGTTTGTGAGCAGCTTTGAAGGAGATCGATAGGACCTTAACTTTAACAGATAAGTTGTACAATATTAGGAAAGGTCACTACGTCGGATCGACAACCTGGCTGTTGACCAAGAGAAAGTTGACAATCTCTTTCAAGAAGCTAGTTTAAAGTGAACTCAGGTTAAGGGAGTAGATATTTTTATCATCGACATAAAAATGTCTGCTAGAAAGAAGAGAGCTGCGAACTCGAGCTTTTCCCTCGGGAATCCTTCTTTGAGCTAGTGCACCACGGACTCTGCTACTGCAGAGAGGGAAGCTCTTCTAACTGAGACCTTCGGGAAGAGTAAGAAGAGGAGGGCTGGCAGCCAATCTACCCCTTTTGTTCCTCTACCGAAAAGGTCATCTCGACGATCTCATACAAAAGAGGGAGAGAAGATGGATGTTCCAGTATCGGGGATTGCAGATGGTCAACCTTCTAAATCGGCCACATACTTGTTGCCGAAAAGAAAGCATCTTCTGTGTCGACGAAGAAGAAGCTTGTCGAGGACTCAAACATTGAGGTCTAATAGACCATGGAGGCGTATATTTCTTGGACGACGTCTTTCGAGGAGGAGGTTGATGATTGCTTGGTAGGGGAAAAATGTCCATCCTTCTTTATCTAAGTCCACCAAAACATGAACAAGGTGCAAAATTTCTCTACTCTGCTTCAACTAATGAATTTGGTTCCATATTTGAAAACTCATATTATGACTGTAATGCGGATCAAGAAGCTGTTGATCGAGGCCAAACACCACTTTCTCGATGCTGGTACTTTGGCAAACTAGCTTTTCACCTTCAATAATATCGAGACAGAGGTGGTGATGGAGAAAGAAGATTTGATCCTAGAGAAAGAGAAACTGGAGGCAAAGCTGGGAAAGTATAAACTTGAAGTTGGGAAGGCGAATGAGGGTTCTATTCGCGAGGCAATAAAAGATTGGGACATGGAGAAGAGGAAGGCGGTCTAGCAGATCAGGGCCGACTGCACAAAGGAAAAGCAGGAGGCATTGGCATTACAGAAAGCCAATTTTGAGAGCGATGCTCGCGAACAGATCATATTGGCGCGGAGGGCGATAGATGTGGAACACTCCAAGGTTCTCGATGAGGTGAGGGCTGAAGGTGACCAAACCAATATCAATGTTCTTAAGTGGACGAAGACCAATTTTATTGTGCGTTTCGAGGAGTTGGAGGAGCAAAAATATTTTTATAAACATTTGGCTATTGCTAGCAATCAGTTTTTCTAGGATTCAGACTTGGAGGACTAAGTTCTTGAAGTACCTGAAAGGCCTGAAGTACCTGAGACACCTGAAGCACCTGAAGCTCTTGTGGTGACCATTCCCAAGGGTATTCATCCCGAGCAAATATTGGATGAGTTAACTCAAGGATTACCAGCGAAAGTTGATGCACCAATCTCTCCACCTGCAGAGTAAATTTTGTTTTTATGAAAGATATACAAATGGTCGATGGGACCGAAATAATTTTTTGTTTATTTCTTGAATTCTTTATTGTGATGTTTGTCGAAGAATATTTTGGCAGTAATTTATTCAAAATGCAGAGTTTTTGAAAATTTATGCTAAGTATTTTATTCGACAAGATTGATAGCATTAGATAGTAATGGAGATAATATGCAGAGTATTGCTTTGGAGCAAGTATTTAAGATGATTGAAAGGGGGCCATGTGATGGCTCTTGGAAGGGAGAACTATGACTAGATGTTTTTCCTTGATAGGATATCAGGGTTTTTGAGAAAAATGGACAAAGCATGACATATTTTGTTCAATAAGTAATGATTTGTTAACAAGGTAATCCTATAATTGGATAGGCATTTGTTGAAGAGATGAAAGTTTATTGTGATGCATACTTGTCAAGTATGTATCGATACTAAGTGAATGATATTAAAAAAGATATAAATTAAAGAAAGATATCTTTATTTAAATTATTCAAAAGCGGTTACATCGGTAATCTGTAGAACATTTTCAATTAGGTTATATTCCATTGATATTCGAGTTGTATTTCATCTTTAGTCATTAACCAGTATGTTCCACTACTATTCTTGTTACTGATAATATATGGCCCTTCTCAGTTCTTAGACAACTTGTAAGAATTTTTAGGTCAAGTACAGTCCTTGATGCGTCGATGGGCACGGTCACCAATACCAAATGTTCATTTTCTGACCTTTAGTTGTTAACTTTCTTGAGAGTGTCATGGTATTACCCCAAGTTTGCAATGGCTTGGTCTGGGGTTTCTTCGATCCAATTGGGGTTGTAGAGGAGTCCAAGTTTATATTCTTCATCTGTGATTTTTCTTTAAGTACTTGGTTGATCCACCCATTTACCTTTCTTCTCCTCAAGGCGCTTGTGCACCCTGACTTGATGCTTTTGTTGATGGCTTTAGCTTGGCCATTACCTTGAGGGTAGTGTGGTGTTAAAGTAGATAGTCGAATCTTATATTTGTGGAGCAAGCTAAGCACTTTACTGCTGATAAATTGTTTACTTTTATCAGATTGTATCATTTGCGGGCAACCAAATCTGGCTATGATGTGTTCCCAAAGAAACTTGATAACTTCATTTTTGTTAGTGTGACATAGAGGTACTACTTCAATCCACTTGGTGAAGTAGTCTATTGCCACAAGAACGAACTTTCGGTTACCCGATGTTGGGTGGAAAGGTCCAATGATATGGATCGCCCATCTCCTGAGTGGCCAGAGGAGATTACTAATGTACAAGTTGAGGGCTGGGCTTTTGATGTTATGAGCATGGATTTGACATTTCTAACACTTTCGAACAAAGTCTTTGCAGTCCTGTGGTGAGGATAACCCTTGAGTGAATGCCCATTGTGCTAAGGATCTTCTCAAGATATGAGTTGCACAGATTCCTTCGTAAATTTTTCTGATTTTGATTTGTACTTGTTTCTGTGAGATGCATTCAATAAGTGGACCTTCTCCTATTATACGATATAAGATTTTATTCTGAAATGTGAATTGAGGATACTTTGCCAAGAGTGACCAGGCTTCTTCTTTGTTACTTGGGAGGATGTTGGAATGGAGGTATGCATAGAGCGGTCTTCTCAAATCATCAAGATCTTCATCATTGTTAACATTGATCTGTATTATTTAGCTTACTCCAAGACTGGAGTGTTCGATGACTTCGATGTCTAAAGTTATCTTCTCACTATCATCAAGTATTGTAGCTATGTATGCTAATGCATTAGCGCGGCGATTTTTAGCTCGAGGGAGATAAGAGATGATGGTTGTTTTGAATTTCTTCATTTTCTCTTTGACCAGAGCTACATAATTAACAATCTTGCCTGATGTTATGAATGTTTTGTAATAATGGTTGACGATGATTAAGGAATCGACGTAAACAATTATTTCTACTTCTCCAAGGGCTATAGTGAGATCTAGCCCATGTAAGATAGCTTCATACTCTATTATTGTGCCATCAGCCTGAACTTCTTTAAGTTCTTCGCATTTGGGGTCTTCAAGTAGAAAATCAGCTAGAATGTCAGCTACTACTTATCCTTTGATCAATATCTAAGGCTTAAAGGAGATGTCATATACTTTAAGAAATATAGACCATTACAGAACTCTTCGTGATTTTTCCTTTTTAGAAAGTACATTTGAGAGGAAACTTGGTAATGATTTTTATGGGATGAGTCTGTGGTCAAAGTTTTTTAGAGCTGTACACCAAGGCAAGGAGCTGCTTTTCGGTTGTTGTATATCTTTATTTAGCAGGCATGAGAGTTTTACTGATAAAGTAGATTGGATTTTTCAGACTATCGTCATCCCAAATAAAAGCAAAACTAATAAAATCATCTGTGGTTGATACGTACATCGTCAATTTTTTGCCATCGACAGGAGTACATATTTTGGGAGGACGCCCCAAGTATCTTTCAAGATCTTGGATAGCTAACTCACAATTGGGGGTCCAAATGATTTCTTTGGGCTATTTTATTGGACATTGTAGCTGGATTTCCATGGAGAATGAGGTAAAAATGTTTGTATCGATCAAATGACTTGGAAATGAACCCGGGAAGAGCTACAATCTTGCCAGTAAGCTTTTGTAAATATTTTTTTGTTCAAGGATATGGCATTGCCATGAGTACTTTGATTTGAGCCGGATTGATTTCAATTCTTCTTTTACTAACCAAATAACCCAGAAATTTACTCGATGCAACACAAAGTTGGCATTTTTTTGGGTTGAGTTTCATTTGGAAAGTATGTAGGATGTCGAAGATGGTCTGTAGGATAGTGCAATGATCCTCAACGAGCAAAAAATACAAGCAAAAAATAATTAGTATCACATTTATTTAATAAATGATATGTTAGATATAAATTTAGGCGTTACACACGTAAATAGCATATGTCTATCATATAACCTTAAAATTATATTTTGCTAGTCCTCGAGCAAAAGTAAATAAAAGCCATTTTCGCAGGCCATGCAGTTGTATTTAATGTACACAATAGGTTGTTAAACCCCTAGGTTCCCCTGGTGGATGAGTATTGTCTCGTGTGGGTTTACAATGACTATGCCCCCAAAAGTCGATAATGATACTTTGGCAACTCTAGATTGCAAATAACTTTTTTTGTGTGAAATTATCCTTACTTTGTTGTGACAAGAAAGTATCATGACAAAAAATTCCTTAATACTTAGTTGATAAAAGGCTTTTAAGGGTCCTCTAACAAAATACCTGCTCAAAATACGGTTATTGAATTATAGTATGGATGAGTGGGATCAAATCCACAGGGAGGTTTGGGAAAACAAATACTTTATGGGCCGAATAAGGAGAGATCGATTGAAAAGAAAGAAATAAAACAAACAATTAACAAGATAATAGCTATAACTAGAGATCGATTCAAGTAATTTACTTTAGCTATATTTGGGTCTACAATGAAAATAGTTTTATCGCCTAATACGTTGTCTAGAATAATTTACTAAGTTTTTGGTAGTATAGTTCTTACTGGAATAAATTCAATGGTCAGTTCGACAAGTGCCTTAGTCAATTCGTCTTCCTAGAATTATACGTTTTTCTTTCCTTTTACAAGTCATTTCTTATTCAGTACATTATTTCTTTGCGAAGCCTCGGTAATAAGGAATTTTCGGTCGGCAATCCCCACCAGTTAGTTAAGGTTGCTGGGGTGTGGTACCTATCATGACTAAGTCATAGGATTCTCATAAGTAATATGTTCTTGTGCTCTTTTCACATAGTTCATGGTCAAACTCGAGATTGGTGATAATTTCTCCTCGTTCCATTTTTAATCATGCGAGTAGCCTTGCAGCGTAAAAGATTTTATAACACATTTGGCTTATTTTTTATTCTTAGGAATAAACTTATTCTTAGGCAGTTGTCTCCCTTGTAGCAAATTATTCGCAACATAAATGCTAAATTTCCCTTAAACTGGGAAAAAATCTATTAAAAATATTACTTTCAAAATTATAGTGAAGTACACGTTTTCAAAATATGCCAAGCTAGCTATAATTAGTCGCTGATATAAAAATAGTACATCTAGCTTAAGATAGTCCAAAATATTATGGTGTATACTTGGTACAATTTCAAAATTTAGGTTTTTCCATAATATTTTTTTCATGGTAAAATCAGTTAAAGTGTTTTGAAATTTGTCTAATATATCATAAATTGTAGTGCCATTATTTCACTATTCTTCAAAAAGTATTTAAAAAAATGGTTTCCTACAACAAAAATTAAACAAAACATTTCTCTCAATGATTGAGAGCATAATAATAAATATAAGAGAAAAACATGAATTTCTCACCTGAATGTGCAATGGACTGTCTCCCAAGAAGTGCTAAGTTTATCATCTTCAGCCAGACGAGTGTACCTCCAAACTTAAAATTTACAATATGACGAGAAGGGTACGAGGTCGAAAAGGTAATGTACTATCCTTGCTATAAATTCACTTTCAAAAATCAGAGAACACATGAATGGTGATCTTCAATAATTATCCCTTATTGGGCAGATATATTATGTAAAAACTAGAGGGAGTTCAAAACTAATTCTCTATGAAAATGACTTTTTCTAAAAACTTTGCCTATCATTTGATGATTCTAAGTTGAAAATTTTAGGCAAATCAAGAAAAACTATTTTATCCAAGATAAAACAATCATAGACCCAGGGACCATATTTTCCTTTAAAATTTTCAATACAATCATATGATTACTATGTGTTGCAGTAAATAATAAGATTGGTATAAAAGTATTGATCCTCAAAAATGTACTAGATTAAAACTTGATTTTCCTGGAAAGATATTTTCTTTGAAAATTTTCAAAACCTCCGTGCTATCGTAGATATTCCAAAAAATGTAAGAGGCGGTTCTGACAAAGCAAGTACATGTGGCGTCCCCAAAATTATAATTTTTCAAGAAGATATTTTCATTTAGTAGAAGAAAAACTATATAACATATTTGTGGATATGAGGATCGGGGAACAATTGGCTCTAACACACATTTAATATGTGTGGGCCTAAAATCACAACTTATCTCAAGGGACTCATCCTGACCATTGACGTGGATATTCACTGGCTTAGGAGTATGGCCATGTTGAAACTTATCTTTAGATGATAATGATTGTACCATTTCACGGATACCTGGATCATTCGAGTCCTTGAAATAATTTAAGCATTCATTATAAAAAATATAATAAGAGTTATCTCCGAACAAGTCCACAAAATTGCATATGGTCATGGAACCCCCATTAGGCTCCGGCGATGGAGGTATGGATTCAAGGAAGAGAGATAAAGAAGGTTACATTGGTTAGAATAAAGAAGGGGCTCATATTTTCTGAAGGATCGATGATGAATTCACAATTCTAAGAAATTTATTATTATCCTCATGATCTAAGAAATCATCTAAGAATTTGGAAAAAAACTCACTTCCTGTCATGATATCATTTTCAAATTGGTGGGGCTCTATCGGTGAAGGGATGGACAATGACATCGGTGGTTGAATATTTAGGGCTAAATTAGGAGGTGATTGTGAAAGAATTTTATTGAACATGTTAGCCGCTTCTTTTAGAGCATCTTGTGACATAGGAACATCGACCTCAAGATGGTTATCTTCTAAATCTGTCTCGTAATATGGAATCCATTTACCCCACGGGGAAAATATTCCTTTTCTTTGCTCGAGTTCAATATTTTCTAAACTAGAAGTTGAATTTACTTTGATCTGCCTTCCGAGACTATTAGCCCAATATTCTTGCTCATTTATCATGGCTGTTAATTGACTTATTTGAGTCTCTGACCTAGAGATAGATTGAGTCATAGAAGTTTGATTCAACAATGTATGTTGCTGGAATTGCATTATTTGTTGCTTAAATTATAATGATTGTTTTTGACTTTCCATTGATTGTTGTATGAATAGGGAAAGGGTATCTTCCAAAGATGGTTTGGGTGGAGCATGTGAGAATTGTTTGAATGACTAGAAGGATTAATGGGTCTGTATATAAGAATGAGGTTGAAAAGGTTTTACATATTTTAAGTTTTTTTGGTTCCTAGATTGAAAAGGATTTTGAGGATATTGTGTGATGCCAAAATGTGAGCCATATAAATTCCAATGTTGTTGCATGTACAACATTTTACAATTAAATTAACACGCAATAAAGAAAAAATAAAGCCTAAAACTCTAGCACTTTAACATTTCTTTAAAAGAAATAATTGGGTCTTTCCTATATTTTTCTATGTTTACAAAAGGGGAGGATGGTCAAAGGCTTTGGCTTTTATACTTCCCTGTGCTTCTGTGCTAGTACAAGCTTAGAGTAGATGTCCAGTCCTCACGCCCGAGCGAGTCTCCTTATCGTACGTCAGAACTTTTAATGGTGACATCGCAAACCTACAACCAGTATTTTACAGCGCTAGGCAGGGCCCGTATCCTATGAACCCATGTTTACACCCCGGTCTGGTACACCTATCCGTTAGGTAATGACTTCCCGCAGAAATCTTTCTACTCTTTTTTATTATCAATTATTTTTAGGTCTAGGGCATTCAATTTATGTATCATACGCATTTTTTCGTATCCCTAACGGTAGTCCCACTTAGTTGAGGTCTTTTTGGGTGATAAAATCTCGCAAGTCTCTAACAGCTTTTACCTTTAATAGTGTTGGACTGAAAAGGAATTTAAACATGTTAATAGGATAATCTAATTACAACAAATATTTTATTAGAGCAGCGTGTATATGCACAATCCACATGACTTTATGTTCCTAGTACCGGGGCAGAGCAGATATGAACCTCCTTTGGATGACAAGTTTAGATAAATACCAACTTACGGGAAGTGTTTCCCGGTGAAGCTGTGGCCATCTCTTTACTTAAGGGGCAAAAAATGAAAATGCCCCTTCACTTAGGAGGCACAAGAAGGATTAGATAGAAGCTTGCCAATGTGATCTAGGAGGATCTAGGGAAATTAGGAAATTAACGAAAAAAGTAGTTCGAATGAGGTTGAAAGTCGTTCGAACGACCCAATTCTACATCCCTGGAATTTGTCCGAGGAAACCCAAGTCGTTCGAACGACTCCTTATTTTGTTCAAACGACTTTTTTTATGCTCTATAGAATTTGGCCCATAGACACATTTTCGTTTGAACGAGTTTGGATACCGTTCGAACGACTTGGGCGTAGTTTGTAATTATTAGGCATTGTTTTGCCTCGAGATCCGTTCCTTTATTATATCGAGTTCCCTGGTATATAAAGGGAACTTAGGTTATGTTTTTCTATCTATGTTTGATCTATAAGAAGTTCAAATGAAGAACTTATGGTTTAGAGTATTATTATTGTACTTACTTTATTTCTAGTAATTGAATATCTTATTTTCCCAACCAATTGGTGTTCTTCTTTTTTTCTACAAACTAGAGCTTCTCTATCGTATTGTGGATTAAGTGGTATCAGTTTTCCAGTTGCGATTCCCGGGGGGTTGATTGTGATTTATGGCATTTACACGTGACCGTCTTAAGCAAACGATGAAGAAACTAGTAAGTTCGTTGAAAATCCTTCGCAAACCTAATTTGAAGAAGAAGGACAATTTGGAGATGGGCGATTCCAACGATTGACTCACGATTTTTGAATCAAAAGTTTTTGACCTAACTTCTACTGTAGGGGAGTTGATAGAATAGTTGCATCTCATGAACCTCGCGAAGGCTTCCGCTTCGGCGATACGGCGAGGCCACTCTCATCAGCGAGGCCCTTGAGGAAGAAAGGGGTTATGGAGGTGGATCGAGACGGGGATAATGTAGCGATAGATAGTGATTCTAGTAATGTTGAATCCGTCATGGAGTGCTCAGTTTTTGGTAAGTCAATGAATCCTATGCGTAATCTTCGTATTGACCTTAAGATTGAAATTCCGGTATTCGATGGCTCCGTCGATACCGAGAAGTTGGATAATTGGTTAGATAGGTTAGAGACCTATTTTTCAGTTTATAAATATTCTAATGCTCAAAAGATTTATTTCTCAACTTTGAAATTTATAAGTCACTCACTAACGTGGTAGAAATCCTATCAGAAATGACATGATATCGGAAGTCTGAGTTAGAAGGAATTCATGGTTTTGGCAAGGAAGCAATTTTATCCAATTGGGTATGAATAGGAGAGATGGTACAAATGGCACAATTTGCACCAAAGGTTTGGGCAATCCGTAAAGTAATTTACTATGGAGTTTCATAACCAAGCGTTGGTTTTGGATATTGACATCGATGAATATGAGGTGTTCATGAAGTATACGGGGGGGGGGGGGGGGTTTGTCAAAGTCTATTTTTAGAGAATTAAAGCTATTCAATGTGGAAAATATCGATGACGCTACCATTAAAGAAATTGCCATTGAAGGAAAGTACTTGAAGACATACAAGATAGATGACAAGAGAAAGTCGGGAGTCCAAAGGCAAGGGGTCTTCATTCAAGATGACAATCTGTGTTCAATGTAAGGTTAATGGGCACAATTTAGATTGATGTTACAAACTTCACCCGGAGCTTCGGCCGAAGGAAAAGAAAGGCAAGAAAGAGAAACGTGCACTGACCGCAATGATTGTGGATCATCCAGATTTAGATAAGCCAAATCCTAAGCTTACTCTATTGTTCAAGCAACCTATAGTTATCGATGAGGTGAGACGAGAAGATCATTTATATGTCAGCATTCAGGTAAAGCAGAGCTTAGTCGAGGCCATCATTGATCCGGGTGGTTAGAAGAATTTAATTTCTGAGGCGGTGGTGAAGAAGATGGGTTTGGCAATTATGGCTCATCCTAAGCCATATAGTTTGGGTTGGATTCATAAAGATGTAGAGTTGAAGATCACTAAGCTGTGTACATTCAAGTATGCGATTACTGTGAAGTTTATTAACAAAGTAACATATGAGGTGGTTCCGTTGGACGTGTGTCAAGTCATCTTGGGTGGCCCTTATCTTCGGGACCGAGATAAAATCCTTTACCGTCGAGCTAGCAAGTATCGTCTGGTAAAGGATGGGATGGAGTTTCATATCAATGCATACAAGGAACATATTACACATATTACTACCAGTAATTTTGTCACGGCGACTCAGGAGAAGAGGTTGGTTAATGCGAGCGACAAATTTGTACTGCTGTTGGTACGACCAGTTCAAGAAGGTTTATCAGCTACGGCATTGTCTACTTTGGCAATGTCTCCTAAGCAACAAACCGTTATGGGGGAGTTGCAACAGGAGTATGATGACTTGTATTTGGGCATAGAAGGGATACTATATAAGAGGTATATGGAGCATGATATCACCTTGGTGAATGGTGAGCCACTACCCAATATTGGGTTTTATCAGACCTCTATTATAGAGTCTGATGAGATTGAGAAACAAGTATACGAACTCCTATAGTAAGGAGCTATTAATCTAAGTTACTCACCTTGTGGATCACCGGTGTTACTGGTGCCGAAGAAGGATGGGTCTTTGAGAATGTATGTTGATTATCGGGCATTGAGCAAGATTACTATGAAGAACCGTTATCCGCTTCTACGGATTGATGAGCTTTCAGATGAGTTGCAAATGGCTCATTTTTTTACCGATGGATCTTAAGTCGGGTTACCATCAAGTTAGAATCGGGAAGAAAATACTTGGAAGACAGCGTTCATGACCAAACAGGGTATTTTTTAGTGGTTAGTGATGCCCTTTGGGCTATACAAGGCCTCGGCGATGTTTATGCGGCTAATGAATGAGGTACTTCATACGTTTTTTAATGATTATGTGATTGTGTATTTGAATGATAACTTAATATATAGTCATACATAGGAGGAGCACCTTGGACATTTACGCATAGTGTTAGGCATTTTGTGATCACAACAATTTTTCTAAACGGAAAAAAGTGCGAGTTTAGGAAGAAGGAGCTAGTCTATTTGAGATTTATTGTTGGCGGCGGCGAGCTTAAGGTCGATCAAGAAAAGGTCTTGGTCATTACTAATTGGCCTCGACCCCGTACAGTGATGGAAGTAAGGAGTTTTGTAGGTTATTGTCAGTACTTAAGGAAATTTATTCTGCATTTTCTACAAATAGCCGCACTTTTGCATACTTTGACGAAGATCGGAGTATAGTTTGCATGGGAAAAGCACCATGAGAAGATTTTTCTATTACTAAAGTGCAAGATTACAGATGCATCAATGTTAGAATTACCCAATTTGAAGTGGCCTTTTGAGGTCGATACAGATACGTCAGACTACGCATTGGGGGTAATCCTTTTACTTGATGGGTAGCCAATTGCTTACCATTCTGAGATGTTTACAGGAGCAGTACGCAACTATCCTACCTGCGATAAGGAACTCTACGCGTTATATCAATCAGTAAAATAGTGGTAGAGTTACTTATTGGGAAAGAAGGTTATGGTATATTCCGATCACAAACAATTACAGTTCTTATCTACGCAGTCCAAGTTTCAGCAAGCTCACCATATAAAGTGGATGTCGTACCTTCAGCGGTTTACCTATTGATCAAGTATATGAAAGGAGTGAAAAACACAATGGCCGATATCTTATCTCGACCCCCATTACCAACTATTTCTGCTTTGTTGGTAGCTATGTAGATCCAGCCTATTATTCCTTCTGAGTACGTTTTAGGGTATGACAACGACAAGGAGCTCAGTGTGATTCACGTGAAGTTACTGTAAGGCAAGAGATGTGATTATGCTTTAAAGGATGGTTTGATTTACAGGGGCTGTCTAGTATGTATTCCCTAGGGTGGAGACCGTTTGCAATGAATTCGAGAGGAACATTGTTCCTGGGTGGCAGGTCATTTCGGGGTTAAGAAGACTCTTTTGAATTTGTGGCATTATCTCTATTGTCCGGAGATGCAGGTGGATGTTGCTCATGTGGTTCGTGGTTGCATGCTATGCAAGACAACGAAGCCTTCTAATAGGAAGATCGGACTGTAGTTATCTTTGCCAGTTCCTAGTCATTCTTGGGTGAGCATTTCGATGGATTTTATGGGTGGTTTGCCCATGACTAGGTGTAAGAATGACTATTTATTTATGGTGGTAGATCGATTCTACAAGATGATTGGTCTTATTCCATACTAGAAGACGGTCACCGCGGAAGGAGCTGCGTGATTGATTTTCAGAGATGTCTGGAAGTAATTCGGGTTCCCTTCTTTTATCATTTTTGATAGGGATAGCTACAGTTTGGGGTATTTCTGGATATTTTTATGGGGGATGATGGACACTAAGTTGAAGAGAAGTACCGTTTTTCATCCGTAGACTGACGGGCAAATAGAGGTAGTTAATCGCACTTTAGTACATTTATTATAGGAATTCCATTCTAAGCATCCTAAGACTTGGGATAAGAGCTTACCATATCCTCAATTTGCGTTCAACCGGTTGATTCATGGCTCTAATTTGAAGTCTCCATTTGAAGTTTATTTGGGGTACTTGTCGCAAAGCCCTTTAGATTTGGCGTTTAGTCTTGGCGTCAAGATGGTGCCAAGGAGGAAGAGGAGTAGGATAAAGCTCAGCATTTCATTGAGAGGATAAGTAAGGATCATGAGGCAGTTGAAGCACAGTTAACGAAGACTCAAGCGAAGTATAAGGGTCGCCACGACAAGCATCAAGTTGAGTGTACTTTTCAAGGGGTAAGAATCTCAAACCTATCCGTTATTATAAGGACTTATCCCTCGATCTCATTCATAGTCGAGCCCACCCAGATCTAATTACCTCCATCTCAGGCTCGCACATTTTTAGTACCACAGTAATCATTTCAACCAGTCACACAAACTACTCAAGAACGTGGATTAGGCTAAACCCATAAACATTATCCAGTCAAAGACACCTGCCTCCCACGAACTCATCAGTTATTCAGTCAGCCGCTACTAACCTTATAATTCGAAAAACATGCTCCAACACGATGAAGAGTAGTGGGAAAAGCCTTTAAAAAGAAAAAGTTCCAGAAGAGACAGAGACCAGAAAAATTTCACAAAACTTCTTATTTACGAGATTAAAAATATTTCAATATATAGAGATCACTTGTAATAAAGATATCTGTCTCAACCAATAAAGATACTTTCACAAAAATCCTCCATACAAGGTCGTAGTTATTTACCTGCTTAGAGATTTTCTATGCTAAAATCTCATGTTTCCATATCTTACTTTCCATTAGAGTATTGTTAAACGTTTATTGGTATGATAGCTAATTCCTAATCATTTCGGGCTTACAAAATTTGGTCATTACATTTGGCGGCGTCTGTGGGGAAGATTACATTTCCACAATACCCTAAGGCAGCCATTAACTAAAATTTTCAATTATAGTTTCTTCTAGACGACCGGCCGAAGGAACTCAGCTCAAAATATCTGTGGATCCGGGACAGTTCAAAGAGTTACTGGCGAATCTCCTCGCTGAGAGAGAAAAATATACCGAACTCGATCTTCAGTTGACAAAGGATCGTGAGCTCTGAGAGAAAGAGATCGATACAGAGCGACAAGCACATTTGACAGCGCTCAAACGGCACGAAGATTAGATGACGATGATGCAAACTGTACTCGAGGCTCTACAAAATACTCAGCAAGCACCTCTAACCACGGGCCATGATCAACTTCGTGAGACCTCCCGTATTTCTGCAAGAGAAAGATTTGGACCTCGGGGAGTCACCAGTAAAGCGATTCTAGTAATTTATAACACGAACTGCAGCCCTCCATCCATTTGGGGGCAGATGTTCAATAAAAATTCAGTCGAGGTCCCCAGATTTCCATCCATTAGGAGGAAGACCAGCGACCTCTACATCAAGTTCCAGCACGAGATCACTTGAATGAAGGTACGGGAACTCATCATCCCCAGCCAGCATGTCCAGCGATTCAACCAACATGTCATTTCATCGCGTAAGAGCACATGGACCAACGGATTAAGGAGTTGATCGAGGCACAAGTTCTGGGTACTACCCACGATACCTCAAAGTTACAAGGAAGTCTGATTGCCAAATAACTATTTTATATAGAGATACAGAAAGATTTCCATACTCCCAAAATTCGCAAATACAAAGGTACTGGCCTGAAGGAGCATATTCAGCGATACCATGATTCATTGAGGTTGCACTCCAATCTCAACCACATCCTCAACCATTTGTTTGCCACAAGTTTACAGGAGGAACAAACCCAAGGGTTCCATTCTCTCCTTGAGGAATCCATCTACACATATGATCAGCTATAAAAGTAGTTCATCAAGACATATGCTCACAACAAAGACAAAGAGAAGAACTTGTATTCTCTTATCGGTCTTAGGCAGTCACATGGAGAAAAGCTTGAAGAATCCTCAAATAAATTCCAAGAGCTCGCGAGAAAAGTTGATAACCTCGACCAAAAAGAAGCTGTGTCCACTTTCACCAATGCTCTCCGGCTCGACTGCAAGGACAAAGAATACCTCTTCCTTAACAAACCTGCGATATTAGAGGAGATGATCACCAAAGTCAATGGATACGTCATGTCTGAGCAATAAAAGTCTACTAAATTTGTCCTCTCCACCAAAACCTCGTATACAGATCGAATCAGCGAACCCGAGTTACAGGGAGATCAGAAACGCACCAAGGGGAATACTGGGTACCCTCGGAAAGGCGGTCCGCAAAACAGACCCGTCCTCCCAAAGATGAACATCTGAATCTCAACAATTTTTCCACTGCTATTGAAGGACGCACTCTACCGCGTCTCTCAACTACTGGGGCCCATCGAGAATTGACAATTTTTTCTACATCATATGGTAAATCATCATACAACTGGCAATTGCTATTCTCTACAGCAGTTTCTCGAGTACATTTTCGAGGAGGAATGGATGCTCGAATACATTATTGACCTAAAGTCATACCAAAATGGCAACTATAAGAAGCAGCTCGAAGTTGTTCAGGTCAATGATAAAGCCGAGGAGAAGCATCTTTACTATATGTACCTCAGCAACATGATCGAAATCAATCAGATCTCCAATTCTAACCGATCAAAACGTCGAAGTCTTTCAAAATGCTGTGATCTTACACCTCAATATAAAGAGGCCAAGATTCTTCACGAGACGAGTAATCACCGACACGGAATTTCCTTCTAAGATTGTGAAACTAGCCACGTCAAATTTCCACATCATGATGCGTTAGTCATAATACTCAAGATGAAGCAGTTTTATCATACACACAATGATGATCGATACTGGGAGCAGCATTGAAATTCTTTTTCAGAGTACCATCGACCAGATGGATTTAGCCGACAAAGTTATTCAGAGTGAGATCGACATCAGTAGATTTAATAGATCTAGGGAGGAACGAGTAGGCCAGATCATCTTACCTATTACCGTTAGACCAGCCACTATCGATGATGTTTTCTATGTCATCAATGCCAAATCTCACTATCTTGGGATTATGGGCCGCTGCTGAATACATAATATGGAAGCAATCACTTCCACCTATCATCAGGCACTTCGATTTAAGTACAATAACGTTATTTATGAGATCAAAGGTAGTCAGAAACTCTCTCGAGCTTGTGAAAATACTATCTCTGCCATCCTAGATACTTCAGACAGATTGGCCGCATAGTAATTACTGAAAGTTGATCACCTCAACGATCAACCACCTACAGAGGAGCCTACGAAATATGTCAACATTGATGGACTAAGTAGAGGTATGTTCATCAGAACCAAGCTGGTTCGGAAAGAGAAAGATGCTCTCATTCAGTTCTTGTAACTCAATCGAGACATTTTTGTATGATCTTTCGAAGAAATGCCCGGAGTCGATCCTGCCATGGCTTGCCTCAAGTTAGCCATCAATATCAGTGCCACAGTGGTCAAATAGAAACAACGATGAATTTTGCCTCATCTCAGAGATGAAGTAAGCACCATGATCGAGAAATTGAACAAAGTAGGATTCATTCGAGAAGTCAACTATCCAGAGTGGATTTCCAACATTGTCGCTGTCCTAAAGAAGAGCGGAAAAGATCGAGTTTGCCTAGATTTCACAAATCTGAACAAACATACTCCAAAGGACAGTTTCCCTCTTCCCAACATTCATCAAATTCTGGATTCCCTAACAGGCCATGATTTCTTATCTATGATGGACGCTGCTTCCGAGTATAATCAAATTCCTCTTTTAGAAGAAGATCAAGAGAAGACAACGTTCATCACCGAAAGAGGCCTTTATTATTACAAACTCATACCCTTCGGGCTCAAGAACGCAGGTGCCACATATCAACGACTGATGACTGTTATGTTCAAAGTACACCTTGGGAAAATCTTTGAAGTCTACATCGATGATCTCTTGTGTAAAAGTGTACAGTCAAATGATCATATCTCAAATCTCAACACTATATTCAACAACCTTCGATCTTACAGAATGGATTTCAACCCTGATAAATGTCTGTTTGGGGTACATTCTGACCGCTTTCTTGGTCACCTCATCAGCAAGAAAAGGATTGACGCCGATCTGGATCAAATTCAGACTCTCCTCGACATTCCTTCTCCAAAGACAACAAAAGTCGTTCAAAAACTCACCGGCTAGATTGCCGCAATCAACCGTTTCGGCTCAAAATCTTCAGACTGCTGCCGTTGGCTATTCTAAATACTCCATGGATATAAAAAACAAGGAAAGGTTTAGCCAACCATAGAAGTCACATGGACATCAGAATGCGAAGCAGCTTTTTAGGATTACAAAATCTATTTGGGGAAGTCTCCTATAATGAGCACCCCAGTAGGTAATGAGGAACTGATAATCTACCTAGCTGTCACAGATACTTCCGTCAGCTCAGTTCTCTTTCACCTGGAAGGGAAAATAGAAAATCCAGTCTTCTTCATCAGTAAAACCCTCACATCACTAGAAACAAGGTACTCTAAAATTGAGAAACTTCTTCTCACCCTTGTTTACTCTTTGGAAAAACTCAAGCACTACTTCCAAGTACATTCAGTCAAAGTTATGATGAACTACCCACTTCGGGAAGTTCTATCCAAAAAAGAGAAGTCATGAAGTGTATAACAGTGGATAGTCAGTTTAGGAGAACATGATATCAAGTTCAAACAACGTCATTCTGAAAAAGGTCATGCTGTTGCCGATTTTCTCATGGATTTTCCAGCGGAGGATCTCGAGTGGGAGGAGCATGTCCCAGACCTTACTGAAGACACACCAGAGATTCTACACCCCAAGCCATTCGACGAACGAGCTGACTGGATCACTACGTCAGGGTGGAGGCTTGACACCGATGGATCAGCAGGACCCGTAGGGTCAGGAATTGGGATAATTTTGATTACCTCTTCTAATGACAGAATTGAGAAATCAATCCGCTTGGATTTTGAGGCCTCAAATAATGTCACTGAGTATGAAGCTCTTATTCACAGACTCGGCCTCGCACTTGAGCTCGATGTCCCTGAACTCTCAGTTTTCACAGATTCATTACTCTTCGTTCCCCACTCCTCCGAGCAATACAAGAAGAATGGGAAGATGATCGAATACGCAGCCCTCATTGCTGATAAAATGAGTAAGTTTGCAAAAGAAACTCTCTAATATCTTCCTCGAGGTGAAAATAGGCACCCCGATTCCTTGGCTTATCTAGCCGGGGTTTTGCGTACAAAAGCTCGATATCTCCAGATCGAAAAAATTTCAACCCTCCACATTGATCGCATATATGTATGCACGATCAGCACTGGGGGCGATAAAGAGGAAGACGACGATTGGTGAAAGCCTTCCTTAGCCTACCTCGGTGTCAACAAAAATTACAATGAACCACTCTCAGCAGATCCCGCAGAGACGAACTTTGAGAACGGATCCCCCAGAGATGAACAATTGCATCGAAGCCCTCTCAACCCCTAAAACAAGGCTCTACAGAGATCCCCCAGAGATGAACCTTCGATAGCGGACAGAACTTCAAGAACGGATCAGTACATTGCAGCAGACATCCTTTGACCATATCTACATACGGTCCAAGTATGATAAGACAGACAGCCAGCTCAACAGATAGAACTTCGAGAATAGATTAATGTGCTAGCAGCAGATATCCTTATGCCTCAGTATCACACGGTCGAAGCAAGATAAGACAAACAACTACCTCATCCGGTAAAACAACGCATTGATTGGCCTGTGCATCTGCGGTGACAAGCCCAACCACCACGTCGTTCAGAGCCATCACCAATAAATGCAGCAGTAACAGTACCGACAAGACCAGCGCATCACTCGCTAAACTTTTATGATAACGTAATCATTTAAACCGAACCCGCGCATGATGACTCTGCTCCCTATGTTCTATAAATAAAGGAGAGGGGAAACCAAGCGGAGGTTACAAAAATCTCCTCCAGGCTTTACATTTTTACCTTCGACCACCCCATTACTTCTGTACTCGAACCAGTAATTTACTCTTCAGTAATACAATCCATCTTAAATTTTTTTTTCAGAGGTCGTAGGGAGTCACTTTCGGGTCTCTATGCAAGTATTTGCCTTTTGTTATATCTTATCTTTGGTCAATTGCTTGTCCCCTTTGATTGAGGACTGAGTCTACTTTATAAGAACCAACTCCTGCCCAAATGGAGTTAGTTCCCTATAATTGGCGTTGTCAGTGCTTCCCACCCTACCAATCTCCCTCCCTTGTTCCCCACCCCTTGTTTTTTACACCAGCAGATTATCCTCCATGGTACCCACACGCCGTTCTAACTCCACCCAGGCTAGAAATTCTATCGACGGAGTTGCCGCTCAAATAGCATTACTTTCTCAACAGGTCGCTATGGCAAAGGAGTGCCACTAGAACCAATTGAATCAGGAATGTGAAAGTCACCGTTTGGCATTGGAAGCAGAGCGGAATCGACGTTTGGATGACAAAATCCAGCAAAACAGAGCAATCGATGAGTTGTGCAACACCCTCCAAGAGCTACAAAGATTACAGCCCTTGGAACCTGCTCGTCCGTCCCAGGCACCCAACCCATCGCGCGTTACTTCCCGTACCGCCTTGACCCACCTCCAAACCTCGAGTTACCCCTAGCTAACTCTAGGGCCAAAGGTATTTCCCATACTATCCCCCCAACCGGTTCTATCCACCTCGGGATTCATCCCGCATAAGACTCTTCTGACTCAACCCTTCGCTCCTCCAGACAACCCATATGTTGTCCTGCTCGAGAACGGCTCGGGGAACACAGTACAGACTTTATAACACATACTCGACCACACGACCTTCAACTTCACCAATCTTCACCTCATCCTGCATACGTTACACAGTAGGAATTCGACCACAAAATACAACCAGTCATCCGTGTTACCACGAGTCCAGCTACAGACTCTTGGAGCCGCCTCAACAACCCGATTTTCCCTAAACTTTTGGCCATCAAAATGCCTTCTAACTTTCGCACTCCTAAAGTCAACAAATATCGTAATACAGACCCTCAATCCCACATCCTCGAATTCTGAAATGCCCCGAGCCTCTCCTCTACGGCTGACTATCTTTTATGTCGCCTTTTTCTAACAAGCCTTACCGATAACCACCTTCAATGGTACCATAACCTCCCAAATGGCATAATTCGTAACTTTAAGCAACTTTCACAACTTTTCATCGCCGAGTTCGCCTCCAACAAAGACAGAGAGGTCAGAGTTGACGCTTTTTCTATTTCAGAAAGTCTGGCAATGAGACCCTCAAAGCCTTCACACAAAGATTCCTCGATGAATCTCATAAAATTGAAAATCTCGACTGCTCGAATGTTATTTTGTCCTACTCGAATGCTCTGCCTGATCACAGCCGAGTAAAAGAATATCTCAGTCTCTACAAGCCCGAAACACTCGAAGAGATGCTCTCAAAAGTCAGCGGCTATATCGACCTCGAGTGCCTTCAAGAGTCTCACAAACAGAGCCAGCCTCCACAAATAGCAACTTCTAATAAACCTCGGCAACACACCCACTCTGCCCCCACACCCCTGATCATTCTTGTCTCACATGAGGCTGAGAGCCGTAAATGTCCAATGATTAATAGCAGCACCAAAGCACGCAAGAAGCGACTAAAGCCTATTTTACCTATACTTACTGCTCCCCTCAGCACCCTTTTACCTCACATACAGGCAGATCCCATTTGGCGCGTCCCTTTCCCCATAGAAATCCGACCACGCAAATATTTCTGTACCAACCACAAATGCAATTGCCATCATACTAATAAATGCTTCACCCTTCAGCTCTCTCTTAAACTTATCTTCTGAACAGGACGTTTGCACCAATATATTACTGATCTACCAAGCTACCTTGATGGGTCCTAACTCAAATCCCTTTCCACCCCTATAACTGACCCAGCCGAGGTGCATATCTACAGAGTTAAGTTCATCAAAGTCAACAATATAGACAGTCGACTCTCCAAGAGCAAACAAAAGCGAGTTGAAGAATGTTACAAGCTTACCTATAAGGAGAAATTTCCTACCCTCTTGTCAAAAACCAGTAGTCACCCTCGACTGGAAGGCATCTCATTTATCGGCTACGATACTTCACATGTCTGTTTTCCCCATTCTGATGCATTAGTCATCATGATTAAGATCGAGAACCTCGTTCTCCATACAATGCTCTTAGATACTGAGAGCGCAGCTGACGTTCTATTTCTCCAAATAGTCCAAACCATGAAAAAAATAGACCTTATAACCACAGCTAACGTAGAGCTAAAAGGTTTCAAGGGATTAACAGAAGTCGCTGCTGGCCGCATCAGTCTACCCGTAACTTTAGGTCCCATTACCCTTCAAACCAAATTCATAGTCATTGATCAGAAGTCCAAATACCTTGGTATACTCGGACGACATTGGCTTCACGCCATACGAGCTATACCTTTGACCAATCATCAAACCCTTCGATTCAGCAATCACGAGAGTACTTGGAACTTCGCTCATGCGGGCACCCAGAGATTGACTAAACATGAAAACTTGTCAACCGCCCATAGCAATCACAGCATCTTCCTATACCTTCAACTTCGACAGATACCACACGACCTATCGAACCCACTGTTTATATCGAACTCGACGGTCCTGGTCGGGGTACATTTATTGGAACCCTCCTTAACGAGTCTGAACACCTCGAACTTTCCAAGTTCCTTCGAGCAAACAAAGATATCTTTGCCTGGACATTTCAAAAGATGCCCGGTGTCAACCCCAACCTGGCGTGCCATCGCCATAATCTTATCCCCTATTCGTTAGCAATAAAGTAAAAGAAACGTACACTGGCACCACGACTTTGAGAATCAGTAAACCTTAAAGTTCACAAGCTCATAGCCGCTGGGTTTATCAGAGAAGTGAAGTATGCAGACTGGATGTCGAACATCGTGGCAGTACCTAAGAAGAATGGCAAAATCAGAATCTGCGTCAACTTCACTGACCTCAACATGCATACACCGAAGGATAGTTTCCTCTTCCCAACTATCTCTCTACTCCACGACGCTACTGCTGGACACAAACGCCTATCTATGATGGACATGGCTTTGGGTTACAATCAGGTACCCCTCCTCCCGGAAGATCAACATAAAATTACATTTATAGCCGAACAAGGCCTTTACTGTTTCAGTGTAATGCCCTTCGGCCTTAAAAATGCTAGTGGTACATACCAACGCCTTGTCACAACCATGTTTAAACCCTTGCTTGGAAAGTCAGTCGTAGTCTATATCGATGGCATGTTATGCAAAAGCCTTCATAAGAATACCCATATCCATGACCTAATAGAAATCTTCTCAATACTTTGCGCATACAGTATGAAACTCAACCCAAATAAGTACCAATTTGGCGTGTCATCTAGAAAAATTTTGGGTCACCATATCAGTAAACGTGGGATAGAGATCGATCTCTCCCACATTCGGGCCCTCATAGACATGCCTTCGCCCTGAACCAAGAAAGACGTCCAAAAAGTAGCTGGCAGGATAGCAGCCCTTAACCGTTTTATTTCGAAATCATCTGACCGATGTGCTTGGCTTTTTTCCCTCTTACGCGATCAGGGTGCCCACAAAATAAAAAAGAAAAACAACTCTGAGATCAATAGGACCCCTGAGTGCGAACAAGCCTTCCTTGAGCTTAAAACATATCTTGGTTGTCCACCTATTATCTGTACCCCTATCGAAGGCGAGAAGCACTCTCTTTATACCTCGCTGCTACAGAAACTTCTATCAGTTCAGTACTCATTCGACTTGATTCCAATATCGAAAAACCTGTATATTTCATCAACAAAACCCTAACCTCTGTAGAGACCCGGTATTCAAAACTCAAACTTTTACTCCTCATACTTGTCTATTCAACCTGTAAACTCAAACCATATTTTCAGTCTCATCCCATCCGTGTTATTACCAGTTATCCCCTTCGAGAAGTACACAGCAAAAGGGAAAAATCCAGACGAGTGCAACAGTGGTCCATATTCCTTGGCGAACACGACATTACCTTTGAGAAGAAAATATCCCTAAAAGGCCAAGCTGTAGCAGACTTTCTAGCCGACTTCCCGGTCGAAGATGTAGATTGGGAAGAACACGAAGATGATCTCGTAGACTATCAACCCGAAGAAGTTGATCTGTGGGACCCTCTTACTGGTTGGCGCTTATTCACAGACAGATCAACAGGACCTAATGGCTTAGGAACTGGAATTGTTCTAGTAACACCCACTAATGATCGAATAGAGAAAGCCGTCAAACTTGCCTTTGAAAGTTTCAATAACAAAGCAAAGTATGAGGCCCTGATCTACAGCCTCGACCTCGCACTCGACCTCGGCATCCCCAAAATTGTAGTCTTCACAGATTCCCAACTTATTCCGAAACACTACACAGGAGAAAACAAAGCTAATAGTCGCATGACCGATTACGCTTTTTTTTTGTGACAACAAATGGACCGGTTTCCCGAAAATCCTCAATCACACATTTCCCTCATGGAGAAAACTGACATGCAGATGCCCTCGCCAACATAGCAACTATGTTCGGCCACTCAGAGTCGCGGGCACTCCATATCGAAGTACTCGAACGCCCAAGTATGGACCAGATCGAAATCATCACAATCAATACTGGGGGTAAGAGCCACGATCCTGATAATTGGCGGACACCCTTCCTTCACTATTTCAACAATGCTACTCTCTCAGATGATCCCAAAGCTAAACGCTCTATCCGAGAAAATTGCTGCAGGTATATTATCTACAAAAACCAATTACATCGCAAATCCCCAAATGGCATCCTCTTTCGATGCGTATCCCAAACTGAAGCCTCTCAAATCTTAGCCAAACTTCACGAAGGAACCTGTGGTACTCATACTACTGGTCACTCTATGGCTCGTCGAGCTGTTACCCATGGATTATTTTGCCCCGACATGAAGAAACAAACTTCAGACTATGCAAAGCAATGCGACAAATGCCAGCGTCATGCCCACAACATCCATTGCCCCTCTAGAGACCTCCATGTCAGCCAAGTTTCCTGGCCATTCAAAAGATGGGCCATCGTTCTCATTGGACCCTTCCCAAAGGCCTCAGGTAGCAGAAAAAGCATCCTTGTCGCAACTGACTACTTTACTAAATGAGTCAAAGTTGTTCCTCTATGCCGAACCAGAAAAAAATAAGTTATCAAATTCTTGTAGGAAAATATCATCACTCGCTTCGGCTGCCCCTATATGATCCGATGCGACAACGGTCCCCAGTTTGTTAGAAGCAAAGTTAGAAACTTCATCAAAAATCACAACATCATTCTCTCACAATCAACACCTTACTATCCTCAGGGCAACGGTCAAGTCGAAGCAATCAATAAAACAATTGTCGACGGTCTTTTGAAGAGAGTCGATGCAAAGAAAGGATGATGGGTTCAGGAGTTACAATATGTCCTCTGGGCTTATCGTACGACACCAAGAAAATCTACAGGATGTACTCCTTTCCTCTAGACATATGGGACCGAAGCCGCGCTACCAACTCAATTTGAAGTACCCACCCCTTTCCTCTGGATATATCGCACGACAGACGAAGATAATGATTTCGAACTTGCGTACAACAAGTTATGGATTAATGAGACTAGAGACTGAGTTATCGTAAACCTTGGCCGCTACCATGTTTCACTTCAAAAATCCTGCAACAAGAGAGTTCAACCAAGAAGTTTCAGCATAAGAGATCTAGAGCTTCGACATGTCAAAATATTCAAAACCTTGGAATGCTGGCAAGTTAGCCGAATCATGGGAAGGACCCTACATCGCCTGCGATAAAACAGATAAGGGTTCCTATTACCTAATGACGGAAGATGAAGAGCCCCTACCACACCCCTGGTTTACAATACAATTGGCCTCCTATAACAGGCCATATTTGTAATCATGTACAACTGATGTAACCCAGAATATTCAATACAGAAGTTGTTCCATTCAGACTTCGTCTACAATTTTATTTTTCAATTCTTTGTTAAACCTAGGTATCATGTCTACCCTCTCCCCGACTGATACTTGGGGACGACCTTGAATTGTTCAAAGTCTCCAATTTCGAGCAAACTCAAGAAGCAAGGAAGGATAAAAAATCGGCGGGGATGCATTGGGGGCGATCAGATATTGCTTCACTGTGGCTTAAGCCTTCAAAGTCAAGTCCTCTTCTTGATTGAACCTAGGTATCATGTCCACCCTCGCCCTGACTGATACTTGGGGGCACCATGAATTGCTCAAGTCTCCAATTTTGAGCAAACTCGAGGGGCAAGGAAGGTCAAAAGACTGGACCCTCGGGGATGCATTGGGGGTGATCAGATATACTTTGTCCAGGCTCTGAAATTGTCGAAGTCCAGTAATTTTCTCAGTTTACTCCGGGTATCAAGTCCACCCTCGCCCCGACTGATACTTGAGGGCGACCTTGAATTGCACAATTTTCCATCATTCGAGCAAACTTGAGGGGCAAGGATGGTTGAAAGACTGGACCCTCAGGAATGCGTTTGAGGCGATCAGTTAATTATCAGGTTTCCTCTAGGTATCATGTCCCCTCGGCCCAATGATACTCGGAGGCGACCTGGAAATTGTTTAAAATTTCAACATCGCTGTGGCTTCAGCCTTCGATGTCCAGCAGAACATTAAGAGTTCATTCTATATATCTCCGATACTCTTCAGACTTCGATCACACTACAGCCAATCAAACAGATCAACTTCCTATTTTGAACAGATCAAATGCCTACTTCAAAAATGCAAAAATATTAGCTAAAATGGAATTAAATGCAGAGAACACTCAACATATTATCTGTTAGGGGAACAGTTACAGTATAATTCATAAATCAATCAGCGAGAGTCCAAAACAAGCAAAATCAACAGCATGTGCATTCAAATTCCATCAATTCAAGGTCAGACTAGAATAGCAAAATTCATCAGCAAATCCAATTTCAAGTCAAAAGTTCGGAATTAGTATGTTTAGGAAACAAGCATCAATATGTTCAGCATCAACCGCAGAAGTTCAACAGATAACAAAAGCAAAAAAAAAAAACCCCTACTGAGTTCAAATAGCAGCAGATAACAACAAACATCGTTCACAATATTACAACTTAACATCACAACTAGCAGAAAAAGACACACGAATCCTACCTCAAAATACCTCATGTGGGAGCGGTTGCACCCTCTGGCTCCACAATTGCCCCAGTACCACCAACCTCAGCAGCCTCATGCGACCCTTCGATCAGACCATCAGCAGTTCCACCAATGGGCGTTACAAGAAGAGAAGTCTCAACATCACCCCTAGTACCCCCAATTTCTTCCTCAATAACGTTCACCTCCCCTCCCTCATCTGCAATTCATCCCCCTCCAGAAGTTCTGGTGAAACAGGATAAGACTGCAACGCATCGGCATCATACCCCATACCATTGATAAACTTTTTCAGCCTCACATTCTCCATGCATTACTTATCATATTGCCACTGGAAACCCACCTTCTGTTCCGCTTTTGCCTTGTCACACGCCTTCAGCTTGGCCAACCACTCTCGCTCCAACCTTGACAGCTGTTGCTTAGGCCTCTCATCATTAAAATCAGTAAGCACATCTACATCTTGCATTAGCTTCCTGACTTGAGATACCCATGATGCCTCCTTCCCACGAGAAAGATCCAGATTTTCTTTTACTTGTCGCAACTTAGCATTTACCGACTTCATCGCCTTATTGCAAGTCTCTATCCAGACTTTCATCTGCAAAAATACTCAAGATATCGGTGAACCTCAAAACTCGAACAATTTGCAAGGAACTTCGAAATACCACTACACAAAGCTATATATAGCTACCTAAGATACGTACTTCTTTATCTCCTTCGAAGCTTCGTCAGGATCATCCTCCCAGAGCTTGACCATCAAAGCCTGCTTTGCCACAGCCTGCTGTTGTCGCTCAGCCTCCATCATTTTATCATCTTCCTCCAATGTATCATCCTCCCCGAGTATCTTACATCTCTTACGTTGAATAACCTTCAATTGCTGCACCTTAGGTGCTTCAGGCGCTGCTCGGCCCTTCCCTTTCTCGGCTTGAGAAGACACCAGTTTTGCTTTCATTATCGAAGCCTCTCCACCCCCTTTGGACATTGGCGCTGCTTGCTTCGCACCCCTCTACTACCTCAACACAAACTGGTAGATCCTCAGCAACTCTTCCCCTCCCATTTCTTTTTTCTATTTCGAAATACTAACCCCTCTTTTTCCCTTTGATCGCTTCGGCGTAGCGGGTATGTCTCGAAGCTGGGAATCCACCTTTTTTCTCTTTTGCCTCTTGATCTTTAGACTATCAAACACCTAATTTACCCAGTCTTTACTAGCCTTGAGCAAAGAATCAATGTAATTCACCGGATTATTCCAAGAGAAACTTCCTGGACCTGCAGAAGTAATGCAAAAACACAGTTATCACTTATTTCAGAAGCACATCAACAACAAACCCATCGACAGCAAACATACATTCGTTAAATACCCTATGATGTAATTTGTACAGGTTATCATTATCTACATTCTCGCAATTACCCCATACTATCAATAAACCTTTATTCCACCCCCGATTTGTTGAGCACAGATCAAAGAACCAAGGTTTCTCTGGGAGACATTGGATGTGATAAGTCACCGGGTTTTGACTAGCCTTCCTTGAATAGAAGGTGATAATGTCAAACCATTTAATTAGACCTCGACCCTCACCAGCCAATTTTACATTCATCCCCTCTATCACCCTCATCATCTCATAAAAATTACCGTTCATTTGCACTGGAGCAATACCCTAGAAATTCAGCACTTCTTTCACCAGTCGTCGAAGAGGAAACTCCAGTCCCAATCATATTTGACCCCTATACGCCATAATCCCTACCCCAGGGTCCGATTTGAAGGTCAAACCTACCACCGCCATACTCAGTTGTACCCCCACCTTCGAGAGGATTCAAATTTTGTGGTAAACCGATCAAACCTAACCCTAATTTTTGCTAAAACGGCATCCTTGACCACATCCGACTCAGTCGAATCCTCGTTATCACCCCCTGGAACCTTATCTCCCTCACCACTCCCTGAAGGTTCTACATCACATCCCTTCCCTCATACTGTTTCCTCTTCATCACTATCTTCGGTCATTATCATCCTTCGACGGTTCATGACTGGATAATCTCCAGCCGGCAGAATAATCGACAACGGGGCCTCGGTTACCACATCTAACACCTCTAAATCGCTACCCTCGCCCATTGGGTCTTGACAAGACATACTAGCTTTGACTTTGTCAACCTCTTCATCCACCAGTCTCTGCCTCGATGCCCGACGGTTATGCATTTTTTGCCTACAGAAGAGGAGGCATGCAATTAGGGTGGAAAATTCGGCAATCCCGCGTCTATCACTCTTATCCCATCTGTACCCTCTAGATATTTCTGCTACCGTAAATATCAAACACAATAACTCCTCCAAAAAGAAAAACCCTCACCAAATTCTGGAATAGTTCTAACAAGCCTTCATACTCCCGAAAATAACTTCTTCACTCCAAATGCAAAATCTCCTACACACCCCCTCAAACAGAGAACAAAATAGAGTAAACATGATAGAGATCAAGTGACTTACCAGTGATTAGCAGCCGTCTCCTCGAACGAGCAAGATCAAACAAACAAAAGAAGCAGCAACCCCCAAGTTTAAAATAACGAATGTTTTCTCCTCCCAACCTTTTGATTCTCACAATAAGATAGTACAGTAATCAATATTCTCTCATTTATATATCTTTCAAAAAAAAAAATTAAACCGCCTCGATATACTCACAACTATCATTACCACGACCCCACTACCCCAGCTTTTCGGCTCTAATGTCATTTGACCATTTTACCCCTCGCACCTCCCACGTGCGCACAACACCCTTACTACCATCTGCTCGCAAAACCCGAAGCTTCTTGAACCTTTTTTTTTTCCTCCCTTACTCGAAGCCAAACAGTCCAGTCCAAACAGCCACATTATTACCTCTTTCCGTCATACAAGAAAAACAACATCATTACCTTTTGCACATTGCCTCAGGAGCTCGTACAAGTTTGATTGACCAGCCGTCTGGGCTGTCAGAACAGCTAGTCAAATCAAACTTAATCTTCAATACATTCCTGCACTCAAGTAGTCGACCATTTCACGCCTTGAACAATGCTCAACATCTAGCCTCAGCAAAATTCATTTCAATATATTGGCCGACGATATCCAGCACGCCTCTTAACTCAAAAGTTTCGAACCTTCGACCAAATACAGTCGTAAGTTCGACCAATCAAAAACCTCAGGCCTTCAGATAAATTTTTCAGTTTCACCACAGTTTAGTTTTCCCTTTGGCAAAACCATTTTTATCTCTGAACAACACAAACTATACATTTCGACAAACTGTATCATCCATTCCATATCAGACTTTATTACTATTACCCACAGTTCGACAGCAGAGTTATTCAACGAAATCATTTTCATTCAAAAGGCATCTAACATTTCAACCCTCGTACAAAAAAAGAAGAAGCAACAACACAATTATATTATAGAGGACTCTAGCTATTAGGGGGCAGCTCCTCCTAGACAATGGCCGTAGAATCTGCATCCTCTTGGTCAGTAATATCCTCTGTGAAGCCCTCGAGGAGAGACATCCAATGACAAGGAAATTGCCCCATCATCTGCAGTATCCCCCACAAGTATGTGAATGGAATCTCAAGAATTGGAGCTCCAGGTTCTGCCATAAAAAGATTCAGCATTTCTGCATCAATGTCCTCTTCCAGGCCAAACCACCGTCCCAACCCTAGCAAGGCCTCCCGTATGCGCCTAACTCTCGCAGTAGCCGGGTCTTCTTGAACGGGAATATTTGCCGCCATTTCAAAGTGAGCAACGAAGAAGAACGACAAGAAAAACATGCAGAACGGTGTGAAGTAATCTCTACAACAGTTCCTTTTATACTTGCAAACCCACCACAACTTTCCCTTTTCCGTAACCAAATTAATGACAACTTTTATTTCCAACCTCGAAAAGTCAACATACAACCTCTCCAACTTCCTAGACGTAACTGATTCATTGGTGCATACATGCAAACCTCATTCCCGAGGACCTCTATTCGAGCACATCACCCACATCGAGCATTCGACCATCATAACCATCAATTATTAAAAAGCAGCATTTCATCATACCTTTGACTATAATTCATTATGAGCATTATAACCAGATAATAATAACCTTCGTTCATCATTACCTTCAAGCTCATCACTTTACCTCGCGCCTATAAGAGTATTCACTTATATTCGTCTACAATATTAATCAGACATAGTAATATAAATATGGAGAAAATACTCTGTCCATTCCAAATAAGTAAATTCAACAAACAAATTACATTTCTACTATCAACCCCACACAACAGAAAGAACCCCCTCCAAACATAGAAAAACAAAAACCTACAGAAATTCAAAACATTCCCGCACTCAACCCAAAGCCCTAATATCGGAAGGACCAGCCCCGCTCGCCGTATTCTGCTCCTCGATGATCTCCTCAGCACAAACGAGACTTTCGGCCAGTGCTATCAGAAAGAGATAGCGTCGTTCAGCAGTCGTAAATTGAAATCTCAACTGTTCCCTAAGATAAGAATATGGGTCACCATTGAAGAACATCATATGCAGTTCCGCCATCTTTCACCCTACTCGACGGTCCCGGGCAAAGCCCATCCTCTTCTGGTAGCGTGTGTTTGGCATTGTATCCATCCAAATATCAAGAATATGGAGAACAGAGAAGAAGACTATTGCAGATGGAAGAAGATACAGTGTAACCCCACAATAACCCATACTTATAGGCTTCAATGCATTTATTAACCTATAACCAGCTGCATCCCTTGAAAGCCCCGTTTAACTAATTTCCCGAAAAACAAGACAGTCAAACTACCCAGATTCCAAGACCAAACAATTTTCTCATCGAACACCTCTCCATCAGGCTTTGAGACCTTCGCTGAGAGGGGGCGAATGTAGTAAGCTACTCGTAGCCTTCGAACAGACAGCCGAAGCCCACTTCATAGCCTACTCGAATATATCGAAGCAAACTCAACCCCTAAAAAAAGGATCCTCAGAGATCCACCAGAGATGAACCTTCGACAATGGCCAGAACTTTGTGAACGGATTAGTACATTACAACAGACATCCTTTGACCATATCTACATATGGTCGAAATATGATAAGACAGATAGCCAGCTCACTAAATAAAACTTTGAGAATAGATTAACGTCCTAGCAGCAGATATCCTTCGACCTAACTATCACACTGTCGACGCAAGATAAGGCAGACAACTACCTCATCAGATAAGATAGTGCATTGATTGGCCCGTGAATCTACAGTGACAATCCCAACCACCGCGCCATTCAGAGCCACCACCAATAAATGCAGCAGTAACAGTACCGACAAGACCAGTGCTCGTCCCTCGCCGGGCTTTTCTAACAACATAATCATGTAAATCGGACCCACGCTTGATGACTCGGCTCCCTATGCTTCAATAAATAGAGGAGTGGGGAAACCAAGCGGGGGATACAAAAATCTCCTCCTACCTTTGCATTTCAACCTTTGACCACCCCATAACTTCTATACTCGAACCAGTAATTTACTCTTCAGTAATACAATCTGTCTTAAAAATCCTCATCAGAGGTCGTAGAGAGTCACATTCGGGCCTCTACGCAAGTATTTGCCTTTGGTTATATCATATCTTTGGTCAATTGCTTGTTCCCTTTGATTGAGGACTGAGTCTACTTTGCAAGAACCAACTCCCGCCCAAACAGAGTTAGTTCCCTACAAACTGCTCCGCAAATTATGCGAAGGAACTTGCGGCTCCCATGCTGCAGGTTGATCATTAGCAAACAGAGCTATGATACCTGCCTGTGATATGGATATATGATACACGCCCCTGCGCTCGAACTCCATGCAAGCAAGGTTTATTGGTTATTTAAAAGATGGGCGCTAGACCTAGTCGGTTAATTCCCAAACTTTCTAGATAATCCTCGCCACCTACTCGTAGTAAATTCCCTAACTCTCCAGGTCATCTCTTTTATCTAGAACCACATAATCACTCAGTTTGGGTGCCCTACCTAATTTGTATCGATAATGGGCCCTAATTTGTGTAAGATATGGTCGTAACCTTCCTAAACCACCACAATATCATCCATTCACCATCAAATTCATACTACCCATAAGGCAATGGCCAGGCCGAAATTACTGACAAACCCATCGTAGATGGACTCAAAAAGCGAGTTCACTCATAGAAAAAAGGGAATTGTGTTCAGGAACTACCTCACATCCTGTGGGCATATCGAACCACTCCCCGAAAGTCTACTGGGTGTACCCCATTCGTCCTTGCTTATGTTACTGAGGCTGCCATTCCTTCTGAATATCATCATCCAGTTCTGGATCATGAGCTAGCTGACGAAGAAAATGAGTTCGAATTGGCTTACAACCTTATTGTGATAGACGAGACCAGGGAATGCGTCATCGCTAACCTAGATCGATATCATCATATGCTTGCCAGATCGTATAATAACCGAGTCAGGAGCCGTGCTTTCTAAATCAAAGATCTCTTCCTTAGAGAAATTCCTCAACATCACAAAGAGCCTCACGCTAGAAAATTAGCCGACAATTGGGAGGGTCCATTCAATATCATAGGTCTTTCAGTCCTTGGATCATACTATCTCATGACAGACGAGGGAATCCCCATTTTAGATTTATAGAACACTAGGCGACTGAAATGGTACTATCGTTAAGCGTCTTACTACTCCATTTACATTATTCGCTTTTTATTTTTCAATTACAAAAGTGAGATTCTCATCTCCATCCAATATAAAATTTGAAATTATCAATGAAAGTTTTTTTTAAACAATATCATTCTCTTCACGAACATTCGACCGCATTTTATATATTAAAGCATAGATAATACTAGCTTACAATCGATCTTATCCAAGTTAGATCAAGGATATCACTTGATTTGGCTTCTTCTACAACATCTCAGTGATTATAGTAAGTGTTGAAACTTGTTTCATATCAAAGACTCTACCAAACAAGGGATAAGGCAAAGGTAATACTAGTTTCATCTTTTCAACTTGTTTGGGTCATTTATAGCGGTTGGATCAAGGATACCACTTGGTTTGGCTGACTCTACTAAATCTCTGCTATTGAAGCAAGTATAGAAACTTGTTTCACATTAAATACTCTACAAGGTAAAGTATAAGGCAAAGGTCATACTGGCCTTCATCTCTTTCAATATGTCTGTGGCATTTCTATAGTTCAAATCAAGTTTCAACTTGGTTTAGCTCAACACATATCTGTGATTGAAACGAATGTAAAAATTTGTTTTATATTAAAGACCCTACCAGACACAAGATAAGGAAAAAGTTGTACTAGCTTTCATAAATTTCAATGTGTCTGTGACAGATACTATTTATTTTTAGGTCAAATTAATTTACAAGGGATTATTTTTTGCTGATGGAGTGCCAGCAGTGCTTCCCCCTACATCAAGAGGTCTTTTAGTTCGCAAATCACAGTAGCTCTACCCAATTCTATCAGTTCAGCAGTTCGAGGGCCCAGTTGGGTCTCTATGACGCCCAGAGAGTTCCCTCGATCTATCTTAGCTCCACAAATACATCCCTTATCCGACAGTATTTTGAACAAGATATCTTGTTCTGAATCAAGTCTTTTTACATCCTCTACAAAATATGCAACAATCGCATTTAACTGGTCAAAGCGTAATGCATCAAGCATGACCATTATTGTAAATTTCGCTCTCAGCTTCTCGAGGCATAACTATAACTTAACATACTCATTATTTTGTTCAGTCATTTCCTCATCGACCATAGCATGATAGATTACATTTTCTTCCAACTTTTTAATATACTTAGCTAATTTAGTGAGATTCATGGCTTCTAAGTCTACTACCCGGGCACGAAGTCTCTGAATTTTTACGTTCAACTCTTCCCTTGCCGGAAGATCTTTCAATAATTCTTCTTTCCTCATCATCAGCGATTCTTTTGCTTTAATTTCCCCTTCCAGAACTTTCACCCTGATAAGAGCAGCATCCAACTTCTGCTGGCATTCCCTCAAGTTCGTATTTCCCTTCTTAACATGCCCCTGAATACGAGATGCATCACTCTCTAGCTCACTAATTCGACCTGAAAGACTAACTACATCCCCTCGACCTTGAGGAGCCTTAACTTAAGTTCTACTTCCCCCAGAACATTCTCTAGCCTCGTCTTTCTTGGCACGCGTAATGGCCTACGCCAGTTCCTCCTTAAGTCGTGCAACCCTCTTATTTAAATCATTGCACCTTCGTTACATTTCCCAAAATTCCATATCCTTGGCGGGTAGGGCTATTTGCAAATGTTCAGCTGCTGCTTCTGAAGCTGATAGATTTTCTAGAGCTAGCCTCAGCTCATTGTCTTTTTCAACCTATTTTTGCCTCATTCGCTCCAGCTCATTCCTACTATTCTGAAGATCAGATCGAAACTGTTCCTCCGATCTTTCCAAGGCCTGAATACGGTATAGAGCCGTGTCAGCCTGCTTACCCTTCACAACCAATGTGTCAACCCGACTTTGAAGCTTCTTGGCACGTTTTGTTATCTCCGCTAGCTCTTTTAATCCTTTACCTACTTCGGCATTTTTCTCTCCAGCCTGAAGAGTCAGGTCAGAAACAGCCCGGGTCACCTCCACAAGTTTAAAATACGCCTTTACATATTGATCTTTTATATTTTCGTTCGCCTTCTTCATCCTATCGAATTGCACTGTAAATTCCCGATTACACTACAGTACGTCGTCCTCACGAGAGCGAGATGACTCTAGTTGGACCTGGCGATAATAACTATTTTTAGTGTAGTTTGATTCATGAAAACATTTGAATATCTACATACTACATTCCTAAAGATTTTGTATAATTCCTAAACATCTGCAGTGTTCAAATACTTTTAGTCTAAAAATTTGGAGAGCATTATCAGATAAATACTTCAAGTGGTTTCTTGCGGCGTATAAGGTAAATATATTCGATATGCAACTTTATATTAGTAACTGTAAAGTTATACCATGTACCATACTAGTGTTATCTACATCCATATCCTATTTACTTGATAACTTAATGTTGGTATAACATACAGGTCTAAAGGCATATTCTGATCTAACCTGCAGCTCCGCTTATGCAGACAGCAAGGCTTTAGAGGTTTCTCTTTCCCTAGCAAGTCCAGACTCTAGTTCTTTTATTCTGAGGCTTATTTCTCTAAGTGCCTACAAGAGGTTTATAAAAAAAAGTCAATCTACAGAAGTTCCTTCCCCAGACAAAATTCAGCTACATACAAAAATTTATACAAACACACGTTTCTACCCTACCTTCTTACAATTACCCTCTAGGATTTCGGCATCATCTCCTTGGTTGTTGAGCACCGTCTGACTTAAGACACCTTCCAGGCCATCCACAATCCCCCCACTTCTGCTTTCTCCTCATCTTCCTCCTCAACATAGGTGTCCGCCTTAATGGCATCCACCTCCTCAGAATAGCCCTTCAGCATCAAATGATGCCCCAGTCTATCACACTCCTCAACCATCTCATCTAGATTGGCCTTTGCCTCCACCTGTAGCAGACCAATAGCCACGACATAAAAAGCCTTCAGCTGCCTGACTTCCTTCAGAGCATCAGTCCTGAATCGTGCTAATTCCTTTTCAACCTCGATATTTGCCTTCTTCAGCTCGGTTTATTCATCTTCAATACCGAGCCAAATCCCCTTAATTAGACGAGCAACTTGTAAAAATTATATCGATCTCAGCGATGAGCTTGTAACGTATTAAGCAGTTCTTCCTGATAAGATAAGCTTACCACATTGCTCGCGTCTTCCTCTCCGTGGAGAACCGCCAACCTGGCCTTTTCCTCGACGTCTTTGAGGTCATCTACCACAGTAGATAGCCCCTCAGGGGCCTTATCCCCTAACTCCCCCGAGGGTTTGACTCTCCTCCTTTTCTCTTTTATGGCCTCAACACTTCCAGTGGTACCAGAGGCCGACAAAGCCTTTAACATCTAATTTTTCAGATATTTTAGAGTTATTTTGCTCGATGTAACAGAATTCGGCTGAGCTGAACTGCCTGTTCCAAGAGTCCTGAGCAAATTAGTTTGAGCCTCCTCACCACATACTTGCCTTTTCACTTCAACAACACCCATCATCGACCTGGTCGACTGAGCTTTTTGAACCTTTTTCGACCTGTTATCAACCTTCTTCTTTCTAATAAGGCTGAGTCCCTCCAACAAAAATTTGAGCTCAGTCTCCTCCTCTGCAACTTTGCCCAACAGAGATTCCTTCATCTCCACTTTAGACTTCACACCTGCAATGAACAACATCTTTTATTATCAATTATAGTTATCAGTGTAACATAACAATAATTAAATCTATGCATGTCTATACTTACTTTGTTTTACATTTCTAAATCAAAGGTCCAAAGGTTCTTCGCCATCTCTTTAAAGACAATTACCATTCACCCATATGACCTTATCATTCCAAGTTCGTCCTGCTGAATTTAGATCGGAGAAGCAATGCCGAGTTACGCTCACAAAGAAATTTGGCCCCTAACTGGCCTTATAATTCTTCACCCCATAAAACTGCAAGACGTCAAGGGGTTATCCTCCCCACTTTTCCCTCCTTTTCCCATTTTTCATTCAAATGGTCACACACGGCTATTACCTCCCACATATTCCCATTCAATTGAACATGACATGCCCCAATTGCATTCATAATCCGCTTCGCAAAATTGATGAGGGGAAGGCTCAATCCATACTCTAATTGAGATATGTAACACAAAAAAACCTATGAGAGGTCACTCTGGACATCCCCTATCTCATTTTACCACATCCAAATCTGCCAACAGAGAAAAATACTCTTCCCCCTCCGCTAACGTAAATCCCTAAAATTGACTACCCGCATATTCTACACAATTGCCCTACTTCCTTAATACAGTTGCTTTAGCTTTCCAAAACTCTCTAAGGCCATCAGAACCAGGAGGTTATGATATTAAGTGGCCAGGAAAACCTTGGAACTGTTCCAATCCTACTTCCACCTTACTCACAGAATCATTCGTCCGATCAGAGGTCGATACCTCATTAACAGACGAACTACCCATCACAACAACAATTTCTACAAGCAAGTTTTCAACTTTACTCAAATGCCTCTCACGCTCGACCTACATAAAGGTTAAGGTATGTATCATTCTTTCATTTATATATATATATATATACATCGTTTAAATATAACATATATCTTTAACATATATACATCAACATATATTGCATACATCGCTACTAACCTTCAGTATCCGAATGATTATCGACAGTTGCGTCAAGCCTTTCCCTCATGACGCTGCTATAAAGCCACCTACGAGGCTCAGTAACTTTTTCCATCTTCCACCGTTGATCCCCTTCGAATAACTCCTTATCAAATCCTCTGATTTTTTGTCTCTCTCTCTCTGTGTCCTCTCCAAATTTTTAGAAGTTGAAAAACGTTTGATTGGAGACGAAGAAGCACTATTTATCATTTTCCTCTCAAGCGGCTGGCATTTATTGTGCCTTGTACGAACCGTCCTTGATTCCGGAACCGTGGCGTCCTTTCCACTCTCCATGTCAGACACCTTGTACCTTTTCAATAAAACTACATTTCCATCATTACAACTCCCCTCATTTTTTAACATATTTTTCCCCTTTTATTCATATCTTTTCCTGACCTTCCCACACTCATGATGACTCACTCTATATGATGTCAGGTTCCTGCTTCCTTACATACAAAACTAGAAGCTTCTGCATTTTCATATTTTTGCTTCTCTGCCCTTGCTTATCATACTTATAGTAATTGACGACATTTTCTAAACAGTGCAAATTTTCAAAATTATTCAAATTATTTACTAAAATAGTCTCAAAACAAATTCGCACCAATAGAGGATCCGATTGACTTATATATATCTATATATATTTGTTTTATGTTATATTCAGCACAATTATATTATTCATGAGCAACGCTTTATACAACATCTATTACAGCCTTAATAAACTGAACGATATCATTCTGTCACATTATTCGTCGGTCCTTAGATCTTCGAATTCAATCTCAACTTTAGCAATCAAACCCCCCAACCTTTCTCATTCAACCGCATCCCTAACCAATTCACGAAAGTACACCTCATAAAAATAATGAGCATAATCCAGTTCTCTACTCCTTACATCTAAACCTTCGAGCTGACATTCCCTCACGGGCAGCTCAGCATCATAACCAAACGAACCAAGATCCTCTCCCGCACTTCAGTAATTTTTATATCTAATTGTCCTTCTGCGGCATGACGAATCCTCTGAGATCGATTATGTCCCATCCTAGTCCATCCCCCATTTTTCATAGATAATCTTACTCGTATTTTTACGTTTCTCACACACTTTCCCCTCAGAAACGTAATTTTTACCTTATATCTCGTAACAGAAAAACCCAGAATCTTGGAATAAATTATTTGAACTTATCCCCTCATCGGTGCATACATTAGTTACCATACTCGACCTTACGCTACCCTGAATTCTACCTCTATCGACCTATAGCAGCTCGCATTTCCACGATTACATATTCCCTATAATTTTTGGTCCCTTACCTGTTAAAAACATTATAATATCATTTTTACATCACAACGTCATTATCCGTACGTGTTTATCTTAGTTCAAGCATCACTATAACATTGTTTCATTACTTATAACCTATTAATCATCCCAATACCCAACACAATTCAGTTCGATTTTGAAAGAGTTTCTATATACAGTTTATTGAATAATAACTTTTATTCATGTCAAAAACAATACATGCGATTTACAGATAACATGTTTTTCAATACATCAACCTCAGGAATACAATAGAATGGTATCTGCTCAGCACCAAACTCTAGGAACTTTACAGATAATAAGTTTTCCCTGTTTATTGAATGTCACAGGCCATTCAGGCACGCCGAGGCATCATGTCTTCCAGTTCTTCTTGCTTCAGTGATCTTTCGCCCAGATGCAAGGCAGACATAGGAACCAACATAGAGCTTCCCTCGCATGAGTTTCATTAAAATCTAGTCAAACTTCAAACGGAAACTACGTAAGCAATAAACTCAGTCCTAGAACCAAATTCTCGAACTAAAAAAATTTTGATCGCCACAACGTGATGGAATTACAGAAGTAGACTCTCACTGATTGACTCCTACCTCCACTACAATCACCTCCTCCCCTGAAACCACCACCTCTGAAGAGGTTAAAGAGATGAAGATAGCCAAATGCTAGAATCCATGGTGACACAAGAGATCAACATATTTTCCCCACAGATACATCTATCCCTGTATATGAAGCCCTAACCCTGTCTTTCGCACAGATACATCTATCCCTGTATATGGTGACACAAGACAAGCCCACCGGTCCTTTCCTGTCAAGACGACGACATGAAACCTCCACTTATAGTTGAAATCTTCCTCAGCTTCAACTGCTTCCCTTTCTGACAAGCCTTGGTATAACAGAGTAATAGAAGCGGGTATCGACATTTTCAAGAAATGGTCACCAAAGTTCAACTTCAACCTCTACATTTCAGATGCAATCCTCTCTTCAAGAACCATCCTCCGAGTTTTCATCATTTCAAAAAAAATAAAAAATGATCACATTTCAGAAAAATGTTACGCAAGCAGGATGTTTCAAAGATTTGCTACATGTACTATTTATATAACCCTATATTTATTGTGCAGGTATGTTTTCCCAAGCGTTATCATTTATTATAGACGTGACTATTCAAACGCAACCATCAAATACATCTTTATCCGCATCCGCATCATCATTTAATATCCATCATTTTCGAATATCACCTAGCATCCACCCCGTCAAACGCCATCATTACTCCGTTTCGAATTTCAACTTTTTGATACATTCTTTCTCAACCAAAGCCACTTGTGACTTTGGTTACGAGGTGGCGATTGTAGGGACTTATCCCCCGATCTCATTTAAAGTCAAGCTCACCCAGCTCGAATTACCTCCATCTCAGGCTGACATATTTTTGGCACTCCAGTCAACATTTTAACCAGTCCCACGAACTACTCAAGAACGCGGATCGAGCTTAACCCGGAAAACATTAACCAGTCAAAGACACCTGTCTCCCAAAAACTCATCAGTTATTCATTCAACTGCCACTAACCAAATTATTCATAAAATATGCTCCAGCATGATGAAGAGTAGTGAGAAAAGCCTATATAAAGGAAAAGATCCAGAAGAGATAGAGAATAGAAAAATTATACAAAATTTCTAATTTTTGAGATTAAAGCATTTCTATATTTAGAGATCACTTGTAATAAAGATATCCGCCACAACCAATAAAGATACTTTCACAAAAATATTCCATACGAGGTCATGGATTTTTACCTGTTCAGATGTTTTCCATACTAAAAGCACATGTTTCCATTTCTTACTTTCCATTAGAGTATTGTTACAGGTTCATTTGTGTGATAGCTAATTCCTAATAATTTCGAGCTTACAGAATTTTTCCATTACAGTTATGGAAAATGGAAAAATTTTGATACTCAAGAAGATTGGTGATAATGCATTCCAGTTTCCATACTAAAAACACATGTTTCCATTTCTTACTTTCCATTAGAGTATTGTTACAGGTTCATTTGTGTGATAGCTAATTCCTAATAATTTCGAGCTTACAGAATTTTTCCATTACAGTTATGGAAAATGGAAAATTTTTGATACTCAAGAAGATTGGTGATAATGCATTCCAGTATGATTTGACACCTTTCATGAAGATGTATTCGGTGATTAATGCCGAGCATTTAAGGGTGCTTGAGCCGTCTTAGTTAGATAAAGACTCTACAATCGATACTCGCCTACCGTCAGCTGATGACTTATGGATGAAAAGAGAAGGTCCATTGCAAGGGGATGATATTCTAGAGAGGAAAGTTCATACTACAAGACGGGGTGGTATTGATCCATTCTGCATTGGGAAGAAGGGTCAGCTACCGAGTAAGTCGAAGTGGTACAGCAAGGAATTGGGCATCGCCGCATTCCCACATCTTCAATTCTAGCTTGAGCAGGAGCTAGAGAACATTTAGAAATTAACCAAAAATTTGCTCGAACAAGGTTGAGAGTCATTCGAACGACTTATTCTACCTCTCTAAAATTTGGCCCAAGAAACCCAAGTCGTTCGAACGACTCCATATTTCGTTTGAATGATTATTTTCATGCTCTCTGGAATTTAGCCCAAAGACACATTTTTGTTTGAACGAGTTGTCAACTTTCTAGGGTTTTAGACCAATTAGGCATAAAGTCCTTCGAATAAGTTTGGATGTTGTTTGAACGAGTTGTCAACTTTCAAGGGTTTTAGACCAATTAGGCGTAAAGTCGTTCGAATGAGTTTGGATGCCGTTCGAACGACTTGGGCGTTGTTTATGATTTTTAGAAGTTATTTTGCCTCAAGATCCGTTCTTTTATTATTTCAAGTTCCCTAGTATATAAAGGGAACTTAGGTTATTTTTTTCTATCTATGTTAGATCTAGAAAAAGTTTAAAGGAAGAACTTAGGGTTTAGAGTATTATCATTGTATTTACTTTGTTTCTAGCAATTAAATCTCTTATTTTCCTAACCAATTGGGGTTCTTCGTATTTTTTTTGCTAACTAGAGCTTCTCTATCGTATTGTGGATTACAATGTACTTTATAAATTCCTCGCGATCTCTGAGTACCAACTTTGTGGCTATCCATTACCTTCCCAGCAACGACGCCATTAGATAAGAGGCTTTTAGGGGTCCTCTATCAAAATACCCAATCAAAGTACGGTTATCAAATTAAAGCACAGATGAGTGGGATCAAATCTACAGGGAGGTTTGGGAAAGGAAATACTTTCTTGGACGAATAAGGTTTTATAAGAGTTCGATTAAAAAATACAAAATAAAACAAACAATTTAGAAGAGAATAGATACAACTTGAATTTGGCCCAACCAAAGGAATATAATTATCATGCCGTTTTACTAGGCGGATTATTTTTGTAAAAAATCCTTGGTATGGCATTTTCGTTGTAAACGGAAGCCCTAGATTCATGGTTAGGCATCTAGGATTTGGTCAAAATATATTTGCCTAAATCCAAGTTCGAGTTCTTGACTCATTTATCAAATTTATGTTGCATGCTAACTCGAACTCATTTTCTTCATTAGTTAGTTTGTGATCTTTATATGGGTGGTGATATTCTATTGGGATAATGGCCTCATTATCGTACAATAGTATAAACAAAAAGCATCATGTTGATTGTCTTCCTGGAGTCCCATAAGACATGGAAACTCCCTTATGCAATTCATGTTTTTCTTTTTGTTCTGTTTTCAGTCACTTTTTGAGACAGTCAACTATGGCAATATTCGTTATTTTGGCATATCTATTTCTTTAGTGGTAGTATAGATTTGATTATGAATGCATGATATTAAACTTGTTCAGGAAACCGACCACCATCTCTCTAACGAACTGGGGCCCATTGTTGATTTGAATCAGGTGTGGGCAGCCAAATCTTGTGATAATATTTTTCCATATGAACTTGATAACCTATTCTTCTCTAGTTTGCCAGAGTGGTATTGCTTTGACCTACTTGGTAAAATAATATCTTGCCACGAGTAAGAGTTTTCTATTACCCGACGTGTTTAGAAATTCTCCTACAAGTTCGAGAGCCCAAAATACCTTACTCATATGAAGTTCAAGTAGAGGGGTTATTATCTTATTTACATTTCGCTGACAAACATCGCACTTTTGATAATATTCTTCGGTCTGTTTTCTCATTTTTAGCTAGAGCATTCCTTGTGTGATAGTTCTGTTTGCTAGTGAGCGTCTTATAGTATGAGATCTGTACATTCCCTCATGTATTTCTTTAGGCATTCCATCAGCATCTTTTTGTGAAAGGTATTTCAGATAAGGCTCAGTAACTGACCTCTTGAACAACTTATTCTTCTGCACTATGTAAAGTTTTGAATTTTCAACTACCTGCCTTCATTCATTCAGATCGCCTAGGAGGTCACCGTCAAACTTATTTTTCAATCCTATATATGTTAGGAAAAATTTCTTCCAATCATCTCCTCCTCTTCATCGCCACTAGTGTTGATTATGCCTATCATGGCGTGATTAATGCTAGGGGTTGGTATCACTTCGATTTTGAGATATCTAGATTCTGTACCCATCATACCAGCTAAGTAAGCTAGTGTGTCAGCATGTCGAATTTTATCGTAAGGTAAGTATTTGAGCATCGCCATCTAGAATTTGCCCATTCTTTCGGCCACCAGTACGGCATAATCGACCATCATTCAATTTTTTAATACTGCATGGAGTAGTGGTGAACTATAAGTAGTGAATTGGTGTGTGCTGATATTTCAGGTACTTCGATCTTTAATGTCATATCCATCTGGTAGATTATTATCTTGAACTCTATGACATTATTCGAGGCTTCAAAATTGATTCTTATAGACTTCTCAATTATGTCGTTAGATGGAATGATTAAAATAATTCCCACTCTTGAATCCACAAGTCCTGTTGAGCCATTTATAAGTAATTTCCAGACATTCTTTGTTACCCGCTTGGCCCTTTCCTTAAAGGGTTTGTTAGGCTACTTGACGTCATGCTTTTCTATTAAATTAGGGTCATGTTCTTCCCAGTCTAGATTTTTTTCTGGGACGTCAGCCATGAAGTCGGTGATGGCTTACTCCTTCTCTGATGTTCGTTGTTCAAATCTAATGTCTCTCTCCCCCAAACTTATCAACCGTTGTTATACTCGCTGTGATTTTTCTTCTTTCGATAACATCCCTCGAAGTGGATTGTTCTTCATAACTTTCACTGAATGAGCATGGAAGTAGTATTTCAGCTTCTGCGATGTGTAAACAAGTGTTAGGAGTAGATTTTTAATTTTTAAAATATCTCATATTTGTTAGACTAAGCATTTTGCTTATGAATTATATTGGTTTCTCAATTTTTCCAAGTAGTCAAATCAGGATAGAGCTTAAAGGGTATTCTATTACTGCAAAGTAGATTGTCAACTCTTCATTTTATATTGACGTGCTCATCACTAAAGGTCTTTTGAGGTACTTTTTTAATTCTTGAAAGGTTGCTTCACATTCTTCTATCCAATCAACATCGTTATTATGCTTTCCTTTTCATCTTCTAGTAAATCAGTGGAGTATCATGAACAACTATCGGTAACAATCAGATGATTGGGAAATGAATATGCTAATAGCTACAATTTTGCCGGATAGTTTTTGCACATAATTCTTAGTCTTTGGTGATGGCATGGATATTAGAGCTTTAATCTATTATGGGTGTACCTCTCTTTCCTTCTTACTAATCAGATGTCCAAGAATTTTTCCAGAGTAAACTTTGAATTGACATCTGATCTAGAAGGATCTAGACATTTAACCTCTTAAAAATATGCCATGTCGTTCGAACGATCCTTGAAGCCATTCGAACGTGATAGAAGGAAAAGTGAAGCCAAGATTTTCTTGTTGTTTTGAATGAGCTTTGAAGTCATTCGAATGAGTTGAAGACTAAAAGAAGGGATTCCAGTCAACTCAATTTTTAGGCATAAATTGGTATGTCATTTAAATGACATTTGGAGCCGTTCGAATGACTATGGTTTCCAGAAGACCAATTATGTTTGTCTCAGTTTTCAGGCTTAATTAAGCCAGTCGTTCAAATAGCTTATAGGTTCGTTCAAACGACTATCGTGACAACTTCAAATTTTAGTGCATTTAAGTACACATTTTTCCTATATTATAACATGAAACTAGAAACCTTCATAAAAGGGCAAGGCTATGCAATATGAAATGATCCAAATTCATAATCTATAACGTAAGGCTTAAAAGAGGAATTCAGGGTATGGGCAAAAGAAATGGTTTTAAATGTCATCATTTATCCCAAAAGCATGGGCTATTCGTGCAAGAGTTCACTACGGAGTTTTGTAACCAAGCTTTGGGTTTAGACATCGATGTGGAGGAGTATGAGGTATTTATGAAGTACACGAAGTATTTGTTGAAGTCCATTAGATGGAAGTTAAAGCTCTTAATTGTGGTAAATATTGAAAACCATACCGTAAAGGAAATTATTCTTAAAGGTAAGTACTTGAAGAGTGACAAGAAAAATTACAAGAACAAGACGCGGTATAAGTCTAGTTGGAAGAATAAGCACAAGGGGAGTCAAAATTAGAGGGGTCTTCATTCAAGGAGAATTACTACAGTCATTCTAAGGCATATGGGCATATTATAGATAAATATTGGAAACTTTACCTGGAGCTTAAAACGAAGGAGGAGAAAAGCAAGATAGAGAAACATACATTAGCTACAATAGTTATTGATCTCTCAGATTTAGATAAACTGAGTCAAAAGCTTACTCTTATGTTTAAGAAAACTATGGCTACTGAGGCGGCGAGTCAGGAAGAACTTTTTGATATCAATATTCAGGTGAAGCAGAGCTTATAGAGGCATCATTGATCCGGATAGTCAGAAGAACTTTATTTTTGAGGCATTGGTGAAGAAGATTAGTTTGGCTACTATAACTCATCCTAAACTGTATGGTTTGGGGTAAATTCAGAATGACTCGAAGTTGATGATCATAAAGGAGTGTATGTTCAAGTTTGCGATCACTAAATTATTTATTGACAAGGTGACATGTGAAGTATTTCCTTTAGATGTGTGTCAATTCATTTTGGGTAGCCCATATATTTGGGACCGAGATATAATTCATTACCATAGATTTCACAAGTATATATCGTGAGTGGCGAACTACTACCCAATAATGGGTTGTATCTGGGCATAAAAGGGATACTGCGTAAGAGGAGATGTCGAGCATAATATCACCTTGGTGAGTGGTAAGCTTCTAGAGTTTGAAGAGATCAAAAAAGATACAAGATCTCCTAGGGAAAGGGGTTATTAATCCGATTTTCTCACCTTGTGGTTTGCCAATATTATTGGTGCCGAAGAAGAATAGGTCTTAGAGAATATGAGTAGATTATTAAGCGCTGAATAAGATTATTGAGAAGAATCGTTATCCACTTTTAGAGATAGATGATCTTTTAGATGTGTTACAGAAGGTTCAATTTTTTACCAAGCTGGAGCTTAAGTTGGGTTACCATCAAGTTTGAATCTGGGAAGAAGATACATGGAAGATGGCTTCTAAAACCAAACAAGAACTGTCCGAGTGGTTGGTGATGCATATTGTGTTATGCAATGTTCCAACAACATTTATGCAGTTGATAAATGAGGTACATCATGCTTTTAATGATGATTTTTTTATTCTTTATTTAGATGATATCTTGATATATAGTTAAGCATGAGAGGAGAACCTCGTGCATATAAGCAAAGTGCTGGAAGCATTGCGGTCAGAACAACATTTTCTCAATGGGAAGAAATATGAGTTTAGAGATATGGAGCTAGTGTACTTGGGTTTCATTGTTGGTGGAGGTGAACTTAAGGCAAATCTAGAGAATGTGTCGGCTATTACTAATTAGCCTAGACCTCGTTCGGTGACGAAAGTACAAATTTTTAGCACATTTGCATTCCTTGACAAAGACCGGTGTAAAATTTGTGTGAGAAGATCACCATGAGGGGACCTTTCAGTTACTAAAGTTGAAGATTACATATGCACCAGTGTTAGCATTACTGAATTTATAACGTCATTTTAAGGTCGAAACAACTATGTCAGATAATGCATTAGGGGTAATTTTATTATTGGATGGGAAGCCAATTGCCTATAATTCTAAGATATTTGCAAGAGCAGTGCGTAATTATCCCACATACAATAAGGAATTTTACGCATTATGTCAATCAGGAAAGCATTGGCAGAGTTACTTATTGGGGAAGGAGGTTGTGGTATATTCCGATCACAAACCATTATAGTTTTTATCTACACACTTCATGTTACATCAAACTCGCCATATGAAGTAGATGTCGTATCTATAACAATTTACCTTGATTATCAAGTATAAGATTAGAGTGGACAACAAAATGGCTTATATGTTATCTCGACCCCAATTGCCAACTATTTCTGCTTTGTTGGTAGCTATGCAGATACAACCTATTATTTCGTCTGAGTATGTTGCAGGGTATGACGACGACAAAGAGCTTAGTGTGATTCAGCAGAAGTTGCTGCAAGGCAAGATATGTGAGTATGAATTGAATGATGGTTTGATTTATATAGGAATTCTACTATGTATTCCGGAGGGTGGAGATTATTTGTATTGGATTAGAGAGTCACATTGTTCCCGGGTGGCAGGTCATTTCGGGATTGAGTAGACTCTTTTGAATTTGTGGCGTTATGTCTATTGGTTAAAGATGCAGGTAGATGTTGGTCGTATGGTTCATGGTTACGTTCTATGCAATACATCGAAGCCTTCCAATCTTAAGCTGAGACTGCACTTACCATTGCCAGTACCTAGCTCACCTTGGAATAGCATTTTGATGGATTTTATGGGCGGTTTGCCCATTACCAAGTGTAAGAATGATTACGTATTTGCGGTGGTAGATCGATTCAACAAGATAATAGTTCTTATTCTATACCAGAAGATGATTATCGGGGAAGGAGCAGCGCAATTATTCTTCAGAAACGTTTAGAGGTCTTTTGGGCTTTCATCTTCTATTATTTCTGATAGGGATAACCGCTTTTTGGGGTATTTCTAGCGATTGTTTTAGAAGATGATGGATTCTAAGTTGAGGTAAAGTACCACATTTCATTCGCAGACTGACGGATAAGCAGAGGTAGTTAATTTCACTTTGGTTCACATATTTTTGGAATTCAATTCTAAGCATCCTAAGACTTGAGATGAGAGATAACTGTATCTTCAGTTTATATTTAACTAGGTGATCCATGGTGGTCTCTGTTAAAAGTTTATCTTGGGTACTTGCCTTAAAGCCCCTTCGATATGGCCTTTAGTCTTGGAGATATGGCAGTGTCAGGGAAGGAGGAAAAGGAAGAAGTTAAAGCTCAACATTTTATTGAGAGGATAAGTAATGTTCATGAAGCAGTTGAAATACAATTGAAGAAGACTCAAGTAAAACATAAGGCTCAACATGACAAGCATCGGATTGAGTGTACTTTTCGAGAGGGCGATCTATTTTGGTTGTATTTGGGTAAGGAACAACTAAAGGGAGAAGGTAAGAAGCTCAAGCCTATCCGTTATGGTTCATTTACTATACTAAAAGAAAATTGGAGACAACACATTCCAATTGGATTTTCATCGTTGATGAAGATATATTAAGTAGTTAATGCCGAGCATTTGAAACTATTTGAACCATATCGTCTAGATGAAGACTCTACAATCGACACTCGCCTACCGTTGGTTGATGACTTATGGATGGAAAGGGAAGGTCTGTTAAAGGAGGATAATATTCTTGAGAGGAAGGTTACCGCTACAATAAGAGCCTAATTTCATATTTCAAACTTAGTATCTCATACAAAATATGATCAGAACACAAGAAACAACAGGTAATCGCACACACAAGAATTAGCATAGAAATTTCTAAATAGGTAAAAACCATGACCACTTCTTGAGGATTTAGAAATAATAATTTTATTAATTGAGTGACTAGCTATTACAACAAACGCTTTGAGCCGTTCTTGTGTATATTTTGTAGAAAAAATTATCCGTCCCTAATTTGTTATTCCTTTGTCCTATTTATGGGTCTCATATTATGACCATCATTTTCTTTAATGATAAACGTTACAACATAGTTTTGATGTATTTTCTTAATGGATATGTGATGGTCTAATTCTTCTTTGTAACTGCCTCATAATGTACCATAAATGTGCTACGTTATCATATGCTGACGAGGTTGAGTAAATGTATGTTGGTCGAAGCTAGGGCTTGAGTTTTAGATTCGAAGCAAGCCCTTACAATTGCCTCTATCAACTAAAATCATAATTTAGTTTTATTGAGAAGCCTATCCTATATCCATTACCTGACGCTTCTATCTTGATTATGGTGCAATCATTACCGATGTCGTCAATGCTTGCCATTGGGAATTTTGAGGCTTTAAGGTCACCCCTGAGTACAATTTCAGTCGATTGACTGGATCAATTACTTGGGGTTTCCACAAGTGTAAGAAGCAATAAAATATTTTAATGTCAACCTCAAGCATGACTCAAGTCTATTTATGACTTGACTAGTAATGCGTTAATCGAATTGGATGAACTTGTTGTCGACATGTAATGTGTTGGTCGAATTGGATGAACCAATTGGTGACCTGTAATATGCTGACCGAATTAGATGAATTTGTTGTCGACATGTAATGTGTTGGTAGTATTGGATGAACCAATTATTGACCTCTAATATGTTCATCAAATTAGATGAACCTGTTGTCGACATGTAATATGTTGGTCGAATTAAATAAACAAATTGTTGACACCTGTTGTTGACATGTAATGTGTTGGTCGAATTGGACAAACCAATTTTGACCTGTAATGTGTTGATCGAATTGGATAAAACTGTTATCGACATATAATGTATTGGTCGAATTGGATGAACCAATTGTTGACCGGTAATGTGTTGTCGACATGTAATATGTTGGTTGAACTCGCCCCCAACTGTGATTTAAGTCGATTGACTGAATCCAATACTTAGGGTTTGTATGCTGAAGGAAGCAAGTAGTTGTTTCTATGCCAAATTAGATGAAGCAATTTCTGACCTGACGACGAGCTTTATGTTATGTACCTGAGCATCAAGCTTGATAGAGACTTAGCAACAAGCTTTTATCTAATGATAAGTGTAAGTTTTGAACTATAGCATTCTTCTTGAAAACAAATTTATAACTGACTCAAATATCTCAACCTTAAGTACATTATTGGATATGAGCTTGATAATAAACTATAATTGCCTAGAGTACCCTGAGTTCAAGAACCTTATTGGATACGATCTTGTTTAACGAGCTTGAATTGAAAGTTGGTAAAAAGCTTATTAAAAAGTTCGAGCATCGAGTTTGATGATGAGGCCGAAAATTGAGTTCGACATTAAGGCCGAGAATTGAACTTAGTTGAGAGCATGCAAAGAGAGCTTTTGATGTGCTGGAACACCGAGTTTGACAAAGAAACACTATGGCTAAGAATGGAAGTATAAGAATTAACTAAGACACTATTAAACGACATAAAGAAAAAAAAAAAATACATTGTTCATGATCACAATGCGTGGACCGTCCTTATATGGGAATTGTTTGGTCCAATATGTGAACACCTACGAGGAATAAGAGGGATTACCTCCAGAAGGAGGGCGTTGCATGATTTCTCGTCGATTGCCTTCTTGACTCTACGTGAAGTTACGCACGGGCATACGTTCTTGCAAACGCGTTATTTTTGAGAATTAAATGATGTTTTGTATTATCTTTTGAAATATAAATGTAATCAATTTCAGGTTGGGTAAACTCTAGAATGCTTAAGGGGATTTAAGTTGAGTCTCCTCCTTAGGACCAAATATATATTGGGTAAATATGGGAAGACATGATGAATTTGATGAGATCTAGTTCTGCTGGCTACTTGTGTTTCGTAATGGTACCAATGAGTTTCCATGAGGAATTTTGAAGAGTGTCACTTGTTCTGAATATCTACAGATATAGTCAATTTCAAGAATATCCATTATAGAGTGCTTTGTGATGAGTTGTCCTGTGCTACTTATATGATCCTTGTTTACCTTCTAGTCTCTGGATGCCCGATTGGTCAGGTAAAGGTCTCAGGTGCAACTCCTAATTTTAGGTGAAGGTCTCAGGTAATCTAACTATTGATAAGGGTTTAGTAGAACCCCTAAAGATCACTATAAGACATGAAAGGCAGTTCTGACTCTCTCTACCATTGGGTTAGCACTTTAAGAGCGATGTTGCTAATATGATGTCTCTATGTATCTTATCGTACATACTTATTTTCTAGCAGGAGCCATGAACTTGCACTCATGTCATTAGTTTAGTTATAATTTTACATTCACGTGTAAATGAATCTTTAACTGACAAAAGGCTATGTTCGAGTAAGAGGCGAGCAAAGATGAAGATGAAGGTGGTACCCCAGCTATCACCACGGAGCTTAGAGCAAAGAAATCTCTCAAAGGAATCTACGTCTGTTGCAATGATAAAGACCCCATAGAAGAAGATGAAGAGAGAGAGTACTTCGTATCATTCTTCGTGTAGTATTCCCAACTGTTGGACAATCTGAGATAGATAGAATTGTTAGTGAGAAAGCAAAGAAAGTGGCTGAAGGTGGCGAGGAAGACAGAAATCTAGAGATCTTCAATTCCTGTAAAAAAACAATAGTGAAAAACTAAGAAACGGACAATCCCCTTTGTTGTAAATTGTAAGTTTATGCTTGTGACTTGATTAAGAAATTTTGTAGTTATTCACGGTATTGGGGTAATGGTGAAGAAGCTCTTATAGTTTCAAGCTATGGCAATTTTTATAAGATTTCATAGGGATACAAGTTAACGTAGAGATAGACCTGAAAACTCTACCATCTTCTGTTTCACTGCATCAACTATTTTAGAAATTTTGGAGAGATGTTACTAAAAAAGAGACATATTATGGAGTGAGATAGAGTATATTTGGAGAAAACCTAGACTAGACAAGAAATTTTGGAGAGTGATATTTTTTTACAGATCACAGAGATGAATTGCAAAATACGATTCTTTCAGCTGGAAACATTTCATACAAGACTTCATCTTAGTTTGCTATATTTAGTTTTTGACATAAAACAGTAGGCTTTTACAGAATTCGTCCTTGACATTTTATAAATTTTAAAGGTTACCTTTCCAAGTATGCTAAGCTTTCCTGGCAATAACATGGGCAAAGTAGGGTTGTTTTTAGCCATCAGATTACTTGACTGCAAAGAGAAAATTCAGTTACTTCTCTAAATTGGATGTTTCAAGTTCCAACTTCTAAGTAAAAAAGTTGATGATTAAGGGTTTATATTTCAGTAACATAGGCAATATTTGGGTGCATTAGCAAATGTGGTGTATATATTATATCATTGGCCTAAAACTAGAGTAAACATTGAAGCTTATGTACTCATGTACACCCCAATGTGGCCGTTCTTGAAGGGTTTAAATTAATAATACAAAGAGTAAGAATGTACCTACAGCGGTCTGTAAAGGAGTTCTTAAAATCCTCTGCTCTCGTTCAATAAACGGAAAACACAGCTCTTTCTAACATTGCCCTCTTCCTTGTTGAAGTCCACCATTTTAGACAGAAAACCGCCACCATTCATTGAAGATCTGATAAATCAACTTACATGGGACATAATTTTTTTGCACAAGATGTGATAACCCAATTTTGCACAAGATATGATAACCCAATTTTGCACATTAAAGTCCCATGTGAACATCTCATCTGTAGGCTTTTTCCTGGTAAAGACCTCAAGCACAAGTATCCCGAAACTGTAAACATCCCCTTTTGTCGACACTCCTCCTAATCCATATTCTGCATCAATGAAAATGTAAAATGTCAGACTACATGCTCTATATAAGTTTCATGTTTTTAGTCATTGTCGTTGCTTGCATTATTCATCTTCTATTACAGAGGTGGTTTTCTCCCATGTTCCAGAAGGGTAATTTTCTGAAAAAAACATATGAAGCATTTCATGCAAAATAAAAATAAGTAAACAAAATACGTGGAATGATGTAGCCTATAGAGCCTTTGAGCTCAATGGTGCTGTTTAGATGACGTTTATCAGAATTCTTGAGAAGCATCTTTGCAAGTTCAAAGTCCCCATCATGTGCGACTTTATTTTCATTACGTAGAAAATTACTAGGTTTGAGATCACAATGCACCACAGGAATTTCACCGTCATGATGCAAATATTTCAATGCAGATGCCACGTCTATGACTATCTGAAGTCTCTGTCCTGCATCCAAACACATTCTTTCCCCGAATCGCATATCGTTAGTTAGGTGAAGCCAGTTGTCTAAACTACCATTTGACATGAATTGAAGCACCAACGCTTTGAACTCACTATTTAAACATGCACTCATTGTTCTGACAAAGTTCCTGTACCTGATGTTTCCTAACGCTTCACACTCGGCAAGAAAACTCTTTATAGCTCCATGCTACTCCATATTAAAGAGCTTTACAGCTGCAGGTGTTCCATCACTTAGGATTCATTTTAAACGAGTCCCAAACTACCTTCGAATGATACTGCAGCATTATTTGACTTACGATTCCCTGATTTTGTCATACTTAACAAAAACAAGAACAATCCTGAGAGAAGTCCAAATACAGTGAACCCCGCTACAAGTCCAATGATCAGCCTCACTCTTGATTTTCCAGAGTACTTTTCTGGGACAACAGTGCAAATGAGTAGCTCTAATCCTGGAACTCCACCACAGAGATTTGAATTTCCTAATAGAGAAACAGCTGTTGAGTTCCTAAATATCCCTTCGAGATAGATCCTCAAGAAGGTTCATGGATAAATTTAATAGTAGTACAAATTTTAGGGACTCGAGAGAAGATGGAATATGACTAGGGAGATTATTAGATGAAAGATCGATGAACTCCATGCCTTTCAAGTTTGCTAGCGTGTTTGGAATGGGACCATTGAAGGAATATCCAGGGAGGGCAAGAACCAAAAGACTGGAGCAATCACCAATTGAAACTGGTATTTCTCCAGATAAATGATTATCTGAAAAATCTATTCCTTGAACCATCCATTATCAATAACCCGATTTCTATAGGGACTGAGCCAGTTAAAGAATTTTGAGATAGGTTCAAGACCTTACTAAGGTTGGGTAAGTTGAAAATCTCTTGGTATTTTCCCATTAAGTCTATTGACGGAAAGGTATAAGGCTTGAACGTGGTGAAAGTTTCCTAGGCTTGAAGGTATAGTTCCCGTTAAGTTGTTACCATTCAATCTCATTTCATATAAGTTAGTTTGATTCCCCAGCAACTCTGGTATCTTTCCTCAGAATTTGTTTTCATGGAAGTAGAGGATCTGCAAGTGGGGCAGCTCTCCAGTTGAATAAGGAATACCTCCAGTAAAGAAATTGTTTTCCAAAGACAACTTGGCTAGGCCTACCAAGTTACGGATTTTTGCAGATACTCTTCCTTCGAACTGATTATCTCTCATCTCTAATATCTGAAGCTGACGTGATAGGTTCTCAATAGAAGAAGGAAACTTACCAGTAGCTTATTGGTTGCAAAAGAAAACAGATCAAGGTTAGTAGAATTTGTTGCAGAGGTAGCAAAATCCATGCCAACGTCACCGTTGCTATGCAGCAGATTACTCCCCAGACTTATAACTTGTAGACTTGGCAAATTGTTCAATAATGGGATTTCCCCACCGAAATTGTTTACATTAAGATTAATCTATTCAAGCCTTGATACATTTGATAGAGATGGAAGAATCGATCCGGCCAGATTGTTCCCACCAACGTATAAAGTGGTTAAGCTAGCCAGTTTAGAAAACATATGTCACGTCCCAAAATTCAGTAATCGGCAGCTAGACCAATTACTGAGATTCGAGGTTGTGCAAGTCGGGGAATCCAAAGATTCGCCCCACGAACAATCGAGCCTTAGCCAAATTATGGCCTAATCATTCACAATAGTATCACAACTGAGTAATAAGAAAAAGCAAAAACAGCGGAAGACTAAGATAACAATGTCTAAGCGTAAGATTCTACAAACCTCTACGCAGCAAGCCCGACAGCAATAACTGGAGAATGAGCCTCCTGCTCAGCTCCCCAAAAATCACCACAGCAGTAACTAAAGCCTGAAACAACCTGCCACTGAAAGGGGGAGGCGAGAGTGAGCAATCAACGAGCTGACTAACTCCCAAGAATTGCTAAACGATTATACTAACCAAAGAGATGGAAATAATAATGATAATATCTAACGATAAACAATATATAGATATATATATATATATACATATCTCGAGCAAAGGATAATATCTAATGAGAATATCTAAACGATTATACTAACCAAAGTGAGAATGTACCTACTAGTCTAATGATTATATGTAGCTATACTATAATTATATACATATCTCGAGCAAAGGAGTGTTAAGACTATAACTATACTCCAGTCCCAAGGACCACTAACTATACTCTAATCACTACCGTGGCCCTCAGTACCACAAACGACTAACCTACCTCAGAAATACAATCACACACGAGGTTAAACACCCTCGTCTCACAATAATCCAATAGGGTTACCCAAACCCCAACCGTGTACAATCCCGAAGCTGCCACAAGCTGAACGAGATCGCCCACAACCAATTACCAGCCTAAAGCTCACAGCAACCAATCAGACTAATGAACCTAATAACTTAATTGGATACAGAACATGGAGGAATAGATGCAGAAGGAGAGGAATCGATGCAGAAGAAAGATGAATCTAATTACACCGCAAATCAATTAGGAGAAGAGAAATTTAATAAGCGGAGAAGATTATGTGGAACTAGGATAATCCCATAATTATCCCAATGCAATGATATGTTATAATGGTGATATGATAGAATGAGATAATCTTATGATTATCCCAAATGCAGAAGATTCTATATTAAACGTAATGCAGAAAGGGTTAAGGATTTCTATTAGAAGAACCTATGAAAAGGAAGTATGCAGAGATGCAATGATATGCTTGATGATGATTATGATGATGATGATGATGATGTAGAATGATTTAGCGATGTCAACCCAAATGGCTAGCCCCCATGACTAAAGAGGGCTGACAACTGCTGAAAATTGATTTACCTTACCGGATATTGTTGGATACAAGGGTAAGATGTACTGCACTAGCTCGACCAGACTAAAGGATATTACCTCAATTTATCAAATCCCACAGAGCCAACGTCCAAACTATATATACATTCCGAGGCATTTCAACCTCCCGGATAAGTACTGTACCGGATAGTAAATACTGTCTCATACCATCTCATACTCCCAAATGGGTGACTAGGTATAATAGTATCCATCCTGGACCCACCTTCTATTTTAACCCGGTTTAAGGAATCCCTGAACCTCTCGAGGGTCAGCCGATACGAAGTTATTTATGTATCCAATCGCAGTAAGATAAGGAGAGAATTTATAATCTATGGATGTGAACAAAAATCATAAAGACTGAAGTACAACTGCTGTTAACACAGCCAGTACACAATAGGATAACCACCTGCCTGAGAGCGTGGCAACCAAAACTAACACAGATGTCCTCCGGTGAACGCATTATTTGTAAGATTTAAGTTGGGTTTGAGTGTAATTTTGTGATATATTAAGGTTTACCTTTTCTTTGCTTAGGAATACCATATTATGCCCAAATTATTAACAAACATTATGTGTCGGATAATACTCGTCATTGGATACAGTCTTTGCAATAAGATGATAATTGGATATTAATTAATTTTGATCGAAGAAAGTTGTACAATATTTTTTTTCTTCTTTCTTGAGGAACCTTGAATGATGTTCTCATTTGCACGTTGTTAAGTCTGTTCTTGCAAAGGTTAAAGATTCTTTGAGCGAATTGACGAAAGCTTACCTGCTATTGTTATTTTCATATCCAAGTAGAAACACAAAATTTGTCGGTTCTATATATAGGATATCAGAGACAACTATCAAATGACTTAAATGTACTTTGCATTATAATTTGTAATTTTGAAATAAGTCTACCTAATTTAGTTTAATTTTTTTAATATAACTTTATAGGTTGACTTCTTTATTTTAATTTTTGTGTATTTGGTTTTGTTTCAGGTTACCAAAGAATAGTTGCCTTTTTGTTTGTAAGGGGATATGGTGTTATTAAGGTTTTACTGCCATTAGGGACTGCTTGATCAAAAGAGAGAAGGGTTGAATCAATGTTTTCTATTTGTTTCATGCCTACGTTTTTTCCTGGGTGTTAATCTTACTAAGGCAAGCCTATTATGGATGTGTTTGCATATGTTGATTTTTTTGTTGAAACAAATATAGTACTCATAATCTATAGGAACAGGACATTCCCAAGAAGTTGAATTATAAGAACTTTACCAATGAATCAGAGACCTAGTGTGGGAGTAACAATTTATAAAAATTGTGATCTCTTAAGTTAACATTGAATTCGATAATTTTTGGTCCATAACATTCCAAATATTGGTTATATTGTCAATTTTTATTTGTTTCCCCCATCCCAAGTTAAAATCGCATTATCGATTATCTCCGATGCAATAACTATTCCATCTCTTGCAATTAATGTTATAAGAGAATATACCATTGTTTTCCAATGAGAGTAGGCAAGTAGACATGAAGTCATGTTGTCGTGCCAAATATTAGTGGTAACCCTACAGAAGCAAAGATATTATAAATGGCAAACTATGTACTTCATAATACATGAATTTGAGTAATAACACTACAGCTCAACCAAAAATATTTGAGAGTGATTTATACATATGTTAACCATTAGATTTATGTATGAGATGAAAGCTTAGCAAAATCAATAGGCAGCAACTATCTAAATCACGCGATCACAAACATTTCCAGTGTACAAGGTAGAGCATATAATAGGGTAGAAAATGAAGTTAAGAAAAATAAATATCCCTCTGGCCATTACTGAAACATGTTGTGTTGAAAATTGTCCTAATGATAAAAGACAACAGAGTTACACTTAGAACATAACAACCTACATTGTGATACTATTCATCATTATACTTGTAATGTATTTCTAGACATAATAGTATGTTCACATTTTTCTGATTAACGTATAACGCCTCTTAATCCATATCAGTCACTTCCCTCCGTATCTATTTCCTTTATGAGCTTTTGTGCCTCAAGTGCCTCCCTTACAAAGTACGTGAGCTCCTCTTGATCCTTTATAACTTTATTCACACGATTCGTAAAACATTACTTTCCCAAAAGTTACCTGACCAGCAGTGGTCACATATGTAATCAAAAAAACAAACAATAAGATAATGATAATGGACATGACTCTAGACACCTAAAAGTAAGTTTTTTTTTTTCATTTGGCACCGATTTCATCATAGATAAATAGTGTGATTTATACTTGTCCATTTGTGTGCATAAGATTTAAATTGATACCAAAACAAGAATATTGTGTTGCCTTGCTTATTACAAGAGAAAATCTCTAGATATTGTGTTTCCAATCAAGAATCTTCTTATAGATGGAAACCTGATAGTGAATAGATGCTTGAAAACACACCAAGAAAAAGAGAAAAACACTTCAATTATAATGGTAGCATTCAACATCCAGGAGGCACTTTTCTAGAAGGAAGCAAAGCTATAAAAAAAGGTTGTAGGTTAATGGATATTGATGGTCGCTAGAGATAAAAGTAATGTACTAAACTTAGTAAACAGAAAATTAATCAATATCAGGACAAATATCTAACAAATAAAAGACGATGGGAATAATTCCAAACAATTTGATTATAACTATGTAATTAAAAACATCATTTGGCAAATAAAATAACATGTTCATAGCATAAAATGACAAACGAATTAGAAACACAATTCAAAAAGGATTCTAGGTTTCAGCAATTTGTCATAGTTAAAACTTAAAAAGATTTAAAAGGTGTGATACTTCTAGTTACTTTGAGAAGGTCATAATCTTTATATAATAACTGTCTGAGACTGCTGGTTTGTACTATAGATTTCCTGCAGCCTAGATAGTAGTAGTATCCTCCCGATAATGCACAAAAGATTCAAAAAATGAGAAACTAAAAACATTTCCACATTGAATTTAATATGAATACAGAATTTGAAGAACAAACTTGTAAGCTAAAGAAACCGAATTAAATAATTTTTTATGCAAACTTCAATTATTAGTATAAAGAAACTTTACTATATGTTTTTGAAATTAGATAGAAGATAAATATTGTATGTTAATAAAAGCCACTCTTACAAGAATTTGGGAGAGAAAAGGTGACTTTGATATGAAACTATAAGAAAATGAATTATGTTTCTTCAAGTTTCTTAATGTAGAAGATAGAGAGAAAGGTTCTAAGGGTGAGGTAAGTCCACATTGCCAATATAATGTTTATTATAAGGCCTTGGACCTTAAGTGTAGAAACAAACAAGCCTATTCATAACATGGTACCAATTTAGGTTTCACTGGGAAAGGTCCCATCCTATTTTTGGAACACAGATGGCATTGGGCAGATTGCAAACCTGATTGAGATCCATTTAAGGTTGGATAGGTAGTTATATAAGAGATATGCTAAGCCCTGAGATATATAATAGTTTGCCAACTATGTGAAGTAACGCCATGGATAAAGACTAAATTATTTGGACTCCAAATAGTAAGATAAACTTTAGTGTGGTTGTTACTATAGATAAGTTGAGGTCTGCTAGGCCTGTGAATAAGATCAATGATTATTTTTGCTGGCGTATACAAATTATTCCATGAAATGGTTCATAATCTAGAAAGCTTTGAGGAAGTGTTTAGCTACAAAGGATTATTTAGCCACAAATTATTCCATGACATGGTTCATAAGGGTTGTAAGTAGTTCTCTTTGTTCTATTTGTAAAGCTCATAGTGAGAGCATAGAACATCATCATATGGAATTCTTATATGCAAAATAACTACAGTAGTCTTGAGAGAAGCAGCATGAATAGAACGTACATGGCTTTAGAATGTGGAATAAATTAGCTCAATGGGTAAAGAAAGCACCAAATCCAAGATTGTGAGTTTAGCTCTTGTTGCTGTGGCATATAATGTCTAAAAATGAAATGGTGTGGTGCTTATAGGGGAAATTGATCAAATTAATGTCACATTCAAGGTGACTATCTCTGATGTTTGTAACAGGCTTGAGCAAACAAATATCATGTCTCAAGGTTCTTGACTCAATTCTTTCAAGGAGAATGTGCCACTACTTATGGATCTTTATCCCGAAGTTCACCATGAAAGACCGTTTGGGTTAGTTGGGAACTTCGGAGCCACCCAATCCTGGAGATATTAAAATTAATCGTTATAGAACACTTAGTTCAGATGGAGAGAAATATGGAGGTATAATAAGGGAGGATAAAGTCAGATACATCATTTCCTATTATAGAAGAAGAGAATTTGGGTCTGACATCTTACATGAAGCTTAAAGTGTACAGAAGGTCTCGAGATAGCAGTTTAGAATGGTTTCAAATGGTGGTTATAACAACTAGGACCAAATCAGTTCAACAATATATGGGAGATGCAACTAAGGCTAAATAAGGGAGTTAATTCACTATAAAAACAGCTATTCAGATCACCCTTGAGCTTGAAGAAGTTACAGTTATACATGGCTTCAAAGAATGTAATAAGGGTGCAAATAGTATATTGCCTAGCTTCTTGCCCTCCAACATGTGTATAATAATCGAGGAGGATGCTAGTAGGACAATATACAAACACTTATTAAAAAAATGTGTTATATACTAGCTGAAGGGGTCTTGTCCAAACCCCTAAAAGCACCAAATAAAGCGAATAAACGTTCCCAAGCATAACTATTTTCCATTTAAAAGTTGCAACTAAAAGTACAACATTCTTAAGAACTAATAGATCTTGTCTTTGGGTGAAAGTTCAACTTGTGGTACATAATGGTTTCTATATTGGTATAAATAAGGTTTATTTATATCTTGTTATTTGTTTTACAATGATTAATATGTTTTTTAGTACTTTGTGTTATATTTTCAAAGAAAATTTTCAAGGTCGTTTATAGATAGAGTATGATAATAGTAGTCTAGTGTAAGTGCTTAATTTAGCTAATAGAGAAGGAGTCAATCCTCCTAGGTTGTGTGGCATGTTTACACCAGCTTGCAGTGGGTACAAGTAATATAGACTTAATTATTAGCACCTAAATTATTCTTATGATAAATACGTATCCAAACCATTGTTATATTAAAATTCCTACATGTTTATGGGGTGTCTTTTGATTTTTCGATTGCCATTTTTTACCCAAAAATATGTATGACAACGATTAACCCTAGAAAAGTAAATAGTTAAAATGTACTTTATGGTGAAATATGGAAACTTAAAGCAAACTGTATCACTGTAATCTCTATGAAATCAAGTCAAAAACTAAATATGGAAAGGTAATGAAGAGGGGTCATTCCGATGCGAAGTGGTTAACATCACTAAGATGTGCCTCATCAGTTCTCACAACCATAACCACATCCCTTAGAATGGAGCCTGCCGGTAACCTCCAATAATCATTAACAATAGCTGGTGTTGGAACATTCTCAAATTGACCTTTGTCAAGTTCCTTCAAGAACTCAGTGTAGGATTGAATAGCATCTTCTTTGAGGTATCTGACAACACGGTGGGCGAGTTTTAGAGAAGCCAAATACGCTGAGAAATAGGTATTGAAGAATATGCCTTGCACGGTAATCACAATTGCTTTCTCCTACCATAGCGGCCCCCATGAAAGTCATGAGATGCATCCTCTCATTCTCTGCTTCTTCAAGCAGGGCCTTGATCCATCCTCCACTGTGTTCAAAACGTCTAAGAGATTTGCAATGTAAAAGCATTACTCCTACCATGCCTGGTACAACTGCTACCATTTCCAACATCATTGCCCGACAACCATAGCGCCTCTGTAATGAAAATCAAGAACATTTTATCAAGTGAGATTTTCATATATAGTACTCTTAAAAAATTAAGAAATATCTAGAGAGGATGTCTTCAAGTGTTCTCAAAATGCACATTAAATGTATAGGCAAACACTTAAGAGCACCTATGGGGGACATCTAAGAACAATTATAAAAGCTACTAAAAATTTAGAGAAAATTGTAAAAAGGCTTCTCCCAAATAGGTAAAAACTAATATTGCTCATTATATTTCTTCACATAACTTGCAAAACATTGCAGTTCCACTAAGTACCCCATATTTGCAAATCATTATATTTATTTCATTTTATTTTTTGTGATTCATTAGATTCGTAGATAAAGATACACAAATAAAATGGACAAATTAATATGCTGCCAATTTTCACAAAAAGTTATCTCGCTCCAAAATCATTTGCAAGCCTTTATAAAAATTTGACAATTTTGTTTTTCCTCTGCTAACAAATTTAAAGAGCTAAAACCCTAGAAATCAAAGCCAAAAACTTTAAATCAAACAACCATTTTGTTGTTTAAACACTCAAATCATGGCAAATGAAAATATTATTGTTAAATTACCTGAAGATGGATTTACAACTTACTATCGAGAATTTTCGGTACATGCATTAGCTTATAAATAGGTTAGACAATTAAATTATGTTAGAAGCATATAATTGATTTATCCTATTGTAAGTCTTGTCTATTTACTTTTTTAAAAAATTTCAAACTCTATTATATATTTTGGATTTCTATGCTTCTCTATATATTGTAAGGAAATTTAAATTTATATTATCAAATATTACAAAGAAATATTATGGGTTCTTTCTTATTTTAAACGATTCTATGACATGTAAGAATAATATTTCTAATTTTATCCTAATTATAGATAGATAATGTCTGGAGGATCTTCACACATTTCCAGTGAGAGCCAATGTGTTGTATATATTTTCAAATATATGTATTCTCATATTAAGAAGCTCAAGTTTTTGGATAACATGATGGAAAAGTCTGAGACTAATCAGCAAGAGTTCAATAGTTATAAAGATCTATTAAAGAAGGTGGAAGAAGTTGCCATTGAAGATGAAGTTTGCTACATTTGTTTGGGAAAAATGAGTAGCCTGCATATTTTAACAAAGCTGTGGTGTTCACATGTATATCATCTTTATTGTATTCATATGGCGAGAATTCATGAAATAGCAAAACCGTTCTTGTGTCCAATGTGTCGTGCAATAGAATCGGGAAGCCTAGTGCCAGAAGAAAATGATTTATTGGACTGCAATAAATTTATTGAGATTTTAAAGGGAAATTCTAATTTCTCACAGGTGTAGAAGTAGCATTATCGAATGAAAGGATGAGCAACTTTTTTCAGATGCAGCAGTAGTAGTAGGGGGTGTTCTATGCTTTTAATTCTATGTTTTAGGATAATTATGTTATGACTATTTTTAGTTGTCTTAGGTTCTGGATCAGTTACGTAATTAAGTTTTTTCCATTTAATTGAATTTTTTAAGTTAAAATATAAGTATATTAAATTGTATAATTAGCTAATTTGATAGCGTAAGATGTGAACTGAAAATCTTAACTAGGCATTGCTTACACCAAGTTGTGGTAAAATTCATATTGAGTACACATAAAATGGCACTCTTCTTTGAATATTCCTTTATGCCTAGGAAAAATGTCAAGTGTGATTTCTACACCAACCATAAACACAGTATTAGAAAGAAAATCAATCAAGAATCCTAGTCTCTAAAACAAAACCGATTTTTGTAATAGGAACGTATAAAGCAAGGGATGACGATCACAACACAAATAACAGATAGAACCGTGATCAATACAGTACAGACATCCAACACATCTAGTATTAATCCTACTGCGGTTAAGGGCTTAGATTTAGCAATAGCATGTAGATAATACTTATGAAAACATATCAAACCAAACCAAGTGATCCACAATAGACAAAATTACCAAATCAACGCACTTCCGATAAAGAAAACCTCCAAATCAAACAAATCCAATGTTTAAAAATTAACAAATCATATACTTTCACTAATTTTCTAGCCTTAAGGCTCAAGCCACCAATGGCTTTTACAAACTAAAATTTGACAAATAAAAAAAGGGGGGAAAAGAAGGTAACTAGATCACCAAAAGTTACAAAATTCCTTGGGAAGAAGCCAAAAGATGCAAAGGAGTGACCTGCCACTAAATAGCTTATCACGGATACTGGAGATGGCCAGGAAGCATGTAGGAGTTAGAAAAGCATCCCAAGTATAGGCTTTTTCTAGATTATTGTATCTGAACATACAGTTATTAATAATAATGAAGTACCTTCACTATTATAGAACCCCAAATTATTATATTTCTGCTATGAATGATAAATAACTTCCAGGTTACTTTGGTCTGATTACTTTTATTTGATTGAATTAAAAAAAATTGGGTATACTTTTGTCGAAGAGAACTAAGAGTAATGAATAGTGTTACACATTTCATAAAATATTATTTTCTTGTAGTAATCATGGGAAGTGGTTTCTGATTAAATTTTGCATTCATTTTTAATGTAGTAGTTATTTATTTATTATTGGGTATTTCAAATTAGACATTGGATTAAGGAGAAATTTATTTAATTCTTCATGTTCCATTTTTGAAGTCTACAAGCTCATGTATAATACCAACTATGGTACTGATTATTTTCCATTAGGTTGCAATCAATTCAGGACTTCAAGAAAGGGATAGGAGGATATTACAGATTAATATTGTACTATCTTCTACGACAAGGAGAAGGTATAATAGTAGGTTCCTTCTCTGTTTACTTCTGTGATAGGTTATTACAATTCATCAAATAATATTTTTGAATTACCCCTTTATAATTTGCCTCTCTTAAAGTTACTTGATTAAATGAAGGCGAAAGTTCTAGAAGTAGGAATCTTTTGCCTATCTGAGTTGCCAACTATTCAAGGAAGCACATCATGGAAATCTATTGTTCTATGCATTGCCACATAGGTGATATAATTTTCAGATTTCATTGTTGACGTAAATTACATTTAATGTATTGTTCTCGGATTTGTGTGTGCAACATCATATTATTTGCTTTCTTGACGCGATCTTTACATTTTTCAACTCAAAGAATTGAACAGCCAGGATTCCCTTTTCAGATGGTGAATATGAAATTCCCTTATTCTCTATCTACTGCTACTTCCTATCGATAACATTCCGAATAAAGGGAATCAAGGGAAATAGATATTTGGAAGATCAGTTCTAGTTATCATTTTTGGTTGCGCTTATGTTTAAACAACTAACACTCCTTCATGTTTTACAATGTAAGTCTCTTTTTTAATTAATTGATCATCATTGGAGCAGAATATCCCTCCATTAAAGTTAAACAAGAAAGATTGTAAGCATAATGATCCTTGGCTGGCAGTGTTATCAAGCACAAAATATGATAGAAAAAGATTATAATAACACTAGATACTCACATGGTTGATCATTAAACAGGAACTTGTAGCAAAAGTCAAGATGGTCCAAGTTCAAAGAAAACTGAGATGGTAAATGATGAGAAGTGGTTTGAGTCAAGTTTTGGAGATTATAAGATGGATTCACAGCTCAATTCCAATCATATCGAACCAACAGCTGCACCATGTGGGAGTAAACTTTTAAATTGGCTTAACTTCATCATTTCCATACACTACATGCAAAGTAATTTAACCCTATCATCAATCTCTGACCAAATTTAGAGCTCTGAAAGCCAATATACTTTTGAACAAACAAGTAAATGGCAATTTGATAAGTTACAACTTTCAATTTGTACAAGTATCATGAACAGTAAGAACACATTACTCTAGTTGAAATTATCATTTTTGGTTAGAAAATATTAACCAAAGACATTACCTGTAGTGGCCTAACTTCTTTCAGAGGGGAAGATAGCTCTTACAACACGGGGCTGATCTTCGATCAAAGGAATACAAGTAAATAATCTAAAGTACGAGTAATCTATAGATAAATACTTGCGTAGTGGCCCAAATGTGATGCTCTACGACCTTTGATAAAGATTTTTAAGAGTGATTTTATTACTGAAGAGTAATCGAAGGTTCAAGTACTAGGCTTTTACAGGGTGTTCAAAGGTAAACTGTAAAGGGGCTAGAGGGAATTTTTCTAACCCTCCCTTGGTTCCCCATCTCTCCTATTTATAGAACATAGGATGGGCTGAGTCACCAAGGTTAGGTTGGATTACAAGGGTACTTTCCAGATATCTTGACAGGGGTATGGGCATGTGACATGTCTGTACTATCACTGTAACAATTGTTGGAGATGTCTCTGTTGTTTGGTACTATGGCAGTGGTCGGGCTTGTCACTATAGTTGCAAGTACCAATCACTACTCCGTCTTGTCTGATGAGCTGGCTGCCGGCCCTATCATATTTCAACCATGTGTAAATATGGTTTAATGGTTTCTATTGCGATGTGTATAGTCTGTCATCGAGGCTTGTTTAGAGTCGAAGCTTCGTCTTCATGTGATCTATGAAGAGCTTGTTTTAAGGGTTGAATGGGCTTTGATATATTCGGGTAGGCTGCAAAGTAGCCTTCGTGTGTCAGAAGAGGGTTGAAGGCTGCGAGTAGGCTACTATATTCGCCCCCTTTTAGCGAGGGTCTCGAAGCCATGTGGAGAGGCGTTCGCTGAGAAATCTATTTTGCCTTGGAATTTAAGTGGTTTGACTGTTGGTTTTTTGGTATGTAAAAAATGAGGGTAATTAAGAGGTATAGGTTGTTATAAGGTAATTAATTAAATGAGGCTATAACTATGGGTATTTGAGTAGGGATATTGTGTAACCTATTCCTTTTCATTCTTCTCTCTTTCCTCTACAAATTTTGCAATCTCTATGGATACCACACCCAACACGCGATATCAGAAAAGGATGGGGTTCGCCCGGGACCGTCGCGTAAGGCGGAAGACTGGCAAACTGCATATAAAGTTCTTCGGGCATCATGATCTGAACTGGGACATGCCCGAACTGGTGGAGGTAGAGGCTGGAGAACTCATCAATGGAGAACCTAATGCCTATCTTTGGGACCGACTAAAGTACGACTTTACTACTGCGGAGAAGCGCTATCTATTTATGTAGGCTTTGGCCGAATACCTTGTTTGTGCAGAAGAGGAAATGGAGGGGCAAAACACAGTGAGTAGAGCTGGGCCTTCTAGAAGTAGGGCTACTGTTTGAGGTGGTGGAGATTCATATCTTTGTATGGTAGAGGTTTTGGTTTGGTTGGTTGTATGAATGTATTTGGGTGTAAATTTTGCTGTTTTGTTGTTGTATGTGGTAGAATGGAATGAGAATATTATTTTGCTGCATATTTGAGCTTTTTGTAGCCGCTAGGAATTGTAAACGAATAGGCGTGCAGTTATGATAGCAAACTTCTCTCATCGAATACTAACGGATAATACTAATTAATGTTGCGAAATATGTTCTCGAAGTATAATGATCTGGTCAAATGTAATTAACTGGTAGGCTTTGAAAATGGTCGATGGTTCGATGAAAAGGGTTCGACTGCAAGTTCTGGTAAATGGTGTATTCATGCGTGTGAAGCAGAAACTGTTATGTCTGGGAAGTAAAGAGGTTGGCTGCTGAGTTTTTGTGGTGGGGAATTGAAGATCGCAATTAATACGGCTAGGGAAGAGGGAAAGTTGAAATGGGACTTTGGGAATAAAAGGAACTGTTGTGGAGAGGATTTCTCATCGTTCTACAATCTTTCTTCATCTTTTTTCTTATTTTCTTGGATCAGAATGGCTGTGAATGTACTCGCACAAGAGAATCGGGCGGCAGTGAGAGTCAAGAGAATACGTAAGAAGACGGTGGAGCTACGATGGAGGTTCGGTATTGAAGAGGATATTGATGCTGAGATGCTAAATCTTTTTGAGGCAGAACCCGTGGCACCCATTCATGGCATGCCCTGCGCATACTGGTGGGGTATATTGCAGATGATGGGGCTGTTACCCGGCCACTGGTTGTCTCTTCTTGAAGGCTTTGTGGAAGACAAGGTGGACGAGGAAGATGCTGGTGCTATGCCTATAGTCGAATAAGAGCAACCCGCTGATAATTAGGGTCCTTTATATGTTGGGTGTTTTGGTTGGCTTTTATTGTTGCTCTATTCTTCCTCTTTCTCTTCTCTTCTTTTTTTGAAGGAGTCTATAATTTGTCCTTGATGTCATGTCTTGATGAATGAAATTGGGATTTTGAATTACTGTGGAAGTAATATTTTATCTTTTTATAAGTAGCAATTTGAATTGTCGTACTAAGAGTCTGCAATATCGAAAAATAAATTCAGCACTGTTGAAGTATCGGTAACATCTGTCGAAGGATGATTTTTAATTTTTGTAGTAGTATCCTGAGTTGTAGAAGTAATAATATAATTTGTCAAAGTAGGGTATTTGAAAAATCGAGGGGGGAGTTTTGAATTTATCGAAATAAGATACTGTAGTTTGTCGAAGTAAGAGGTCTAATTTGTCAAAACTGCATGGATTAAACTGTTGGTGCAAAAGGCTGGAGCTGTGTAGGCATAAGTTTTAAACTCTCGAAGCTTATGATTGTATCTGTCGAAGGGTGAATGTGATCTATCAAAGTAATAAATTTTGGAAGTGTCACATATGTCGTAGATCAAATGGTTGGTATATTTGGAGGTCAAATATGAGGTTATCTTTTGACGAGTCTTCGAGACGCTGTATAGTCGGTTACTAAAATTTAAGGAGTGTGTCAAAGGTTTTGTTTGATTTGAGTGGTTGTACTGACAGCCTAGACAGATGGTCTGTCAGAATAGTATGTGCACATGGGGCAGTGTGCCTTAAAGGTAATCATAATTTTTGCTCAAATTACAAAAAACGTTATGAGTTGACTGTTTAGCTTCGAGTGAGGTTGAAAGGGTTCGGGAAGCTTTAGTTTTTGTAGGTAAGTTGAAGTGAGTGTGTCGCTCGCACGTGAGGGATATGAGGGATAAATCGGTCAAAACATATTGTAGCCAGAAAACTGGGGTAGGGGGGTCGTGGTAATGATAATGGCTAAAAAATATATGCAGTTTTGGATTTTCGAGAGAGAATATAAGTGTGAGAGGAGTAACCACTGTACAATTTACTGAGAAAAAGTCAGAGAGAGTGAGGAGAAGAGAATGTACGCCAGTAGTGCTTGAGAGAAGTTGCTGAAGTTGTTTTATTGATCTTACTATTCCGAGTATAGTGGTTTTAACACAGGTATGTGATTTGAAATCTGCCAATTTTTGTTTTGATTTTTCTTCTATGTCTGAAAATAAAATGTCCGTGTTTGGGGTTTGGAGATTATCTTCGAGGATAAAAAAATTCATGTGTCTAGGTTTCGACCCGTTCTAGGATTTTGGGGGTTTTTGAAAGAGGCACTAGGTTTAGGATCATGGAATTGAATGTGTATTAATCTGTTGAAGTGGGAATATGGGCTATTGGTTATTGACACGTAATTATCAAATATATGTATCTAATTGCGTGGCTCTTCTTGTGTAGGGTAAGATTCATACCCATCGAGCTTCGAGATAGAGGCAGATAGACGAAGAGATTGAAGCATTCGAAGCTAGTATTTCTGGTTGTGCCCCAATGGATGAGGGCAGCAACTTAGAGGTGTTAGATGTTATTACCGAAGCCCCGTTGTCTATGGTATTGCCCGCTGGTGAGCTGCCGATTACGATATGTCGTAGGACGGTAGTGACTGAGGATAGTGAGGAGGAGGAGGAGGAGATAGTGTTGGGGGAGTGAGGCGAGGGTAATGTGGGGCCTTCTGGTGATAGAAAGGAAGAACAGAGTGATGAATGTGGGGATTCAACTGAGTCTGATAGGGTTGAAGGTGCCATTTCGGTTAGAGATAGAGTTAGATTAGATCGATTTACTGCCAAGCTGGAGTTATCGAAAGTTGGGGTATTCTTGAGTGTGGCGGGAGCAGGGTTAACTTTCAAATCGGACCATGGGGAAGGGATAATGGCTTATAGATGTCAGATTTGATTAGGAATAGAACTTCCTCATCGTAGACTGGTGAATGAAGTACTAAATTTTTTGGAGGTTACTCTGGTGCAAATGAATAGAAATTTTTTTGAGATGATGAGGGCTATAGAGGGGATAAATGCAAATTTGAACAGTGAGGGGAGGGGTTTAATTAAGTGGTTTGATATTATTACCATCTACTCGAAGAAGGCTAGCCAAACCCAGGTACGTATCATATCCAATGTCACCTAGAGAGCCCTGGTTCTTTGATCTGTATTCGACTGGCCGAGGGTAGAATAAAGACTTATTGATAGTATGGGGTAACTGTGATAATGTTGAGAGGGAGAAACTTTATAAGTTGCATCATAGGTTGTATAATCAGAGTAAGCTTGTTGTTGAAGGATTGTTGTTGATGTATGTCTTAAATAAGTGGTAATTATATTTTTTTTGTTCTGCAGGTCTGAAGAATCTACCTTTGAACAATCTGATGAACTATATTGATACTTTGCTCGAAGCCAGTGAGGACTGGGTCAATTCCATTTTTGACAATCTTGGTATCAAGAGATAGAGAAGGAAGAAAGTAGATTACCTGCTTTAAAGAGTACTCATTACGCCGAAGCCATCATAGAGAAGGAGAGGCAAAGGTAATTCGAAGGGTCCAGAAGAAATGGGAGGGGAAGAGTTGCCAAGAAAGTTTTAGTATGTTCCTAAAATGCGGAGGGGATCAAAGTAGGCAGCGCCAGCGCCTGAAGTGACTGGGTATACTTCGAGACTGAGGTCGAGGAAAGTTCCAACACCGGCTATGAAGGGGATGGGTCAGGTTGTTCCCGAAGTTCTGAAGGTGCAACAGGCGAAGGTTTGTCAGTGCAAAAGGCGTAGGGCACTGGGGGAAGATGACGCAGCAGATGAGGATGAAGAGATAACGGAGGCTGAACAACAGGAGCAAGCAGTGGCCAAACACGCTTTGATGGTTGAACTCTGCGAGGATGACCCAAATGAGGCTTCAAACGAAATGAAGAGGAGTATGTTTCAGGTAACTATCTATGAATTTCTTCTTTGAGATTCTGAAATTTCTTTGAAGTTCTTTGAGTTTCGGGGGGTACTAAATGCTTGAATATTCTAGCAAACGGATGCTTGGGTGCAATCGTACAATAAGGTAATGAAGTCAGTAAAGGGGAAGTTGTGACAAGCGATGGAAAGTCTTAATCTTTCTCGGGGGACTGACGCGTCATTGTTGTCTGAAGTCAAGAAGTTGAAGCAAGATCTGGCGGCGATCACTGACTCATTTGATGGGAGGCTCGAGCTTTAGCAGTCAAGGCTGGAGCGGAAGTGGTCGGTAAATCTTGCGGTAAATAAGAGGGAGAAGTTAGAATAGAAGGTGAGTTACTAGTGGCAGTTTGATGATGAATGTAAGGTGAATGTTAGGATGAAAGTGTTTATAGAAGATAAGGGGTATAACCCCGATATATTGGAACCCTTCCCTGTTTCCCCAGAACTTGTTGATGAAGATGATTTGCAGATGAAAGAAGGAGAGGCTGATGTTGCTGATGGGGCAGCTGAAGGTACTGAAGGTGGTGTGGAGTCTTCTGTTATTGGAGTAGCCAGCGGTAAAACTGTGGATGATGTGGTTCTCGATGGTACAGGGTCAAAGACGTTGACTGAAGGTGCTGAGGGTGCTGGCGCTGGTAGACCTGTAGAGGAAGGAGATGTAGCCGCGCCGGTATGAGGTATTTGGTAGTGGGGTTTGATGCCTTCCTAATGATATCTTTGTAGTTTTAGCAGTTATAAATTATATTTAAGTAAGTGAAATTTTGTACTGCTTACTAATGATATCTTTGTAAACAACATTTGTTGTATTTTTTCCGAGTAAGTTGTATGTTTCGTTATTCCATATTAAAATTCTTTTTTAATTTTTTGAGATACCCCTAGATAAGGCCACATATAGTTTACCATGACTGAATACAGGGTCTTTCAAATAAATACCATCCCAGAGGATTGTTTGTACTGTAACTTGTTAATGGTCAAAGCAAAGCACAGACGGATGGGAAATTGTCTACGTGTTAATTCAAAGGGTAATTTGACATTTTATGAGGGTTTCAATGATATACGTTGTAAGAACTCCATATTCCCTTTATTATGTTCAATTAATACTTCTGCAACAATCACATTTTTATCAAAATAGTGGCAAATCAATCAAGTACCATTGCACAACCCATGTTTTGCATTAAGGTTCCTTAATAACATGATAGGCACACCTATTTTTAATGTAAGTTTATGTGGTGGTAAACCTCCAGCAGTTGTTGAGTTTACAAATTCTTGAGGATATAAATTATTTATATCATTCTCAACTGTGTCATATGAATAATAAGTAACTAATTCTTTAGGAAACGAATCAATAATTAAGTTGTTTATAGTGTCAACTTGTTCATTTAGTGGGGTTATAATTGCCCTTTCTGCCATCCATTTAGCATCTTCTAATTTTTCATGCAGATTAGGGAATACAAACTTTATCAAATTGTGGATTGAATCTTCATTAATCCAAGGTATGACCATTTCGTCGGGGATGCGTATTATATTATCTCTAATCTCTAGGCGGGGATCACCATTGCCTATGCAAAGTAAAAATTCTGAGTGTTATGGATCGTCTTGTGCACGCATATTATGCAATAGTTTCTACAGATTTCCACAGATATAAGTTAACAATAAATGCATCAATTGTTTCTCCTCGAGTTACGGGTGGAATAACAAATAGTGCTTGACAGAAATCGCTACCCACGTTAAATAAAAAATCTCGCCAAATGGTAATGAGTAATTTAGGACATCCCTAAGAGATTCATCTAGTGCTTCAAAGTAATACTGGTGCATCATAGGTGCATCATCCCAAATTAAAACTTTTGATTGCCTAATAAGTTCTACCAATGGAGTTCCTTTGCTAATTTTACAACTTGAATTGTATTCAGGTGTTAATGGCAGTTTTAATCTATTATGCGTTGTTTGTCCCCTGGGTTAAACAGTGGTTGCTATACCAAAAGATGTTGTTACAAGGGTTATATTTCTATTCTGTCTCAATTCTGCTAGAAGGGCACGATACAAAAATGTTTTGCCTATCCCTCCTGGACCATCTATGAAATAAACTTTACTTTCATTCTTCCTAACGGAATGAAATATTCGATCGTATGCATATTTCTGTTCTTTGTTCTAAATAAATTTAGCGCTGATATACTAAATTCTGGTATACGAATGTCTTCTTCATCTCTAAACAAAATGCATTTCACTTTAGTGTTGTAATTTTCATTAAGTTCTGGTAACCCATAATCAGATATTTTCATTTGATGTTCGCCAAGGGGATCATTTAGTTCTCATAATAGTTTATTTTCATTTCTTTCATTACTGAAATTTGGGAATGATTTACGATAATCTTCGGCCATTGGAATATTAAAATTTTCCCACAAATCATTGATGTTAGAAGGGTGGCAAAAGATCAATAGTGAAACAAATAACTTTCTTAAAGCAGTAGGCATTTTTATTAATTTTGCATCATTCAAACATTCTTTTATGCATTTGTTGTTTGTTGACAAACCTAAAGCTTCTGCAGTTCATTTAAATGATCTAAATTTTAAACCCTCTATATTCATTAAATCATCAAATAATCTTGGTCCCCTTACAAGAAATAAAAGTGGTCAGAAATAAAAATGTTCTCCATCTCTTTGTGAAGAAATATCGATTAGCTTTGACCCATAAATAATTTTCGAGTATTTTGCAATACAAAAATTACCTGGCATATAAGTGTGCTGAATTCAATATAAAAAATTTAGTTAACATTGTTTTTGAGTTTCTACTATCTTCAATAATATCCTTAATATTTTAAAAATCAAAATAAGTTACTTGCTGTTGATTTGGTAGATGTAGCTGCAGACACTCTACACTGGGATACATTTTGCTCAATTGAAAAGAAAATAGTTTCCATGATGCTTGGGTGGTGATACCCAGCTAGCATCTATAAATTGCTTGTTCTCATCTATCTCAATTTGCTCACTAACCTCAATTGAGAGGTGCTCTAATCCCTTGTGTATTTAAATAGATATTTAACACATTTAATGCTGCTACATACTTCGATATTGATTTTACAATCAAACTTCTTAAGTAATATTTCATTATAAGGAACTACCCAGCTGTTATTAACTTTTTTGTAACCTGACACGTCAACTTGTATCTTCAGACCATTATCTCGCCTTTTATAAATATGGTAGCAATCTTTTCCTTGAATAATTTTTTTGGCAAAGTCTTTTGGAAATCCATTTTGGCATTTACAATCCTTCATACATGGTTGTTTAGAATTGTGTACGCCACAGGGCCGTGAATCATACTTTTCCTGACTAATTCATGTGGTTCAGGTTTTACTAATTGATCGAGAAATTCTGCTCGTACAGGGGTTCTGAGGCGATCTTTTAGGTGCAATATTATAAGCATATGAACATGTAGTAGTCCACGCTTTTAAAATTCTACTACATTGACGTAGGCAAGGACATTTCCTAATATGGATTTATTCACTATATTATCTTTTGGTCTAGAAAACTTAGCATTAAAAACACGTGCAACTAAATCGGGTAGATCCTGAGCTTGTTGACCCTCTTCTAAGTTGTTCACTATATTAGGCCATAGTGGGTTGCATGTCATTGTTATAAACAAATCAGGTCTCCCATATTTTTATACTAAGGCAATTGTATCTTGGTATCTCCTATGCATGTTGCGAGGGCTGCCATTAAAAGACGTAGGAAGAATAACTTTATTTTCAACGTCTTTTCCTTTTTCCTCTCCAGTATTAAGAGCATCATGTAGACCCTGATATATATAAGTACGTAATTTATCTTGATTGTTCTTTATGTATTTTAGATTGTTACTTTGCACTTTAAGAAATTGATCTACTATGTATTGTTGAAACCGTCAGCAGCCTCTATGGATTAGTGATTTATATGTAGGTTGAACTTGTAACATATAATAATAAAAAGCATGCTGTGAGATTTTTTTCCCGTTTAGGAAATTATTTCTTGCATCCCACCCGTATGTTTCATGAGGGAGTAAATAAGATATTGTAGGTGATTGTAGAATCCAGATGTTTCTTTGATATATATTTTTTCTTTTTCCTAGGATGAATTAAGATATTTCTTAAAATTGTAAAATCATCTCAACCCATAACTATAGTTGCAACATCGTCAGAGGTTGGAATAACATATTAGGGGGTGTTGTTTGTCTTTGTTTTATTTCAAATATGTAATCACTCATATTTTGTATCCTCACAAGTGTCTTAAATTTTTTAACGAATGCATTTGTGCGTTGTAATATTTTTGGTAATTTAAGAACAATATTGACTAATAAAGTATCATTCTCCAGAAGCCTATTTTTAACTGCTGTTGTAGGGTCCAGAAATATAGTTGTAAGAAATGTGACTTGCCTTCTTTCCTAGACATAAAGCTACCAATGCGGTGATATATAGATCCATGCGCTCGAAAGGTATAGACGCCTTTTTTAGAATTAGCCATTTCTTTGTCGAGGGAAACACCAATTGAGGTGCATTGGAATGCATGGTTATAACTATGTATATTTAGCCTAAAATCCTTCCCAATAAATGTTTTATCTTTGAATAATTCTAGAAGATCAGTTGGTACTGGTGAAAGTTTGAATTAGGCTCTACCATTTTTGCAACAAAAAATTTTAGTTTCTATCTTGAATCACCAGGCATTACAGTGCAGGTATTGTCTTTTTGGGGGAGCTTATCCTGTTTAAATTTTTTTGTCGACATAATTTTGTCCTATGTTATATGAGATTTTCTTTTAGCTATCTCTTGTGTGGTTTTGATATAAACCGTTGGAAATGTAATTTCATTAAAATGCAATTGATTTCTCTTTAGGGGTAAAATTTGTTGCATGCATCCATTAGAGAACGATGAAGTAACACATGGTTTAAGTTGGTTTGGAATTGTACTTGTGATTTTTATTCTTTTAGCAGAACAAAAATCATAGGTTATGTTAGTATTTAGGTTTGCACGTTTGATGCTTGGGTTATGAACTGTATTAAAATGGTTTTCAGTACCTGTAGAAATATTATTAGATATAATTCGAGACCTAACTAGAGTACTGCTATTAATAATACTATTTAGAGAAGTGAATGACCTACCCATTTGAAATCGAGAACCATCAAATGAAGATTGATATGTAATTAAATTGTTTGAAGCAGTAGAACGAATATTTGCCATATTATTTTCATCTATATCCAACATTGTAGTATCTTGCATGATATTGTTCATTGAGCATTTAGTAGTGATTGTTCGACCTATCCCAATATGATTATTATTTCTAGTAACATCATGTGCATTATACCATTGTTTGTTATTAACTTCAATAACACCTGTAAAATAAAGAAATGTAATCAAATGGAATGATAAAGGTAAATAATTTTTTTGCTATAACCACATGTAAAAGATAACGGTATATTCTACCTTTTCAAGTGATTACATGCCATCAGGACATTCAATAGTTGCTTTGATGATTGAGAGGTTTCCTTAGAAATATGCATAAATCGTCTCTTTTCATTTCTCTGAAGTCTTCTATGTTCAATTTCTTCACCGGTCAAATCTTTTATAGCAATATGAGGCTTTCTTTTATTAATACTTGTCATTTTAAATATTTCATTTGTATTTATGGTATTTATCAGTCAAATGAAAATGATTATACCAATGAATAAAAATAATCCAAAAAAAGAGCAAATGCTAATAGCAAAATGTATTAAAGATATGTAAATGATAATGGTATAATAAACTTTTAAATGGATTACCTGCTATTGGTGCATTCAATATTTGGTTTGATGACTGAGGAGTTCCCTTACAAATATTGATGGATCTTCTCCTTTTATTTCTTTGCAGCCTTCTAGGTTCAATTTTGTCAATATCCATATCTTTTATGGGTACATTTAATTATTTTATCACAGTACTTTTCATTTTAAAGGCTTGATCTGCATCTGCAGTATTTACCAATGAGATGAGATTATATATAAATATGACAGAGAATGTTTAGCAATTCATCTGAATTGTTCGATATTAATTAATAGGATATTGAAAGAAACCAATGTTATTGAATTTATACTTAATTAATAGGATATAGCCATCATTAGTAACTGCTAAATAAAAATAAATTTAACACTGGCATTGACTATGATATGATAATCAAATCACTTGATATTATAGAAATAGACAAACTTTATTACAAAATTTATAATCCCAAACCAATTGTTGATTATAATAAAATATAAGCTGCCTCCCTGAAATAGTTGTTATTATCTTCTTCGTCACCAATACATTTGTCTAGAACACACCTCGCTTTACTCGTAAATATATGACGATGAATGTATTTGACAGCATAGCTGCTGGTACAAATTTCGAGGTGATGGCAACTTTCCTTTACAATTTTGAATAGGGAATCACTCAATTGAAGAATAGATAAGCCTCGCATAATACAATAGGTATCCTTAGCTTTTTTATCAGTAACATTAACTAATAGATGACCATGTTTCGCTTGGCAGGCAGAACTATATAAATATTTGACGGCATAGGTACTGGCGCAAACTTCCTACACCGGTGATTTTGCTATTCGATGTGCCACATCATGCAATTGAGAAGTTGCCATGCTATAACTAAAATGTAAATAATTAAAAAATATTTTATTATAATTTTTTTCATATAAGAGTATGATATAGATAAATAAAGAAGTTTCAAATAATAAGTGCAAGAAAATAATATTTATATAACTAATACTATTAATATAAATTCTTGATTACAAATTTGCCATATATTTTGTTAAGAAAGATACAAATTTTCTAAACCAAGCGAGGCATCTTCTACTTCGAATGATGTCAAGTACCTCTATTTTTTTTATCCAGAGCTCTTTGGTTTGTTTTGGTTGGGTGTGTTTTGTTTCCTTATTTTCCTTATGGTGTTCAGGTTTTGTTGTGCCCCTGCCTCTGGGAGCTTTACAGTTATTCCCACCTTATACAGTTTTTTTTTATGCCATAGTGGTTTGTCACCCAGCTTTCCTTGCAAGGAAATTAAGTGAAGATTATCTAAATAATGAGTACACATCAACATATTGAAGGGAGTCCTACCTAAACTAACATACACTACGCCGATGATATCTTTGTTTTTGTAGGGGTCTCTCAAAAAGCCTTTTTAGGCTTATAAATTTATTACATTATTTTGGTCTTTCCTTTGGCCAAGAAATTAATAAGCAAAAGGTTGAAGTATTTTTTGTAAAATTTGTGCTACATAGAAAGCATCAAATTTTGGTCATCCTAGGTATGAATGAAGAGATTGAACCTACCTAGAGATTCCTATCTTCAAAAGTCACCCTTGCAAAATATACTTGCAAGGCATCGCGAACAGAGTTAAATTGAAGCTTTCTACTTGGAAGGTGTTTTGTTGTCCATGAATGGGAGAGATCTTCACATTAATTCAATCACATTGGATTTTCTTGGTTTATAACTTTTCTATTTACAAATGGTTAACTCTAGAGTTGAATGGATATCTTTCTATTACAAACATATAAATTGGTTATTATTAAAAAATCCTAGAAGTAGATTGTAGAATCCATTTTTGGTTATTCTTATTCCCATCAATGCAATTGTGATAAATTATTTAAATCCTTGTGTTGATATATTGGGAAAAGGAAATTATTTTGTTCCAGAAAATCTTTCGTCTCTTGAAGGACCTTCTGTAAATGAACTTTATGAAAATGGTGAGATCCTAACAACGCTTAGCGGGAAATTGATGATTTTAGCTGGATCAACTGTGGGTGGTGGATCAATTGTGAACTGATCTGACTGTATTAAAACACCAAGCTCTGTACTAAAGGAATGGAGTTTAGAATATAAGATCCCAATCTTTGGGAGCCCAGAATATCTCTCGGCCATGGGCATTATGTGTAAGATATTAGGTGCAATGGATAGTTGCAAAGAGTAAGGATTTCAGAATAAAATTCTTCGAAAAGGGTGCGAGAATCTTGGACTGAAAGTTTAGCAAGTGCCAAGAAATACTTCGGATAGTCATAACTGTGGTTCGTATTGCTATGGTTGTAAAACTAAAGATAACAAAGGGACTGATTCCACTTGGCTTGTCGATGCTGTCAACAACGATGTTGTGATTATAACACGGTGGAAAGCTGAGTAGTTCATGTTAGAAAAGAAATATTTCTTGTTAAGTTAAGCAGAAAGAAATTCTACTAAGTGAACAATACAACAGACAAAGCCTGAGTTTTCAACATGGGAGGTGGAAGCAACAATGTTTATCCCCGGTTAGATCAACTAAGTTTAATTGAATTATGGAGTATTATCATGGAAAATCATTATATGATGCGCCTCACATTTTCAGCTTCCATTACTTGGCTCATCTTTGGTTATGGCTCATGGTAATTTAATATTATTTCCTTTTATGAGTATCCATCCATATGGTTATCTATCTATCAGTTTAGTTTTTTGAATTGATCTCACATTGTAGTGTTATCTACAGGTATTTACTACAATGCTCTTCCTTCCTTCAGAGTTAGTTTTCACAGGGTGAGCTAGTTGACAAGTTTCTAGCAACTAGTGATCTCTACTGTTATTCATGTTTGCCATATCATATTGTGAAATTCAAGCATCTGAAGAGAAAAATACAAATGGTTGTTTATGAATTGAAGCCGCCATATTAGAGACAAAAAATATTAGAAGAAATTTATTTGATATAAGAAGCAAACTCCATCAATAAATACTTCGCATTTTATTATGACTGAATCAATTAACTTATGCTTAGTAGAAATACAAGACAGTAATTAAAACCACCATTATTTTTGTAAAGTTGGATAAATTATTATTACTCTTTCAAGTATCCACCTTAGCTGCTGCAGAGGCATAACTTACACTAAAGTCCTCCATGTTTTTGCATTGGCTAGACTGCTCGTACCTTAAGAAGTTGATCTTTATCTTTGTTAAGCAATTCTTCAGCATAAACCTTGGTTGTTGCAGAGGCGTGACTTACACTATCAAATTACAACATTTAGCTTTGAAATACTCAAATTAATTGAAGAGAAATCAAAACGAATGTTTTTTCCTTAATCAATCGAAGATTGATTTGATTACCACTAAGCGCAAGGGATTCATATGAAGTAATTAAAAATAGAGCAAGAAATCATACCTTTTCTAGGAATCGATTTATGTTTGATCTGTGGAATACAAAATAGGGTGGAGTGATTGATTTACAGAGGAGATCCAGAGAAGGAATTGTATAGAGAAGAAGTTTGAAAGATAAAGAGTTTAAAACCCAAAATTGCCATACAATTGGAAAATTTAGGGTTGGACGGCTCAGATCAATTGCATCTTGAATAAGTACCATGGAAATAATTGAGGCCATCGAAAGCATGCCTCGATATTCGCATTGGTGGAATGGACATCTTAAATCAAAGCAAAAGGTTGGGCTGATTTTTTATTATTATAGATAAGTTTTAGGCGTTAAACATATATGGTATCATCTCTAGCTATATCAAGTTAGAAATATAAAGTAATTTGGTGGGAGTTTAATACCTATTGAATATCCTTGAGTTTGATGAATTTTATTAACATTCCCAATCTTTGCATAGTGCATATCTCTTTCATTCTCCACCTCACTACATTATAGCCATTAGTGACCACACTTTTTTTCTTTTAGCCACTGAGATAAAGATGAGATAGAAGAAGTCTTTATAAAAGGTACATAGTACAATTCGATAGGAAATAATTTATAATTTATAATTAAGAGTGGAACTTGCCAGGTGATGTAGAGCTATTAGAGGCAAATACTTTCTTCTTTACTGTAGAAAGTTTGTCTTTTTGTAGAAGTTCATAACTGTCACTATGACTATTTTTTTATTGTTCACCATTTTTTTCGAAACATCGTTATGTAAAATGGGACTTTTCTTCAGTATATCGTTACTTCAAGCAACCAATCGCAGAATTCATATTAAGACATTAATTTCAGAATATTTTTGGAAGGATAATATGCATATAACTTGGAAAATTGTGAATGGGGCCTGAACATAAGTTTCATGAAGAATAAAACAATTGGAAGCCAATGAATATATGGTAGAATTGTAAAATAATATAACGAAGAGTAAAACATTGCACAACAAATAAATATGTCGAGTAGGGTACTGAATGGGTTATTGATAAAATTGATAAGAACAAACATATAATTATAGATGCTTCATTGATGAAATAAAAGTCAACCTCTTTGCAGCTGCATGATCAAAACGATAAGCGTAATTCACAGCATTATGTTGTGGACATTATTAACAACAAAATATATTGCAGATCAAATAAATGATACAGTTTTTATATTTTGGAAAAATTCCTTTTGAGTTGTCTTTTATTGGCTGAGCAACCTAAAAGTATATTTAATTCAGGAGAATTTTGCTCTGCTTGCAGATTACATATTTGTAAATAACATTTGTTGTATTTGTCCCCGGTAAATCGCCGGCTTCGCTATTCCATATTAGAATTCTTGTTTGTTTCATTGAAATACCCCTAGATAAGGCCACATATAGCTCACCATGGCTGAATAAAAGGTCTCGTAAATAGATTCCAGTCCAGAGAATTGTTTGTGCCTGGGACTTTTTTATGGTTAAGGTGAAGCATAGACGGATGGGAAATTGTCTAAAAATTAATTCAAAGGGTAATTTGAATTTTTTGGACTGTTTTAATGACACACGTGGCAAGAACTCGAGATTTCCTTTATTATGTCCAGTAATTACTTTTGCGGCAATTATATTCTTATCAAAACTACGGCAAATCAATCTAGTGTCATTGCACGAGCCATCTTTTGCACTAAGATTCCGTAACATGATAGGTTCACCAATTTTCAAAGTAAATTTATGTGGTGGTAATCCTCCTGCAGTAGTTGAATTTAGAAATTCTTGAGGGTATAAATTATTTACGTCATTCTTAACTGAGTCATATGAATAATAAGTTACTGATTCTCATGGAAATGAATCAATGATTAACTTGTTAATGGCATCAACTTGTTCATTTAAAGGTGTTATAATAGCTCTTTCTGGAATCCATTCTGCATCTTTTGATATTTCATAAATCTCAGGGAAAACAAACTTTATTAAATCGTGGATGGAGTCTTCATTAATCCAAGGTATGACAATTTCTCTTGGGATGTGTAGTATACCTTCTTTAACTTCTATTTCAGAGTCACCATTGCCAATACTAAGTAGGAATTCTGAGTGTTCAGGATCGTCGCAAGCGCGCATATTATCTTTTAATGGAAGTATTTCTACAGAGTTCCAGAGATATGAGTTTGCAATACAACATCAACTATTTGTCCATGAGTTATGCGTGGAATTACTTCATGTGCTTTAAAGCAATACTGGTGCATCATCCCAAATTAGGAATTTGATTGTCTAATTAGTTCTACCAATGGAGTTCCTTTGCCAATTTTACAACTTGAATTGTGCTCAGGTTTTAATGGTAGTTTAAATCAATTATGCGCCGTGCGACCTCCGGGTAATATAGTAGCTGTTATGCTGGAAGATGTTATTGTAAGGGCTATATTACCACTCGGTCTTAATTCTACAAGAAGGGCACGATATAAAAAAGTTTTCCCCATTCCCCCGGGACCATCTATGAAATATACTTTATTTTAATTTTCATTAATCGATTGTAAAATCCTATTGTATGCATATTGTTGATCTTTGCTTAAAAGAAATTTGGACGATAAATTAAATTCTGGTGTACAAATTTCTTGTTCATCTATAAATAAACTGCATATGCCTTTAGTGTTGTAATTTTGATTAAAGTCTGGTAATCCATAGTCAGATATTTTCTTATGATGTTCACTATGTAGATCATTTAGTTCTCTTAATAGTTTATCCACAATTCTTGCATCAATAAAACTGGGGAATGACTTACGATAATCTTCTGCCATAGGAATTTTAAATTTTTGCCATAAATCATCAACGTTTGAAGGAGGAAAAAATATCAGTAGGAAAACAAATAGCTTCCTCAATGTAGTAGCCATCTTTATCAACGTTGTTTCCTCTAAACATTCTTTAATGCTTTTGTTGCTCTCTAACAAACCTAAAGCCTTTGTTCTTCGTTTGAAGGATCTATACTGTATACCCTCAGCATTCATTAGGTCATCAAATTTTCTTGACCCCTTACATCCAATAAGAAAAGTCTCAAATAAATGCTTTCTCCAACTCTCGGTGTAACAGTGTAGACTCTGCCTATGCATTTCTTATTATTACTACATCATTTCCAATAGAGTTATTTTTTAACCCAGGAATAATATTGGGGTATTTCTCGGTATAAGAATTGCATTACATAAGTGCTTTCGGAATTCAATGTAAAAAATTTAGTTAGCATTGTCATAGCATTTCTACTATCTTCAATAATATCTTTAATATTTCGAAAGTCAAGGTAAGTGATTTGTTGTTAGCCTGGTAGATGTAACTGTAAACGCTCTACACTGGGATATATTTTACTCATTGGAAAAGCAAATAGTCTCCAAGCGGCTTCGGGTGGCGATACCCATCTAGCATCTATAAATTACTTGACTTTGTCTACTTCAACTTGTTGATTAACCTCAATGCAGATACGGTCTAATCCCTTATAAATGTATTTATATAGAAACTTTTCGTATTTAATACTGCTACATACTTCGACATTGATATGGCACTACTACTTCTTAAGCGGCATCCAATTATATGAAACTAGCATGCTATTATCAATCTATTTATTAACAAATAGATCAACTTGTACCTTAACACCATTATCAAGCCTTTTATAAATAGGGTAATAATCCTTTCCTTGTATAGTTTCATCGGCAAAGTCTTTTGGAAATCTTTTTTAGCATTTTCCATCTATCATACATGGACGTAATGAATTGTATTTGCCACAGGGTTCATGAATCATATGTTATTTTACCAATTCGTATAGATTAGGTTCTTTTGATTTGTCGGGAAATTCTATACAAACCAATTTATCATATTCATCAGTGTTTCTAAGGCGATTCTTTAGATGCAAAATTATAAGCATATGGACATGTGACAATCCACATTTTAAAAATTCAACTACATAGACATATGCTAGAACCTCTCCTAATACTGAATTTTTAATTATGCCTTGTTTTAGTCATCCAAATTTAGCATTAAAAACCCGCACAACTAAATCGGGTCGATCTTGAGCTTCTTGTCCTACTTCTAAATTGTTAACTATATCAGGCTAAAGTGGGTTGTATGTTATTGTTATGAATAAATTGGATCTTTCATATTTTTGGACTAGTGCCACTGCATCTTGATCTCATATGCACATTGTGAGGGCTGCTATTAAAAGAAGCAGGAAGGATAACTTTGTTGCCCACGTTTTTTTCCTTTTTCCTCTCCAGTAATAAAAGCATCATGTAAACCCTGATATACTCAAGAACTATATTGCATATCCTAAATTTAACTCATTCATTAAACTCGTACCGGTGCCACCCAAAATGGTGAAGTTTGTTTTTCAATTTAATTGATGACTTGATGACGCCAAAAATCTAATGATTATGTTGCAACTCAAGTAACTGATGAACCTCAATCATCCTCGACAATCTCAATTATTCAGACATACCAATAATATAATTATATCTTGTAAGAGTGTGATCATCGTTGGGGATATCGGGGATTCTATTCTTCTTTTCATGAACCATATCTCAGTAAAATAATTTTAACTCATATCCATTCCTTTACCTTAAATATGCTATATTTTTATTCAGAAATATGCTAAATATATATGCTAAATACATTTTAACCATTCCGACAATGCATATTATCTTTTCGGAATTACAAATTCAGATATTCTACAAAGGATAATCATGGTTAAGTAAAAGAAATGAAACAATAAAGCGTGGAAATGAATATCAAAACTAAATAGAACTTGATAATGTCGTATCGATTAAGGCTCATGATGACGGCGAGTCAAAATTACCTACAAAAATAAGAAGAAAAAAACCTTCATTGATTTAATTGATTCCAATACCAATGAAAAAAAATAACAGCAATTGCTGCTTATACAAGTTAGGTGGGTTCATCAAAACATAATCTTATAAATACTGGACTCAATTTTGTATTAAACCATAATCTTATAAATACCTCATTTTTTGCGTATGTTGTAGCTGAGAATTTGACAGATTTATTAATGGGCTTTCTCCATCATGATGCCCAGATTGGGCTAGGGTTTGGGAAGGGAGTTTGAGAAGGGTGAAGATAAAAATAAAAAAAAAAGGAGAAAGAGAGTAGGGTATGCGTGAGAGATTTGGTGTAGGTTAAGTCCTGGGTTTGGGAAGAGAACCTCGCTATCAATTTGGTATAGGCTGAGTCAAGGGTTTAGAAAGAGAACCTCGAGATCGATTTAGGTAATCAATGGCTGGGATGCATTTTTTCAGACAATCTAGATTCCATGCTCTGTAAAAACATCAAAGCATGTCATATAAATAAACTACTGAACCCAACTTGATGGACAGTAAGAATTATATCATCTTAGCATAATCTAGAAGAGAAAAGGGTATGTTTAGCTATACAATGTTATCAATTATACCATAAAAGACCATAAAATAGGTGTTAAAGTGTCTATCTATTCAACAAATATTTAAAAAATCTCTTAATATTTGTCCAATCAAGAAGAACAATAAAACTAAGAGATCCCAATGCACACATTTCCAATTTATAAATATTAGAAAACAATCAATATTTGAAAATGCATTCATTGGAAGGATGCATTAAGTTAATAAATAATGCTTGATCATGGTGTTACAAAGATTGACAATGTCATTGTGTATTCGACAACCCTTTAAACTCAAACAATGAGGCATGGGTATCAGATGTAGTACCAATAGACTTAACTATTAAGGAAAGTACCCTTTTTCCCACTTGATGTGAAGTAAGTATCAAGTAACCTATTATATCCTCCATAAGCGGCTACAAGGCAGATTGCGTATAAGAAGTTCCAAAGAAAAGAGATACATAATTCTGAAGAAACTTGAATTTTCTCGACAGTGGGGAATCTATTAGTCGGTGCGTAAAGTCTGGGGAAGTATTGTAAGTGTAGCTTGGGCCCATCTAGAGGATCTACTGAATAATCCATTCCTACATATTGAAAATGATCAAATCAAACACATAAATTGCTAGATTCACTTTAATGACCAATTTTAAACATGTTTTCAGTGAATACAAAAATTTAAATTAATGGACCTTTTTTAATGGTTTTAAGACTTCTTGATTTTAGACTTTTATCCTCAAAAGCTTGACTTTTATTGGATGGATTTTCTCTAAGAAATTGGAGCCTGATCCAAATGTTAGTGACCATTAGGACAGAGAAATTAAATGGGCTTTAATTTGTAGTGAAAGCTGGTTGCATCCTCATGTTACACAAAATTTCCATTGGCATAATCGGAAGTAGATACCAACAAGGTACATGACTGAGATTAGATAATAACATACAAGTAAACTAATAAATTAGAACTACAGATGTTCAGACTATTTTTGTTATTTTTTTCTTACTGGAGTTCCGTTGTAATTTTCCTCAGCAGAGAAATAAAAAGCTAAAACAAAATATAGAATTAAAAGGAAGGAATACCTGCAAAAGAAAGCTAAATCTTTACTTTTCACTTTGTGATAACAAGGGCTCTTTGAATTCTGCAATTGAAAAAAGGTTGAAATACTTTAACATAAAGAAAGGAAATGTAGAATTTCATCAGCAATAAAATATAAACATAACAAGAAGTGCAAATTTTATAGACGAAAAAAGTTAGAAAAATAAAATGCTATCAATTTGTGTTACAAAATTTATCGGCTACAAATAGCTTTTGCTCCTATTTCAATTATCCCCTTTTTGATCTGTATCTTCTTTCCAGCTGAACAGTTTTATCCAATTTGAAATCAGAAAGCCTGTCGAACAGTTTCTCCTCATTTGGTGAAGCCTTGGAGGCCAAAGGTTGTTGCTATGAACAAAGAAAATCTTAGGTTCCTTTAATATCTTATCCAAGTTCTTCACTATTTGGTATTGATATTTTAAGCATAGTTAGCTATTTTTTTAGGATAGGCATTGTACATATAGTACCCTTCTCCTGGATCGCAACGAAAGATGATTACTAATTTACATCTTCATTGCCAAGCGTTCCTACAACATCTAAGAAAACTTTAGAAACGGGTAGGTCAAAGGAGTCGATGTTGAACTCTTTCACCCAATATTTCCTCAAAATCCAAACTCCTATTTTGCCACACATGTTGTGATCAAAAAAGGATAAGTAACCTCCAAAAATTAATATTGGGTTAAATTGAGTGAGACCAGCTTGTAGCTGCAATAACTGAATTACCAGTGGGTTATATTGAGCGAGACTAGTTGGGAGCTGCAATAACTGAGCCTTCTCATACCTTAAATCAATAGGGATGATATTATTTACAGAAACATTGCAATATAAAACCCCTTCGATTAAGACATTTTATCCAAAGAAAGCTTTCTTTAGTCGTACATTATGAGGAACTTCGTCCAATTGCCTCCATGAACGTTCATCACCTAATGTATATATACAATAAACCTCATCCTTAATGTAGAGCAAACACTAACTCAATATAGAAAAAACAACCCCAGGAAGCCGTACAAGAGAGGTGATTTGCTACATTTATGACATAATCATACGCCAAACCACAAGAATTATTTGTTGCCAATAGTAAGCCGTTGTAAGCTGACAGAAGTGTTAGTTCTCAAGGGTAATTGGATAAAAGACTTACCTTGAATTCAAGTCCATCAAACTCCATAAACTTGAACATTGATTTTGTTTTGTTGCTCTTTATAGACAATACTAGTTGGAGCTGGAGATCTGAAGTGTAAAATTTGCCCTAATTTATACATGGGATTTAAAACTACGTTGCTTCCGCAAGTACGACCATTTTTACAAATCGATTGGAAATGCTCCATGCTTATATTGATACGTATCGGATTCTCACAACCATGTTAGAGCTTATATCTCATGAGAGATGAAGTTGGAGCTTGAAACTCATGGGAGAGGCAGAGAGAGAGAGAAAGAACACGTTATTCTTGTTGTTAATGTGGGTTTTGATTTTCAAATTAGGCACCTTGGAAATAATTTAGGAAATCAACGGCTGGAATTGAATTTTTTCGGACAAATGTTTAGATCGGACGGCACAGGCCCATTTTTTCGGCCAAAATTGCTTGCATCCCATAAATCTGACGACCGAAACCCAATAAATAAGATGACCTATTTTTTTCTTATTATAGATGTGGACATGAATAAGGGGTGATCTAAGAAAGAAAACTATAATATCCGTTTACTTAGGAGATAGTATATTAGGAGCTTCATTACAGAAGAATTAAAAAAAGATGTGTCCTATCACTTTGAGAAACATACATTTTATATTGGGTGTAGTAACCTACTCACAGCCTACTACCCCAGTCAAACACTTAAAGGCTACCTCGACGCCTACTCAAACATATTGAAGCCCACTCAATCCGTAAACAAGCCGTCCAAATATTATTCGAAGGCGAAGCCTCGACTCTGGACAAACTTTGAAGATGAACTCAACATTAGCATCAAAGGCTTTGAAGACGAAGCCTTGACTCCACATCAGCATCAGAAACACTTGGCGGACGTGTCAGGCAGACTGCTCATCGGATAAGAACGACACCGTTGTCGGTCCTGTCAGCTACAGTAACCAGTGAAATCCAGTACCGATCTAACAGGCCAGCTGTCTGGGCTATCTTTTCGTCCAGTAAAATCCAACAGACCTTTGGCACACCCCCTTCTTGTATGCGAGTAATCGATTATATCGTGTCTCGAACATTAGCCTTCAAATAACCTCACATTCGATTCCAAAATATATCAAGCATTGGATTTATTGCACATTCGGCATTTGACAAGACGATCGCGCCTAAAATACCTTCAAGAATTATGATATTTTTCCTACCTTCTAAATATCCTGTATTCTACTTTGAAGTTATTTTCAAAAACTTCAAATTTCATTCGGACAAAAATCCTCCCACATAATAACATATCAAAGCAGTAAAATAAATAGCAAATACAAATGCATCTACATACCATCCTATCTAAATAGTTAACAGAACAGTTCAAGAAGCCCTTATTTATTGCCAGGACACTTCTTCTCGCACCCAGCCCCAGCAACAGCATCTTCCTGGTCTACCATCTCCTCAGCAAATGACTCCAGCAAGGCCAAATGGTGGCCGAGAAATGGGCCTATCATCTGTAGCACCCCCTACCAGCATGCAAAGGGCATTACACTAATGGGTTTCCCGGGCTCCACTTCAACCAACTCCGGCATCTCTGAGTCCAAGTCTTGGTCACCGAGAAAATTATGTTTCAACTCCATGGTCTTCTTGTGAATACAAAAGACCTTCGCTGCCATCGAGTACCGGTGCTTAGTGTTGGAAGCATTTCCATTACATTGGGACGACGATGCAGACATTATGCTCGGAGAAGAAAGAAGAGATATGAGAAGTTCCCCCACAACACCCCATTTTATACTTGAAGGTACATTTAAACTTTTCCAAATCCCAAGTTGCATTCGTTACAATCTTCAATTTTTTTCCTTGAAAACTCAGCAGTCTAGACTTTACAACTTCTTAGACATAACAGTTTCATCTGTATGTGCACTCAAACCCCATTCCCGAGGACTTGTAGTTGAAAAAATCCCAAGCATCGAACCATTGGCCCCTTTAATACTTCATCTCACACCTTTTTCATGATGATTCGACTAAAACAGGGCTAATTATCTTCGACCATCTCATTATACTTCGAAGTAAATTTTTCTAAAGGTAACCATTGCCACATGTTAACATTCGAAGCAACAATATATTCACCTAGCATATTTATCAGGCCCAAACTCAAAACTACGGTACCGATTATGTTCATTACATTACGACAAATTACAAAAGCAAGAGAAGACCTCCAAACACAGTCATACAAAAATCTACAACAGAAGCAGAAAACCACAGTAATACAAAAAAAAAAAAACTACCATCACCTCCACCTTGCCCCTCTTCAAGAAGAACATGCCCTATTTTTAGATGGCCAGATCCTCCAGCGGAACCCTGCTCCTCTACCAATTGATCCTCTGCCTACACAACACATTCGGCCAAACACGACAGATAAAGGTAGTATCCCTCAGCAGTCGTAAAATAAAATTTTACCAGCCCCCACATATAAGCATAAGATACCGCGCTGATGGGTTCCCCAGCCTCTAACTCCACCACGTCAGGCATGTCCTAGTCAAGCTCATGATTACCAAAGATCTTTAACTTCAATTCAGCAGTCTTCCGCCCTATACGGCAGTCTCGGGCAAATCCGATCCTTTTCTGGTAGCGGGTGTTGGGTGTGGTATCCATTAGGTTTTATAGCAAATATAGAGAAGGGAGAAGTAAGTACAGCAGAAAAAGAGTATACAGTATTATTGCCTCCATAAACCCTACTTATAGACCCATTAAACCTTATTTATTACTCCATAACCACCAATATTTTATAATTACCCTCCTTTATTACCACCCTCGACAACCAACGGTCAACTGCTCAACTCCCAGCAACCAATGTTTTATCTGAGCAAATGCCTCTATACCTATTTTTGATACACTTGTTGAAAGGGAGCGAATGTAGTAGCCTACTCACAGCCTTCTACCCCAGTTAAGCACTCGAAGGCTACCTCGACGCCTACTCGAACATCTCCAAGCCCACTCAATCCGTAAACAAGCCTTCCAAAGAATATTCTAAGGCGAAGCCTAAACTCTGAACAAACTTCGAAGACGAACTCCACATCTGAATCAAAGGCTTCGAAGATGAAGCCTCGACTCCACATCAGCATCAGAAACACTTCGCAGACGTGTCAGGTAGACAGCTCACCGGATAAGAACGGTGTCACTGTCGGTCCTGTCAGTTACAGTGACAAAACAAACATACGACTACAGTGTCAGAGAACAGTGACAGCCTCAACAACTGCTGCAGTGTTAGAGCACAGTGCTAGACCCAACATTTTCGGCGTCAATACCAACTCTGGGATACCCGCTCGATATCCAGAGGATACTCAGAGGGTACACTTGTAATATGACCTAACCTTGGTGACTTAGCCCCTCCAATGTTCTATAAATAGGAGGGATGGGGAACCAAGGGATGGTTACAAAATATCTCCCCTGAGCCCTTGCAGTTTACCTTCGATCACCTTCTAGAAACCCAGTACTCGAAACTTCGACTACTCGACAGAAATACAAAGCACTTAAAAATCCTCATCGGAGGTCGTAGAGCATCATATTCTAGTCCTCCACGCAAGTATATGTTCAGTAGATTAATTGCGCTATAGATTATGTACTTGAATTTCTTTGATAAAGGATTGACCCTGTGGTTCAAGAGCTAATTTCCCCTCTGCACGAAGTTAGGCTCCTACATTGAGAACTAGACACTCCATGTTTCACATTCCGTTCCATTCAAGAAAGCCCCATAAGATTCTATTGGGCCACAATTTTTAATCCTGACTAGTTTAATTGTGGACCTACGATCTTTAATATTATATTAGGGAGCTAAAAGGTAAGTTGCTTGAAGTGTGGTTTAGGCGTTCACTGGCCTAACACCAAATTAATTAAATAGGCTTGTTTCTATAGTTCGCTAACAGTATTTGTTCCAAACATGGGTAAGAATGCAGCTCGTTAAAGAATATACAAATCTATAGAATTGTTAAGGCATATTAGATAAATTTAATTGAGTGGGTATAGTTTTGTTTTGGTTTGAATAGTTATTGAGTTGGTATAGTTACCACAGGTTTGAGAAATTCTTTTAGAATTTCCTGTGCTTGTCTCAGTCTTGTATTAATAATATTGACAATATCGACTAAGATGTGTAGCTGTTCATTCAGATGTTCATAACCAGGTCTTCCCCTCCGCTTTCCCTCCTGAATTTCAAAAAACAACAAATATTATCGCACACAAAAAAACAAAATTTCAAAAACTTTAATTTGACTTGAAAATCATGCTTCAGATTATCAAGATTTCATGAAAGACGTTGAAACTCATAACTTTTATTCTTTCAAATATACATCTAGAGGGTAGAAATACCTTTCATCTATCTTTAATAGAACATTTTCCTCTAACATATGCATGAAATCATGTAGAACCTTTGGCTAGCTTAAGAGAGTTTTCCCTAGGGCCTAGAAGTTACCCAAAAGAAAAAATTAGTCTCTGTACTATTGGATAACAAAAGATGTTTTAGGTGTATAAATTAGGAGTATAGACGGTCATATAAGTAAGTGACCAACTTAACATAATGAAGAAGCCGTACATTTGGATAACTATGTGCTGAAATTTCCAGACACAAAATCTTTTTCACAATGTATGAACTTGAACTTGCCAGTACACCTTGCCATCTATTGCAATCCCTTGTAGTCCACCCAAACTGTCATAAGATAAAATTAAACTATAATTTGGCAATTTGGGATTATAAGACTAGATATAATATGAAAAGAAAATTAAAACATGAAACCTCCAATACATGAGGACATATGAAGAAGCAATAATCATCATCGAAGCAAAAGGGAACACTTTTATTTTGTTCTGAAAATAATCATAGTCAAAGAATTAGATGGTAACCAGTTCCCAAATAATCACATAAACCCTTCACCTCTATCACTAGGCATCCAGATAAAGAAAATAAAGATAACTTACCTTGATAGTCTGATGCGAGAAAAACTCAGTCTTTAAATACCCCGCTCAAAACAACGGGTATCGTAATATAATAAGGGTAAGCGGGGGTCGAATCCATGGGGAGTAAACATATTAAACATATAATTTCCTAATTAACTAATAAACAAATATAAACTAATTTTGATAAAAAGGTTTTGGACTAAAACATAAATCTAAATTACTAACTTTTGGTACGATTATAAGGAAAAGAAGCTAGGCTTTGAATCACCTCTAACTTAGTTTACAAAAATGATATGTAAATGGTAGCTTCTATCCGCACGTAATAGCCATGTCTAAGTCTATTCGGGTCTAAGATCTAGTGTTTGTGGCTTAAAACCTAGGTAAGAACTTCGCTGTTCATAGACAAACGGATCAAGGGTTTATAAACTCCATTTCATGGCTAGGTGGAGAGTATTAACTCTAGTGATCAAGAAATCTCTTTGAGCATGAAAACAACTGAATATGGCTAATTCGATATCTTCCTCATATCCGTAGTAACTTAGAGTTGTTATGGCTAGAGCATCTCTTCACAATTACAAATCGGAGAATTGAAGATTAATTCTAGATCTAAACTACTATTAACATCAATTTAGCTCACTTTACTGGAGGTTCAATCCTTAGCCTAAGCTAAGGAGACTAGCTCTCCATTAATGGTGTTGATCACAGCTTAAATTAAACGCATAAAATAAAAGTGAGGGAGAAACAGAAAGGTACAAAAAAATGCAAATTTTATTCATTCCTGAGATTGAGATGTGAAAAATACATAAAATTGCTCTCCTATTTATAGTAGATAGGAGAAACTTATTTACAATTCTGAAACACTATCCCTAAGTAAAGATAAATCCTATATCAGATAAATCTTATCTCATGCTAATATTTGTAAAGTCATTCATCCACTTTATTTTATGGAGTAAATCAACAAGTACATTTAATGTAGACATCATCCTTGTACCTGAGAGACTGCTAGAGATGCTTCTGCTCTTTGTACCTTTTATTAGATATTTTTTTTCTACTTATTAGCTCCAACAGTGTAAGTGCCCAAAAATAAGAAAATGCTAATAACATTAGAAAATAATAAATCGGGATTAATAAAATAATACTTTTAGGCGTACTAATCGATCGTATTTATACATCTATTAAATACCACCAAACTTACCATTTTTCTCGTCCCGAGTAAAATAAAGAAATAAAATTAAACTATGAAAGGAAACTACTTTCGTAGGACTCGCGATTGCATTTAGTGTATGCTGCAAGCCGTTAAACCTCTAGGTGTCCCTGGTGGATGAGTGTTGTCTCGTAAGGGTTTACAGTGAATATACCCACAAAGGTCAATAATGACATTATGGTAATTCAAAATGACAAGAACCTCATTTCCTATTAATTTATTCTTATTTAGTTATGATGAAAATATACAAGCATGAAATTCCTTAAAACCTATTATTCTCCAAGTATACGATAGAATATATTGTACTTATCTCATGAATAGAAACAAATTCAAGTATTTTGCCAGATATATTTAAGTGAATTATGAAGATAGTTTTATTGCTTAATACGTTGTCTAAAATCAAGAGTCAGTGTATGGTTGTCGAGTAATTACTGGAATAAATTCAACGGTCAGTTTGACAAGTGTCTTGGTCAATTTTACTTCACGGTATCTTATTTTGTATTGCCTTTTTGCGTACATTATTTCTTAGTGAAGCCTCCGTAATAAGGAGTTTTCGGTCGGATATTCCTACCAGTTGGCTAAGGTTACTGGGTTTGGTGCTCCTTCGTGACCTAGACTCAGGATTCTCAAAAGTAATATTTTGTGTGCTCCTTTCACATAATTCCTGGTCATACTAGAGATTGGTGATAAATTTTCTATTATCATTTCTTAATCATGCGTGTAGCCTTGTAGCGTGAAAGTTTTTAGATCAACTTTGGCTTTTAATTTTCATTTTATACTTTCGGGAATGAACTAATTCTTAGGCAGTTGTCTCCCTAGGAGCAAATTATTCATAACATAAATACTAAATTTCCCTAAAATTGGTCAATAACTTATCGAATGTATCAATTACAAAACTATAGTGAAGTGCAAGTTTTCAAAATATACCATGTTAACTTGAATTAGTCGCTAATTAAAAGATAGTACATCTAACTTAAGATGGTGTACAAAATATTTTAGTGTATACTTATAAACTTTTAAGTTATTGGCTTCTTTTTAGACTTATTCAGGTTTCCCAATCAATATTTATGTTAAAATAAATTCAATCTAAATGTTGAAATTTTTTCAAAAGTGCATCATAAATTGCCAAGAGTGTCACTATTTTATTTTTCTTCAAAAAATATTTTAAAAAATAATTTACCTACCCCCAAACTTAAATTAAGTATTGTTCTTAATATTGGAGAACAAAACATAAAAATGGAAAGGAAATTGGAATTTCTCACCTGAATGTGTCGTAGGTTGCCTCCAAGAAAGCGCTAAGTTTATCGTCTTCAACCAGGTAAGACTCCCATACCCCCAAACTTATGTGTGTCGAGGAATTATTCGAGGACGGTCAATTCCCTGTATTCAGGCTCGCAAAAATCTATATTAGGGAAATTTTCTAAAGGGATTGTCTCGAGATAAGGCCTAAGATGCTGGCCATTGACGTTAAAATTTTTCTCAGTGCGATAATTTTTTACTTCAGCCCAACAATTTTAGTGTATGTTTACGACTTCAAATGGGCCATGCCAATGGGTTTGTAATTTTCCAGGAAAAAGACGTAACTTTGAGTTAAACAATAAATTTTTTGTCCTGGTGTAAAGATTTTTTAGACTATATGTATATCATGATATGTTTTGGTCTGATCCTTATATATTTTAGCATTTTTGTACGCTTCCTATCTTATTTCTTCTAACTCACTTAGTTAAAGTTTTCGATGAAGTCCTGCTGCGTCTATTTGAAAATTATATTTTTAATTGCCCAGCAAGCTTTATGTTCCAATTCCAAAGGCAAGGGACAAGCTTTACAAAAAACACAATCTATAAGGTTGCATTCCAATTGGGATTTTATAAGCAGTCCAATAAGCCCAAAGAGCATCATTAAAACGGGTGGACCAATCTTTACGATCTGGTCGGACAATTTTCTCTAAAATTCTTTTTATCTCCCTATTTGAAACCTCATCTTACCAACTTGTCTGCGGATGATATGGGGCAGCAATTTTATGAGTAATATTATATTTGTGCATAATGTTTTTAGAATAACTGTTACAAAAATGAGTTCCACTTTCACCTATTTAGAAACATAGTCAACTACTACTAAGATCCACAAATAACCATTAGACACCGAAAAGGGGGCCATAAAGTCAAAGCCCTAGACATAAAAAAAATTAACCTTTAAAATGTTGTTAAGAGGCATCTCATCCCGAGGACCCATGTTGCCAAGCCTTTGGCAGCGATCACAACATGAACAATGGTCGTAAGTGTTCTTAAATAAAGTAAGCCGGCAGAAACCATATTAAAGTACTTTATTAGCTATTTTACGGAGCCCAAAATGACCACCATCATTATGAAGACTTTTTAAAATTTCTAGAATATTATTTTCAGGGACACAATGATGAATCATTAGGCCAACGCCAACTTTAAATAAATAGGGATCCTCCTAAATAAATTGTCTAGAGATTATTTCAAAATCTTTTTTTATCTTGTCTTCTTAAATCTGGTAGTTTGTACCCTGCGGCTAAGTAATTTGCAATGTCGGCAAACCAAGGTGCCCTATTAATATTTATTAACTATTTATCGGGAAAATGCTCAGGAATAGGAAGGTCGTCGTTAATGTGGTTAATTATCAAACATGGCAAATGTTCGGCAACAACGTTTTCTTTCCTTTTTTATCATGTATTTTGCGGTCAAATTTATGGAGCAAAAGGATCCAACGGATAAGACGTGGTTTAGCGTTCTTTTTATTAAGAAGATATCGAGGGCTGAATGGTCATAGTATATGATGACTTTTGATCCAAATATATATGACCAAAATTTTCTAACGTGAAGACGATGGCTAATAACTCATTTTCAATCATTGTATAATTAATTTGGGCATCATTCAGTATTTTAGTCTTATATGAAATGACATGGGGCAATTTTCCAAAATGTTGTCCTAACATAACACCCACGACATAATTTGAGGGGTCACACATAATGTTTGAAGAGTAAGGTCCAATCGGGTGGCTGGATAATTGGTGATGTGGTCAATGAGTATTTTAGTGTTTCATAAGACTTGTGGCATTTATCTTTAAAATCAAAATTGATGTCTTTAACAAGTAAATTGCATAAAGGTCGTGAGATTTTGTTAAAATCTCTAATGGATCGTTGATAAAATCCTGCATGCCCGAGGAATGCGCGAATGTCCTTCACTGCATTAGGAGGAGGTAGAGATGAAATCAAATCAATTTTTTCTTTATTCACTTCTATCCCCTTAGAAGATATCAAATGGCTGAGTACTATTCCTTGTTTTACCATAAAATGACATTTTTCCCAATTTAGGACTAGGTTTTTCTCTTTACACCACCTCAAGACCAATTCTAAGTGGGGAAGACATTCATCAAACGTGGAGCCATAAATAGAAAAGTTATCCATGAAGACCTTTAAGAACTTTTCTACCATATCATAGAAAATACTTAACATACACCATTAAAAGGTCTCGGGTGCATTGTATAGGCCAAAAGGCATGCGACGATAGGCAAAAGTTTAATTGGGCAAGTAAAAATGGTTTTATCTTGGATTTCAGGGGCTACTGAAATTTGGTTGTATCCTGAATAACCATCCATAAAATAGTAAAATGAATGTGCATCTAAACATTCTAATATTTGACCCATGAATGGTAATGGGAAATGGTCTTTTCGAGTAGACGCGTTCATTTTTCGGTAATCAATGTAAACTCATCATCCTGTCTGAGTGTGGGTAGGTATTAGTTTATTGTCTGCAGTCTTGTTAACAGTAATACCTGATTTCTTAGGTACCACTTGGACTGGGCTTACCCAAGAGCTGTTTGAGATAGAATAAATAATACTCGCATCAAGAAGCTTCATAACTTCCGCCTTTACAACCTCCTTCACTGTAGGGTTCACACGTCGTTGTGGTTCTCGAGATGTTTTGGATCATTCCTCTAAGTGTATCCAATACATAACCACTGATGGGCTTATGCCTTTTATATCTATTATTGACCATCCTGTTGCTCCTTTGTAGGTGTCTAGTACTGCAAGGATTTTATTTTCCTGAAATAAGTCCAATGAAGATGAAATGATAACGGGAAGATTTTGTTAGGCCCGAGGAACTGATATCCCAGATTATCCAGAAGTACTTAAAGATCAAGCTTTTGTGGTGATACAATAGAGGGAACTGGGGAGTCTGAAAACATAGGAAGTGACTCAAAGTTGGGAGTATAACGATGAGGAGGAGTGCATGCAGGGGAATTATTTTCAAGAACACCTGAAATGTCTTTTAGGATTGACTCGTAAATACCAATGATGTCGTCCTCTAGATAATCTATTAAGAGATTGTCCCTTGAATGTTCAGAGATAATGGTACCTATCATATTACATTCTTCAGCAAAATCTTGATATTGCCTCATGGCGCTAAAAATGTTCAGTTTCATGGTCATGTTACCGAATGTTAGGTTTATTATTTATTTTCTTCAATTGATTATAGCATTGGAAGTAGCTAGGAAAGGTTGACCTAAAATAATGGGGATTTGGCCATGGACAGTCGAAATCAGTGGTGTATCAAGGACTACAAAATCTATTGGAAAGTAAAATTTGTTCACCTTAATTACCACATCCTTAAAATTACCCCTAGCATTTTTTGTGGATTTATCAGTGAGTTTAAGTTGTACCATGGTGGGCTTAAGTTCTCCTAAATTGAGGTCCTCATAAACATAAAATGGAATAAGGTTTACACTAGCCCCAAATTAAGAAGGGTCTGTTGGATGTAGTATTTTTCTATTACTATGGGAATGGTGGGACATCCTGGGTCCTTTTGTTTGATTAGAATTTCAAATGGTCAGACAGAGCTAACCTGTTTAATAGTAAAGGAATTCTTCCTAACTTCGGTTCTACGTTTCTTTGTACACAGTTCCTTAGGAATTTAGCATATGACGGAACCTGATCGATAGCGTCCATGAGCGAAATATTAATCCGTACTTGTTTAAATAATTCAAGAATATCTTTAAGGAACAAGTCAATTAGGGAATGGAGCCCTAGGCACATAAGGCTTGTCTGCTAGGTCTAATAGAGTTGGAATATGATGTGGCCTTGATGCTACTATTTTTGGTTGGCTAGATGGTAGATTTTCATGGGCTTTTTCCTTTGATTAAGGAACCAAATTACTCTTAGTTGACGGCATAGGGTCAGGTCTGGTTTCTATAATTCTCTTATTCCTAAGGTTCATAACTACTGAGCAGTTTCAATGTTCTCAGGTGAGCTATGTTGGGTATGAACCTCAAAGGCGGCCCTCAGGTTAGCAATTGGTTGACTAGGGAATTTTCCCTTTTCTCATTTATTAATTGGTTTGTTATTTATCCTATATGGGTGTCTAGCTTCTGCGTAAAGGCTCGCATTTTTTAAAGTTCCCAAGAATTTTGCTGGGTTACCCCCTAATCTCTGCTATAAACTGTTGGAGTATGGATTCTAAACCAACTGGGTGGACTTGTTTGGTCGGGTATGTTTACGGGTATATATGATTCTGCTGATATAGTGGAGTATTATAACTGGATTGTCCTTGTAGTTGATTCCTCCAAGAAAATGTTGGGTAATTTTGCCAAGGAGATCTACCATAATTATGTTGGTATTGGCTCTTTTCATTATCCAAGATAGCATAAACGTGGTCCGGATTATAATTTATTAACTCAGGGAGTTGTGAACATGTATGTACATAATAGGTCAAATCATTGCATAAATTGCAGACCCTAGGAATAGACGCTGGTTTAGGGGCCTCTACTTTTACTACGACCATAGCCTCGACTTTACATGTAAGAGAGTCCAGTTGGACTTTTAATTCGAGGCATTTAGGTAATTCAGGGATACCTCCTTTTCTAATGGGCCTACGATCACGAGAAGCAAAGTCCCATTGCTGGGATGCCTCATCATGTTTATCAAGAAATGTATATGCGGTAGTTTCGTCGATATCTTAGAATTTTCCTGAGCTATGAGCGTCAATTGATTTGCGGGTTGAATGAGTTAACCCGTGCAGAAATAATTAAATTAGTCTTCATTTCTCAAAACCATGATGGGGGCACCTTAATAATTTTTCCTTAAAACGTTCCCATGCATTGTAAAAAAATTCTTCGTCTTCTTGAAGAAAATCGGAGATATCACGTTTTAAAAGGCCAGTTTTTTGCATGGTGAAAAGCTTGATTTAAAACTTCTATTTAAGGGAGCCCCACTTGTCAATTGACTCGGATAGTAGCGAATTTGTCACGCCCCAAAATCCAGTAATCGGTAGCTTGACCAATTACTAGATTCTAAGATGTACAGGTCGGGGAATTCAAAGATTCTACCCCACAAATTGCCAAGCCGTAGACAAATTCTGGACCAGCTATTCACGTATAACAATAATCATCAGAGTAAAGAAATAACAATACAACAATATAACAATACAAGGCAGAAACAAAAGACATATATATATATATACAAAACATGTCAAAACGTGATACAATATCTCGAATACAAGCTCAGCTACATATGCTGAAAACACCTACAAAATCTAGAATTGAAAGAATCTGTAGCGGCAAAATAAGTCTCAGGACCGGCTAACCACGCGGCAGTCCAAGCTACTCAACCTCTAAAAAATGTTAAATACGAGAGTGAGCAAACAGCGAGCTTACTAATCCAACAAACTAAATAACTTAATAATAACAGGTACTGGAAAAAGAGTAGAGATGGGTGCGATAAAGAAATAAGTAACTAAACAGTTCTAACAATATAATCAGTAACCATTAATAAATACGAAATCAACACGGAAAGGAGGATTGACTTGATAAGAGAATGGAGAAAAGAGTTAATGCGGAGAGAGAATAGAGTGGATTTGAAAAGGGAATAAAGTTAAGAATATGAGAGGAGGGGATGATGATTTGATATGCAATGCTATGACGTGAAGTGATGACTAGGATAATCCCATACTTATCCTAGATGCAATGATATGATATGATGAGCGGGGATATTCTCATAAATATCCCCTAATATTAAAATGATGAAGCTAATGTCTGAAGCTATCTTAAAGGGATTCGGTAAAGGGATACACTGGTACAAATTGTTAAAGATCGACCAAGCTAGGATGGTCGCACTTGATCATAGTGGATGGGTGGATCAAACCCGCGGAGCATCATGTCCAAAACATTTTAAGGAATTTCAACCTCAACGAGGCTAAGTTTGGGATCACCAGGACTCTGTCTCATACCAATCCACACTCCGCAGTGGTTTTTCTAGGTATGATAGTGTCGTTCCCAATCTCACCTGTGTATTTTATCCCGATCTCGCGGACTCCTTGGATCCCGTCGGAGGTCAAACGAAGCGAAGTGTTTGTGTATCCAATCTCAATAAATTGTGCAAAAAATGCGTTAAGTTGTTATGTGTAATCGGTGCCCAAGCACAACACAGTTGCCGCTAACCTGGCAACCCAAACAAGATCGATAGAGACTCTGTTGCACCAACTCTGCATAGCAGAAACAGCAACCTAACCGTCGCCTACATCCAAACCAACAATCTCTTAAGGCTGGAGGGGGCATTCCTGGGGAACCCACGGGAACGCTAGCCCAAACCACCGCCAACTAATCTCAGGTCCCATACAAGCCAAAGCCAACTCCAAAATCAATTACAACCCAACCACCACTAACTAATCCAGGTCCCATACGAACCAAAACCAACTCCAAAATCAAGTTATCACCCCAACTACAGGTTAATAATTCTAGCAAAATAATTTCTAAATTAAACTATCGTTAAATACAACCCATCTCTAAGTTCAATACAACTCTCTAAAACAATACTCAGAACTAGTAAAGAAACTTAGTAATGTTAGAATATAAACTCGCCTGATAATAATCCAAGTCCGGCGGAAATTCTAACTCGGAATGTCCACAGAACTCTTGAATAACCTAACGCAATCACTTAAAACAACAATCCACCAAACAATTAAGGAAACGGCAATAAAGCCCAAACCCTAGAAATTAACCTACGCCAAATCAAGCAAAATTGACGGAAGGGAAACAAGAATCACTTACCGAGGATAGGAGAGATGATTGCGGCGAAGCTCAGCAAGGATCCGCGAGCGATGGGGAAGATTGGGTGAAGAGTATTGAGGTGAGGGGATTAGGTTAGGGAGAGAAGAGGATGATGATAAAGATGAGGAGGTGATGAATGGAGGTGATGGGGATGATTGGAGGTGAAGAATCCTCTCACTAGAACTCTCTCTCTCTCTCTCAAATCGTCCTAAGCAGCGCCTCACAGAAAAGCCAACCAATAGAAATGTGGAAGAAAGACTTAAGTAGTTGAAACAAACGAAAGTCATTCAAACGAGTTCGAAAGTCGCTCGAACGACTAAGACGTCTTGGGCAAAATTCCAGGAGGCTAGTCAACTCGTTCGAACGATAATAAATCTCGTTCAAACGACAATTCTGTCCAATGGCCAAAACGTCTAGAAGACGCAGAAAATGATCAGAAAACACAAAGATTCGTTCGAACGACTAGGAACCTCGTTTGAACAACAATTTAGGAAATCTACTCTGAGGTCCTCCTGAACCCCACACACAACACCATGACCCTCAGAAGACTGGAACCACCAGAACAGCCACCACAAAGGGTTTCCAAGGTCTAATACTACCTCTATCGCTGAACGGCCACCAGAACTCCTAAAACCCTGAAAAGAAATCTAACTGCAAGAAACTTAACCGGAAGGAATAAAATGGATGGAAAGAGTCCGATGACGGTCTGATAGGCGTTGAGAAATCAGGGGTAGTTAATCCCTATTTTCCCACCCCAGAACGAAAATCAGAAATGCCAGAAACGTCCAGAATCAAAAACACTATAACCTATGCGAAGGAGAGAAGCGGAAAACCCCTTTCGGATATAGAAATCGCTTTCCGAACACACACCACACAATCAAACTAAAACGCCAAAATACCAAAACCATCAAACCACTAAAACTCTACCAAAAAGTAATCAATACCAAACCTGGCACTAAGAACAATATAGATGTATTAAGGATAGGAGAATATGCAGATGTGTGATGCAAAAGAATATGCAGAAGTTAAAGAATAGGAATATGTTGATTTGGAATATAAAGAGTACTAATAAAAAATTAAAATACGGGTCATTACAGAATTTAGCCAACGTTTTGCCTCATCTTTTTGAGATAATAGGAAAAGGAGTAAATAAATGTACTCCATTGTTATGCCTTTACATCAAAATGTTTGGCAGATAGACTCAAATTTATCAATATGTAAATATGGGTCTTGATTATCATGTCCATGAAAATATGGGATTAGGATCAAAATCAAAGGCCTGATATCGAACTGGGTTGCCATAATTACTGGCAACTTAATGCATTTGGGCAAGTTTTCTGAAACAGGAACAAAAAGCTCCCTCAGTGACTTGTTACCCATTGGTTCATGAAGAAATTCATTTTCAGTTTCAAGGTCGTATATGGCCTAAAGGTCTTCCTGTTGAACTTGGTTAGCCGTATTAACTATTTTAGGAATCGGTGGTATATCAATGTTTTTCCTAATCTAATCGTACTTGGGCATGTACTAATGAAATAAAATAGAATTGCAAAATTCAACAGGAATTTAAAAATACAATTTAAAATAAACACATCATCGGTTTTTAAAGTTAAATTAACTAAGTCAATTTTTAATCTAGATGTTAATCAAACTAGGTAGGTCGGGCTGGTGTGTGATTCCTAACACGAATGCTTAACTATACTAGCAACGGTCTTAGTGTTTGAGCATCAGTCCTCATACCCGTGTACCTCGCCTTATCGTACATGACTCACATGAAATGGTGACATCGCTTAACAACCGATGGTTCACGGCGCTTGGCTGAAGTGGTTCCTATGAATTCGTGTTGGTACCCAGTCCAGTACCTCTTAATTCCTCAAGTGATGAAATTACTTGGAAATCTTACTAATAGCTTTTTAAATTATAATTAAATTTAAAGGCTGGGACAACTATGAATGTGTGATACAAATTTCTCCGCATCCCTAGGTGGGAGGTCCCACTCGCTAAAGATTCGTTTGGGCAATGAAATCTCGCAGAAGAACCCTAGCGGTTAAAGCCTTTACTATACTAAACATGGAGCTAAAATTGAATCACGATAACAGGTCAATCCAAACACAACAAATTTTTTAATTTAAGAACAAGGTGTATTTAAACAGTCTGCACTACTTATTTTCCTAATGCTGGGGCGGAGCGGTGATGAACCCCTTTTATATGTCAAGTTTTAAGAAATGACCAATCTGCGGGAAGTGTTTCTTGGAGAAGCTGTGGCCGCCCCTTCACATAGGGGGCAAAAAAAGGAAATGCTCCTTCACTTAGGGGGCGCAAGAAGGATTTAAAGATATGCTTCAAGCTTTTCCCATTTACCATTTTTCTTTCACTTTACGTTCCTTTACAATTTCCAACCGTGATGACCATAAATGCGAGAAGTATACTGTTTTGACAACTACTCCAAATCCGTGAACGAATACTATGTTTACTATCCCAAATTATCAAAACAACACCTACAAAAACCACAAAAGTCACAACTTTAATTATTACTTAGTACATAGATTGAAGAAAAAAAATTGCATGATAGTAGGCATGAAACTAAGGATTACATGGAACAGATTAATTAGTGCACATTAAAGAGATGTAGCTCAATCCAATATTGATACGACAAAAATAAAGCTTTGAAATATATTACTAACCACAAGTTTGTTCAACTTAAACTAATCATAAATATGTTAAGTGGTCGGTAGCTTCTCTATTCTTTTCTAGGGTTTAAAACTTTGGAAAGTGCTAGTTTGTGTAGGTCAAAGTTTGGTTTGGTAGTTGATGTACTCCTTCAAATCAATGTGTGAGCCGAAATTAGGAAGAAAAACGAGTCAAAAGATTGACGAGATCGAATAACAGCAAAGTAAAACCAAAGCTCACACAACAACAAGAAATTTATCGACTAAATTATTATTTTTTAAATCAAAAAGAAGAATTAAATAAAATAGTTAAAGCGGAAAAATTAATTTCTAATAGACCATTGTCAACCCGGCAACGACGCCAATTTTGATGCGTGAAAAACTCAGTCTTTAAATACCCCACTCAAAACTATGAGTGTCGTAATATAATAAGGGTAATCGGGGGTCGAATCCACGGGGAGTAAACATATTAAGCATATAATCTCCTAATTAACGAATCTAAACTAATTTTGATAAAAAAGTTTTAGACTAAAACATAAATCTAAATTACTAATTTTCGGTATGATTATAAGGAAAAGAGCCTAGGCTTTGGATCACCTCTGACTTAGTTTACTAAAACGATATGAAAACGGCAACTTCTATCCACATGAAATAGCCATGGCTAGGTCTATTTAGGTCTAAGATCTAGGGTTTGTGGCTAAAACCCTAGGTAAGAACTTCATTATTTATAGACAAACGGATCTAAGGTTTATAAACTTCTTTCCGTGGTTAGGTGGAGATTATTAACCTTACTGATCTAGAATTCACTTTGAGCGTAAAAACAACCGAATATGGCTAATTAGACATCTTCTTCATATCAGTAGTAACTAAGAGTTGTCAGAGCTTGATCAACTCTTTGTAATTACAAATTGGAGAATTGAAGATTAATTCTAAATCTAAACTACTATTAATATCAATTTAGCTCACTTCACTGGAGGTTTAATCCTTAGCCTAAGCAAAGGAGACTAGCTCTCCATTAATGGTGTTGATCATAGCATAAATTAAACACATAAAATAAAAGAGAGAAAAAGAGAAAGATACTAAAATAACGCAAGCTTTATTCCTTCTTGAGATTAAGATGTGAAAAATACATAGAATTGTTCTCCTATATATAGGTGATAAGAGAGACTTGTTTACAATTCTAAAACTTTATCCCTGAGTAAAGATAAATCATATTTTAGATAAATTTTATCTCATGTTAATCCTTGTAGAGTCCTTCATTATCTTTATTTTATTGAGTAAACCTACAAGTACATTGAATGTAAAAATTTTCCATATACCTGAGAGACTGTTGGAAATGCTTAAGCTCTTTTTCTACTTAGTAGCTCCAACATTGATAAGTACCTGAAATTAAGAAAATGCTACTGCCATTAGAAAATAATAAATCAGTATTAACAAAACGATACTTTTAGGCGTACTAATCCTACGTATTTCTACGTCTATCATAGTCCTAGGGATAAATTAATCTTAGAAGTTTTCAAGTGCAATCGCATCAACAACCTTTCTATGAGACTCAACCTATAAACAAGTTATAAAAGGGGTTAGTAGGATTAACATCCTAAATTGGAGCCATGGAAGCTAAACCACATAAGTACTTAAGGAAGTCTAACACATTTACTAAACATAGGCATGGATATATTGGAGGAGTGATACCTCACTAGAAAGACCTACCTTTCTAGAATTCGGTGTTTCGCAGAATTTAGTGTATCACCATGATTTGTAGTAGAAACATCAAAAACTAAGGTTATCTCATATGATAGGCAAGTCTAAAATATTCAAAGATTATCACAGTAAGAATTTTGTTTAAAACTTTAGGCACAAATCATTATTAAGAAGAGCTAGAATAATGCAAAATATGTTACTTTTCGAGTTCTCGTAGTGGGTAAGCTTAAAGTATTTCTTCTTAATTCGAATCTTCATTACTTGATCAAATCCTTCGCCATCTGTTTCTGCAAATCTGAAACTAGGTGTCAAAAAATTATTATACATCATGTAATTTTGAAAGGCGTAAATAATATATTGAAATTGAAGATAGTAGCAAACATGTAATTTAATACTTAGTACATGAGGGAATTTAGAATCAATATTGAACTGACGATCTTTCTATTATACAAAAGTAAATACAAATAAAGAACAACGAGGAAGTTATTCATCATCACCTGTACCATAACTAGAGAGGATATTGTAAGAAAGTACAGTAATATATGAGGTTTGACTAAAATGTAAGAGAGCATCTAAAGATTTATACCCATGGAGCATTCTATAGGCCTTCCCACTACCTCGTGTCTTACTACAGCAACCTGCCCCACTACTGCCACGGGAAGAATATGCACTCCTCTGTAATCTGTGCCTAGTCTGAGATGAGACATGAGCCTAGACATATAAGGAGTCACCTACTAGACCTAAGCATAAAGAAAGAGGAATCTATGAAGCAAGCCATCTCAAAGTAAGAGGCAAAAAGGAAAGGTTATTGGTACAAGGCGAATGGTGGGATCGGTAGGCTCATTAGGAGCACTCCGTTTCACGGGGGAAGATAACTGCTAATGAGAACATTCAGTGGGTTTGTCTATAGTAGCCGGTTGGGGCGAATAGCGTCTTTCATCTTTAAGTTGGCTATAGTGGCATTGTAGGATGTGACAACCTTCCCTTCTATATACTGAGGTTTTCTCTTAGGTGTTTGAGAAGCAACCTTCCCTACAATAGAAAGTAACTAAGATTGTTTCACAATGAATCAAACGCCCTACGACAGAAGTAATTATGTTTAAGAAGCATTATGCCAAGCATTATATCCAAATCTATATTTAAGGACATATTAACAAAGTTGGTTTTCTTATTCTAGGGGGGATTCCTCAGTAAGTTTTACTCTTATGAACCCAAATCTAAGAATAAGAAAAAATAAAGAGCAGACCCTAAGAGCAAACCAATGTTGCCACATGATCCTTACGCTTGGCATTACATCACTAAGAGGTTCCCTTACTCATACTCTTATGATTCCTTTATAAAAATTTATACCCACTAGTGTCCTTACTTTACAGTTTTTACTGGTTTGTTAACTTGCATTACATCACTATAAGCAAAATCTAAGATCAACCAAACAAATGTTGCTAAAAATGAAAAATTAATGGCAATATATAGCCTAAAAGAGACTTAAAGAAATGCCCTCTTAGACATGAATCCATCAGCAAGCATTAGAGAAGTCAACAATAAAGGGAAACATTGAGTAGGGAGATTAGTACTTATTCAGCCCCAACGCAATATCAAGTCGGCGATAGATGTAGTCATGATTCATCTTCAAATTCAATAAGCAATCAACATACATATTACCCCTTCAATTGGGTTCTTCACACAAAATTTATGATGTGAGAGAGGGAAGATACATCAAACATCAAAAAGACAATTGCTATTGAAATAGATGGAAACCAAAGAGTCGGGTTTGCGAAATACGGTCCTCAACATCTTCGAAGCTCCATCTGTTCAAGAGATTGTTATCGTTTTGAAGGGTGACCTCCATGGTTAGATATTGAAGTGAAGAGAGATTGAGATAGATAATATGAGCATTCTACTTCTAGTCATATTAGATAGTACAAGCATTCTACTTCTAGTCATATTTCTAATCCAATTAAGAAAGTTTTTTTATTTCCTAAATACTCAAATATAATCTATCTTAATTTGAAATAAAAATAAGGTAGAATACAACGAATTAAATCAAAAGATTACATTCAAAATTGTGGAAGATCTTTGTTGCCTTATGATACTTCATCACTTTCAATAATAAAAAATCTATTGTCTCTAAAAGTGAGTCATTTCATATTCACATGAAAACTCCCTAATTGTTTAACCAAAATGTGGCCTAACGCGGTTTTCCCCGCCATTTTAAGTAATTGGTAAGAATCCCCAACTTACATTTCCCATCTGCAACTTAAGGACTTTTCTTCAATGCATTTAGGCCCAACCTAAGTGTCATGCTAAAAGAGAACAAGCGTCCCATTTTGCTGATTTTTAATTCAAAAGTACAATCTTAGATAAAACTATAGATTTATAGATGATAAACTAAATGCTATTATTTTAAGTCAATGATTGATCATACTTGCAAAAATCTACCGGTGGTGTGAGATTGAAATGTCGGGAAGTTAGATTCAAGGCTAGATTCCAATAACGTGTTTGCTCCGTCTGTTGTGCTTGAATGAACTTTAGTTGAAGTGCTCAGTTGTTTGACAATCTGGTTGCTATGAGCGTCTGAATTCTGAAGGCCTAAACTCTCGAGGAACTATATGCCCAGATAATATACACCTATAAGAATTAAAGAAGGAACCTATATTAGGTAAACTCTACAGAGAAATAATGAAATTTGACTCAAAGAATCCAAATTACTATGACCTCCAGAACTTTATAAGACGTAGAACTATAGCAAAGCATTAAGATGACCTAAAACTTGGCAGGCTTGACTAGCTCGAATACCAAAGCATCTCCCTCAACGAAGTTGTGACTGGTGGAGAATGCTTTCTATCCAGTAGAAAATACCCTTCTAGGCATGCCTAAACATTTAACTATGCACGATTCTTGATTTTCGTGTCGACTAAAGTAACCACCGCGTCCTCTTTCGGTAGGTTAAGTAGGTGTAAATGGCATAATTGTCTAGTAGGATTCTATATATAAAATTACAAGAGATAAGATTTTATATAACATTCAATATGTTATGTTTAGCTACTTTCAACAAATTTTAATGCCTGATTCAATATCAATCATACCAGCAAAAAACCGCCACTAACATGTGACGGTACTACAGATTTTACGAAGCTAGGGTTCTTTGGGTCTAGATTTTGTTGAAGTTCTATTGCTCGGTCTTTGGCGCATTCTTCAACTGAACAAGACACCCTTCTATTATAGATTAATAATAAATATTAGTGGAGACGGCATAAGGAAAAATTGAGAAGACTCTAAAGTCATCAAAACATAAATATAGTAAATTTATTGAGATTGTGGAGCACTCAGTATGATCAACAACAATTTGTGAAGGGGAACTTAAGCTTAGGAGCAGCAATTGTTCAAGGGTTGAAGAAGGGGAGAAGCTTTAACCTGGAGAATTGGTTAGAACACTTTATAAGGATTGTGCAGGGATTCCAACGCAGGGTTCTGAGGGTGATATAAAGAGGGAGAGAGTAGTGATGAAGGTGAATTTTTCCATATGATTTGGAGCAAAATTCTAAAATAATGATGTCTGCCTGAATAATTAGCCAATTTCGGCAGATCAATTGCCATTTTGGGAGTGTTAGGTAAGTCAAAAATTTTGTATTGAATCTGACGGCTGAGACTCAATTTTAAAGCCTAGGATAGATTCGAGCAATCTAAATAACCATTTACTCACGAGATTTGGAAAACGAAGGGCTTGGATAAGAAATTGGCTGATGAGTGATTCCTTTAGGTGTATAGAGTAGGTAACATCTAATTGCACCAAGATACGAAAAATTGGTTACTAGAAGCCATATTTTTAGAAACTAGACTAGGTCAATCACTGATTGAGTGCTTAGTAATATCCTGAAAGTTAGAGTGTACGTATTCAGAAATCACTCTAAGTCGTATCTGAATTAGTCAATGTTTCGTTTTATCTCTAACCCCCAAGTTAGAATAAATAGTATATAGGGGCATACAGTGTTTTAAAATTCTATTAGCATGCATAAGAGATTGGGTAAATTAAAACCTTATTTTATATCCAATATAAAATAAAATGTTGCAAATAAAATAAAATAATAATATGCTTAATCCTCTCTAACTATTTTTCCAAAATATCAAAAAAATAGAGTCGTCCTCCTAGAGGTCAATGCAGGAATAAAAAATACAAAAACAAAAAAAAAATCTTTTTTTAAAAAAAATAAAAAATTGGGGTCTAACTTAGTTTGGATCGGTTTGAACCGTGTTCATAACTAAATACTTGGTCTGACATGTCGCCATGACACGTTAGCGCCACGTCAGATCTATGAACCCCAAGTGTCACGTCAGCATATAGGACCCCAAGTACAATATCATAGAAGACACGTGCAAGTGTAACATCTTTTGGTGGGACCTCTAGTGCCGCGTTATCGATGCCACGTGACCTGCCACTTAAGCAGTTGTGGGATCTCCAATGCCACTTCAGCCTGCTACATGGCAGTGATACGTTAGCATGCAGGACCCTCGGTGCCATGCCATCAGTAATACGTGGGACCCAGGGTGCCACGTTGTTAATGTCACGTGCTTGACACATCAGTACTTTGTGGGACACTCCCTGCCATATTAGTTAGTAGGGTTTACCACGATAGTACGTGTTGGACCCACTAGCTCAGCCTGTATGGTGTATACATCAGCATTGTGCGTCCTCGCAGTTTGATGACATCATCAAGCTTGAAACCCTAGGATGACGTCATCCTTATGTCAGTCGCCATAAAATAAATTTGACAGATTCGTTGTAATTTTCATTGTTTTTACGACCAATTTCCCGTCGATCCGTTTACTTCTAAGAGGCATAAAATTTATGTTTACGACCATTGGAATACAGGCTACACAAAAAAATTACACGTGCAGTCTAATAATGTCAAAAGTAGCAATAAAATATCTTTCAAAGCAAATCTTAGAAAAAAGGTAAAATTTTGGTATATAATGTAAAAATAAGGCCTAAAAAGGTCTAATTTTACCCTAATCAAATCTAAACAATCATATACATATAGATCTAATCATATGTTTATCCATAAGCTACTATAATCAATATAAAATTTTGATTATACCTATTCACAACGCAATATAATTCGTAATAGTGAGAGAGGGGGATATCCAATTAATGATCCAAATAGTTCCTCGTAGAGTCGATGCTTATAACGTGTTGAGATCAAAAGCAAACCATGATCTATCTAACCATGCACACACAACACATTGATATAGAGAGAGTTTTGGCTTTCATTAGAACTTATGAGGTTACAAAAACATAGCTCTTTTTGGGATATAAAAAGAAGCCTCTAACACTTTATAGGGTTAGGAGTCGGTGGGCCACCCTAAACCCAGTTCGTGTTGGTCCCAACTGAATGGTTCCTAACAAATTTAGTTATATGAGAACATTAGGTAGTGAATAAGAAAATTATTGTATCCCCATTACTTTAAACATGTCTAGAAAGCAAATGATTATGAGATATAGAAAGGCGCTGAATTTTAATAAACTTATCCCTTAAGAATCTTAAAAATAACAACATTTTATCGCGATCGGGAAGGCTCTCTTTGATGCTAGGAACTTCCTTACAATTTTTAGTCCAAGCGAATAATCGAGGGAATGTGTGGGCTTGCAAAGCATTAACTTAACTTATCTCTTCAACCACCCCCCAACCAGTGAGCAATATTTCCTAAGGCTAAGTATGCTAACCCGATTGTATCTCCCCCAAAATAAATAGTTAGGCCTAGCTTGTCTTTAAGGGTTTTCAATATTTCCAAGTTTTCTTCTACGGCTTTCTGTATCTCGTCTTCACGTAGACTTCAAAACAACTTGTAGACAACGTTCTGCAGGGAAAAAGATATTTGGTGCATAGTAGAGTGAGGACGTTTTTAGATTAAATATTTAAAAATACTATGAAAAAAACATATATGATATAGCATATCCCTAGATAGGACGTTTCTCACTGTAATTGGCCCCTCCCTCTTTAGTTCTAGAAATAGAGGCTCCATTTAGTTTCTCTAGTAGTTAGTTTTGTTTTTAAAAAAGTTCCAATAAAGTAAAATTAGGGTTCCTCAAGAACCCAATTTTTTCCCCCAATTGAATGTACTAGTGTCCTTCGTGATTAATAGGCTTTCGCGTAATTAGTTTACACTAAAGTGTTATCAAATCGACCTTTCAATCCTTCGATTCGACGAGATGAATGCGAGATACGTGTTTCTTTTAGAACTCGTGAGCGCCCAAACCGAGTTGCTCCAAGCAAACATACAAACTTGCGGAGATGAAAATCGGTATGGTCTACCCCATTAAATCCATGCCGTTGAGGAGTTCTTCGACGTCCCTGACGTTACAGATCGATACGAATTGCGTGAGCACGTCACGGCCACAACAGCTTGAAATCCCTACAAATTATCGGTGTTACTGGCTATCGGAGAGGATGTGGTCCCGACTACCAAAGTAGAGGTGGGAACCTCGAAATCAGTTGTGCTTGTCGTGAGATAGTTCGTGAGAGAAACGAACTATGAGTGTATTCCCTTTGACCCGCATGATTTGGGTCCAAAACCCAACCGAAAGTGCCTGGTCTAGGATCAAGCGCCTGGGCCCTAGCCCACAATTATACTTCAACAAACCCATACCCAAACTTGGGCCCGTACCCAACCCACTTTTCCAACTGCTGAATTTTTTTTTCAAAGTTTTCAAATTATAGGAGGCCCGACCATACATGTCCCGACCTAGATAGTTCCCATGAAAACAAAACAGGGCCGATCTCCATCATCGCGCCACTCTCAATCACTGAGCCTGCCTCTCTCCGTGTTACGGGTGGCCACAGCGCCATCACCGGCACCACCGATACTACGGTCCCAACCGATGCCAAAATAGCAAGATGAGCTCAGCGGTCACATCAAACAAATCCCTGACTTCTGTACTGCTGTTCACAGCCTACCCTTATGCACTTCAGTGAACAGGACACTAAAATTTGACCCAGCGAACCCAAATTATTGGCTGCATAACAACATTTTTTGTACCTGGTGCATCGCAAAGGGAAGACTATGTGAAGTAATTCTTGATTGTGGGTCTAAAGAGAATTTAATGGTCTCGAAGTTAGTAGAGAAGCTAAAGTTAGAGACTTTTCCAAGTACTGAACCGTTTGATCTTATTTGGCGCTTTCCAGGACAAGGAAAGCATTCTGAAGAAGAGTGCATTTTGACATTCACGATGGGTAACATTTATGAAGATATCATCTGTGCTTCAGTAGTTGATATAAATAATTTTCATATCCTACATGGGAGGCCTTAGATGTTTAATGGGAAAATTAAATTGTTATGATGGGGAGACGAATACCTTTAGCTCCCTCCAAGACTTATATTAGCTGTGAGATGAGAGACTGCCAATTTGATCGTCGATGCTCGATCTCAAGGTAGGGCATATCCCCTTGTCAGTACGAATTCATGAAACCCTACACCTATTCCTCCTTGTTTACAATCTATTGTTGTAGATTTCAGTGATTTTTTTTTGAAGGGTAAGCTGGGGTTGAAAGTAGACCCCCTACTTTATAGAACTACTAAAGGAATATACAAAAGAGAACCCCTACATAAAGGGAGTTCTAAAAAAAGAAGAGAAAACTAACAACCAAAAATCAACCGTCAAAAGGAACTACAACTAACTAACCTACAATAAACGAGATACCAGCCTCACTAGCTCTGTACAGGAGTCTGCATCTAAACTCTAAAGTAATACTTGCCAGAGGCATCTTCCTGGATATATTTCTTCATATCCTTGTCAAATTGGTCTGGTGACAGCTCCAAGTATCCTTCAGGAGGTCTAATCTTTGTGAGATGATCTACTATTCTATTACACTCCCTATAGACATGATTAAATTGTATAGGGGTAAAGGATATCATTAGTCTTTTAATACACTCCACAAGTCTTCTTTCTCTCCAAGGTGGTTCTTCTTCACAGTAGGTAAGCAAATGAATTGCTATCTTTAAGTCTTAATAAACCATAATTTTCAGAATACAGTGCTTGATAGCCAGCTTCAACCCATACTCAATACCTTCAAGCTCATGAATAGTGATTGATTTTAGTGATGTTTGTAAGGAAGATCCAGATAATGTATTACCTCCCCTACATAATATACAACATGTTATTGATTTTATTCCTGGGTCCTCACTCTAAAATTTATCCCGCTACCAGATGGTACCTGCAAAGCATGTAGAGTTACAGAAATAGGTCTCTGAGTTATGTAACATGGGTCAAATTTGAGAAAACATATCACCATGTGCAGTACCAGCTCTTCTAATTACTAAAAAGGATGGCAACTGGTGGATGTATGTTGATAATAGAGTTATCAACAAGATAAAAGTTAAGTACCGTTTCCCGGTTGTACGGTTAGAGGAAATGATTAATAGCTTGCACGGTACCTGAGTGTTCTTCAAACTCGACCTTCGCAGTGGGTACCACCAGATTCGTATGAGGCTAGGTGATGAGTGGAAAATGGCATTCAAAACAAAGGATGGTCTATTCGAGTGGATGGTCATGCCTTTCGACCTATCTAATGCTTCGTCGACGTTTATGAGGTTGATGACTGAGGCATTTCCCAACTACATCCATAACTTTGCTATTGTATACATCAATGATATTCTGATCTACAGTAAGATAGAGGAAGAACAATTAAAGCACATCGTCTTGGAGTCCTCCAAGATAATAAGCTATTTCTTCAGGTAAAGAAGTATTATTTCATAGTTGACTCAGTAGAGATTTTAGGATTTGTGGTGTCAGCTAACGGCATATGGGTTGACGACAACAAGGTTTAAGCTATCAGGGATTGGCCGGTTCTAGCATCGACTTCACAAATTTGGAATTTCCACAGGTTAGCTACGTTTTATAAGAGGCTTATTCTGGGTTTTAGTACGATTATGACACCAATGAATGATTTGATGAGAGACATCGTATTCCTATTTTGCAGCGATTACGGATAGGTTGATATCCGCTCCCATTCTTGTGCTACCCGACTTTACACAATTGCTCTATGTGCACATAGATACGTGCAAAACTGGTATTGTGGCAGTTCTTTCTCAAGGAGGGGAGCCAATTACGTATTTCACTCAAAAACTCTCAGGTCCACATTTACATTATTGCACTTATGACATTGAGCTTCTTGCAATTGTTCACTCACTAACTCATTGGAGGCACTATTTGGTACACAGGGAGTTTATTCTCCACACATATCATGATACATTAAACCATATGCCCAGTAAGCCGCGGGTTACTTCTGATAGACAGGTGAAGTGGTTCAACTTTCTCCAAGACTATACGTTCAACACTCAACATTTCAAGGGGAAGGAGAACATGACCAAAAATGGTTTGAGTAGTCTCAATGAAGTTTTAGTTACTCTTACAGCTTTGGCATTTGGGTTTGAAACATTACATGATCTATATGCTACAGATGAGTTCTTCGGTCCTATTTTTGGTGACTATCTCACACAGGAGGGTGTGAGAAGTGGGGAATACTCTATAGAGGATGGGTATTTGTTCCATGAGTTTACTCTATGCATCCCTACATCTTCATTTCAAGATTGTGTCATAGCTGAGATACATAGCAGGAGACTTGGTGGTCATTTTGGGTGGCCAAGACGATATCGTCTATGGGAGACCGGTATTTTTGGCCTAGCATGCGGTATAAAGTCAACCAGTTCATTCAACGATGCTATACTTGTCAAACAGCCTAGGGTACTCAACAAAACACTGGCCTATACGCATCCTTACCCATTCCTGAAGCCCTATGGCGAGATGTCTTTATTGATTTCGTGACGGGATTACCAATAAAAGCAGATAGTCTTGATTCTGTTTTTGCTGTCATTGCCAGGTTCTCCAAGATGGTACATTTTATTTCCTATTCTCAAATAAATGATGCCTCTCATGTTGCTTACTTGTACTTTTGGGAGATTGTTTGTTTATATGGTATTCCACGGTCAATCATGTTGGATAGAGATATCCACTTCACGTTTCATTTCTGGTAGTCATTGTGGGACAATCTACGTTGCAAGTTACAGTTTTCCACAATATTTTATCCTCAAGCTAATGGACATATAAAGTTCGTTAACATAAGTTTGGGTAACCTATTACGAGCCACGATTGGGGTAGCGCAGAGGATTGGGTGTTTGCCCTTACTTAAGCAGAGTTTTCTTTTAACAATTTTGTCAACAGATTGATGGGATTGTCTCCATTTATGATTGTCCAGGGGCAATCACCAGATATATTTCTAAATATTGCACCTATACCCCCAACGGTCCCAGTTTCGTCCTCTGCTGCAGAGTTTGCTATTTCGATACAGCATATCCATAGCAGTGCACGCACACATTTAGCAGAGACATATGCTTCCTATAAGGCAAAGGAAGATACACGTCATCGATATGTCAGTTTTTAACTAGGCGATTTGGTTATGATGTATATTGAGAAGGAACGTCATTCTGGCATGGGTTCCAAATTTCCCTCTTTGGCGAATGGGTTCTTTTCATATTATTTAGCGTATTGGGGAGAACGCTTACAAGTTTGATCACCAGCGGCATATGCAATGCTCTCACGCTATTAATGTGAGTCTCCTTTCTTCTTTTGTTGGCGATCGCATACCGCCTATTACTTTACCGATTCATCTTCTACAAAAATATGAGTTTGATCGTATTGGCATTATCTAAGAGAGGAGTACAAATGTGATGCATAATTGAGGTGTATATTATAATGGCCTAATTCCATAGCTCGAAATAGCTCAAAATTAGCTCTTACACCAAATGTACTTGTGACAAAACTAATGTAAAATAAGAAATGACACAGGTGATTTAGCATAGAAAATTTTTGAATAGGTAAAAAACCATAACCACGAGTTAAGGGTTTTAATAATAGTAACTTTTATTGCTTGAGTCTGATATCTTATTTCAAGTGATCTCTCAAACTAAAAATACAAGATCTTGTAAGAAGTTTTGTGGTATTTAGAATCAATTAATTGTTGTGTTAGAGTCTAGAAAATCTTGCTTTTCTTGGTCACTATCTCTTCTGGAACTTTTTTTTTAAATAGACCTTACCCGCAGCTCGTTATCGTGCTGACGCATATTCTCCGAATAATGAGGAAAGTAGTGGTTGACTGAGAAAATGTTTAGTTCGTGGGAAATAGGTGTCTGTAACTTTTTCATGTTCTTCTGTTGTACTCGATCAATATTCTTTACCAGTTCGTGGTCTAGGTGTTAATGCTGACTGTTTATGTCACGTGTGAAATCTTCGAGTCTAATATGGATGTAGTTTAAATTTTGGATAAGTCAAAGAGTAGGCCCCTCCAATCGCCCCCTCGCTACTGAAGGCACGAGTGGCTTTGGTCATGAAAGAACCTATAGACTGGTGGTGTTGGAAGTTGAAAAGATATAACGTTTTGGTGAAAATTGACTGGTCGGATATTCGGTATGTATTTATGGTGGGATGTATCTGCATTGAATAATGATAAAAAGGATTGATGTACGCTACGCTTGGGGTTTTGAGACTGGTTCTACTTTAAATAATGACTACTTTGGAAACGTGCATGCGCATTAAATGCAATTTTTATATAAATAGTACATGTACTGTAGATTTTGGCAAAGTATGTTGTTTTTAAAAAATTCTTTAGAGATTTTAAGTTGCAATGGCGAAGACCAGGCGAATGGTTTATAAAGAGTGAGTTTTTACAGAATTATAGAGGCTAAAGTTGAGATACTTCGGGGATCAATATGTTGAGATGCCCACACCAATTCCTGTACCACTGATGTATCACGGCATGTCGCAGGATGAAGTGGCTGATGCTGAGGAAGATTTTTACTATATGTGGAGAATTCATTACGTGGTCTTGACAAGCGAGGCACGTTGGAGGTGTCTCCGTATCCTTGCGGAGGACAAGGTTGAGGAGATAGATGTAGAGGATGGTGTACCTGCGAGGCAGTATCGCCGGTATCATGGGAAGGACTGGAATCTAAGATAGGACTCCTTTTCTTCTCTATCAACTCTTTGTTTGTGGGGGTTATGGAAGTGGAGGCAATGGTGGTGTACGAGTGAGATAGAGAATAAAAATCTTGCCCCTACACAATCATTGCCTCTTGGCGCTAAGAAGGCCTTCTATTTGAAGAGTTGGGTCAACTATTGGCACCCTTTCATAAATGGTATGAGGAAAGATGGATGCTTAGTGATTTCCAGCTCCAACTTTGCTTCAGAAGATTCTCGAAGTTAAACATCACTGAAAGACTTGTCATCTGTAAAGTACCTGAAAGACTTGTTATTTGTAAAGTACCTGAAAGACTTTTTATCTGCAAAGTATCTATAATTAATATTTGAAGTTAAACATCACTAAAAGACTTGTTATCTGTAAAGTACCTAAAGGACTTGTTATCTGTAAAGTACCTGAAAAACTTATTATCTGTAAAGTATCTATAATTGATATTAGAGCTTAATAAAAATGTTTCATTCAAACTCTATGTTGATAGATAGAATTAACTCTTGTGATTGAAGTCGAGCTATAAGAAATACTGATATGTATGATTAGAAGATGAAATGTAATATTTGAGATCTAACTAGAAAGTGTATTTTAGCAATCGAGCTGTGAAAACGTGTCTGTGAAATAGTGGATGTATAGAAATTTATTTCGAACTGAATAAATTATAAAATTATAGGTGGGTGGAGGGGGAATCATAGAAGATATAAAATTTGCTGGAATTAAAATTGTAGTAGCATATTTCCCAGATTCGACAAAGAGAAGCTAACGGAACTTAGTCGAAGACATTCCATTATTAGAAGGAGACAACTTTGCGGACTTCTTCTCGAATGATGTCCGCAAAAAAAAATGTACCATTTTGGTGGATAGCGGGAAAAGTTGTTGCTATGCTTGGTCAAATAGAGCCGTTATGAGTTCCGCAAAATTTGCCCGCTACCCACCAAAATAGGAAACAGTTTTTTCTTTTTGTAAACTGCCTGCATCGACTATAACTACTGGTGGAGAATGTGTTATTATGATCCGTAACTCTAATATTCATTAATTCTTACTTTTTTACCAAACAACAATTATAATAACTAACATCTTATTAGATTTTTCATCAAAACTCTCCTCGAGGTTGTGGTTTTTCTCAGACTTCACTGAGTTTTTACGTAAAATACTGTGTGTTAAGCTTATTATTGCATAATCCTAACTAAAGTATTGGTGAAGATTATCTTCCTAGTATTCACGCCATTATAATTGGTGCCGTCTATGAGAAAACCACATTTTTTTCTTTACCACCTGCGGCCCTAGACAATCCGATTACAAACATAAATCTCCAAAGTGCCTCCAGTACACTGAGGAGCTTCTAGATCAACCTAATACTAACAATAGTTGATCTACATAGTGTTGTAATCAAACTTTAGAAACATATGGAGATTAACCGAGTCTAAGGGCTTAAAGACAGCGAATCCATGCCCAAGTTCTTCAAGTTGAAAGAGACGAACGGAGAAAAGCCTTGGACCAACAGAGTCGGACACATCATAAAGAAATAGAGCATTTACGAAGACATCAAGGACAACTCACTGGCTGTCAAATGACACCTCCCCAGGCCCTTAAACTCGGTTAATCTCCATTTGTTTCTAAAGTTCGATTACAGCTACCTAGAGAGAAAACAAGCCAATAGAAGATCGAGTTCGAACTTCTTGATTCAGATCAAAGAATTCAGACAGGGCTTCTTAACATTTTGGACTCACTTCCTCTACATTGACAACTCTAGGAAGTCGTCGTACACGCCACCAAACATCCCCATCACCGGTAAGACAACTAATGAGAGACCGGCTAGGACCTGAAGGACAATGTGACTTTGATCCCCAAGTTGCCGCCACACAAAATACTCTAGATCAATTTATTACCTTAGATTAGCAATAGGATCCAAGCCATAAACTCTGACATTCCACGCCGAAAGTCTATTCTCGAGAGGATTGAGACGAACCCTATTTCTCCTCATCTAAAAGTCATTCCTATCCAAAAAAATTTATACATGTAGAAATTACATCAATATGCAGGCCTCACTGACCTTCTCACCCACGTCCGATACTTTAAAGCTGCAGTTGGGTTTTACTCCAAGCTCGATCACTTGCTATAAAGATTATTTAACATGAGCCTTAAAGAAGAACATCTCAGATGGTTCCATACTATTCTTGAAGGCTTTATCATTACATTCAGCCAGTTGTAGTGCCTCTTTGAGTCATACTTTGCTTAAGCTAAGGAACAAGAGATTACAGTAGATTCTTTGTTCTTTTTCGAGCAAGGTGCGAAAGAGACCTTGAGGAGTTCTTACAAGTATTTCCTACAGGAAGTACGAAAGATTGAGAATTCAAATCCCAAAATAATTGTTCCAGCATTCATTTCCACACTCTACATCAACTCTAAAGCTTGAGAAGAACTTACTTTGCACAAGTCCAAGACAGTAACAGAAATGATCGATGTTGTTAATAATTACATTAAATTAAAACGGTCCAAAAAGGATAAGATGAAAAGATCCTAATTCATCTACTCCAATAAAGCATTTTCATCACCACCTCCAAAGTCAACTAGTAATGGGACTCCTAAGCTGCGCTGAAGAAACGCCGACAACGTCAGGAAAGAGACAGAAAGCCATACAGACCCATCACAATCTTTTCTCCTATGATAACCACACTCTCTGCTGGCTTACCAATGATAAAGGGAGATGAATTGTATCGAGAGGCACAAACTATTCCTGATATACCCAATAAACATTTGTGCCAGTATCACAACATGCATAGCCACGAGGCTGACAACTGTTATTCTCTAATATGTATTTTTTATCGCATCCTACTAGCTAGAAGACATCACAACTATCTAGTCGACGTTCAAAAGTTCCTCGAGGAATTGACCAAAATAATAGAAGTTGAACAAGAGCAATGACAAGGCCATGCTCGCCATCATTGCATGATCAAAATTGAGAAAGGAAAGAAAAGAAAGAAAGACGATAGAATCGCATCATGCTGCAAGATGACATCGTCAGACAAATTAGTAAAGCTTCTTCCTAGCGCTGGCAAGGCTAAACATCCGTACCATATTTCTATCGAAGACTGCAATACTAGCCATGTCAAGTACCCTTATAATGATCCTTTGGTCATTATGTTCAAAGTAGGTTAGGACTACCTATACACACTTCTAGCTGATACAGGAAGCACAACAGACATTTAGTTCAAGAGGGCAATTGAGGTTCTAGGTCTCAAAGATTCAGTAAAAGCTTTAAAAATAACCATCACAGGTCTCAACGGTTCCAAAGAATCTACAACAGGAGAAATCACTTAGCCAGTTCAAGCGGGATCGGAAACCACTTTCATCAAATTCATTGTTATAGACGTTGAGCCAAAATATTTAAGAATTTGAGGTTAATTTTGCTACACTTAATCAAGGCAGTACCTTTGACATATCATCTAGCCTTGCAATTTCCAATAGATCACGGAATTTATAAAATCAAGGGAAGTCAAGCAGTTGTACGTATGTGCAAGAATACCACCATCAACTCTCACACTGTGAAACTTCTTAAAGCATAGAAATTACAGCAGGAAATACCCCCCACGCTTGAGCAACATGATGCTGAGGTGGTGGACTCCATTGAGCTCGATGGGCCCATGGGAAATACCTATATTTGCTCAAATCTATCATCAAAAGAAAAAGAAACCATGATCAGACTTCTGAAGAAATACGTCGACATCTTTGCATGGTCTTTTACAGAAATGCCCGGCATTGATCCCTCGATCGCATGCAACAAGCTCAACCTCCTTCCAGACAACAAATCAGTTGTGCAGGAGTGCCGCAATTTCCCCCCCCGTCTTTGCAAAGACGTAAATGTAGAAATTGATGAACTCCTTCATGTAGGGTCCATTCGAGAAGCAAAATATCTCAAATGGGTTTCTAACATAGAGGTTGTCCAAAATAAGAATGGGAAAATCATAGTCTGTGTCAACTTTATAGAGCCTAACAAGTTCACACTGAAAGATAACTTTCCTCTCCTGCTGATCCCATAACTTCTCAACTCTCTAGCAGGGTACGAACTTTTCCCATTGATGGATACAGCCTCCAATTACAATCAAGTTTCTCTTATCGAAGAAGACTAAGAAAAAACAACATTTGTCACAGAAAGAGGACTTTACTGTTACATAATAATGCCTTCTGAATTAAAGTATACAGGAGCCACTTATCAACGCTTGGTTACTAAAATGTTTAAAGATCATTTGGGAAAAATCATGGAGGTATACATCGATGATATGATCTGTAAAAGCTTAAAGCGAGAGGATCATTGCACCAACCTACAGACCATCTTCGACATCCTACATACTTACCAAATAAAACTCAACCCAGAAAAATGCCAATTTGGTATTGCGTCGAGTAAATTTTTGGGTTATTTTGTAAGTGAAATAGGAATAAAAATTGATCCGAGACAAATCAAAGCACTCATAGCAATGCCACCTCCTCGAAGAAAAAAAGATGAAGAAAAGCTTACTAACAAGATTACAGCTCTTCATAGGTTCATTTCTAAGTCATCTTATCAATGCAAACTTCTTTACCTCCTTCTCCGTGGAAATCCAACTCCAATGTCTAAAAAATAGCCCAAATAAATTATTAGGACCCCCGATTGTGAGTTAGCTTTCCAAGAACTCAAAAGGTACTTGGGGCGTCCTCCCATAATAAGTACTCCTTTCGATGGCTAAAAACTGATGATGTACTTATCGACCACAGATGTTTCTATTAGTTATGTCCTTATTCGGGACAACGATGGAGTGGAAAAGCCAATCTACTTCATCAGCAAAAAATTTATGCCTGCCAAAAAAAGATATACAACAGCCGAAAAAAAGTTTCCCGCCTTGGTGTACAGCTCTAAAATACTTTGACCCTATTTCCAGGCTCATCCCATCAAACTCATTACCAAGTATCTTCTCAAACTTGTACTCTCTAAAAAAGAAATATCCCAAAGAGTTCAGCAATGGTCTATATTTCTCGGCGAATATGAAATCTTCTTCGAGCCTCAGATATTAATCAAAGGAGAAGTAGTACTAGTTGACTTTCTAGCTAATTTTCTAGTTGAAGACCCTGAATAGGAAGAACTTGAAAAAGTACTGGCTGATGACTCGATAGCAGAACCAGACGCATGGTCACAAAGCACAGGATGGAGACTCCTTACTGACGGATCTACTGGACCACGAGGATCAGGAATCGGCATTGTTCTTTTTACAGCATCCAACCACCAAATTGAGAAAGCAATCAAACTTAAATTTTATGTAACCAACAATGAAATAGAGTATGAAGCTATCTTATATGGACTAGATCTTGTTATAGCCCTTAGAGTAAAAAAAATAGTGGTTTGCGTCTATTCCTTACTTGTCGCCAACCATTATAGCAAAACGTTTAAAACATCAGGTAAGATGGTCGAGTATACAGCTCAGGTCAAAGAGAAAATGAAGAAATTTAAAATAACTACGATCTCTTATCTCCCTCGAGCTGAAAACTGCCATGCTGACGCATTAGCATACATTGCTGCAATACTTGAAGACAGTGAGAAGAGAATTTTAGTAATTAAAGTCATCGAACACTCCAGTTTTAAAGTAAGCTATATAATATAGATCGATGTTAATGATGATGAAGATCTCAAAGATTGGAGAAGACCATTCTATGCATACCTCAATTCTAACATCCTTCAAATTAACAAGGAAGAAGCCCGGTCAATCTTGGTAAAGTGTCCTCGATTCACAATTCAGAATAAAATCTTATATAACATTTTAGGAGGAGGACCACTTATTGAATGCATCTCGAAGAAACAAACACAAATTAAAATTTGAGAACTTCACGAAGGAATCTATGCAGCTCACATCTCGGGAAGATCATTAGCATAATGGGCATTCATTCAAGTGCTATACTGGCCAAATATGTGATAAGACTGCGAAGACTTTGTCTAAAAGTACTTGAAATACCAAATCCATGCTCAAGACATCAAAAGCCCAGCCCTCGACTTGCATGTTAGCAATGTCCTCTAGTCATTCATGAGATGGGCGATCAATTTCAATGGACCTTTCCACCTAGCATCGGGCAACTGGAAGTTTGTTGTTGTGGCAATAGACTACTTCACCAAGTGGGTCGAAGCAGTATCTTTATGTCACACTTACCAAAATAAAGTCATCAAGTTTTTTTGGGGACACATCATAACTAGATTTAGTTATCCGCAAATGATATGATCTGATAACGGTAAAAAATTTATCTGTAGCAAAGTTCTTAGCTTCCTCTATAAATATAAGAATCAATTGTCTACTTCAGCACCATACTACCCTCACGGTAATGTCCAAGCTAAAGCCATCAACAAAAGCATCAAGTCAGGGTTGAGCAAGCGCCTTGACGAGAAGATAGGTAGATGGGTGGATGAACTACTTAGTACCTTGTGGGCATACCAAATAGCTCCTCGAGCATCCACTGGATGTATACCATTTATGCTGGCTTTTAGTACTGAAGCAGTCATACCTTTAGATCTCAATCTATCAAGCACTCGAGGAAAAATCGAGGATGAAGAAAATGAACATAGACTTCTCTGTAACCTCAATTGGATCGAAGAAACCCGAGACCAAGCCATTAGAAACTTGGGGTTATACCATGACACTCTCAGGAAGGCTTACAACAAAAAAGTTAGAAAATGAACATTTGGCATTGGTGACCTTGTCCTTCGATGCATTCAGGATAATACACGACATAAAAATTCTAGCAAGTTGTCTAAGAACTAGGAAGGGCCGTATATTATCAGCGACAAGAATGGCAGTGGGACATACTGGTTAATGATTGATGATGTAATACAGCTCAAATATCTATAAAATATAGCCCAACTAAAATTATTCTACTGATAACCGCTATAACGGCTTTTAAATCATTCGCTTAGTATCGATACATACTTAACAACTATGCATCACAACTAACTTTCATCTCTTCGACAAACGCATATCTAATTATAGGATAACCTTGTTTACAATTCATTACTTATTGAACAAAACATGTCATATTTTATCCCTTTTTCTCAAAAACCCAAATATCCCATCGAGGTAAAACATATGGTCACCATTCTACATTTCAATAGCCATCATATGGCCCTCTTTTATTCATTTGAGATACTTGCTCCAAAGCAATACTCTGCATATTATCTCCATTACTATCTAATGCTATCAATCTTGTCGAATAAAACACTTAGTACAAATTTTCAAAAAATCTATGCATTTTGAATCAATTACTTCCAAAATATTCTTCGACCAACATCACAATAAAGTATTCAAGAAATAAACAAAAAAAAATTTATCCCATCAACCATTTGTACATCTTTCATAAATACAAAATTTACTCTGCAGGTGGAGATATTGGCGCATAAACTTTCAATGGTAGGCCTGGAGTTATCTTATCGAATATTTTCTCGGGCAGAATACCCTCGGGAATGGTCAGCATAGGAGCTTCAGATGCTTCTGGCACCTCATGTGCTTTAGGCACCTCAGGTACTTCAGGAACTTCTTCCTCTGCGTCAGAATCTAAGAAAAACTTATTGCCAGCAATAGCCAAATATTTGTAAAGATTTTTTCTCCACTTCAACTCCTCGAACTGCACAAAAAAATTGGTCTTCATCCGCTTGAGAGCATCAATATTAGGAAAACTGATTGCCAACAATAGCCAAATGTTTGTAAAAATCTTTTTTCTCCTCCAACTTCTCGAACTACACAACAAAATTGGACTTCATCCGCTTGAGAGAATCGATATTGGTTCGGTCACCTTTAGCCTTCACCTCATCGAGAACCTTGGAGTGTTCAACCTCCATCGCCTTCTGCGCCGATATGACCTGTTCACGAACATCACCCTCAAAATTGGCTTTTTGTAATACTAATGCCTCCTATTTCCTTCGCGAGGTCGGCCCTGATCTGCTGGACTTCCTTCCTCTTCTCCATGTTCAAAGTTTTTTTGCCTCACGAATAGCACCTTCCTTTGCCTTCCTGGATTCAAGCTTATACTTCCCCTGCTTTGCCTCCAGTTTCTCTTCCTCCTGGATCAAATCTTCTTTCTCCTTCACTAGCTCCTTCTCGATTTTCTTGTAGGCGAGAAGCCAGTTTTCCAAGCGCGGAGAATGCGGTGTTTAGACTCGATCAACAGCTTCTTGATCTGCATTACAGTCATAATATGAGTTTTTGAATGCGGAACCAAATTCTGTAGTCAAAGTTGAGTAGAGAAATTTCTCACCTTGTTAATGTTTCGGTGGCCTTCGATAAAGAAGGATGATAGACTTTCTACCCCCATTAAGCAATCATCAAACTCCTCCTCCAATGATGTTACCCCAGAAACATATGCCTCTATGGTCTATTAGACCTCAGTGCTCGACTCCCCGATGAACTTCTGGTTCGTCGACGCAGAAGACGCTTTCTTCTTCGACAACAAGTAAGTGGCCGATTTAGGAGGTCGACCATCCGCAGTCCCCGGTGCCAGAACATTCACCTTCTCTCCCTCTGTAAGAGAACGTCGAGATAACCTTTTTGGTTCATGAGCTAAAGGGGCAGGTTTGCTGCCAGCCCTCCTCTTCTAACTCTTTCCCGAACGTCGAGATAACAGGAATTTCTGTTCCTTTAGCCCGAGTTCTCTTTAAACCAGCTTTAAAATATACTGTCAACTATTTCTTGGTCAACAACCAGGTTATAGATCCGACCGTAGTGACCTTTCCTGATATTAGACAGCTTCACTGTAACAGTCGAGGTCTTATCAATCTCCTTCAAAGCTACACATAAACAAACAAACACAAGTTAGCCACCAATTCAAACCGATACAAACTACATACAAACTTCTATATACAAATTACCTATCCACAAACCTAGGTGGAAAGTTTTTCTTTTTAGAGACTCTCCCGGGTTTTTCTTATCAAACTCGTAGTTCCCCAATCCAAGGAGACACTCCTCACAATACCACCCTCACGTCAATTCAATTTCGTAATGCAAAGGTCTCTTCAAAAGCCTCGCCAAGTACCTATACCCTAGCTTTTGAGGATTTTTCTTAAGTGTGTTGTACCCTCAAAGATCATCCATGGTGATAGAATCCTCTCCTCTCTCCTTTAATTGACAAATAATCACTCCCACTATACATAAGAGATCATTTACTTTGGGATTGTACTGACCAGGTGCCACATCGAAAAAATTTAACAACTTCTTCTGGTCAGCTAGAAGAGGGAACTTTAACCCTTTATTATCTGTTCTCGTTGGACCAGAATCTCATCCAAAGGAACATCTTGATCTATCATCTCATAATAGTATTCCTCTAACCTAATAATATCTTTAGGTAAACCATACGTCGCTTTAAAGCTAAGAATTTTACTTGTTTCAGGGGACACACCATAACATTCCCCTTTTTCCCCTTCAATATCTTTATCCCCTCCATCGTTACCTTCTCCATCACTTGCCTGTGGCTCGTGATCCACGTCTATCTCGGTGCCCTCCTCATCCAAAACTTCCATAACCCTTAACGCCACCTTATATTGGTCGATACTCGCCATGTCAGCACTACTCGCCATGGTCGCAAGGTTCTCAAAGATTTCTTTATCATCAATTTGGATTGGTTCAGCCATTTAAAAGAACCATAAAATCAGATTTCCTTTCTTAAGTTAGTATACTATGATATCTGATACAATATATACGTTCATATAATTATATTCATATTGTTGTTGAGTTTCATCTCCAACACGTCCTTCTCGATATTACTATCTGAATACACAATTACTACACTTAGATCTCGATACAAGTTTTATTAAGTATTTATTAAGTCCTAACATCGGCAACTATATATCTGCCACAAACATCTTCTAATCAAAGTACAGGATCCCTAGCTTCTCGAAGATACTTCAACAGTACTGAGATTTCCTACCATTCAAAACAGAGTTCAAAAATTTCAAAATTTACGCACTCTCTAACTTAAAATCCGATCGTCAAGCAGGAAATACGGCGCTCCCACGGCCCCAGCAACATCCCATACTCCTATCATATCACACTAACCACAGTCATGCCGTAGTCAGAGCGCCAATAAAAACCTCATCTCTCCCTTCATAATCAATCCTTACTCCCAGCACCTTTATCCAATTCCTCCCTTAACCCCTTTCGACACCATTACACCATCAGTTGCACCACCATACAGACCATATCACAAAATTTTCACAAAAGAGCCCTAAATTTATATGTTTTTTATTCGTTCCCATACACATATCTAAACTATAATTTCTTCCTACACTATAACCACAATGTCTACATCTACAAAGGGTTTCTATAGAATCGCATGAACAATAGAAGTACAAGCAAAATTCAAAAAAATCACTAACCTTGGAGTTGCACTGCTTCAGTATCCTTTTGCTTTGTAAGTTTTGCCCTCTCAATCAACACACTAATCTCCTCCATCTATATGGTTGACAACGACGTAAGAGATGAGCAAAGAGAATCAACACTTGATATATTAGTGGCGTGTGAACAGTTGCCAACCATAAGGCTATTTATAGGCCCTATGCGACTGTTCATCGCACCCCTTTATGACTATTCGTGTACACAAGCCTAACGCCTTAATCACCTCTTCTCGATGTATTTGATCCTTTGCCTCCTGAATACCAATAAGCCCATGCACTGATGTTCCAAGCCTTCCATATCTCCTTTTAACTCCTCTGATATATCAATCCTCGCCAAAGCAACTCTAATGTTATCAAACAGAGATTGCACATCAAATTCTTTGTACCTTAAAATATCGCCTACAATGGAACACCTAGCCATTTTTTCTCCAATGACCTCAACATACCTTTCCTTATTTAAATCCTCTCCTATATTCTCAAGCCAATTATAGCAATAATTTTAAATTTAAATATTATTCGACAAAAATACTACCCGAACGTCGATAAATCATATATTCATATACCTAAGATAATAATTTTATATCAATAAATCTTTATTCATTCAGCACATTACATCATATTCGGGAAGATTTTCCATCACACACATCGAAAATAACATCTGACACACATAAATTCATTTAATTCATGACCAATACCGTTTAACTTTCTCATTTGTTACAAACACAGCAACACTCAGTCAACTCTTCAACCTTTTTGACCGGCCACAACATCTTCTTTCTTCACCAAAGCCTTGGATCGATTCCTTATCTTGCTAATACGATCCAAAGGGCTCAACAATTGCAAATTGTAATAAAATGCGTACTCCTCTTCCGCTTCCTTCACCTCTACTTCATTCATCTCTTAGTACTCGGGCTCCACTGGCACCAACTGTTGCCCGTTTGCAGAGCTCTTACCAAAGTACCAATCAAGCAATCTGAATACTTAGTATGTGCCCAGTTGGAACGCTCATCCTCCCGAACCTGAGTTCTCATCCTCACCATCTTCAATCTTATAAATAACTTTTTTGATTACTAGGGTATTTATATACACAAATCAGACTACACAAATACCAACAGTCCAATCCAACTTTACTTTGCATTGGAACTCTAAACATCTGAGTAGATTCCAACCCCCATGGAACTGTTTATGGGCCCCACACAATCAACGGACTTCAATTAAAGATGTTATTACCTCGACCATTGCACTAAAATTTTTACAACAATTTGACACAACTATGTCAACACAACTCGACAAATTATATTTGGACAATAGATTTCTATTTTATTCGATATCACCATATATTTGATCGATGCAAATTCAAAAACAAAAGTTTATTTATATGTTAACTGCTACATCTTACATTCGACAATTCTTTCCATCGATTGCATTACAATAAGCTACCAGTTATATGATGTCCGTCGACATGAATTACTCGAAGCTACAAGATTCTTTTCACCAGAATCTGGCATATCCTTTGGCGAAGAAAAGATAGCTACCCTCATCCCCTAAAACCACTACCATCTCACAACCCAGGGGGTTGCAAAGATAGCAGCGACCAAAAAACCCACCGCAGGAAGCCCTGCCCGCTTTAACAACATCATCTTCAATATGGGCAGTGGTTACTTCTCCAAATATTTGATGTGCCTCGAGACCGTCAGTAACATACAATAAATTGGGTATGGACAAAAACTCTGCCTCAGCAATCTCCATCTCCAAGTCTGTCATTCCCTTAAATATCAGCTCTACCAGCTTTGAATAATGCGAAGAAAGAGGCATTCAGCCGAAGTCTAATTCCTTCAACTCGCCATACTTAATGTCAACATGGCTAAGGAAATTGTTGTGTAACACTTACAGTCGTGTTATACCATCAAACCTTACTCTACCTTCATAAAACTGCTAAACAAACTACTCCTTTTTTCCCCCACTATTTATAACCACACCATTTTGCCATAAATACTCCTCAGGAAAGCAACATCACCAGATTCATTTGACTTTCACCTCGGAAATGAGATAACACAGACTTTTATGAAATTTGACAAGCTGTTCATATTCCAATGTTCTTATCGACACAACAACAAGTAATTATGTCGAGAATAGGGTGATTGTATTAACATATTTCCCAGATTTGACAAAGCAAAGCTAACGAAACTTAGTCAAAGACATTCCATTATTCGAAAAGATGTCCTATCTGCGACCACTGTTCTTGACCCACTAAAGTAGCCATTATGCTTGGTCAAATTGAGCCGTTGGGAGATCCGCAAAGTTCGCTTACTACCTGCCAAAATGGGATACTATTTTTATTTTGTAAACTGCTTATATATACTATAAATTTAGGCAGAGAATGTGTTATTCTAATCCATAACTTTACTATTCATTCATTCTTACTTTCTTACCAAATAACAATTGCAATAACTAACAACTTATTAGATTTTTCATCAAAACCCTCCTCGAGGTCGTGGTTTTTCTTAGACTTCACTTAGTTTTAGCATAAAATCCTGTATGTTTAAGTTTATTATTACATAATTCTAACTAAAGTATTGGTAAAGATTATCCTTCTGGAAAATACGCTATTACAAAAAGTTTGAGCTCAGGGAGATATCACTTAAAATGTCAGATTGTAGGATAAATTGTGATAAATTGGTTAAAATATGGTCGGACGAAACCAAAGAGGTTGATGTGGATAGATAAGGTCAAATAACTTTCTATTAAGATTTTAGGGTTTCCAATTATGGAAAAAATAGATTTATATATACAGAATGAGGGGAGATTTGAAGTGATTTTGAAAATTGTATAAATATGGAGAAATATGATTTAAAGATGAGGAAGAAAGATAATATGGTAAAGACCCAATCTGTGAGAGTTTGTCAAGCTGCTAAAGGGTGGTTCCCGATAAAGATAGCTGAAGTGCAAGAGACGATTTTTGGGTTGTTAGGCTATGAGTCTAATTTGCCTGAATTTGAAATGTAGTTCGAAGGCTTAGATTTGTAGGTGAAGGAACTTTAGATTGGTTACCATTTTTACATGGAGATATTTCGTGAAGTAATTCTGGAGCCTGCAGCTCGAAGAGAGGTTGTGAAGAAAATTAATAAGGAAGAAATTGAAGAGGAAAATGTGAGGATTGCTCGGGGCGAACGGGGCGAACTGACTAGGTGTGGTCTTTCAGGATATCTGGGATGCTTTATGCCTAATTATATATGAGGGAGTGAATTGTATGAGGTCGAATAACTGAAATTGAGATATGTTAGAATGATATGTTGAATCTGTCTTCTTTTATTACAAATATGGTTTATGACTGTTGTGAATAAAAATTTTGAATTTGAAATGTGATAGCTTTGGAATTGACGTAAGCTATTTTATAAGTAGTCGAAGTAGGAATAAGAAAAGAAGGCAGCTTTAAATTTTGTCTCTTGTGTAATTGCAGGGAAAGTTTTATTGCGTGTGAGTGTTGAGTCATTATGAGTATGGGAAGGTCAGAGGGAGATTTGGGTAGGAGAGATGAGAATATATTAAAATATAGGACCAAAGGTGCTTTCACCAAAAGAACGTCTGACATTAATTATGGAAGGAACGCCTCAATTCCAAACCCAAAGGCAGCTCATGCGAGGCCCAATAACTGCTTGCAGTTAGAGAGAAAAACTCTAAATAATGCTTTATCTTCCCCATTTAAGCGTTTATCAACTTCTAAAAAATTGAAGATCAGTGGGAGAGAAAATAGACAAAAAAATGTAGAGGTTCATGTGAGAAATTAGATGAAAGTTATCATCAATCAAGGCAAGAAAAAGTTAGGAAGACAGAGTCATGACGGTGGTTGTACAACTGCATTATGATGGAAGAATTTGGCACTGCTTTAAATTCCTATTCAGATGTTGAAGGTTAGTAGATGATTTATGATATTGTGAATGTGTGTTTAAATTTTTTTATGGTTTTCAAATTTTGAAAAATTATTAATTATAGTAATCTATAAAATCTGTTTGATTTATGTGTATAAAAGATATACGATATGATATACGTATATGTAAGATGGATGTATGGTAAATGTGTACATAGATTTGTAAAAGATAATAATAGAATACCTAGACCTGTATGTAGGTCGAGGGTGATGAATATCTGTGTAGAATCAAAACTCATCCTTTGACTGGTAATTGAGATGGCGACTTTACCTGATATAGAGGCGTCAACCACTAGTCGTTTGGCTGAGTTTGATAATGAAAAATATGATAGGGAGGACAAAGTAGTACTTGTTCAATTTCTAGATTTCCCTTGACAATTGGTATCATACTCTCCGAACTCCCCAAAGCTCTTGTAGGTGGAGTATGGGGCAACGTAGTAGAACATGTTGGTAGGTAGTTCAGGGGTTGTACTATAGCATCTAGGGAAAAGCATTTGTTTTTTGTTGCCTGATTTAGAGAATGAGGAATCGGATAGGGGAGTGACGAATCGATTTCCTTAGAGTATTTTGATGGAAATTTCCAAGGCGACCTGGACGAGGGTTTTCTGTATTATCTGCCTCATTTCGAGTATGGCTTGATTTTACCCCTTAGCAATCTCGCGAAAGGTTTAATAAATAATATAGGGGCTTTTCCTGCCTAACTGAATGGGAACATATGGGAGGTGATCATTATTTGTGATAGTTTAAATAGGTTGTGGGAGGAGAATGAGATGGAGAGGAGAATATCTCCTGAAGATGTTTTATAGTTTTATGGTGTGAAAAATTATTCTGCAATTGGAGGTATATATTTTTGTTCGAGCTTGTCTCAACCACTTTTCTTTGATCTGAATTTAGCAGGTCGAATGTGGACTAATAATGCGATATGGGTGAAAGGTGATTGCCTTTAGAGTGAAGGTGCGGAACCAAATAAACTTTTGTATAGAAATATAAAGGAAAGTAAGTAATACTATATATTATCAAACTATAGAAATTGAAGGTCGTTTTGTGATCTGATAATGTGTTGTTTTGTTTAATAGGGCCTTAGTCGAAGGTGACAAATAAGGAGTCCCTGTTAGATGTTCGATACTGTTTCTCAAGAAGGTGTTGAGCATGAGGAAGCTCTGAAGGGCCTCGATATTAGCATAAATAAATGAGCTAGCAGCAGGTCCGATAAGGTTTAAAAGTCTCAGGTGAAGAGACTAATGATAGGGGTTGGAGCTAGTAAGAAGAGAAGGTCTGACGGGGAGAAGCAAGTGCCTTTCCCGAAGGCCACTGAATTAGATTTTGTGGATTTTCCAGAATCTACTATGTCGAGCAAGTTTATGAGGAAGAGGTTTTTGAAGCATGGCTCGGCCCCTGGAACCATGGGGAGTGGTGAGGTCGAGGGGGATGCTAAAAAAGGAGGGTAGATCCTCCTGCTGAAGTGATTAGGGCAAAGGTTGTGGCGAATCGACCTATTGGGGAATACGAGCTAAGAGCTTTGGAGGACAGGGTGAGGCTTACAGCTCACAAAGGTGCTGAGGAGATGAGCACCTCTGCACAGTTAGGGCTGAGCAAAATGGTAAGTTTTGATGACTTGTTTATTGCTAAAGTCTAATTCAAATTTGAGCTAAGAATGTGTTGAAGAGGATCTACCTCAGGATCAAGGAGGGAAAAGCTGAGCTCGATAATGAGAAGGTGGAGCTCAATAAGATGGTGGCTCGATTAAAGTCTGACCTAGTTCTGGAGGGGAAGTGACTTGATTTTGTGCAGGCTGCGCAGGAGCTACAGATTAACGAGTTGGCAGAAGAAGCGCAGAGGAACTAGATGAGGTGGTAGTTCGGCGAGATAGACTCGGGCGCCAACTCCTTTTAGTTAGGTATTCCAAAGCTTAGGTTAAATCTATTATGTAGGGTACCTATGTCGAAGAGGATGAGGTGGAAGAGGATGAAGTGGAAGAGGATGAGGTAGAAGAGGATGTCCCTGGGTTACTAGGAGGGTTGGATGGTATCTCTCCCTGAACTGAGTTAGAGTACCAGGGGTATCAGTAAAATTGTTGAATTTTATGCTGTGTGTTTATGTAGGGTTTTAGAATTGTAGTTGTATGGAACATTGTTTTGTAGGATAAAATTTTGTAGGCTAAGAAATGTTTGTAAGCATTGTTTGTAAGAACTTAAGGATATGTGTCAGATAATATCAAGGTTTTGAGAAAGTTAGAACATAGAAAATATGTACCTAGAAATTTGATGTAGAGTTATGGCCAATGAGTTGAGATCATACTTCAGCCTTAAGTTTAAAAGCAGTCTCACAACGTTTGAATATCATTAAATAGAAATTTGTTAAAATTTTTAAATTCTTTTGTATTATGATCTGAATGTACTTCAGTAGATATGTTGATTTGAACTTGACATATTGTATCTGTAATATAGGTCGAATTGGAGTCTGTTCGGTTGAGTGAACAAGAGATGCCCTAATATAACCAAATGTTTACGGTGGAGTTCAATAGGATGAGAGAGGTAAATGAAGATAGGGAGGATCAACACGCCAAAGTATATTTCAAGTTTGTCAAGGCAAAACAAACTATTGATGACCTGACTCGGAAGATTGAGGGAAAAGATACCCAAATTGAAAAGGGGCTAAAGGAGCTCGCGGCGGCTAAAGAGGAGACAGCGAAGCTCAAAAGACGGAATGATGTGTTGATGGTGAAGAGTAAGGAGGTAGATATGGCTCGATACCATATCCAGTCGTTAGAAATGATAAAGAAAGAGTTACGGGCTTTTGTGGCTAGTCAGAAGGGCCAAATGATTAGAAAAATGAACTAGCAAGAGCAGACTCGAGCTAATCTTGTGAGTTTCAAAAGAAAACTGGAGCGATTAAAGGGTGAAATGATTGAGAAAGGTAGCGAGCTGAAGAGAGCTCGAGTTGACCTATCCAAATCTAAAATTGTGGTTGAGCAGTTGAGTGAGGCTTTACCTAGTAAAGATATAGATTTCTGGATGGTTCAAAGACGATGTGATGAATTGAATGAGAGGGTGGCCTAATTGATAGTAGATTTGGCTATGGCCAATTTGCGTATTAAGAAGGCCGAGGCTTGAGGGCAGTCAAAAGAATCAAGGCGATGTCGGGGTCTCCATTGTTAAAGGGGATGTGGTTGACCTATCAACTCAAATTAGAGAGCTGGAGGGAAATATAACTCGTATTCAAGCTCACGTGCAAAGAGGAAATGAGCGTTTAAGGGTGAGCCAAGGTAAGTTGGATATTGCTCATAGAAGAGAGCGGGAGTTAGAGTGGGTAATCAGGGGTAAGGATCAATTGATAAGGAAAGAAGGCAAATTAAAAAAGAAGTCTCCTATTGGGGGAAGTGTAGGTAAAAGACAGGTGGCATGAGGAACATCATGCTCAGGTAGCAGAATTGAGGACGACGAATGAGGCTGAGTCAGGAAAAATAGTACAGAAGGCGAAGGTGCATATAGATATTATGTCCCACATAGATAGACACATGGAGTGGCAAGATGCATGGTATAAAAAGTTGCTAGAGCGTTATCAGAGATTGGGAGAGAGTTTTTCCAAGGCAGTTATACCCGTAAAAACGCTCACAGATGTTAATGGTTGTTATTGCCTATTTTATGGAGGAAGTGAGAAAACTTGAGTTCGAGAGGGATTCCTTGCACAGCTATCTGTCAAGAAAAAGATGCATTTGTAAAGCCGATATAGATCAAGGAAATTGCATGAATGCCATTAAAAATAGGGCTAGGTTCTCGACCTGTTAAATTGGTAGAGCAAGGCAGGATTACTATAACTACTCGAGCTCTAAATTTTATTGTTGAACGTCCTCCTATTGTTGGGGAAGGCGTAGCTGATCTCCTATCAGCAGAGAAGAACCTTTAGAAGTGGCTTGTAAAAGTAACCTGTAGAAGTTTATGTAGTTACAGACATATTGAGAGATGAAAGCTAGTTTTACCTTAGCTTTATTTTATGTCTATTAAAGATCTTTGATTAAATACTAGTATGACCTTTTCTCTAATCTCAAATAAATGTATAGATGGGCGATTGAAAGCTAGTATTACCTTTGTATTAATCTTGTAGATATCGATTGAAAGCTAGTTTTACCTTTGCTTCAATATGTTTAGAGGTCAATTAAAAGCAAGTATTACATTTGCTTTAATATGTTTAGAAATCGATTGAAAGCTAGTATTACATTTGCTTTAATCAGTTTAGAGGTCGATTGAAAGCTAGTTTGACATTTACATTAATCTGTTTAGAGGTTGATTGAAAGCTAGTATTACCTTTTCTTTAATTTGTTTAGAGGTCGATTGAAAGCTAGTATTACTTTTGCTTTAATCTATGTAATGTAGTAGAAACTAAGAAAGTAGAGAGTAATATGGGAAAAAACTTGGAAGTTTTCATTAAATAGAATAAAATGTGAATTTTTTGGAGATTGAAATCTCACTTTTGGAATGGAAAGAGCGAGAATATTAAAATTGAGAAATCAGGGGTTTAAAAATAGTACCATTTCAGTCTCCTACTGCTCCATGGATTTAGGATTCGAACTCCTTGCTCTCTAAGAATGTACACTGTGTTGTAGGATCTCTCTAAGGACGAGATCATCAGTTTGGAACTCACTACTTCGTACTCTTCTATTGTACGAGCTAGCCAACATATGGTGATATCAACCTAGGCTGGCAATTGCGCATTCCCTAGTTTTATCAATCCAATTCATATTGCAGGCCAATTCGAGCTAATTTTCTTCATCTGTAATCTCGTGATCTCTGACGGGATGGTGGTATTTTGTTGGAATGACGGCTTCTATGCCAAAGGCGAGGAGGAAGGGGGAATAGCCAGTTGATTGGCGTAGAGTTATACGGTACGCCCATAAGACATAAGAAAGTTCCTGTGTCCAATTTACTTCTTTTTTTTGTGATTGAAGTTCTTTCTTGAGTGCATCCACTATAGTTTTGTTGGTGATTTCAGTTTGGCCATTTCCTTGAAGGTAGTAGGGATTGGATAGCGAGTGGATGATGTTGTGTTTGTTGAGGAAGTCTACGAATATTTCACCAACAAACCTTGGCCCGTTATCGATCCAAATTAGGTCAGGGCATCCAAACCGTATGATGATTTGTTCCCAAATAAAAAAATGACATCTTCTTCTCGAGCTCGACAGTGTAGAACTACTTCTACCCATTTTGTAAAATAATCTTTTGCTACGAGTAGGAATCATTGGTTACCTAGAGTGTTAGGAAATTCCCCGACGATAACGAGCACCCACCACTTAAATGGCCAGAAAACCATGCTTGCATGGAGTTTGAGCGCAGGGGCGTGGATCATGTGTCCATATCGATGACATGTGTTGTATTTGCGTAAGTATTCTTCTGCTTGCTTACGTATTTATGGCCAGAATACTCCTTATGTAATTACTCTATTAGCGAGTGATTAACCTGTGGCATGGAAGCAACAAGTTCCTTCATCGCCCCCAGTATTGAAGGGCTTTTGCCAATTGTCATCCTCCCCTTCATCGCCCCCAGTATTGATCGTGCATACAGAATGGAGATTAATGCTGGGGTGGACATAATATCGATGTGCAGATATCATGAGGTAGCGAGACTTGGCGTTAATGATATAGAACACAACGTCAATTCTGGCCAGTCCAGCGGTGATAAGTAAGATGATCTTGCCTACTCATTCCTTTTTATAGCCATTAAGGCCACCGATATCGGTATTGCTAGGAATAACTTGATCAGTTAATCCCATTTAATCGATTATGCTCTAAAAGAGAATTTCAATAATACTAACATTATCAATCATCATTGTATGCCTGACCAACTTCTTCATCTTGAGCATTATGATTAATACATCATGATGCGGAAATTTGACGTGACTAATGTCGTAATCAACGAATGAAATCTTGAGCCGGCAATTGCTCGACTCAGGTAGAAGTTGGCTTCTTTATCTTGAGGTATGAGAACGCAACATTCTGATAATCTACTACGCCTGAATCTGCAATAGTTATTAATCTAATGAATCTCAATCATGTTGTTGTGGTACATATGATATAGATGTTTTTTCTCAGCTTGACCTTCGATCTGGATGACGTCAATCTGTTTCTTGTAGCTGCCATCCTTGTAAGATTCCAGATCGATAATATATTCAAACATTCTGCCATCTTTGAAAATATATTCCAGCAACCTCTATAAAGCATAGCAGTTGTCAGTATCATGATGATGTACCTTGTGATGCATATAATACTGGAGGCATTTAATCGGTTCCAGCGGTTGAGATAGACGGTAGAACTTGTTCATCGATAGAATTTGAATTTTTTTGGAGAGTCGGACATTCATCTTGGGGAGGACCGGCTTGGGCAATAAATTTCCCTTCTGTGATTTACCAGTGTTTGCCTTGAAACGCTTTTGATCATCTTGATCTTCCTTTGGTTCATTGTTTCGTTCTGTAGGTGGACCATTAGTGGTTATGACAGATTTAGTAGATTTATGCCTTTCAGATATCATCCTTTCCATGTCGACATAACCATTGACCTTGGTTATCATATCCTCCAAGGTCACTGGTTCGTTTAAGAAGAGGTACTCTTTGGCCTTGTAGTTGAGCTAGAGCGCGTTGGTAAAAACAGTAATGGCTGTTTTCTGATCGAGATTATCTACATTTTGCGTGAGCTCCAAAAACTTCTTTGCAAAGGTCTCGAGCTTCTCCCCTTGTGATTGTTTAAGATTAATAAGAGAATATAAATTTTCCTCCTTGTCTTTGTTGTGAGCATACGTCTTGATGAATTGCTTCTGTAGTTGATTGAATGTGAGAATGGAATATTCAGGTAGGGAATGGAAACGCCGGAGTGGTTCTCCATATAAACTTGCTGCGAATAGGCGGCAGGGAATGTGGTTGAGATTAAAGTACAATCCCAATGATTCACGGTATTGCTGAATGTATTCCTTTGCATCAGTGACCTTGTATTTACATATTTTCAGAGTATGGAAACCTTTCGGTACTTCTATAACGAATAACTCTTTTGCAATCGGACTACCCAGTAACATGGTAAGATCTTCTTTGCTATACTGGCTTAACTAAAAGATCGAGCTGGATTTTGGTTGCTGGTCGTCTGGAAGTGACCATGATTGGAGATTGATTATAGAATGATTGTATGCCTTAGGATCTCACGGAAATGTTTTCTTTCCCACATACGGCGCCAAATGTAAAAGCCTAATTCCGTAGCTCAAAATGGCTCGGAATTAGCTCTTACACCAATGTACCTGCGACAAAAACTAATGTAAAGTAAGAAATGACACAGGTGATTTAGCGCGGAAAATATTTAAATAGGTAAGAAACCACGACCTCGAGTTGAGGGTTTTACTAACAGTACTTTTTATTGCTTGAGGCTAAAATCTTATTACAAGTAATTTCTCAAAAAAGAAATACTTGGTCTTGTAAGTAAGAAGTTTTGTGGTATTTAAAATCTAGAAATTCCTGTGTTAGAGGCTTGCAAATTTGGTTTTTCATAAACCTTACCCGTAGCTCGTTATCGTGCTGAAACACGTTCTTCGAATAATGGGGTAAGTGGTGGTTGACTGAGTAACTGTTTAGTTCATGGGAGTCAGGTGTCTTTGACTTGTTCATGTACTTCTGCTTTGCTCGATCCACATTCTTTACTAGTACATGGTCTTGGTGTTAATGCTGACTGCTTATGTCACGTGTGAAATGCGTGAGTCTGATATGAAGGTAGCTCGAATTTGAGTTAGGTCGATGGGTAAGAACTTCTAGTGTGTAAGCTTGATTCAGATAATTCATGGATATCGGAGGCATATTTTCAACAAAGGGATCCGGCTCTATTTTCTGAGTACATTGATTGGTTGAATTAGTGGTTGAATTATTCTATAGGGGAAGAGTTTGATATAGCACATCCCCAGATAGGATATTCTATAAATAGAGGTTCTCTTTAGTTTTACCTGTAGATAGATTTGTTTTAAGAAAAGTTCAAATAAAGTAAAATTAAGGTTTCTCAAGGGCCTAATTTCTTCCCCTAATTGAATGTACTAGTGTTCTTCATGATTATTAGGCTTCTACGTAAGCATTTTATACTAATATGATTCAAGACGGTGTTTCTTTACCTTTTCATCGGAATATGTAGTAGTGTATTTCCTAGATTCGACAAAGAGAAGCCAACGGACCTTAGTCAAAGACATCCATCATTCGAGAAGATGTCACGTCTGCGACCAAAGTTCTTGATCTACTAAAATTAGCCGTTCTGCTTGGTCAAATAGAGCCGTTGGGAGATCCGCGAAGTTCGCCCACTACCCTCGAAATAGGAAACTATTTATCTTTTTGTAAACTGTTAGTATCTACTATAAATACAGGCAGAGAATAAGTTATTCTTATCGGTAACTTTACTATTTATTCTTCCTTACTATCTCACGAAACAACAAATTGTAATAACCAATAACTTATTAGATTTTTTTATCAAAACCCACTTCAAGGCTGTTGTTTTTCTCAGCCTTTATATAGTTTTAGCGTAAAATCTTGCTTATTTAAACTTTTTTTTGCATAATCCTTACTATAAGTATTGGCAAAGATTATTCTCCCGGAAAATACACCATTACAATTGGCACCGTCTGTGGGAAAACCAGATCAACTAGATACCCAAAACAGTCGATCTACATAGTGTCGTGATTGAACTTCATAAATTAATATGAGTCTGACCAGGTACAAAGGCTTGAAGATTAACGAATCTACGCCGAAGCCCTTCAAGTTGAAAGAGACGAAAGGAGAATGGCCTTGGACCAACAAAGCCAGACATATTTGAAAGAAATGGAGCATCTACGAAGAACTCAAAATCAGCTCACTGGCTATCAAACGCCACCTCCTCAGGCCCAAAGTGATTATCATTCTAGGATTACCCAAAGAGAAAACCAGCCAAGAGAAGAACGAGTACAAACTTCTCGATCAAGAATAAGGAATTCAGACAAGGTTTCATGATATTTTGGACATGCATCCTCAGTATCGACAACTCTCAGAATTCGACGTACATATCATCAAACTCCACCACCACCGGTGAGACATCCTATAAGAGACTGATTGGGACCTGAAGCACTGGGAGACTTTGATCCACTGGTTGTAGTGGCACTAAATCATCCACCACAATTTATTACCTTGGATGACCTTGATAATAAGATCCAAGCCATAAATTATGACATCCTCGGCCGAAGGTCTACTCTCGATAGAATTGACACAAATCCTTTCTCTTCTCATCTCGAAGTCATGCCCATTCTAAAAAATTGCCCATGCTAAAATTTAATCAGCGTGCAGGCTTCACTGACCCTCTCACCCACGTCCGACACTTTAGAGCTGCAGTTGAATTGTACTCCAAACTCGATCACATGCTATACAGATTATTTAACATGATCCTAAAGGAAGAGCCCTTAGGTGGTTCCATACTATCCCAAAGGCTCTATCAATGCATTCTGCCAGCTGCAGCGCCTCTTCGAGTCAAATTATGCAGATGCTAAGGATTGAGAAATAACTGTAAATTTATTATTCTTATTCGAGCAAGGTGTAAAAGTAACATTAGCGAGTTTTTACAAGCGTTTCTTTCAGGAAATACGGAAGATTAGAAATTTAGACCCTAAGATTGTCATTCTGGCATTCACCACAACACTACATATCGATTCCAAAGTTTGAGAAGAACTTACCCTATACAAGCCCAGAACGGTGACAAAACTGATTGATGTTGTCAATAACTACATCGAATTAGAATGATCCAAGAAAGACAAGATGAAATGCTCCTCAGTTATCCATTCCAATAAAACAATTTCATCGCCACCTCAAAAATTAACCAATACCGGTACAACCAAGCAATACAGAAGAAATATTGACAAGGCCAAAACAAAAGACGGAAAACCAGACAGACCCGTCTTAGTTTTACCTTTAATGACAACCACACTCTCTGCTATCTAACTAGTGATAGAGGGAGACAAATTATTTCGAGAAGCACAAGTAATTCATGATATTCCCAATAAACCCTTGTACTAGTATTATAATTATGTACTCGACGTTTAGAAGTTCATCAAAGAAAAATCTATAAGAAAAGACGTTAAACAAAATCAAGGACAAGGATAGGGACAAGCTTGCCATCTTTACATAATCGAGATTGAGAAAGGAAAAAAGAGAAAACAAGACAATAGAATTACATCTTGTTGCAAAATGACATCCTCAGACAAGTCAGCAAAACTTCGCCCCAGCTCTAGCAAATCAAAACATTTGTACCATATTTCATTTGAGGACTATAATATAAGCCATGTCAAGTACCATCTTGATGACCCTCTGGTCATTATGCTCAAAGTAGGGCAAGAATACTTGCACACACTTCTCATCAATACAGGAAGCACAGCAGACGTTCTATTCAAAAGAGAAATTGATATTCTAGGTCTCAAAGATTTGGTAAAAGCTTCAAAAACTATCATCATAGCTTTCAACGGTTCCAAAGAGTCGGCCAAAGGAGAAATCACCTTGCCAGTACAAGCGGAATAAGAAACCACTTTCGTCAAATTCATCATCATCGATGTTGAATTAAAATATTTGGGAATCTTAGGTCGAAGTTGGCTATATTCAATCAAAGCAGTACCTTTAACATATTATATGGCCTTGAGGTTTCTAACAGATCACGGAATCTATAAAATCAATAGAAATTAAGTAGTTGCACGCATGTCCGGGAATACCGCAACCAACTCTCATACGGCAAAAATTCTAAAGGCATAACAACTGCAGTAGGAAATGCTACCCAAATTCAAACACTATAATACTGAGGTAGTAGATTCCATTGAACCCGATGGGCCCGGGCGTAACACTTTTATTGGCTCAAAATTACCTTCCGACGAAAAGGAAGCCATGATCCAACTTTTAAAGAAAAACGTCGACATCTTTGCATGGTCTTTTCAGGAAATGCCCAACATCGATCCCTCGATCGCATGTTACAAGCTCAACCTCCTTCCAGATAGCAAAGCAGTTGTACGAAAGCGTCGTAATTTAGCCCCCTGTTTTTGCGAAGCTGCTAATGAAGAAATTGAAAAACTCCATCGTGTAGGATTTATTCGAGAAGCAAAATATACTAAATGGGTTTCCAACATAGTAGCTGTCCCAAAGAAGAATGGGAAAATTAGGGTCTGTATCAACTTTACAGATCCAACAAATTCACACCGAAAGATAGCTTTCATATTCTGTTGATCCCACATCTTCTCGACTCTGTAGCAGAACACGAACTTTTCTCAATGATGGACGCAGCCTCCGGCTACAATCAGTTTTCTCTCGATGAATAAGATCAATTAAAAACAACTTTTTACACAGAAAAGGGTCTCTACTATTATACAGCAATGCCTTTCAAATTAAAGAATAAAGGAACCACTTACCAACGGCTTGTCACTAAAATATTCAAAGATCTTTTGGGCAAAATCATGGAGGTATACATTGATGATATGATCTACAAAATCTTGTGCCGTAAAGATCATTGCAGCAACCTCCAAACCATCTTTGATATCCTTTGTACCTACCAGATGAAACTCAACCCAGAAAAATGTAAATTCGGTGTCATATCGGGTAAATTTTTGGTACACCTAGTTAGTAAGATTACATCTCCTCATTGCCATGCCATCTCCTCAAACCAAAAATGATGTACATAAATTTGCTGGCAAGATTGCATCTCTTCACAGGTTCATCTCCAAGTCCTCTGATCGATGTAAACTTTTTTGCCTCCTTATTCATAGAAATCTAACTCCACTATCCAAAAAATTTCCCAAGGAAATCATTTGGACCCCTGACTGTGAATTAGCGTTCCAAGATCTTAAAAGATACTTGGGGAGTCCTCCTATAATGAGTACTCTTGTTGATATTAAAATGCTGAGAATGTACTTTTCCACCATCGATGATTCCATTAGCTCTGTACTTATTCGAGAAGACGGTGGTGTGGAAAAACCAAGCTACTTTATTATCAAAACTCTCATGCCCACTGATGAAATATATACAACAACTAGAAAATAGCTACTCGCCCTGGTATACAGCTCTTATATACTTTGACCCTATTTCTTAGCTCATCCCATCAAAATCATTACCAAGTTCCCTTTCAAACTTGTACTATCTAAAAAAGAAAAATCTCGATGAGTTCAACAATGATCTGTATTTCTCAGCGAATATGACATCTTCTTTGAGCCTCAAATATCTATCAAAAGGTAAGCAATAGCAAAATTTTTAGCAAATTTTCCAGTCAAAGACCCCGATTGGGAAGATCTCGAAGAAGTATTGACTGACGAATCAATAGCTGAACCAGACAAATGGTTTTGAATCACAGGATGGAGAATCTTTACAGATGGATTTGCTGGACCATGAGTATCAGGAATCGGCATCGTCCTAGTTACACCATCCAATCATCGAATCAAAAAAGCTATTAAACTGTCACGACCCAAAATCCAGTAATCGGTAGCTAGACCAATTACTAGACTCTAAGTAGTGCAGGTCGGGGAATCTAAAGATTCTACCCCACAAATTCTGGCTCGGCTATTCACATAAAGCAATAATCATCAGAGTAAAGAAATAGCGATACAACAACGTAACAATATAACGCGGAAGCAAAAGGCATATATGTATACATATTATGTCAAAACGTAATACAATATCTCGAATACAAGCTCAGCTACCTAATGCTGAGAATACCTAAATGCGAGAGTGAGCAAACAACGAGCTCACTAATCCAACAGAACTAAATAACTTACTAATAACAGGTACTGGAAATAGAGTAGAGACGAGTGCGATAAAAAAATAAGTAACTAAACAGTTCTAGCAATATAATTAGTAACCATTAATGAACTAAGAAACAATAAGGAAAGAAGGATTGAGTTGATAAGAGAATAGAGAATAGAGTTAATGTGGAGAGAGAATAGAGTGGATTAGAAAGGAATAGAGTTAAGAATATGAGAGGAGGGAATGATGATGATGATGCAATGATATGCCGTGAAGTGATGACTAGGATAATCCCATACTTATCCTAGATGCAATGTTATGATATAATGAGCGGAGATATTCCCATAAATATCCCCTAATGTAATATGATATAATACTAACGTCTAATACTATCTTAAAGTGATTTTGTAAAGGGGATACACTGGTACGATTTGTTTAAGCTCGACCAAGCTAGGATGGTCGCACTCGATCAAAGTAGAAAGGTGGATCAAACCCCAGAACAATAGTCCTGCATATTTCAAGGAATTTCAACCTCACTGAGGAATAAGTTGGGATCTCCATGACTCTGCCTCATACCAATCTACACTCCGCGGTAGTTTTGCTAGGTATGATAGTGCCATTCCCAATCTCACCTGTGTATTTTAACCAAATCTCGCGGACTCCATGGATCCCGTCGGAGGTTAACCGAAGCGGAGTGTTTGTGTATCCTATCTCAATAAGTATGAAAATACAGAAGGTTATAATGTGTAACCGGTGCCCAACCACAACACAGTTGCCGCTAACCTGCAACCCAAACAGGATCGATAGGGACTCTATTGCACCGACTCTGCATAGCCGAAACAGCAACCTAACCCTCGCCTAGGTCCAAACTAACAATCTCATAAGGCTGGAAGGGGCATTCCTGGGCAACCCACGGGAACGCTAGCCCAACCACCGCCAACTTCTCTCCGGTCTCATACAAACCAAAACCAACTCCAGAATCATTACCATCCAACCACCACTAACTAAACTCAGGTTCCATACAAACCAAAACCAATTCCAGAATCAATATACAACCCAACCACAGGTTAACAACTACAACCCAACCCCAGGTTAACAACTACAACCCAACCATAGGTTAACAGCTCTAACAGAGTAATCTCTAAGTTAAACTATAGTTAATCACGAAACGTCTCTAAGTTCAATACTACACTCTAATACAATATACTAGAACAAGTAAAGAAATTTAGTAAAGTTTGGATATGAACTCGCCTGATAAAAAACTCGAGCCTTGCGAAAATCAACCCGAAAACTCAACTAAAGTCCGCAGAATGACAAGCGGAACACATGAAAAGCCCGTACAATTACTGAGAACAACAAACCCTCAATCAATTAAATGAAACGATAATGAAACCCAAACCCTAAAAATAAAACCCTAGAAATCAACCTACGCCAAATCAAGCAAAATTGACGGAAGGGAAACAAGAATCACTTACCGAGGATAGGAGAGATCATCGCGGTGAAGCTCGACAAGGATTCGTGAGCGAGGGAAAGGATTGGGTGAAGAGTATTAAGGTCAGGGGATTAGGATAGGGAGATGAGAGGATGATGAGAAAGATAAGGAGGTGATGAATGGAGGAGAGGGAATGATTGGGGTGAAGAATCCTCTCTCTAGAAATCTATCTCTCTCTCTTTAAAATTGTCTCAAGCAGCGCCCTACTGAGTACCAGCAAAAAGAAATGAGGAAGGAAGACTTAAGTAGTCGAAACAGGCAAAAGTCGTTCGAACAAGTTCGAAAGTCGTTCGAACGACTAAGAGGTAATGGGCCAAATTCCAGGAGGTTAGTCAACTCGTTCGAGCGACAATAAATCTCGTTCGAACGACAATGCTGTCCAATGGCCAAAACGTCCAGAAGATATAGAAAAAGATCAGTAAATACAAAGATTCGTTCGAACGACAAGGAACCTCGTTCGAACGACAATTCTGGGAAAGTCTACACTGAGGTCCTCCTGAACCACACACACTCAACTCCAAGACCCTCAAAAGACTGAAACAACTTGAGAAACCACCACAAAGGGTTCCCAAGGTCTAACACCACTTCTACCACTGAACGGCCACAAGAAATCCTAAAACCCAATAAAAGAATCTAACTGCTAGAAACTTAACCTGAAGGAATGAAATGGACGGAAAGAGTCCGACGACGGTCGGATAGGCGTTGAGATACCTGGGGTAGATAATCCCTATTTATCCACCCCAGAACGAAAATCGAAAATGTCAGAAACGTCCGGAATCAAAAACACTATAACCTACGCGAAGGAGAGAAGCGGAAAACCCCTTACGAATACAAAAACTGCCCTCCAAACACAGACTACACAATCAAGCTAAAACGCCAAACTACCAAAACCATCAAACCACCAAAACTCTACCAAGAAGGAATCCATACCAAACCTGGCACTAAAAATAGTTATAGTTGCAATAAGGATAGGAGAATATGCATAAGTATGATGCAGAGGAATATGCGGAAGTTAATGAATAGGAATATGCAGATTTGGAATATAAGGAGTAATAATTAGAAATAAAAAAATATGGGTCATTACATAAACTCAAGTTCTATGCCACAAACAATGAAATAGAATTTGAAACTATCCACCATGGACTTGATCTTGCTATCGAACTTGGGGCTGAAGAAATAGTTGTTGACGTCGACTCCTTGCTCGTCGCCAACCATTACAGCAAAATGTTTAGCACATCAGGAAAGATAGTTGAGTATGTAGCCCTGGTTGAAGAAAAAATGAACAAGTTCCAAACAGGAACAACCTCTTACCTCTCTCGAGCCGATAATTGCCACGCGGACGCGTTAGCATACATTGCTGCATTGCTTGAAGAAAGTGAAAGGAGATATTTGGACATCGAAGTCATAGAACATTCCAGTCTCGATATAAGCTATGCGATGCAAATAAATGTTACTAAAGATGATGATGTTGAAGATTGGGAAAGGCCATTCTATACGTACCTCAATTTCAATATCCTCCTAAGTAACAAAGAAGAGGCCCGATCACTCTTAGCAAAATGCCCTTGATTCACAGTGTAGAATAAAATCTTATATCGCATCACAGGAGAAGGACCTCTTATCAAATGCATCTCTAAAAAACAAGCCAAAGTCCTAATCAAAGAACTTAAAGAAGGAATCTGTGCAGCTCACATTTCGGAACGATCTTTGGCCCAACGGGCTTTCACTCAAGAGTTATACTGGCCAAAGACGCTGCAAGACAGCGAAGAATTTGTTCATAGGTGCAATAAATGCCAAATCCACGTTCAAGACATCAAAAGCCCAATACTCAACTTGCATATTAGCAATGTCCTCTGGCCTTTCAAAAGATGGGGGATCGATATCATTGGACATTTCCACCCAGCATCGGGAAATTGCAAGTTCGTTCTTGTGGCAACAGACTACTTTACTAAATGGGCTGAAGCCGTTCCTCTATGTCACACTGACAAAAATGCAGTCATCATGTTTCTTTGGGAACATATTATTACAAGATTTGGCTGCCCACAAAATGATTTGATCTAATAGCGGCAAGAAATTCATCAGCAGCAAAGTTCACAGTTTCCTCCACAAATATAAGATTCAACTATCTACTTTGACGCCATACTACTCTCAAGGAAATGGCCAAGCTGAAGCCATTAATAAAAGCATCAAGTCAGGGTTAAGCAAGTACCTCGACAAGAAAAAAGGCAGATGGGTCAATGGATTACTAGGCGTCCTATGGGCATACCGGACAACTCCTCAAACATCTACATGCTATACTCCATTTATGATGGCCTTCAGCACTGAAGCAGTCATACCTTCAGACCTCGAACAACCAAGTACCCGATAAAAAAACATAAATTAAGAAAACAAACTAGGACTCCTCTACAACCTCAATTGGATCGAAGCGACCCGAGACCAAGCCATTGCAAACTTGGGGCGATACCATGACACTTTCAAGAAAACTTACAATAAGAAGGCTTGAAAAAGAACATTTGGTATCGTTGGCCTTGTCTTTCGACGCATCCAGGATAATACTCAACCTAAAAAATTCTGGCAAATTGTAAAAAAACTGGGAAGGGCCATATATTGTCAGTAACAAGACCGATAAAAGGACTTACTGGTTAATGACCGAATACAAAATATAGCTCGAATATCCGTGTAATATAGCCTGGCTAAAAATGTTCTATAGATAACCTATATAACCGCTATTGACAAATTCAAATAAAGACATCTTTACTATCGTTTCTAACTTTTTCACTATCATTCGCTTAGTATCGATACATACTTAACAATAATACATCATCGCTAACTTTCATATCTTTGGCAAACGCCTATCAAATTACCAGATAACCTTATTTGCACTTCATTACTTATTGAACAAAACATGTCATGTTTTTGTTTTTTTTTTCTCATTGACATAAAACCCAGATAACCCATTGAGGAAAAACATTTGGTTATCATTCTACATTCAAATAAGCCATAATATGGCCATCTTTCAATCATCGCAGATACTTGCTCCAAAGCAACATTCTGCATATTATCTCTATTACTAGCTCATACTATCTGTTTTATCAAACACCAGCACTTAGCATACATTTTCCAAAAGTTATCCATAAATTACTTTCACAAAATTCTTCGGTAAACATCAACATAAGCATTCGGCAACAAAATAACAAAAAATAGTTTCGATCCTATCGACCATTTTTACATCTTTCATGAAAACAAACACTTTTCCAACATAAATTACTCTGCAGGGGAAGAGATTGCGACATCAGCCTTCACTGGTACACTTGAAGTTAACTAATCTAATAAATCCTCAGCAAGAATACCATAGGGAATAGTCACCACGGGAGCTTCTGGTGCTTCTGGCGCCTCAGGCACTTTAGGCGTTTTAGGACTTCGTCCTCCATATCTGAATCGAGAAAAAACTGGTTCCCAGTAACAGTCAAACCTTTGTAATAGTCTTTTCTCTCCTCTTACGCCTCGAACTGTCCAACAAAATTGGCCTTCATCTTCCTGCACGCATCTAGATTATCTCGAATAGCTTCAGTTCTCACCTCCTCCAGGACCTTAGCGTGCTCCACCTCCATCGCCCTGCGTGCATAAATAATTTGTTCCCGTACATCATTCTCAAAATTTGTTTTCTGCGGAGACAACACCACCTCTCTTTCCTTTGCAAGGTCGGCCCTTATCTCCTAGAGCTATTTATCCCAAGTTTTCTTTGCCTCGTAAAGAACAACTTCTTTCGCCTTCCTGGCTTCAAGCTTATATTTTCTCATCCTCGCCTCCAATTTCTTTTTCTCTTCAATCAAATTCTCTTTTTTCGTCAACAACTCCTCCCGATATTCTTATATGCGAGAACCTGGTTTCCCAGAGTACCAACACCCAGAATGAGAGGTTTGGCCTCGATTAACAACTTCTTGATCTGCATTACAATCATAATATGAATTTTTGAATAGGGCACTAAATTCTTTAATCGAAGCAAAGCAAAAAAATTCCTGACTTTTTTCATATTACGTTGGCCCTCGCTAAGAAAAGTAGCAAGGCTTTCTGCCCCTACCAGACAATCATCAAACTCCACCTACAAAGTGGTTATACTGGCCAAACAGATATGCTTCCATGATCTTTTGGACCTCAGTTTCTGACTCCTCGACGAACTTCTTCTTCGTTAACTCAGAAGACGCCTTTTTCTTCGGCAACACGCTAGTAGCCGATTTAGGAGGTCGGCCATCCGACACACCAGATGATGTCTCATAAGCTTTCTCCCTCTCCTTCCTAGTTAATCTATGAGAAGCCCTCTTCGGGGGGAGGAAGGGAGCAACAACATGGTTGGCGACCCTCTTTTTCTTACCTTTCCCAAAGGTTTCCGTCGGCATCGCATCTCTTTCTACAATTGCAGAATTTGTGGTATAACCACTCAGTAATGTATTCTCAAGGGGAAAGCTCAAGTCTGCAGCTCTCTAATTTTATGCAGACATCTTTCCGTCGATAACCAGAATTTCTGATCCTTTAGCCCGCATTCTCTTTAACCCAGCTTCTTGAAACGAAGTATTAGCTTTCCCTTGGTCAACAACTTGGTTGTCAATCTGACCGAAATAGCCCTTTCTTATATTGTATAACTTTTCTGCAATATCTAAATTTCTATCAATCTCCTTCAAAGCTACACAAGGACAATAAACAAATAAAAGTTAGAACACTAGATAGAGACCACCAAATCCAAAACATCGACAAACAAATTGCCTAACCACAAATCTAAGTGGAAAGTCTTCCTTTTAAGAGCCTCCCCTAGATTTCTCCAATCAGATTCGCAATTTCCCAAGAAAAGATGATATTCCTTGAAATACTGCCCCCTGTCGATACCATCTTATAAAATAGAGGCCTCCTCATGAACCTCGCCAAGTACATGTACCCTATCTTTGATGGATTTTCCTTAAGTGTATAATACATACATAAATCATTCACGATGATTAACTTTTCCCCTCTCGCCTTTAATTGACCATTTATCACTCCACAGACCCGGAAGAGGTCATATACATTAGGGTTAAATTGACCAGGAGCAACATCGAAGAAATTCAGGAACCTTTTCTGGTCCGCTCGGAGTGGAAGCTTCGGCACCTTTTTCATATGTTCTCGATAGACAAGTATGCCATCCAAATGAACGTCTTGATCAATCATTTCATGATGATATACCTCTAGTCTAATATCCCCCGGAAAACCATACTTAACTTTGAAACGCAAAATCTCACTCTTTTCTAGTCCCTCTCCATAACATACATCATCTTCATCCTCGACATCTTCCTCCCCCCCCTCCCCGCCACTACCTTCTCGGTCACTAGCCTGTGGCCCGTGATCCGCGTTTGTCTCGGTACCCTCCTCGTCCGAAACTCTCACATCCATGGGTGCCACTGAAAACTGGTTGATACTAACCACATTCATGCTACTTGACCCCACCCTATACCTACCACCCAACTTTTGGACATAGGCTATCACATTAATTGGTAGGAGCTCTACATCTGCAAGGTTCTCAAAGATTTCTTTATCATCAATTTGAATAGGTTCAACAATTTTTATGAACCAGAAATCAGATTCTATTTTTTAACAAAAATATTAGTATATATCATATCTGATACATTCTATATGTTCATATGCTAATATTCATATAGTTGTCGAGTTTCATCTCAAGCACGTCACTCTTTACATTACTATCTGCATATACAATTACTACATTCAGTTTTGATACAAGATTTCTCTACTATTTTTTTTAAGTCCTAACATCGATAACTATTTTTCAATCACTAATGTTTCTTATCGAAGTTTAAGACCCTAAGTTTCTTGAAGACACTTCGACAGTTCCCTACTTCCCGCCAAAACAAGCCAAATTCAAAAATTTAGAATTCTGCCTTCTCCGGCGCAAAATCCGGCAAATTTCACAGATATTTCAGCGCTTCACTTACCGAACCTCATCCCATTTCCAAAATCAAAACAACACACCCCCAGTCACGCCGTAATGCCAGCGATGCCCAAAACTAACTATCTCTACTCGTCATCACCTCTTTCCATCAACCCCTCTCTCCCAAACACCCCTTAAACCTTTTTGACACCATTTCCCTATCAGTCGCCCCACAATGTAGATGATATCATAACAATTTTATCATAAACCCTAAATCTCTATTTTTCAATTACTTCCACTACACCTTTCTAAAACTATAATTACTTCCAACACTATAACCACAATGTCAACATCCATAAAGGGTTTATCATAATTGCATGAATAACAAATGCAATGTAACAAAAATACTAACCTTGAAGTAGTACTGCCTCGGTATCCCTCTGTTTTGCAAGCTTTACCCTCTCAATCAACACACTAATCTCCTCCTTCCCTATGGTGGACAACGATGCAAAAAATGAATACAAAGAATCAGCACTTGAATTTTTTTTGAAGAATTCATAATGTGTGAACAGTCGTCAACAACAGGGCTATTTATAGGCCCCACGTGACTGTTCATCACGCCCCTTCACGACCGTTCGATTACTCGACAGTAACAACTCATTCGCATCTTCCCAAATTCTTTGATCCTTCATCTTCTAAACACTAAAAGACCCATACACTGTTGCTCCAACCCTTCAATACTCCTTTTAACTCCTCTAATGCATCCATCCTCGCCAAAACACTTCTTATGTTATTGAAAATAAATTGTACATCTAACTCCTTATACCTCAAAATATAACCTACAGGAGAATACCTAGCCATTTTTATTTAATTTTCCCAATACATCTTTCCTTATTAACAAATCTCATATATTCTCGGAACAGTTTTAGCAGAATTTCAAGATTTAAATATATTCGACGAACCAACTACCCAAAAATTTGGATATTATTAATTCATATAACCATGATCACAATATTATATCAATAAATTTCATTTGTTCAAACATATAAAATCATATTCGAGAATAATTTTCATCACATACATCGACAACAACATTTGACACAAATATAGTCATTTATTTCTTACCAACACCTTACAACTTTCTCATTTGGTACATACTAACAACAGTCATTTCACTCTTCAACTGCTTCGACCTGCCTCAATATCTTCTTTCTTCACCAAAGCCTTGGCCCAATTCTTAATCTTACTGACGCGCTCAAGAGGACCCAGAAATTGCAAAGTGCAATGTAATGCATACTCCACTTTCACCTCCTTTATCTCCACTTCACTCATCTCTTCATACTTGGGAACCACTAGCACAATAGTTGCCCATTTACGCAACTCTTACCAAAATACCTATCCAGTAACTCCCAATACTTAACATAAACACGATTGGAATGCTCATCCTCCCAAACCTGAGCTCTCGTACTCACCATCTCCAATCCTACAAATAAACTCTAGAATGGTATTTATATCCAATAAAACACAAATAGTCAAATCACACATTCAATTTACATTGGAACTATACATATCCCGGTCAAATAAAACCTCCTAGGAAATTGTTTCAGGCCCTACACTGTCAACAAACTTCTGTTCAAAATCTTTTACCTCGCCAACATAACCTCGATCTTTACATAAAAAATATATAATAAAAAAAATTATCGACATACATATGACTCGACCAACTATCTCTGAATAATATAATTCCTTTCATTCGAGATCACCATCTACATATTTAATACAAGTTCAAAACAAAGTTTATTCATTACGTAACCCATTACATTCTACAATTCTTTCCTTCGATTACATTACATCAACTAACAGGTTATATATTATACTTCGGCATGAAGGACTCGAAGCTATATGCTTCTTTTCACCAGAGTCTGGCATATCCTCCAGGGAAAGGGGCAACTCAATGAATCTTAAGTCACTAAACTTCTAAAGAGCTGCCTATGTGCGCCCTGCAGAAAGACAGCAGTAAAAAATTACAAGAAGCTTTTTGTGCCGACGAGAGACACAGAACGCCATGCCCCTACGCATCATCATCTTCAATATGGGCACTGACTACTTCATCAAACAATTGATGAGCTCCGAGGTCTTCAACAACACAAAATTATACTGACTCCAATGGATACATTGCATTTCGATGCTCTCTACCTCCTCCTTCATTAGTTCTCCTAAACATCATCACCAATCGATTCCAGATAAAGTAACAACTGCGACAAAACACAAAGATTTACCTCTTTGAACTCGCCAAAATTCGCATCCGCAAGCTCCAGCCACTCGCTATGCCACGCTTGGTGCGACATCATTACCAAAACGGCCTACTCTACCAATATCCTGCAGTGCAACAACCCTTTCTTTTTTCCTCTATTTAGAACCCCACCTTCAAAATTATGAAGTCTAATATGCTGCCATAAATGCTCCTCGGGAAACCAAAATACCAGATTCATTTGACTTTTGCCTCGGAAATGACAGCAAAAGACTTCTACAGCCATTCGACAACCTTTTCACATTTTGCTATTTTTCTAGACACAACAACAAGTAATTGAATTGAGAATTGGGCGATTGCAGTAGCATATTTCCTAGATTCTACAATGAGAAGCCAACAGACATTAGTCAAAGATATCAATTATTCAAGAAGTTATCACGTTTGTGACCACAGTTCTTGATATACTAAAAGTAGCCATTATGCCTGGTCAAATAGAACCGTTGGGAGATCCGCATAGTTCGATCACTACCCTCGAAATAGGAAACTGTTATTTTTTTTTTGTAAATTGCCAGTATCTACTATAAATATAGACAGAGAATGAGTTATTCTGATCCATAACTTTACTTTTTATTCATCCTTATTATCTTACCAAACAAAAAATTGTAATAACTAGAAACTTATTAGATTTTTCATTAAAACCCACCACGAGGTCGTAGTTTTTCTCAGCCTTTACTGAGTTTGTTTAAACTTATTATTATATAATCCACACTATAAGTATTGGCAAAGATTATCCTCCTGTAAATTACGCCATTAAGAATATTTAGCCCAAAATCGAGCAACAGATCTCCCATATGCATCTTTTGGCAACATTGGGATCTCCGACCATGTTTCTTCAATGTAATCTAGAATAACAGCCGATTCGGCACTTGTTTTCCTTCATGAACAAGTATCGGGATCTTTTTGTAAACAGAGCTGTACTGTAAGAGCGATAAACTTTTATTTGACAAGTCTTCAGGAATTAACTCGTATTTTATACCTTGGTTACAAAAAGGGCTTGGTCATGCTGCATCTAGTAGCCTACTCGCAGCCTTCTTGCAATAATCAAACACTCGAAGGCTACATCGAAGCCTACCTAGAGATCCGAAGCCCAGTAAGGCGATAGCCATGTCCATGAAGCCTGCCGAGACTAATCGAACACTCGAAGGAACCATCGAATCCAACCACTGTAGGCAAAGATAGGGGAGCAGCGGATGAACTACGCATCAGAACCATTAATACTTTGACCATGATTGTACATGGTCGAAGGGAAACATATCAGGTAGCCAACTCACCAGACAAAACAGTTGAGAACGCCACTCAAAAACTGCGGTGCCTGATCTAACAACTACATTATCAGAACCAACAGCTACAATATCAGAGTTAACGGCTACAGTGTAGACTCGACAATTACAGCGTTAAAACCGACTCTGTATATAAGTCTGTTATCCCCAGAAGATATACATGTAACTTGACCTCCCATGATGACTCAGCCTTTCCTATGTTCTATAAATATGAGGGAGGAGGAACTGTGAGGGGGTTAAAACATCTTTCCCAATAGACCTTACAAATGAACCATCGTATACCCTGCAGCAACCCAGTTCTCGATACTTCGGCTACTCTACATATATAACATAACTCTTAAAAATCCTCACCAGATGTCGTGGAGTGACCCAGTCTAGGCCTCCATGCAAGTATATTATCAGCAAAGTAGGTCTTATTATTATTGATTGTATGATTGAACCCCCCTGGTTGAAGATAAAACTCACAGTGTAAGAGTCAGCTTCCCCTCTCATGAAGTTAGGCCTTTACATTTGGTACTGTCTGTGCTATCCCACCCTACCAGCCTCCCCCTGCTTTTTTCTCTTTTCCTTCAATAGCTCCCACCCTCCGCTCTACTTCCACCCTTGCCAGCAACTCTACCGACGGAGTGGCCGTTTAGCTCGCCCTTCTTACCCAACAATTCCCTCATGCTGAGGAGCGACACAGAAGTCAGTTATACTAGGAGAGGGAAGAACACTGACAAGAGTTTGAGGATGAACGGCAACGCTATTTAGATGATACAGATAGACAATATCGTGCTCTCGGTGATCTACGCAATATGGCTCCCAAGTTACAATGACTTCAGACTCAAGACGCCCCTCCGCCATCTTGAGCACCTACCCTGCTGCGTGTTTCCACCCGCGCCCGATTTGGGCCTCAACCACATCTTGACGTACCCCCGGTACATCTTGACGCCGAGGGTGCTCCCCCAACAATTCTACCCTCTAGTTAAATCTACCTTGACTTACACCCCACTGAGGATTTATCCAATTCCACTCTTTACACTACCAGATACCCTAAACACCGCACTACTCGAGAGTGTCTCAGGGAGCACAGTGCTGAGCATGCGCGGAACATTTGTTATCATCCTCTTCGACCACAAAGATCCCCCCTCCCTCATCTTGCCTATCTTACATAGTAGGAACTCAACCAAAAACTCTACACTGCCATCCGCATCAGTGCGAGCCCCATACCAAACTCTTGGAGTTAGTTAAGCAATCCCCTTCTACCCCAAATTCCTCGCTATTGAGGTGCCTCCAAATTTCCACGCCCCCAAAATTAGTTAATACTACAATACTGACCCTCAATCCTGCATCCTCGAATTCTAGAATGCCTTAAGCCTATACTTCACGGCCAACCACCTTTTGTGTCGACTATTTCCCACCAACCTCACCGACAAGCCTCTCAGATGGTATCATAGCCTCCTAATGGCTCGATCCGAAGCTTCGGGCAATTATCTACTATACTCATCGCTTAATTCGCCTTAAAAAAAACTGCGGGGTCCGGGTCAATGCCTTCTTCAACTTCCGCAAATCCCCCAAGGAAACCCTGGAAGCCTTCACCAAGTAGTTTCTTGATGAGTCACGTAAGACCAAAACATCAACTGTGTGAACGCTGTGCTCGCCTATTCTAACGCTCTGCCGGATAATAGCCGTGTCAAGGAGTACATCATGCTCTACAAACCGCGAGTCAAATCGCTAGGGGTAAGCTTTGGCCACCAATCAGAACAAACCACGACAACCTTCTACACCCATGATCACTTCCATCACAGAGGAGACAAAGAGCCGCAAACACCCCCACACTGACGAAACTGCCACCGAGGCCCATAAAAAATGACCAAAACCGGTCATCCCTAAGCTTACTACTCCTATCAGCACCCTTCTACCACAGATTCAGGCCAACTTCATATAGCGTACCCCTTATCCCATCGTGGTCAAACAAGGTGATCCTTACTGCCTGAACAATAAGTGTAACTACCATCATACCAACATACGCTCTGCAGCGCTCTCCCAAAATAATTTTTAAAGCGGGTCGTCTATATCAATATATCGCTGACCTCCCGAGCTACCTCGATGGGTCATACCTTAAGCCTCATCCCACCCCTGTTGCCGACCTAGCAGAGGTACACATTTACCAACTTCATCTCATCATGGTTAACAATATTGACAACGGCTATTCTTAAAGTAAGCGTAAGAGTGTCGAAGAATAATGCAAACTCAACTACCAGGAGAAGCTACCCGCCCTTCGCCCAGAATCGAGCCAATGCCCTCGACCCGAGGTTATCTCATTTATCGATTGTGACATGTCGCATGTTCATTTTTCCCATTTTGACCCTTTAGTCATTATGATTAAGGTCGAATACCTCGTCCTCCATACCATGCACATCGACACAGGCAGTGCAGCTGATATACAGTTCCTCTAGACTGTTCGGGCCATGCAGAAAACATACCTCATCACCCCGGGTAATGTCAAACTCAAAGGCTTCAGCGGCGCTACTGAAGTCGTTTACCCCCTGTGGTACGTAGAACTTGAAAGGCTCCCAATGCCTTGCTCACTCATGCGAACAACCAGAGATCAATCAAACCTAAAAACTTATCAAATAACCATAGCAAACAATGTCTCTCAATACCCCCGTACCTTCGATGCCAGCTACCACAACCATCGAACCTACTGTCTATATGGAACTATACGGTCCTAGTCGAGGTACATTCATTGATATTTTTCTAGATGAGGCCGAAACCCTCGAAATCACTGACTTCCTTTGAGCAAATAAAGACGTCTTTGCCTGGATATTCTATGAGAATCCTGGTGTCAACCCTACTCTAGCATGACATCGACTTGACCTAATCCCTCACTCTACAGCAGTGAAGCAGATGAAGCGTACGTTTGCCCTATACCTTCGTGAAGCTGTAAACCTCAAAGTCGACAAACTCCTAGCCGCGGGATTCATCAGAGAAGTCAAGATTGGATATCCAATATTGTTGTTGTCCCTAAGAAGAACGGCAAGATTAGAATTTGTGTTGACTTCACAGACCTCAGAAAACACATACCGAATGACATCTTCCCCCTCCCAATCATTTCCGCACTCCTGGATGTCATAGACGGACATGAGCGACTTTTGATAATGAACGCGGCTTCGGGTTACAATCAGGTACCCCTCCTCCCTGAAGATCAACTTAAAACTTCTTTTATTACTAAACAAGGCCTTTACTATTTTTATGTCATACCCTTCGGCCTTAAAAATGTGGGTGCTACTTACCAATGTCTTGTTACCACCATGTTTAAATCCTAGCTTGGAAAGTCGGTCAAAGTTTACATTGAAGACAAGTTATGTACAAACCTCCAAAAATAGACCCATGTCCAGGACCTCACAGAGGTCTTTGCCATACTTCGTACTTATAACATGAAATTAAACTAGACAAATACCAATTTGGTGTTTTGTCCGACAAATTTTTAGGCCACCTCGTCAGCAATAAGGGTATCGAGATCAACCCCACTCATATCCGAGCCCTTATCGATATGCCTTCCCCTCGAACAAAAAAAGTTGTCCAAAAATTTGCTTGCAAGATAGTTGCCCTCAAACGTTTTATTTCGAAATCTTCTGACCATTATGTTTGGCTTTTCACCTTCTTACGCGATCAAGGCATCCATAAGGCCAAAAATAAAAATAACCTTGAAATTAATTGGACACCGGATTGTAAACAGGCCTTTCTCGAACTCAAAGTATACCTTGGTCGACCAGCCATCATCAGTACCCCTATCGAAGGCGAAATACTTTTGTTATACCTCGCTGTTACCGATACTTCTATAAGTTTAGTCCACATTCGACTCGAATCCAGCATTGAGAAACCTGTATACTTAATCAGCAAAACTCTGACACCCGCTGAGACTCGATATACCAAGCTTGAACGACTGATCCTTTCACTTGTTTATACCACTCGAAAACTCAAACCATACTTTCAAGCTCACCCCATACGTATTATCACAAGTTACCCCCTTTGAGAAGTACTCAGCAAAAAAGAAAAATTCAGACGGGTGCAACAGTGGTCCATTTATATTGGCGAACACGACATCATTTTTAAGAAACAGATATCCCAAGAGGGTCAAGAAGTCACAGATTTCCTGGCCAAGTTCCCGGTCGTAGACATCGACAGGGAGGAACATGAAGATGATCTACCAGAAGACCAACCCGACCAAACCAACCCATGGAACCCTATCACAGGCTGGCATCTCTTTACAGATGGATCCGCTGGACCAAACGGTTTGGGGATCGGTGTTGTCCTGGTTACCCCCACCAATGATTGAATTGAAAAAGTCGTCAACTTAAACTTTGAATGCTCCAACAACGAGGATAAATATGAAGCCTTGATCCATGGCCACAACCTCGCACTCGAACTTGGCATCCCTAAACTTGCAGTTTTTACTGACTCCCAACTTGTTCAAAGATAATACACCGGCAAAAATCAGGCCAATGGTAGCATGGCTGAGTATGCTGCTCTCGTCTGCCAGTACATGGATCATTTTCTTGAAAAATCTTCTATTACTCATTACCCCCGATGCAAAAATAGACATGCCGATGCCCTCACCAACATAGTAGCCATATCGAAGTACTCGAACGCTCAAGTATCGACCAGATGGTAGTCAATGCCATCAATACTAGGGTGAGAGTCTCGATCTAGATAACTGGCGAACACCATTTCTTGCCTACTTCAACAGTTCTACCCCCCCCCCCCCAGATGACCCTAAAGCCAAACTTTCGTTACTAGAAAATTATCGTAGATACACCATCCTTAAAGGCGAGTTACATCACAAATCCCCAAACGGCGTCCACCTCCGGTGTATCTCTCAAAATGAAGCTACTACAATTCTTGCCAAACTCAACGAAGGTACCTGCGGTGCTCACACTACTGGTCGATTTATGGCCATTCGGGCTGTATCCCAAGGTTTATTCTGGCCCAATATGAATAAAAAAGATGAAGAGTATGCCAAACACTGTGACAAATGCTAACGTCACACCCACGACATTCATAGCCCTTCGCAAGACCTCCATTACAGTCAAGTCTCTTGGTCATTCAAACGGTGGGCCATCGATCTCGTGGGTCCTTTTCCCAAAGCATCGGGTTGCCGAGTAGCCGATAATATATTCTTGTGACAACAGATTACTTTACTAAATGGGTCAAAGCCATTCCTTTATGTCGAACCACAGAAGAAGAAGTCATCAAGTTTTTATGGAAGAATATCATTACACGCTTTGGCTGTCCTCACATGATTCGATGTGACAATGGTTCACAGTTTGTTGGGAACAAAGTCAACAATTTCCTCAAAAAGTACAACATCGTCCTCTCCCCCTCATCACCCTACTACCCCCAGGGGAATGGTCAGGTTGAATCAATCAATAAAATAATAGTCAATGATCTTAAGAAGCGGGTCGTTGAGAAGAAAGGACGATGGGTCCAGGAATTATAACATGTACTCTAGGTTTATTGAACAACATCACGAAAGGTGATAGGCTGCAAACCTTTTATTCTAGCCTATGGTACCGAAGCGGTTCTACCTACTCAATTTGAAGTGCCAACACGCGACCCCAACCTCCCAGACGAAGATAATAAGTTTGAACTTAGATGCAATATGCTATAGATCAACAAAACTAGAGACTGAGCCATCGTAAATCTTGGCCGTTGCCATCTCTCTCTCCATAAATCATACAACAAAAGATTTTGACCATACAGCTTCAATATTGGAGATTTGGTACTTTAACGAGTCACACCCTCTTCGAAGCCTGGCGATGCCGGAAAGCTAGCCGAATCCTGGGAAGGACCTTATGTCGTGTATGAAAAAATTGACAAAGGTTCCTATTATCTGATGATAGAAGCGGAAGAGCCACTACCCAATCCTTGGAACACCATGCAGTTAGTCTCATACAATAGGCCACAGCCTCCACCTTGTTCAACTGATTTAAATACAGTATAATCAATGAACATATTTTTTCCTCAGAATTTTGTATCCTGTCTTCCAGTGAATTTCTTGGCCTAACCTAAGTATCATATCAACCCTTCGGCCAGAATGATACTTGGGGGTGAGCTCGAAGTTTTTGAAGTCTCCATTGGTACAAACTCGAGGGGCATGAATGGTCGACATACCAGACTCTCAGGAATGCATTTGGGGAGAACACATAATGCTTCATTTAGGACTAGGCCTTCAAAGTTCAGTGAGTTTCTTGGCCTAACCTAAGTGTCATGTAAACCCTTCGACTAGATTGAAACTTGGGGGAGACCTCGAAGTTTGTCAAGTCACCAATTCGATTAAACTCGAGGGGCATGAATGGTGGGCAAACCGGACCCTCGGGAATGCACTGAGGGTGAACACATAATGTTTCGCTTAAACTCAATCCTGCTGACAGACCCAGGGGCGACCTTCAAAGTCCAGTAAATTGCTGGGTCAAACCAAAGTATCATCTCAAGCCTTCGACCCGACTGATACAGGGGGGCAGCCTCAAATTTTTTGAAGTCTCCAATTCGAGGAAACTCGAAGGGCATGAATAGGCGGCAGACCGGACCCTCGAGATTCCATAGGGGGCGAACACATAATGATTCACTTAGGATCAATTCCGCGGATAGACCCAGGGGCCTCCTTCGAAGTTCAGTGAATTCCTTGCTATAACCTAAGTATTATGATCATCCCTCGACTAGACTGATACTCGGGAAAGACCTCAAAGCTCTTCATGGTTCTAGTTCAAACCCTGCTACAAGCATTCTATACTTCTCAGCGTATACAGATACAAACACACATGAATATCAACAATTTAGTTCCAGTACAATACATATTAGCAACTCAAGTTCAATACACTAGAAAAATTCAAATTAATAACAAACAGACAGCTCAAGCTCAAATAAATTACATAACTCAATCACTCAAAATTTCCAACACCACAGCAAGATAAGAGAAAATAGTTTGTACAGCAAGCAGCCAATTACAATACTTCGTACAGGAGTGGCCACATCACCTCCTCCCACAGGCTCTTCCACAGCAACAACTCCAGTACCTTCGATAGTGAGATTCGGCCCCAAAGTATCGGCCATCCCATCAACTACCATACCAAGATTAATTTCTTCGGACGCATGAGCTTCCACGCCCTTTACCATACCTCCACCAGCGGGGTCCATGTCCATCCTTTCTGTCTGCATAACACCTTCGATAGGAGACCCTTCGGGCGCAGGAAAGTGCTTCAGAGTTATGGGATCATACCTCAAACTTTCGATGAAGATCTTCAAATTTGTGGACGTCTTACACACCTCATCGAATTGCTCCTGGAAGGTTTCCCTCTATTCTTCCATTTCTTTCCCCTTTTCAACAAGCTTCAACTCTAGTATCTTTTGCATTTGAAGATGGTTGGCATGCTCAGCTTCGAGTTCCCTCGCACACTCAGCTCTGATATTTAACCTTTCCCGCTTTAGCGTGTTAACCTCAAACACCAGCAACATTTCGGTCCCTCGAGCGAGTTCTAGACGGTCCATCGCCTATTTTAACTACCTCATTATTACCTTCCAGGCTTTGGCAAAAGCTTGGGCCCAAGCATGCACCTGCTAGAATAATTGAACCGTCAGTACTTCTTGAAGCATATCAAATGTGACAAAAATTCAAAAATGCAGAGTCTCAAAATAAAAAAAATAGTTGCCCGATGCAGAGCCTTATTCATCAGCCTCCCAGCTTCATCTGGGCCATTTTCATAGAGAGTAGCCATTGATGCGGCCGTTGCCTGAGCATGTTCCTCTAGTTTGGCTTCATAACGTGCATCATCGATATCATCCGCATCGTCAACATCAACAGTCCCCAGCTCCCAAGGCCTCTTACGTTGAATAGTTTTCAACTATTGGACTTTTGAAGGTTTGAGAACGACCCTGCCCTTACCTTTGTCAGCCTGCTTCGACACCTCATGAACTACATCGGGCACTGGCGCTACTTGCTGCCCCTTTAGAACATAATTTACTTTTCGAGTTGATCTTACTTTTTGCTTTTCTTTGACCCTTCACGAAGCACCTCCTTCTCCCGTCTTCTTTGTTGGCCTAGAAACGACAGGAGCATTTCGAAGTAACGAATTTGTCCTCTTCTGCCTCTTTCTTTGGATACCTAACTTCTTGAAGACCCGGTTTATCCACTCCTCGTCAAAGTCAATAAGTTCATTAATATTCCTCCGCAGGTTCCTCAAAGTTCTGTTACCAGGATTTGGAAAAAAAAAATCATGTTTACCGGTATATTTAATCACTATTTTAAAACAACATTCGACAGTGAACTTACTTGGATTATACCTATGCTACAGCTTATAAGCGTCCTCCCCTTCAGCATTCTCATAATTACCTCGCACCACAGCCAAGTCTTTATCCCACCCACAACCCAACGAGGACAAATCAAATAGCCATGGTTTATCTGCATGACATTGGATGTGTTACCTATCTACCATCTTATTGGCTTTCCTCAAGTAGAACGATACAATATCGAGCCACTCAATCAAGCCCCTCGTTTCACGACTCAATTTAATGTTCATACCTTCGACCACCTTCATCATTTCATTGAAATTACCATTTATCTGGCAAGGGGCAACTTCCCAGAAGTTTAATGCCTCCTTCACCAGCCTTCAAAGGGGTTGCTGCATCCCTAGCCAAATTTGGCCTCTAAGCACCATGAAACCCTCTTTAGGGATATCTTTGAACATATACTCAGACCCTACTGCCATTAATACCAGCCCTACCTTCGACAATTCATTTTTAGCCATAAATCAATCAAGTCTCTGCTTCTCTTGAGCCGAGACCGACCCCGCAGTTCCCCTCGAACCAGTCAAACTCTCACTACTGTCGCTCTGCTGCCAAGCCCTTCTATTATCCCCCGAAGGCTCGACACTTCCTTTGTGTCTCCTTCTATTATCCCCCGAAGCCCCACCTTCCAGTACTGCTACAGCCAGTGGGACATCTGTTGCAACGCCTAACACCTCTACATTTCTACTCTCACCCCTTGAGCCATGACCAGATACACTCGGCTCATTTACGTAGACCTCTTCGTCTATCAACCTCAGCCTCGAAGATTGATGGGTACCCATTATACCCTACAAAAGAAGAGGCACCCAATTAGATCGATATATTCGACTATTACATTTCGATAACTTATTTTGATCTACCCTCTCCAACTCGCCAAACCCATAGTCGAATGTTCGATTATAGCTCTGGTAACCACTTTAATATCCTTAATTTCCTACTAGGCTGAACCTCCATCCACTTGGGTTACCCTCTCCCTCGGCCAGGCCTTCGCCAACATAAACCTTAACAACACCTACCCCTCAGTACATTCATAGTAGACAAAACTACAGAGGCAAACTGTAAATAACCTATCTACGAAGAAAGTTAGAAGAGTACCTGTGCGAATGATCAAGGCATCAATAACGACGGTTCCCTATCTCCTCTTCAACAAGCCCTACCTCAACAATGGAGTATGTTTTCCTCTTCGCCTCTCTATTTTCCTTTGTAAACTTAATAATTGGGAGCAGTAATTTCTTTCTCCCTCTATAAATACCTCCCCAAAACAATTGAAAACCACCTCATTTTCTAAAACTGCCATCATTACCACTTCCCCACTCCCCCTACTTTTCGGCGGAGTTGTGTTTTGACGCTTTTACCCTCAACTACTCCCACGTGCGCAACCCATGCCCACATTTAACAATTTTTATATTAACCAAGTTGAACCCTCTGGTACCCTGCCCGTAGTTGTCAAGTCAAACTTATACGTCATGCCATCCTTTTTCCCATAACCCAAGGTAACATTATGATGACCTGCAGGGCACTCTGCCCTTGGAATAGTTTCACCTCTGACAAGCCAGTCTTTTTGGCTGTCAGGTCTTGCAGTTGACATATCCCTATCCTCGATCCTTTTTTTCTCTCAAACCATCGACAGCTCTTTATATTCTGTCACAACATTTTTTACATATACAAAGTGCTTCAAGAATTCGGGGTCACTTATTCATTCAAAGGTCAAATGTTAACCTATGTATTCGATCACTACATTATCGTTCAAAGTATTTTTTCCCAAGTAGGTTACTATCTCTACTATTTCCTCTTCGTTCGAAGGTAGAGTTTTGAATCCGCGCCTACATACTATTCGTCTGTAACACTTGTCAGATACACAACACATTGTTTCATTAAACTACTATTTCATTGCGATACTTCGATAATACAAAAAAAGAAAAAACATACAGAAACTAACAAAAATAGAAAAACAATGCCACCACCTTGCGAATAACTCCCCTATTTACTGACGAGGCAGTTATTCTTGCACAGCCCTGGTTCGTCTTCCAGCAACTGGTCCTCCTTTTTCACTGTCCAGTCGGCCAAGCTCTGTGGGAAGTAGTACCGGTTGCTGGCCGCTGGATTCATCCACTGTAGCACCCCCCACCAGTGTGTGTTCGGCTGCCCATTGATTGGCTCCTCGGGCTCTAGCTCAACCAGGACGAGCATAACCCAATCCATCCCTTCGTCGCCAAGAAACTTCACCTTCAGCTCCGCCATCTTTTGCCCTATTTGACGGTCCCGTTAATCCATCTTCCTTTGGAATTGGGTGTTCGGTGTGGTCTCCATGTTGTGTGTTGCTTAACGAGGAAGAAACAGAAGTAGAACAAGACTATGGTGCATGCGTCCTAATAACCCCTATTTTATACCACAATTAAGGGTATTTATTACCCCATAAGCACCAATCAAACTTAATTACCCACCTTAATTACTTCTCTCGGAACTGCCACATTCAACAGTCAACCCTTCAACTTCCAACACCTAACTATTTTTCTCAGCTCGCACCCTCTACACCAATTTCTGAGGCCCCTACTGAGAGGGGGCGAATGTAGTAGCCTACTCGCAGCCTTCTAGCTCCAATCGAATACTCAAAGACTACATCAAAGCCTACCTAGAGATTCAAAGTCCAGTAAGACGATAGTTATGTCCACGAAGTCCGTCGAGACTAATCGAACACTCGAAGAAACCATCGATGCCAACCATTGTAGGTAAAGATAGAGGAGTAGCGCATGAACTGCGCATCAGAACCAAAAATACTTCGACCATGGTCGTACATGGTCGAAGGGAAACATGTCAGGTAGCTAGCTCACCAGACATAACAATGGAGCACACCGCTCGACAGTTGCGGTGCAAGATCCAACGACTACAATGTCAGGGTCAACGGCTAGAGTGTCAGACTCAAAAATTACAGCGTCGGAACCGACTACGGGTACAAGTCAGTTGTCCCCGGAGGATACTCATGTAGCTTGACCTCCCATGGTGACTCAGCCCTTCCTATGTTCTATAAATAGGAGGGAGGAGGAACTGTGAGGGGGTTAGAAAATCTTTCCCAACAGACCTTACAAGTGAACCTTCGTATACCCTGTAACAACCCAGTTCTCGATACTTCGACTACTCTACATATATAACATAATTCTTAAAAATCGTCACCAGAGGTCGTGGAGTGACCAATTCTAGGCCTCCACGCAAGTGTATTATCAGTATAGTAGGTCTTATTATTATTGATTGTATGCTTGAACCCCCCTGGTCGAAGATAAAACTCATAGTGTAAGAGTAAGCTTCCACTCTCGCGAAGTTAAGCCCCTACACAACATCTTCCATTGCTACCGCTAATTGTTTTGATCTCTCCTCCTATATCTGAGTATATATTGATCACAAATTCCAATCTAGTGCAATAGTATGAAATCGTGAGTGGCTTAGACTGTATTTGATCCAAGGCAAACTTTAATTCGATGACCTATTTTAATATTTGATTAAGCAACATTATAGGTGACGGTCTAACAACTGCATATCTCGGACTTGCCATGAAACTTCTTGGCCTTGTCGGGTGAAACTAAATTACAAAAAAATCAAAAATAATAAAATAATAAAATCTAATCTTCTTAATGACCTTCTAGATGTTCTAACTCTCCTTTTCATGTGTACCTAATTATCTCGTCAACTTATGCGTCAAACCTGACATTAGGTCGGATTTTGGTGCCCCTAAATGATATATACATTTGGGCTTGTGTTAAAGAAACTGTACATAATTTTATTTCAGGCAGGGGAGATTAAAGCCTGTATGTATGATGTACGATGTACCTATGACCTATGTCTTCTGAATCAGTAGATTCATACTTCCTAACATTTGATTAATACAAGCCTTATAAAGGGCAATAAGACAAAGCACATTTCGAACAAGTTTATGGCCCGATTATTAAGATGAAACCAGGCACATATTACGATGGGAGAAGATCCAAAGTGTACTTTAGATATCATTATTTTCAGACAAGTTTATGGCCTATACGAGTATATTGCAGAAAATTCTTCTATGAAGAACATGCTAATACACAGAAAATCAAGTTCATAAACATGTGAAAACAGGTAAAATTCGTAGTTATGATAGCAAAAGAGAAAATTACAATGCATTTTGACACTTAATAGGCTAAATATGTTAAGATAAAGACGGTCGTTGTTCTGCTAATACCTTCTCCCTCAAGTACTTTAAATATACCAACATTTCATCACGATGGGGAAGGTTTCCTTTGATGATAGGATCTTGCTTGAAATTCTCAGCCCAGGCGAACAATCGAGGGAAAGTGTGGGACTGCAAAACCTTAACACCCATTATCTCTTCAATCACTCCCAACCAGTGAGATATAGCTCCAAACGCTAAGTCCGCTAATCCGACTTCATTTCCGCCGAAAAATTTGGTTTCCCCTAGCCCTTGCTCTTCAACAATTTTTAATAACTTCTTACTTTCTTCTACATTTTTCTGTAGCTCTTCTTCACCTACACTGAAGAAAACCTTGTTGTCGATGCACTAAGAGAAAAATAAAAGTCTTATTAGTCCGAAATAAATTAAGACGTAATGAAACCATATAGGAAGAATATGTTACAAGTTCTACCTTTTCGTCTGCAAACTTAGCCCAAAATCGAGCAACTGATCTCTCATAGGGATTCTTTGGCAACAATGGGTGACTTTCTGGCCACGTTTCTTCTATGTATTCAAGGATAACAATGGACTCCGAAATTGGCTTTCCTCCATGAACAAGCACTGGGATCTTCTTGTGAACTGGGTTGTATTGCAAAAACAACGCACTTTTATTCCAGAGGTCTTCGTGGACATACTCGTATTCTATACCTTTTAGCTTTAAAGCCCATATCACTTTGTAACTAAAAGGACTAGGCCAGTGTCCAAATAACTTCACTTCTTCCATGCTTATGAATGTAGAGATGGTGATGAAATCTTCATTATGATCTAAAGTTTCCCAATTTCGATCTGTTTTAAAGTCTCGGTTCATGGACGGCAAAAAGGAAAACGATCTATTAAACAATCGACGGAAAGAAAACTGTGCTTCGACAGGCGATTTTAAAATGTGTTTTGCTTAAGTATTAGGTCACCATGAGACTAATTAATTTAACTGCATTTGTCCGGTTGACGCCATAAGAAACAAAATAATGTCAACCTTGCTGACTTTCTGGATATCTAATCTCCCTTAAATAAGCAACTTAATCTCGGTTGCGATGAATAATATCCAGGCATTGGGTTAGATTTGTATCGCTTTTCAAATTGGGGTTGTGCTTTTTGAGTTGAAGGAATTAAATGAAATCCGAGTTGATTTCAGGTAAGGGTTACCTTGAAAAATTTAACTGAAGGAGAGTTTACAAATGCGTAAATAGAAAATCTAGCACACGTCCAACAAAGCCTTTCAAGTTTGGGCTCGATCTATCAACCCTGAAAAGATTGTGCTATGGCTGAGCAATATAAATCATTTTTTGGAGTTGATTGTGGTCGAACCTCACTTAACACGACCCAAGTGGCATCCTTAATCTGTGGTCCTAGAAATTATACCTGTAGTAAAATATTTCCCAAATTCGACAAGAGTAAACCAACACACTATAGTCGAAGACAACCATATATAATCGAAGACAGATAGCATTCGAGAAGATACCACAAGTCCTCGACCTACTAAAAATAGCAGTTGTGCCTGGTCAAAAGAGAGTTGTTAGAGATCCACGAAGTTCACCCACTTCTCCTGGAATAGAAAACTGTTTCTTTCTTTTTTGTAAACTGTTTGTATCTACTATAAATACAGACAGAGAATAGATTATTCAGAAGACCGCAATCCGTAACTCTACTTGTCACGCCCCAAAATCCAGTAATCGGTAACTTGACCAATTACTAGACTCTAAGTAGTACAGGTCGGGAAATCTAAAGATTCTACCCCACAAATAGCCAAGCAGTAGACAAATTCTGGCTCGACTATTCACATATAACAATAATCATCAGAGTGAAGAAATAACAATGCAACAATATAACAATATAACGCGAAAGCAAAAGACATAAATATACACATATCATGTCGAATGAAATACAACATCTCGAATAAGAACTCAGCTACACAATGCTGAGAACACCTACAAAATCTAGAACTGAAAGAATCTGCAGCAGGAAAATCAGTCTCAGGACCGGCTAACCACTCGGCAGTCCAAGCTACTCAACCTCTGAAAAATGTTAAATGCGAGAGTGAGCAAACAACGACCTCACTAATCCAACAGAACTAAATAACTTACTAATAACAGGTACTGTAAATAGAGTAGAGATGAGTGCGATAAAGAAATAAGTAACTAAACAGTTCTAACAATATAATCAGTAACCATTAATAAATACGAAATCAGCACGGAAAGAAGGATTGACTTGATAAGAGAATGAAGAAAAGAGTTAATGCGGAGAGAGAATAGAGTGGATTCGAAAAGGGAATAAAGTAAAGAATATGAGAGGAGGGAGATGGTGATTATGATGCAATGCTATGACGTGAAGTAATGACTAGGATAATCCCATACTTATCCTAGATGCAATAATATGATATGATGAGCGAGGATATTCCCATAAATATCCCCTAATACTAAAATGATGAAGCTAACGTCTAAAGCTATCTTAAAGAGATTCGGTAAAGGGATACACTGGTACAATTTGTTTAAGCTCGACCATCACGTGAAGTGATGACTAGGATAATCCCATACTTCCTAGATGCAATGATATGATATGATGAGCGGGGATATTCCCATAAATATACCCTAATACTAAAATGATGAAGCTAACGTCTAAAGCTATCTTAAAGAGATTCGGTAAAGGGATACACTGGTAAAATTTGTTTAAGCTCGACCAAGCTAGGATGGTCGCACTTGATCATAGTGGATGGGTGGATCAAACCTGCGGAGCATCATGTCCAAAACATTTTAAGGAATTTCAACCTCAATGAGGCTAAGTTTGGGATCACCAGGACTCTTTCTCATACCAAACCATACTCCGCGGTGGTTTTGCTAGTTATGATAGTGTCGTTCCCAATCTCACCGGTGTATTTTAACTCGATCTCGCGGACTCCTTGGATCCCGTCGGAGGTCAACGGAAGCGGAGTGTTTGTGTATCTAATCTCAATAAGTTGTGAAAAAATACGTTAAATTGTTATGTGTAATCGGTGCCCAAGCACAACACAGTTGCCGCTAGCCTGGCAACCCAAACAGGATCAATAGGGACTCTGCATAGCCGAAACAGCAACCTAACCGTCGCCTACATCCAAACCAACAATCTCTTAAGGCTGGAGGGGGCATTCCTGGGCAACCCATGGGAACGCTAGCCCAACCACCGCCAACTAATCTTAGATCTCATACAAGCCAAAACCAACTCCAGAATCAATTACAAGCCAACCACCACTAACTAATCCAGGTTCCATACGAACCAAAACCAACTCCAGAATCAAGTTATCACCCCAACTACAGGTTAACAATTCTAACAGAATAATTTCTAAATTAAACTATAGTTAAACACAACCCATCTCTAAGTTCAATACTACTCTCTAAAACAATACTCGGAACTAGTAAAGAAACTTAGTAATGTTGGAATATAAACTCGCCTGATAATAATTCAAGTCCGGCAGAAAATCCATCTCTGAACCCAACTCGGAAACCTAACCCGGAATCCACGGAACGGCCACGGAACGCCTGAATAACCTAAGGCAATCACTGAGAACAACAATCCACCAAACAATTAAGGAAACGGCAATAAAGCCCAAACCCTAGAAATCAACCTACGCCAATTCAAGCGAAATTGACAGAAGGGAAGCAAGAATCACTTACCGAGGATAGGAGAGATGATCGCGGCGAAGCTCGGCAAGGATCCGCGAGCGATGGGGAAGATTGGGTGAAGAGTATTGAGGTGAGGGGATTAGGTTAGGGAGATGAGAGGATGATGATGAAGATGGGGAGGTAATGAATGGAGGAAAGGAGATGATTGGGGGTGAAGAGTCCTCTCACTAGAACTTTCTCTCTCTCTCAAATCGTCCTAAGCAGCGCCTCACAAAAAAACTAACCAAAAGAAATGAGGAAGAAAGACTTAAGTAGTCGAAACAAATGAAAGTCGTTCGAACGAGTTCTAAAGTCGTTCGAACGACTGAGAGGTCTTGGGCCAAATTCCAACAGGTTAGTCAACTCGTTTGAACGACAATAAATCTCGTTTGAACGACAATTCTGTCCAATGGCCAAAACGTCTAGAAGACGCAGAAAATGATCAGAAAACACAAAGATTCGTTCGAACGATTAGGAAACTCGATCGAACGACAATCTGGGAAATCTACTCTAAGGTCCTCCAGAACCACACACACAACACCAAGGCCCTCAAAAGACTAGAACCACCCGAACAACCACCACAAAGGGTTCCCAAGGTCTAACACCACCTCTACCGCTGTACGGCCACCAAAACTCCTAAAACCTTGAAAAGGAATCTAACGGCTAGAAATTTAACCAGAAGAAATAAAATAGATGGAAAGAGTCCAACGACAGTCTGATAGGCATTGAGAAACCAGTGGTAGCTAATCCCTATTTCTTCACCCCGGAATGAAAATCAGAAATGCCAAAAACGTCCGAAATCAAAAACGCTATAACCCACGCGAAGGCGAGAAGCAGAAAACCCCTTTCCGATATAGAAACCGCTCTCCGGACACACACCACACAATTAAACTGAAACGCCCAAACGCCGAACTACCAAAACCATCAAACCACCTAAACTCTACCAAAAAGGAATCAACACCAAACTTGGCACTAAGAACAATAATAGATGCATTAAGGATAGGAGAAGTAAATGAGGAATATGTGCGGAATGTAAATGCGGATAATGAATATGCAGAAGTGAGAATGAATAGGAATATGCAGAGTATTGCAACGGTGAGTATACTAATAGTTATAAATAGGAATTAAAAAATCGGGGTCATTACACTACTATCCTTACTTCCTAGCCCTACTATCACTCAAAACTTGTAATAACTAGCATCATATTGCATTTAACATAAAAATCCACCTCAAGGTTATGGTTTTTCTCAACTTTTACTGAGTTTTCTACGTAAAGTCTTATTTGTTTAGACTATTATTGCATTTTCATTACTAATCGTATTGGCAAAGATTTTCCTCCTGAAAAATATGCCACTACAATTGGCACTGTCTCTGGGAAATTACCCCACTTTTTCTTTACCACCACTGATATAAAAACCTTTCAATGACAAACATAAATCATTGAAGCCATTCCAGCATCGTAAGAGACCATGAAATCAATTCGATACCAAAAACAATCGACCTGCATAGTGCAGTGATCGAGCTTCAGAAAGAAATTGAATCAGAAAATGCCAAAAGATTGGAAGATAAGCGCATTCAATCTCAGCTCTTCAGGTGGAGAGAGATGAGTAAAGGAAAGCCTTGGACCAGCAGAGTCGAACACATCAAGATGAAATGGAGAGATTAAGGTGAGCCCAAGATCTACTCACTAGCCAACAAACGTCACCCTCAGTTGCCTGAAGCAATCATCGGTGAAGAGTAACTCAGCGTGATGATCAACCAAGAGAAAGCGGGTTACGAATTTCTCGATCCAGATCCGGAAATCCCAACAGAGCTTCTCAGCATTTTGGTTTGACATCCTCGGCATCGATAGCCCAAAGAAGTCGACACACGCGTCATCAGACCCCCCCCCCCGTCAGAAAAAAGACCAGTCAGGGATCAATTGGTACCATAAGGACAGGGAGACTTTGTTCCTCAAAGTTGCAACCTTACCGATTCCTCCACAACAGTTCGCCACCTTGGACAACCTAAATAATGGAATCCAGTCCATAAACTCTGATATCCCAGGCTAAAGATCTGCGCTTGACAGAATAGAGACAAACCCCATCTCCCCTCATCTCGAATTCATACCCATCCCAGATAATTTCTACATGAAAAAATTCATTCAATATGCCAGACTCACTGACCCCCTCACCCATGTACAATATTTCAAAGCCGCAGTGGGATTATACTCCAAACTCTACAATATGCTCTGTTAGCTATTCAATATGAGCCTGAAAGATGAACCTCTCAGATGGTTTCATACCATCCAAGAAGGCTCCAACACCACTTTTAATTAGCTGTAGCATTTATTCGAGTCGAATTATGCTCACACGAAGGAACGAGAGATTACTATAGATTTTTTATTTTTCATGGATCAAGGCGCAAATGAAACCTTGGCAAGCTTTTACAAACGTTTCTTGCAAGAAACTCAAAAAATTCGGAACTTCGATCTTAAAATAGTCTTTTCATCCTTCACCTCCGCCCTACACATCGATTCCAAGGTTCGAGAAGAGCTTGCTCTATACAAGCCTAGAACGGTAACAGAAATGATTGATGTAGTTAATAACTACATCGAACTAAAGCGATCCAGGAAGTATAAAATAAAATAAAAATCTGCCATCCATTCTCGACTCACAACTTCTTCTCCTTCCCAAAAGTCGACCACTACTGAAGAACCCAAACAACGTGGCAGAAACGTTGACAATAACAAGAGACCCGACAAAAAGGATGGAAGACCCGACAGGCTTGTACCAGTTCTACCCCCAATGACAACAACTCTCTCTACTATCTTACCAACGATAAAGGAAGATGAGTATTATCGAGCACCACAAACAATACCCGATCTCCCCAACAGACCTCTATGTTAGGATCACAATGTACATAGTCCCGAAACTAACAGCTGGTACTCTCTCATTCGAATCTTTCGTCGCATCCTCTTAGCAGGAAGGCTTCATAATTATGTCCTCGATATTCAAAAGTTCCATGAGGATGTGACAAGGAACAAAGATTTTTAACAGAATCAAGGTCAAGGGCAGGCTCGCCACCAGTATATGATCGAAATTGAAAAAGGAAAGAAAAGAAAGCAAGACGACTGGATTACATTCTGTTACAAAATGACCTCCTCAGATAAATCAGGAAAATTTCTTCCAAGCTCGAGCAAATCAAAACATTTAAATCATATCACCTTCGAGGACTGTGACACCAACCACGTGAAATACCCACACGATGACACTCTCGTTATTATGCTTAAAGTTAGACAGGACTACCTGCATACGCTTCTCGTTTATACAGGAAGCGCGACGAATGTATTGTTCTGATGAGCAATTGAGGTCCTAGGCCTCACAGACTCTGTGATAGCCGACAGCAATAATCACAGACTTCAATAGTTTAAAAGAATCAGCCAAAGGAGAAATCACTCTGCCAGTTTAGGAAGGATCATAAACAACATTCGTAAAATTCCTTGTCATTGATGCTGAGTCAAATATTTGGGAACTCTGGGACGTAGTTGGTCACATTCGATCAAAGCAGTACCTTCTACTTATCATCTGGCATTGCGATTTCTAATAGATCACAAAATCTATGAAATTAAAGGAAGCCAAGAAGTTGCACGTATGTGCGAAAATACCACAACCAACTCACATACAGAAAAACTTCTCAAAGCATAGCAACTATAACAAGAGACACCCCCCCACATTCGAGCAGCATGACACCGAGATAGTTGAATCCATTAAACTCGATAGTCAAGGGCGTCACACCATCATCGGCTTCAAATTATTCACTGATGAAAAAGAAGCCATGATCCAGCTACTTAAGAAAAACGTCGACATCTTTGCCTGGACTTTCCAAGAAATGTCTGGCACCGATCCATCAATCGTGTACTACCGACTGAACCTCCTTCCAGATAGCAAAGCTATCATTCAAAAGCGACGGAACTTAGCTCCCCGCCTCTACGATGCAGTGAACGAAGAAATTTATAAACTCCTTTGGGTAAGATTTATTTGGGAAGCCAAGTATCCTAAGTGGGTTTCTAACATCGTAGCAATCCTAAAGAAAAATGGAAAGATCAGGGTTTGTGTTGACTTCTCAGAACCCAACAAGTTTACCCCCAAGGATAGTTTTCTGCTACTATTAATTTTGCAACTCCTCTACTCTGTCGCAGGGCACGAACTTCTTTCCATGATGGATGCAGCCTCCGGCTACAATTAAGTTCCACTCGCCAAAGGCGATGAAGAAAAAAAACCTTCATTACCGAAATAGGTCTCTACTGTTACATAGTGATGCCTTTTGGGCTAAAAATTGCAGAAGCTACATACCAAAGGCTTGTGACTAAAATGTTCAAAGATCATCTTGGCATAATCATGGAAGTCTACATCGACGATATGATCTGCAAAAGCTTGAAGTGCGATGATCACTCCAGCAACCTCCAAACCATCTTCGATATCCATCGCAAATACTAGATGATACTCAACCTAGAAAAATGCCAATTCAGAGTCGCATCTAGTAAATTCTTGGGACACCTGGACAGCAAAAGTAGAATCAAAATCAATCCTCTGCAAATCAATCCACGAATAAAGTAAGATGTCCATAAATTGGTAGGCAAGATCGTCGGTCTTTACAGATTCATCTCAAAGTCATCTGATCGATGCAAACTTTTTAACCTCTTTCTTTGTGGTAATCGTACTCCTCTTTCAAAAAAACAACACAAGGAAATCATTTGGACTCCTGATTGTGAGTTAGCCTTCCAAGATCTTAAATGATACTTGGGGCGTCCTCCTATCATGAGTGCTCCATTTGATGGCGAAACACTGATTATATACTTATCCACAACTAAAGACTCCATTAGTTCAATACTTATTAGAGAAGACAAAGGAGTAGAAATACCAATCTACTTCACCAGCAAGATACTCATGCCTGCTGAAAAAATATACATGATAGCAGAAAAACAACAACTCGCTTTGGTCTACAGCTCTCTAAAACTTTGTCCATAGATTCAAGCTCATCACATCGAAATCGTCACCAAGTGTCCCCTCAAACTGGTACTCTCAAAGAAAGAAAAATCTTAAAGAATTCAGCAATGATCTACTTTCCTTGACGAATATGACATCTTGAAGAAAAAAAATCTCAAAGAATTCAACAAGTATCCCCTCAAGCAGTAGCAGACTTTTTGGCAGACTTTCCAATCGAAGATCCCAATTGGGAAGAAATCAAAAAAATCTTCATAGATAACTCAATTGTAGAGCCTAACGCATGCTCCAAAAGCTCTGATCAGAGACTTTTTACAGATGGATCGGTCAGACCACAAGGATCAGGGATTGGCATCGTCCTCGTTATACCTTCCAATCACAGCATATAGATAGCTACTAAGCCGAACTTCTAATCCACCAATAATGAGATCGAATATGAATAAATCCTCCATGGTCTAGATCTTGCACTCATACGCGGAGCAGAAGAAATAACAGTCTACGTCGATTCTTGACTCGTGGCCAATCATTAAAACCAGACATTCCATACAATGGGAAAAATGGTTGATTATACAGTCGTGGAAAAATGAACAAATTCAAGCACGCATCGATCTCTTACTTACCTCGGCAAGAAAATGGGCATGCCGATGCATTAGTTTCCATCGCTACCATGCTGGGAGACAGTGGGAAGATATCTTTAGAAATCAAAATCATCGAGCATTCCAGTCTCGATATACTGTCAACACTACAAATGACCATTGGTGAAGATAAAGACCTTGAAGACTGGAGAAGACCATTTTATGCATACCTCAACTTCAACGTCCTCCCCAGTAACAATGAAGAAGCTCGTTCCCTTTTGGCCAAGTACCCCAAATTCACAGTTTAAGATAAAATCTTATATTGCATTACCAGATGAGGACCCCTTATTAAATGCATCTCTAAAAAAGCAAGTCCAAATCAAAATTAAAGAACTCGACGAAGGTATATGTGGAGCCCATGTTTCAGGAAGATCATTAGCTCAACGGGCATTCACACAAGGAATCTACTGGCCAAATTAAGATGAGACAAGATTACAAAGAATTTGTGAGTAAATGCTGCAAATGCCAAATCCACACTCAAAACATCAAAAGCCCATCCCTTAACTTGTATATTCGCAATGCCCTATGATCATTTAAACGATGGGGAATCGACATCATTGGACCTTTCTATCCAGCATCGGGAAACCAAGTATTCATCCTAATCGTTACTGATTACTTCGCAAAATGGGTTAAAAAAGTTCCTCTATATCATACCGATGAAAATGTAGTCATCAAGTACCTTTGGGAGTCCATAATCGCCAGGTTTGGCTACCCACAAATGATACGCTCTGACAACGGAAAGCAATTTATCAACGCAAAAGTCCTTACTTTCCTCCATAAATACAAAGTACAACTATTAACCTCTACACCATACTATCCTCAAGGCAATGGACAAGCCGAAGCCATTAACAAAAGTATAAAATCAGGTCTCCGCAAGCGTCTTGACGACAAGAAAGACAAGTGGGTCGAGGAACTACTCACTATTCTTTGGGCCTACCGAACCACTCCTCGAGTTTTAATAGGCTGCACTCCGTTCATGATGGCCTTCGGTACTGAAGCAGTCATATCTTCAGACCTCGATTTACCAAGTACCCAAAAGAAAGTCACAGATAAAGACAATGAACTCGGTCTCCTCTGCACCCTCAATTGGATCGAAAAGACTCGAGACAAAGCTATTGCCAACATGGATGATACCATGACACATTGAAAAAAGATTACAACAAAAAAGTTTGGAAACAAAAATTTTGTATTGGAGACCTTGTCCTTCGACGGATCCAAGATAACACTCGGTCTAAGAATTCTGGAAGGTTATCAGAAAACTGGAAGGGGCCATACATTTTCAGTGACATATTAGATAGTGGAACTTACTGGCTGATGACTGAAGATAAAATTCAACTCAAATATCTATGGAATACTGCTTAACTAAAATAGTTTTACTGATAAATACTATAACCGCTTACATCAATTCAAATAAATAATCTTTACTGTCACTTTACTCGCTACTATTTTGACTTGATCTCAATCCATACTTGATAAGTATGCGTGAGGCAATAAATCATCTTTACTATCTTATTTTGATCTCGATCCATACTTAATAAGTATGCATCCGATAATCAAATGTCTTTACTATCTTGATTTGATCTCGACCCATAATTTATAAGTACGTATCAAACAATCAGCTGTTACTATCATGTCTTGCTCTCGATCCATACTTGATAAGTACGCATCAGACAATCAACCATCTGAACAATCTTTAATTGATCTCGACCCATACTTTATAGTATGCATCCAGACTATTATTCAATTTTATGTGAACACTATCCAATTATAAGATATTCTACTTCGCATTCCTTACTTATCAAATAGACAATATTAGCTCTGGTTCTTTTCAAATCTAAATCCAGATACCCACCTGAGGATACACATCTAGTAGTCATGCTCATTACTTGCCATTTCATGGCCATCGTTTACTTATCACACCAACAAACGTTCCTTACTTATCTGCTATGATTTATAATCACATTTGACACATCATTTTGTCGAATCTACCACTTAGCATAATTTAAAAAATATGTACATCAAGGCCTTCAGAAAAAAACTTTTCTCTGAAAATAAATAATCATCATTCAAAATATCGCATGATTAAAATTGTATCGGTCCCATCGACCATTTTTACATCAACCCTAAAAAACATGTACTGATTCACAAATTCCTCTCCACTACAGGATGAGAGATTACTTGGTCCACCTTCACAATGCCTTCTGGAGTAAACACCTCTGCTAACTCCCCAGAACGCAATCCGTCAGTTTCAATCATCACAAAATCCTTGACGACTTCCGTCCCACTAGGAACTCTGGGAATCTCCGGAGCATCGTCCTCAGCATTTGAATCTTCAAACACAGCAACACCAGACTTGACCAAATTCTTGTAATAATCCTTCCTCACCTCCAACTCCTCGTACTGCTCAACATAATGGGCCCTCACCATTTGACACGCATCTGACTTCTCTGCTGTCACCTCCGCCCTCACCTCATCCAGCAACTTCCCTTGTTTTAGCTCTATAACCCTTCGCGCATCGGCAATCTACTCCCTTACATCCTTCTCAAAATTTGTTCGATGAAACGCCGAAGCCACCTCTTTTTCCTTCTCCTACTTTTTCTTCGCTTCACGAAGGGCAGCCTCATTCGCCTTTCGCGCTTCGAGCTTGTAAGTATTTAGCATTTCATTCAGCCTTTTCTTATCTTCAATTAACGCTTCTTTTTCCCTCAGTTACTACTACTAATAATGCGGTCTTTTACCTCCGCCAACAACTTCTTGATCTACATTACATTCATAAATTGAGTATTTGATTGACATACCAATTTCTTTTCATCGATTCAAATAAGCAAACTTTATTTTCAGTTTACTCGTTATTATTTTTAATTGATCTTGATCCTTACTTGATAAGTATGCATCAGACAATCAATCATCCCTACTATTTTGACTTGATCTTGATCCATGCTTAACAAGTATGCATTAGATAATCAATCATCCTTACTATTTTGACTTGATCTCGATCCATACATAACAACTATGTCGCAGACAAGTAATCATCTTTACTATTTTGACTTGATCTCCATCCATACTTAACAAATATGCATCTGACAATCAATCATCCTTACTATTTTGACATGTTCTTGATCCATAATTAACAAGTATGCATCAGACAATCAATCCCCTTTACTATTTTGACTTGATCTCAAACCCTACTTAACAAGTATGCATCAGACAATCAATCATCTTTACTATTTTAACTTGATCTCGATCCATACTTTATAAGTACATATCAGACATTCAATCCTTATGATTTTGACTTGATCTCAATCCATACTATATAAGTATGCATCAGACTAGAGTAGTTACTATCTTGACTTGATCTCGATCCATACTTACTAAGTATTCATCAGGCAGTCAACTATCTCGATCTTCGATTGATCTCGATCCTAATTATAAGTTTGCCTCCAGACTATTATTCAATTTTACATGAACCTTATTCAATTACAAGATATTATACTTCACATTCTTTACTTATCAAAGAATCACTTGATTAGTTATTGTCGAATATTAATCCAGATATCCCACTGAGGATACCACCTGGTAATCTTTCATATTACTTGCCATTTCATGGTCATCATTTACTTGTCGCACCACGAAGCGTTCCTCGCTTAACTACTACATTTATAATCACATTCGGTAAATATCCTTTTGTCACATCTACCACTTAGCATAATTTGTTAAATCAATGCATCTAGATTTATAAAACTTTTCTTCGAAAAATAGATATTCATCAATTCAAAATCAGAGAAAAAATATACTGGTCCCATTGACCATTTTTACATCACTTCTAGAACGAAACATACTAACTTAAAAATTCTACACTACTATAGAATGAGAGATTACTTCGTCCATCTTCACCAAGCCTTCCAGAGCAAAAACCCCTTCCAACTCCCCAAGATGTACCCCATCAGTCTCCATCATAACCATATCATCGACAACTTCGGTCCCACTGGGAACTTTGGGAGTTTCCGGAACAACATCTTCTACATCTAAATCATCAAAAACAACACCACCAGACTTGGCCAACCCCTTGTAAAACTCTTTCCTCACCTCCATCTCCTTATACTGTCCAGGAAAGTGATCCCTTACTTGCTAACATCTCTCTAGCTTCCCTGCCGACAACTGCCCCCTAACCACGTCCAAGACCTTACCATGCTCCAGCTCCATCGCCCTCTGCGCATCGGCAATCTACTCCCTAACATCCTTCTCAAAGTTTGTTCTCAACAACGCCAAAGCATCTTCTTTTTCCTTCTTTCACTTTTTCTTCGGGTCTCGAAGAGCAGCCTCACTCGCTTTTTGTGCTTCCATCATGTAGATATGCAGGGTTGCATTCAGCCCCTTCTTATCCTCGATCAGATCTTCTTTCTCCCTTGTCAAATCTTTCTCAATATATTTATATGTAAGAACTTGATTTACAAAGTCCCTACTTCCAACAATGTGATCTTTAGCCTCCGTCAGCAGCTTCTTGATATGCATTAAATTCAAAAATTGAGTATTCGAGTGGCATACGACTTTCTTTAATCAAAGCAAAATAGAAAAGTTTCTCACCTTCGTCATGTTACGGTGACCCTCGCTGAGAATGGTCATCAAGCTTTCAGCCCCAATCAAACAATCATCAACTTCTTCCTGCAACACATTCGCCTCAGACATATAAGAGTCCAATGTTCTCTGAACTTCGGCCTCAGACTCTACGAAGCACTTCTTCTTCGGTAGTACACTTATCAAACCCCGTAGAGGATGCCCATCTGGCATAGCTACTGGAATCACGATCTTCACCTTCTCTTCAGTTATCGATCTTCGAGTATTCCTCCTATGAGGAAGTAATGAAGGCACAACTTTACTCGCCACCCTTTTCTTCTTATTCTTTTCTAAGTTTTCTCCAAGAATCGCGTCTATCTATGTGTCAGTATTATACCCAGCCAGGGAAGGATTTGCCAAGGGCAGACTAGCCTCTGCAACCCTCTTATTCTTTGCCGACTTCTTACCGTCGATAACATCAATTTCAGCACGTTTTGCCCTCGACCTCTTTAACCCGACCTCTTGAAAAAGGGTGCTCACACGATCTTGGTCAATAACCATGTTGTCGATCCTACCAAAGTTCCCCTTCCTTATCTTGTACAGTTCTTTTTTAATTTTAGACTTCCTGTCAATCTCCTTCAAAGCTGCACATATACAAAATACAATCACAAACAATTCACATAGCATTTATGACTTAAAATATTGACAATTAAGTTACCTAACAACAAACCTAAGTGAAAGGTATTTCTCTTTAAGGGCTCCCTAGGTTCTTTCTTGTCGAACTCGAAATTCCCATAAACGAGTAAACGTTCATCACTGTGTCACCCCCATGTTGACACCATGTCATGAAACAGCGGTCTTTTAAGAAACCTCGCCAAGTAGCGATAATCAACTTTCGTCGGGTTCATCTTGAGTGTGTACTACACACATAAATCATCGACTATGATAAACTCCACCCCCCGATCTTTCAGTCGACCATTTATTGCCCCCCTACCCTAAACAGGTCATACACATTTAGATTGAGCTGACCAAGTACCACATCAAAAAAATTATCAACTTTTTCTGGTCAACTCGTAGGGGAAGCTTCAACCCTTTCTTAATTTATTCTCGATGAACCAAAATCCCACCCAAAGGCATTTCCTGGTCAATCATATCGTACTGATACTCCACTAGCTTAATATCTCCTAAAATACTATATTTCTTCTTGAACCTCAAAATTTCTTTCGTCTTTGGATCCTCTCCAAAATAGGCCTCCCCACCCACCTCCACATTTTCCTCCCCATCCCCACTACCTTCTCGATCACTCACTTGTGGCTCGTGATCCATGTCTATTTCGGTGGCCTCCTCGTCAGACACTTTGACAATCCTAGGAACCGCCCTAAAATGGTCGATGCTTGCTAAACTGACACTACTCGAGCCCACCCTATAGCTACTTCCTGGCTGTTGCGCACATATAGATACATCAATCATTAGAGGCTCTACATCATGGAGATTCTCATATATATCTTTATCATCAATTTGATTTGGTTTGGACATTTTTAAGAACCTGTAAATCATAGTCCATATTTTTACCACAATTAGTGTCTATCATATCTGATACATATATATGTTCATAGGTTAATATGCTCATATTCATAATGTTCTTGAGATTACTCTCCAACACATCATTCTCGTATGACTAATTTAATCTACTATCATTACTTACAAATTACATCTTACTGCATTCTATTCTCGATGAAATTTCATTTAATTTTCTAAGTAATATACATCAATTACTATATTAATTTCAATTTTGGTCAAATTACAGTAATTCCGCTTGTTCTCGACGATGCTACACCTATTTCCTGCCAAATCCACTCTTATTCAAAATATGGATATCATCTTCTTCGACACAAATTCCGGCCATATCCAAACTACTTCATTAACAACATCCCCAGCAATCTTGCGGAAACCCAAGAATTCCCCTACAGTTGCGTCGTAATCACCGCGCCACCTTCCATTCTATCTCTACCCCTCACCATCAATCAAGCAAATCTTTCGCACCCCAATCCCTTTATTTACCATTACGACTCCATTTGCCATCACACAATCCCTTTAAATCCCATCACTATCGCGATTTTATAATCAAACCTTAATACAGTTAACTCTTCCCTACATTCCAATCCATCTACACTCATTCCAATTCCTTCTAAAAATACTTTAACCATAGATATCTCTATAGAATTATGTAAACAAAAATCACGAAACCACACAAAAACTTCACAATTACTAGCCTTATTTATGCGCTGCCTCCGTATCCCTCTTTTTTCCCACTTTTCTCTAACAATCAGAACACTGATCTCCTCCTTCCCAATTGTCGACAACAAATCCAGAGACGAGCACAAGCAATTCACACTTGAGAGAATATTTTTAGAGTGTGCCAAATTTGAACAGTCGCTTACCTCTGAACTATTTTTAGACCCTACATAACTGTTCATCGCACCGCTTCGCGACTGTTCGACTACTCGACCATAATGCCTTACACGTCTTTACTAGAAGTTTTTGACTATACGCCTTCTCAAAACCAACAGACCCTTACATTGCTGCTCTAGTCCTTCCATATCTCGAAGAATTTCTTCTGACACATTCATAATCCTTAAAGCACAATCTATCTTGTCATACAAATAATGTACATCGTCTTCCTTGTACTTTAAAATATCTCCTACAGAAATACACCTTGCCATGAATCACTATTCTCATTACCTTCCCCCATTTTATACTTTATCTATAATTCCCTATATCTAGGGCACAGTTCAGCGAACATTCCAATTCAAAATTCATTCGACTTTCAAATGCAGCGAGCAACATATTACTAAAATCCACAATTTTACCAAGTCAAAATTAATTCGATATCAAATTCAAAACATAAAATATCAACAACTGCAATCTGACATCAAACTCAATTCTCATTTTATTTTAACTACAATTCGACCATTACATATATTTCTTCCAAATATTTACATTACAAACCCCTAGCTGCGGCATTATCTTCTTTTTTAATCAACTTCATCGCACGAGTCCACATGTAACTCACACGTTCATGCGGACTCTAATATTGCAATTAGCACCGAAAGTGAAAGTCCTCTTTAGCATTCTCAGCCTCTACCTTACTCATTCCATCATAGTTGGGTTCCACAGGATCTTCCAAGTGAATATTCTCATTTTGACAACTATAGTCAATAATTAATACGCAATAAAAGTTGAGAAATAACTTTATTGTTTTGGTTACATATTGCATTCGACAACTATCTCCTTCGATTACAATACATCAAAACTAAACTACTATCTTTACATTTGACTCAAAGGACTAATTGCCCTGTGCTTCTTTTTACCAGGATCTAACATTATTGCATCTTTTTACCAGAATCTGGTATTATCTCTGGCAGCAGGGGCAACGATATTTTTAGAAACTCAATAAATCTCAAGTCACTGAACTTCTAACAAGAGTTGCCTCAACAGATGAAAGGCTACAAAAAAATCAAGACGCCTCCTTCGTTTGGCAAGATCCCTGGATGCTCAACTAGCCAACACATCCTTGCCTTCACTATGAGTAATAACCCCTTCTCCCCCAAACTGATATACTCTATTACCTTCAACACCGTATGGTGGCCCCAATGGTTCCGACACATGCAAAAATTCTCTGACTCTACCTCCCCCCACCTTCCACACCATAATAGGATCAATTCAAAAATTACAAAGGACCGATTTGAGATAGAGCTTTACCTCATATTCTTCACCATCTTCTTCCTCAGGCGACGCGTTGTGCCATACTTGGGGCGACATCCTTATAATCCACCACGATACAACCCTCCTTGAGACCATCTATTTATACCCAATTTAAATATTCCAGGTTCAAAGTACCGTATTAATTACTCCTCAGGAAAAAAGATGACCTGATACAGTTCACTTTGACCTCGGAAATAACATTTGACGACTCGTAATAATATTCGGCAACCTCTTCAGCTTCCAATTTCTTCTCGACACAACCATAAGTACTTCAATCGAGAATGGGATAATTGTAGTAGCATATTCCCCAAATTTGACAAGAGTAAACCAGCATAATATAGTCCAAGACAGCCATACATAATCGAAGACAGATAACATACGAGAAGGTACCACAAGTCCTCGATCTAATAAAAGAAGCCATTGTACCTGGTTAAGAAAGAGCTATTAGAGATCCACAAAGTTTACCCACTCCTCCCGGAATAGTAGACTGTTTCTTTTTTTTTTGTAAACTGTTTATATCTACTATAAATACAGGCAGATAATAGATTATTTAGAAGACCGCAATCCGCAACTCTACTATCCTTACTACCTAACCCTACTATCACTCAAAACTTATAATAACTAGCAACATATTGGATTTTACATCAAAATCCTCCTTGAGGTCATGGTTTTTCTCAGCTTTTATTGGGTTTTCCACATAAAATCTTATTTGTTTAGCCTATTACTATACCAAAATAACAAATTTACCATAGACTCTTTCCAGATTTACCACAGACGTATACCATAGTAACTTTAGCACGAGTATAATCCATGGCAAATTTAGATTTGTCTGTGGTAATTTTCCCCTTATCTTGTTGTTGTTATTTCATATTCTTAGGTTTTTTTTTTCTCTCTCTCCCTCTTTACAACAAAAGGGGAAATTTGAAACCACCGTTACTACAACAAAATATTGTAAAATGAAAACTCTACTGATGAGTTACGATCTTCTTCTAACTTTGAATATAATCTCTCTCTCTTTCAAACTCTTTAAATAGATCGAGCAATAAATCTCGCAAAATTTGACTAATTTTCCCCAACATATACTTAAAGAAGTAAAATTGGAACTTCGTTTGGTCAATCTCTATGGATTTTGGATGGTTTTATCATTTGAAACATTTCTTCTCTTAGTAGAAAACTTGTTTTCTTTATTCATCTGCTCTTAAAAGAGAAGAAAATCAATAAAACTGTTCAAAAGTAAGGTTTTTTACTCTTAATTTGTCTTATTTCAGCTTATTTTTAGGGAACAAATTGAATTTCTGTGTGTTCTAAATTGGATAGATTAGAGCACGAGTCATGGTTTTTGTTTAATATAAAGGATTTTGATGATATTGTGAACTGGGAATAAGATGAAATTGAGAAGTATTTGTCAGGGTTTACGAAGTAGGTGATAATAAAAACTTCGTGAAAATTTTCTTTGAGATAAGGAAGCAGAAGTGCTAAGAGGCTTTGGACAAGTGAGTTGTGGATTAAGGTAGAATTTGTTAGGATTTTGGTATTTAATTTGTTTGCACTTTGAGTAAGAGGGTTTTTTTTTGTGATTCAGGCATGACTAGTCAGGCGGTGGATATGTTGGTAAAGGATTTGCAGGTTTTCATGGAAATCAATGGTCATGTTTGCAAAGAAATAGCATATCTTCTTACTTTAGAGAACTTACGGTATAGACCACATGGTTTAATTCTTGAATAATTCTTAGTTAGAAGTCATTTTATTTTGCTTTTGGGGATTTAATATAGTTTGGGGAAATTCCTAATTGCTGGGAGAATGAGCAATTGTCGAAATGCATGGATATTAAGTCTTCTAGGGATAAATTATGCTTGTTGAGCTGAGGGTAAGTTGAAATATTTTCTTCACACACCCAACTTTAAATCCTAAAATTTAGGGCAATCATTCTAATATGTTTTTGAACTAGAAATTTGGGGTTTTCCTCTCGTGCATTTCAAGTGCGAAGTTATTCATAAATTAGGTTTACACAGATTGTCTACAAATTTCAACCTTAACACCCAATGATCAAAGCCAAGCCATTAACATTAAGGTTTGAAGTACTATATTGGGCTTAGATGATATGGATTCTCTATTGATAATTAGCTTGTATTTGAATAAATTTTCATATCCATGTTAGCCTACATTCCTCGACTTATACTTGTAATGCGAAAACCTGCGAGTTATCAGTTCTCATATTTCCCTCATTTGCTCGTTAGTGCTTCGCACGCAACCAACATGAAGAACCTCATCTTCGATGTTACTCTTCGTTCACTCTTGACAATTATTGTGCTGAAATAGTTGAGTGTCCAAGTATTTTGGTTCTTTTGTCTATAGTCAGCAATTTTTGTCTCACATGTAAACCAATTTTGCTTTGAGATTAGTATATGCTAATAACTCCTAACACAGAATCCCACATAAGTGATAGGCTAATCGAATGCAACTTATTATCTTTGCTTTAGGATTTTGTTGCACCAAATTTTAGTTTAGAAATTCCTTCTTTATAGGAATCCAGTATCAAGTTAATCAATCCAACAAGCACTAATGAATATGGGGTTCTTCGATGCTTTAGATATGTTTATTATCTTGTAAAACATAGGTTGGATAATGGCATTATGGGATAATGAAGAAACATTTCTAGGTTTAGTTGCCATGATACAAGTTGGAAGTACGCCGTAAGGGTGGGGTGATGACTGTTGCATGCCGCATTTGTTACCGCTTTACCTTCAGTACAATTTTGTTTGTCAAAACTGCTGTTATGTGCACCATGATTTTCTCAACTCAGGACCTGGTCTAACTAGGCTTTTGTTGCTGTCAGTGCTAGCTCTTGGTGTTTCGATTAACTCAAAGTCAATAAAGTGTAAAGTGAATATGATGGAGAAGCTAAGGCCTTAATTATAGGCCTCTACTAACCTCCTAATTAATTATAGGCCTCTACTTACCCTACTACACTTCTACTTAGTACATGCTATATAACTAACTAAAACTAACATAAGCTCATTATCGAAAATCCTCACTTCTATGGACAATATTGGCATCGGTTGTGTGAGAGAGGGATAGAGGGAGTTTTTTCTTTAGAGCATATATCAACCTTATTGCCATGGTTTTATACATGCCTCCAGTGACCACAAACAGTTCTGTAAATTTCTGATATATTGTCGAACCATATCATTTGAGCATGAGATTTAAACCTTTGAAACGACTTTGTTACTTTTGTTCGTTGAGCATCAAAATATATCTTAAGAGTTAATTACTTTGTAGGTGTATGATAGATGATACGTATATTTGCTTAAGCACCTCAAAATTAGGGCTTTGTTACTTACTCCTTGCCATTGGTTTATTGGTTACATTTCATCAAGTAAGATTTGATTATTTAGTTATTCATGTCTGTTTGTGTTGTCATGCAGTTCCTAGAAACTTTTGCTTGTTGGAGGAGCTTGAATGCGGAGATAAGGGTATTGGAGATGGCACGGTCAGCTACAAAATTGATGACGGCGATGATATTTACATGCGTTCTTGGACAGGTACTATAATTGGTCCTCATTATATTAGCTCTTTCCTGATTAACATTTTTTTACCATTTTTTATATATATAATTGATGAAGAGACTTCATTAGTAAAAAATATCTTCCATTTGTGTCAGACAAACATAGACAGACACGCACCACTACCATTTAAAATACACAAGGTAATACTGGATCCTTTTTTGTTCAGAAATAAATGGACAACCCAATAAGATTATTTGCATAGTTGGTTCAGTCCTATTTGCTTCAGTATATCTTGTGTGTTTCATAGGAGTAGGTTTCCTGCTCGAATGATTCCTATAAAGAAAATTTATCTGCGATATAGTTTGTTTTAGGTTGTTAGCTAGTTTTTGGTGTCATTTTTTGTTTCATATAGAGCATTGATTATCTAGTACTATAAAGGATGCTTTGGCTTATAAATATTAACAACTATTTAATTACCTTTTTGAGTAATAATTTTTTCTTAGTCTTACACAGTTATCTTTCCCAATGAAGTCACCATTTTCATGTTTGAGGCCATCTCAAGTCTTAGATGTCGGTTTAATTACAATCATTCTCATTGTCACTTTTATTACAGGTGTACATATATTCAAGAGGTAGCTTGTAGATCAAATAGACTGTTATCAAGTTACGGTTCATCTATTAAGGTAATTGTCCTTCCACACTTTAATAGATATTTAGATTTTATTTTACGATACATGCATTAAGTAACAAGCTAATATTGCAAAGGGTTTATGATTTATAGTTGATTAATTTGATATGTTATTTTTGTTGCAGGCATTATCCTTGGGTCCAAAACATCATTTCATCTTAATATGACTTGATCTTAGGCTACCTTTCGCTTTCAAGTCATCGTCCATTTCTTTTTAATTATTATGTTCTTAGTTTCATTTCCAAATTTCATATGGAATCTTGTACTTGGATCACTACAAGAAAATTGCTAATATATTATAACTTGAAATATAATATATTAGAGTGTTTAAAATTATGATGTGTAATTTTGATATATTAGTGATTTTTTGTGGTAAATAAATATGCACGGATTAAGATTGTGTCTTACCTTGTTTTATAACATGGATTATATGCGTGGTAATAAATTAACCACAGATTAAATCCGTGGAAAAGTAGTATGTTATGCTCGGATAAAGTCTGTGGTAAAAAAATTGTCACGCACCTTTTACTACAGACCTCCACCACAACCAAAGTTCGTGGCAAATAACATTTTACCATAGACAGAGTCCGTGGTATTTTGCTAAAATTGGTGTATTGCATTTCCATTACTAATAGTATTGGCGAAGATTCTCCTTTCAGAAAGCACGCCACTACAATACCCAAGTGCAACCTATTTTATCTTTTGCATACATCTCATTTATCATCCTCTTCCAAGTTCCAAATCATGGAAAAATCAAGCAATCCATTGAAGATTAAATGCATTTCATGACCTGAAAAGGTCTCTTACCCTTCTTTTGTTTATGATGAAACCCTTATCTTAAACAAAATGAGACCCCTAAATAATGGTTCTGACTCTTCTAAGTACTTAGCCCATCTTTAGGTTGGAGTAACGCAAAAAAAAAAAAAAAACTTGTATAGTGTATTCACCATCTACTCGGTTAGACTTTCTCATTTTCTGTGATCTCAAAAAAAGAACCTTCTTCAGTTCTTCTTTGTTAGGCTAAAACTCGTTGTTCTTCTCTTTATGACTCATTTATGAGTCTTCTCTTTATGAAACATCTATATCCATATGTTTGCCAGACTGCCAAAATAAAAGAACATAATAATAAAAAATTAATTGTCTTAAGATTGTTCTTAGCATGTGTTCAAAATCAGCAGTATCAAAAGCAAGTTAAGGAGATTAGAAAGATATCAAAATACTAATTATTGGGATATAATCGATTCTAGTGCATACACGCTATCTCCTTAAGACTGCCACAGTACTTTACAAGATATAATCAGCCTCTATTTTCCAAGATACAATGATCAGACACGAGAAGAAGAAAGTACTTCAATCTACCCGTCATTCGATCCTTGATTGTGACTACCATTCTCTAGATGAAAAAGACTCCAAGAAATTGTAAAATGGAAAATAATAATAATAGAAACGAAGTCGGTTTATATAGAGTATTGGTGTCTCTTCACCAGGGGTCGCATCCATCTTTAGACACTCCTTAGGTTGATCCCTCTTCACCGAAGGTCACACCTTAAGAAACCTTAAGTTGATGCTTTTTCACCAAAGGTCAAAACTTAAGACACCTAAAGTTTTGCCTGCTGGAGACAAGTTGACTCACGCCCCAAACTCACAAGCGAATAAAGGACAAAGTGTTTACTCACACATATTACAAGTCTTAAGTAAACTCTTACTTATAACCTAGATTTGTGCATCCCACATACCAAATGTAGTACAAAATAAAATACTTAGATATCTTTTTATCCAACAATCCCCCACATTTGAATGGTAACAGACAAACTCGGACATTGATATCTTTTTCTTGTGGACTTGAACCTTCCTTAGTGAAAAACTATCAAATTGACATTGATTAGTGAAGATATCTCTTGAACTATCAGCTTTAATGTAAACCAAGATAATAGTCTTTTCACAATACATTTCCAAACACAATTGTGTTCAATTTGGCCCTGAAGAAATACCGGATTCGTGAGTGCTATTAGATTATTTACCCTATAAAATTCTCATGGAAGCAACCCCACCTCAGACTCATATTGATGATTGCCAATTAAGAATACCCTGTCGTACCTCACTTGTAAATACAAGTCATAGGAATCATTAAAACATTAAAAGCATTGCTTTCCCAAAAATTCGTTACAGGTTACAGTGGTTACATCATGGAATGAATAATGAGTTAGAGAACTAGTATCCTTAGTGCTTATGGTGAGTAGCTCACAACTAGTTTTCTTATTGAATCTAGATTTTGGGATCTCCAATCAGCTAGGATAGGTTTACGCTGAGGTAACTAGTATTTAAAGACTTTAATCTCATCCCCCTCGATGTACGACATACTTACACTCTAACAACACTTATTATAAACAGATCTGTTAAGCTGTCTTTAAACTTGTCAAAGACAATAGGAACTCTACTCGCAAGTAGCCGCTCGCGATACAACGTCGACCACAAAAATGTCACGACTTACCAAAAAGGAATATCTTTTATAAATTTTCTAGCTACTCTGATGATTTATCGGTCAGGATTTATCTACAATAATGAACTAATTTTCACTATAAATTTACTTATATAAGTTTGTTTGGAGGAATGCCAAAATACAATTACACTATCAAGAATAAAATCCTATGTCAATAGTAAATTTTGACTTTCGCACTCTAAAATCCAACTAGCATCATGTACTCTCAAATACAATTGGATTTCAAGTTTAGTACAAAATATAGTCTAGGGTGTACTCTGAGTATCTTAGTACCCAGACTAGCGCTACTTAGTTTAAATATGCATATCACCCCCATATTTTTAATAATTTATAGCAAGACACCCTACCTTTCCAAAAGGGGGGAGGATAAAAATGAGATACTCAACTCAAATCTTACTCAAAAGAAACCATACATCTCTAGAGATGAGTGGTTCTCATAATAGGAGAGGTGGAAAAGAAAAACCTAAATAATATTAGGTGGAAATGAGTTGGCAGAGACTCACTCCCTCTCGTTTTCTTCATATAGGCATATATTTTTCTCTCTTTCTCTCTTCTCTCCAGTTTCAATTTAGAAAATAGACCTCTCCTCTCTCTCTCCCTCTTTTACTCAGATCTGGTTTCTTTTCTTTCTCTCTCTCAGTCCAAAACCATGGCGGATTTGATAATTTGAAGTCTCTCTATTACTCTTTTCATCTCTCTCTCTTATTAAAATAATAGGAGAGATCCCTCAAACTTGATTTCTCACCATTAGAGATGAACTCATTGCTGCCATTAGATACTGATTTTTGATTCCCAATCAGGTTATGTCTCATAGAGCATCATCTTTGAGTGATAATAATTCTATTTGCCATTTTAATTGCTAGTTATGACGACTAATTTCTATCCCAATATAATTTGCATGAGTACTATCACATAACTATACCAACTTAGTCTGTTATCTTGTTTTATTGTCGATAACAACCCATTATCGACAATTATAAAGTCCTAAAACATTGTCGGGTATAGTTCAGATCGACAAAAATATTGTCGGGTATAGTTCAGATCGACAATTATTGTCGGGTACAATTTAGATCGACAATTATTGTCAGGTTCAACAATTATTGTGGGTATAGTTCAGATTGATAATTATTGTCAGGTTCAAAAATTATTGTCGGGTACAGTTCAGATCGACACAGTTTAGATTATGCAAGTTTTACATACTCAAAAATTATGTCATCCTAGTACATTGGAGAATGAGGGAAATGATAGAATGCCCAAATTTGTTATTTACGCAGCCTCAATCGTAGGCAAAACTAGAAAAATTAAACCCCAAGAGAAAGCAAACAAAAGATTTAAGATCTAACATTGTAATACAATAGAAAAATAAAGTACAGATATAAGATGTATAGTTTGCGATACGTCGAATATTAACAGATTTGATTTCAAGCGAGAGAGTATAGAGAAATGAAACATCTAGATAGAGAAAGTAAGAAGAATAAGAGAGAGAGGGGGGGGGGGGGGGGGGGGGGTTGTCTTTCCAACTTTTGTTGGACAACTCATTTCCACCTAATATTATTTTAAATATATTTGCCAGCTCCTCTATTTCAAATGAGTAGTTCCTGTTGAGTGAGACTTTAGTGTTTCATTTTTTAGTGTCTCTAAATCCTTCCCCTTCCAAAAGTATGTTGTAAACAAAGCATACATCCAACTAGTTTTCCTTCCATATAGATATTCCAATTTAAATATCAATAGGGATTCAAACATGGACCACTTGAATAGAGAAGATTAATGCTTTCCTCTCATGGACACAAATGCCATTTCTTCACCCATGCATACGAAATAGATTATGATTGCGTTAGATTACAACTTCGAACAATCACTAACACAAATCCCAAAATTTGTAATTTAGGAACATGGTTCGCCGGGCTAAGACGAGCCCAGATCTTGGCAAGCCAAGACAAAATTAAAGATAAGAAGCTCGCAAAGGCGGCCTGCCATCTAAAGAAAATCCTCACAAATGTAGGAAGGACTATCAAAACATTTGTAGAAAAATCCCTAAACTTAGACGCCCGAGAATATCAGGAGGGTACAAAGAGTAAAAGATTTCTCTATAAATAGAAGACCTAGGTCTTATTTAAAAAATCTTCTTCTTCCCCTTTCTCAAAAAAATAATGTCGCAGCTAAATCTTAGCAACTCTTGGATATGATGTTGTGTGCTACCATGAGGGCTGCAGGCTATCAATCCTAAATCTAAGAACAAACTTAATCTTACCAAGATCTCGTAGCATAGAAGCGAACGACACTAAAGTGCTGCCGTCTGAACTCAAAGATTTGCGACTACCATCGAAATACGATGGTGTACCAGGCATAAAGTACCACCAGGCCCGACCAATTGCACCAGATGCAAGATACAGTTTGTCCGCTTCAACAGCAGCTCTGCCATAGAGACGAAGACGTGGAGAACCGGCAATACTCCAACAGCTGCCACCAACGGAACAAGTACATGCAGTAGGTAAACTCTGCCAGTAGAGCACCCTAATTTAAAAGACGTCAGAACAGAAATACGACTGAGACTGACAATAGACCTTGCTTGCATAATCGCTTGTCCTCGAATGACGTACCCCTAGGATTCGGTAGATGTCTCTCATAATAGTGACATGAGGACTGGTGACAAGTACCACTGCCCCGACCATAGTTCCCGCAAAGCAGTCAATTTGTTCTTCAGTCCATAGCATATAATTGAAAGGCGGCCAGCACCCTAATTATGATTGCAGGGTCCGTTTGACCTCCATTACAATGGCGGGGCACCATCACAAGGCCCAACATTTTGACCACCACCACCTCAGATGCATCATTTCCAACCATAAGCACCGTTGGAACCAATGTATGGGCCACCCAGACCCAAAAATTTAGATTATCTGCATCAGGAGCCGGTCTACAGACCAGCTCATCATACTTTTGGTGAAATGGGACCAACATCAGCTCTGGGCAACCCAAGGGGATTTACACCTCAGAATTTGCAATACGACAGACCTCCATTTGGAAGAGAAAATGACCAGAGTCCTCATGGTGTCATTCCTCAACCTCCACCAACATTTCTATACAGACCGCCAAATGTTGGCGTCCCCCCCCCCCCCCCCCCTGCTTTTCCGATGTAGCCACCCCATTCTGGGTCAAAGCTGGACTGATATGACTCTACAAATACAATCCAGCGGGGCAGTGGCAGATGCAGGAAAATACTAGCCAACATGACTCCAGAAGAGTTACATGACCTCATCCACAATTTCACTAATGCCCCCGAGGACGCCTTGGCTGCCCCACGAGCAAGGTCTATCAATAAAGTTTAAGGAAACCCTTTCAAGGAAAACAAACAATTCTATAAGCCGTTAAACGCATTGCCGCCAACATTCAATGGATCTCGCGATTCGGAGCAGCATTGTCACAAAATTGACTAGATGATAAACATTTGCATGGTCAGCATCGAATTAAATGTAAATTTTTTCCATCAAACCTAGAGGGAGAAGCACTCACATGGTTCCAAACATTGGAAAAGAACTCAATCGCAAATTCAGCACAACTACAAAATTTATTCATTGAGAAATACATCCATAATCTTATAGATTAGAAGATCAAGTATTTCTTATTTACAAGATCAAAAATTTCTAGTTCGAGAAATCAGGTGTAATAAGATATCAGCCACAAGCAATAAAAGTTACAGATACTAAAACCCTCAGCCCGAGGTCATAGTTTTTTACCTATTCATATGTTTTCCACACTAAATCACGTGTATCATTTCTTGCCTTACATTAGTTTTTGTCATTGGAACATTGGTGTAAGAGTTAATTCTGAGCCATCTCGAGATTACAGAATTAGGCCACTACATTTTGTGTTGCCTATGGAAAAAAGGCATTTCCACGATATCCTAAGACATATATTCACTCTACTATCAATCTCCAATCATGGCCACTTTCAGACGACCAACAACTGGAATCCAGCTTGATCTTTCAATTGAGCCAGAAAAGTTTACAGAACTACGGGCAAATCTCCACGCCAAAATAGAAAAACATAATGAGCTCGAATGTCTTTTAACTCTTGACCGAGAGCTCCGCGAAAAGGAGCTTGAAGCCGAGCGACAAGCTCATTTGACAGCGTTCAAACGATATGAAGATCAGATGATAACCATGCAGACTGCGTTACAGGCTCTGTAGGATACTCAACAGGCTCTTCAAACCATAGATCGCGATCAAGTGCCAGAGACCTCTCGAGTTTCAACACGGGAAAGATTGGGACCTCGAGGAGCCACCAGCAAAGATATTTTCAAAAATATTCAGCACGAACATTAACCTTCTATTCATTTGGGTGGTGAAGTTTAGTATGAAATCAACAGAGGTCACCAATTTTCAAAATGTCAGAAGGAAGAACAACGACCTCAGCCTCGAATTCCAGTACGTGATCATTTGAGTGAAGGCACCAGTACTCATACTCCTTAACCACCTCGACAAGGCACTCAAGCAATACGTCAATAGGTCACACTAGAGCATATGGATCAGCGCATCAAGGAGTTGATTGAAGCACAAATAACTATGCGACATGGAAGTACCGAAATGTTTTTATATTCCAAAATTTCATAAATATAAGGGCACCGATCCAAAGGAGTACATTCAACAATATCGTGATTCATTAGGATTGTACTCCTACCTCAATAACATCCTCTGCTGTCTGTTAACTACAAGTCTACAGGAAGAACCACTCCGGTGGTTCCACTCTTTACTTGAAAGTTCTATACTCACATTCGATCAGCTGCAAAAATAATTCATCAAGACTTATGCTCACAACAGAGACAAAGAGGAGAATTTATATTCTCTTAATAGTCTTAAACAGTGACAAGGAGGGAAGCTTGAGAATTTTGCAAAGAAGCTTTTAGAGCTCGCGCGGAAAGTAGATAATCTCGATAAGAAAATAGCGGTTGCTGCTTTCACCAACGTGCTCCTGCTTGACAGCAAGGCCAAAAAGCACCTCTTCCTCAACAAACCTGCGACCTTGGAGAATATGATCACCAAGGTTAATGGATATGTCGACCTGGAAAGGATGATGTCCGAAATGCATAAATCTACTAAATTTGTCCTAACCACTAAAGGTCCAACTACAGATTGAAATACTGCACTGTAGGAAGATCAGGGTGATCAAAAACATTCCAATGGCAATACTGGAAATCCTCAGAAAAGCAGTACATTACTTAAACCGGTCCTCCCGAAGAAGAATGTTGAAATCTCTGCAATTTTTCAAATTCTTTCCAAGGGTAAGCTATACTGTCCCTCTCAACCATTGGACCTAATCAAAAGCTGCCCGTACTACATGCATCACAAGGTAAGCCATCATTCTACTAACAACTGTTATGCTTTACAAAGGTTACTGGAATTCATTTTCAAGGATAGGTAGATCTACGAATCCATTATCGACCTGGAGTCTTACAAAGATGGCAGCTATAAGAAGCAGCTCGAGGTAGTCCAGGTCGAAGATCAAGCTGGGGTAAAACATCTCTACCATATATACCACAACAATATGATCAAAATTCATCAGATCAACAACTCTTCCAGATTCAAGCACGGGTGACTATTAGAATATTACGATCTTACACCTCAAGATAAAGAAACCAAGCTTTTATCTGAGTCGAGCAATCACCAACTTGGGATCTCATTCAAAGATTGCGACATTAGTCATATAAAATTTATACATCATGATTTATTAGTCATAATACTCAAGATAATGAAGTTTTTCATGCATACAATGATGATCGATACTGGAAGTGGTATTGAGATTCTCTTTCAGAGCATAATCGACCAGATGTGATTGGCTGGTCAAGTTATTCTGAGCGACACCGATATCACTGGATTCAATGGTTCCAAAAAAGAGCGAGTAGACAAGACCATCTTACCTATTATCGCAGGACCAGCCACAGTCGATGTCGGCTTCTACGTCATCAACGCCAAATCTCGTTATCTCAGGATTATGGGCCGCTGCTGGATTGACAAGATGAAAGCTATAGCTTCAACCAATAATAAGGTTCTCTACTTCAAACACAATGGTGGTATCTATAAAATCAAAGGCAGTCAAAAGCTTTCTTGAGCTTGTGAGAATACCATCTCTGCCATTCTAGATACCTCAAAAAGATATGTTGTATAGCAATTACAGAAAGCTGATCACCTTGATGGTCAACCTTCCATCGAAGAGCCTACAAAATATATCAACATTGATAGACCTAGAAGAGGCACTTTTATCGGTACCAAGCTAGTCCAGCATGATAAGGATGTTCTCATTCAATTCGTACGACTGAATCAAGACGTATTTGTGTAGACTTTTGAAGAAATGCTTGGGGTCGATCCGACCAATGCATATCACAAATTGGCCATCAACATCAACGCTACGGAAGTCAAACAAAAATAACAACGCCTCTCACCTTGTCTTCGAGATGAAGTTAACATTAGGATCGAGAAATTAATTAAAGTGGGATTCATTCGAGAATCCAAGTATCCAGATTGGAAAACCAACATCGTCGTTGTTCCAAAGACGAATGGAAAGGTCCGAGTTTGCGTAGATTTTATCGATCTAAATAAACACACCCTAAAGGACAGTTTCCCTCTTCTCATCATCCATCAAATTCTTGATTCTATGGCAGGTCACAAACTCCTATCAATGATGAGCGGAGCTTCTAGATACAATCAGATTCTTCTCTTGGAAGAAGTTCAAGAAAAGACCACTTTCATCACTAAAAGAGAACTTTACTGCTACAAAGTCATGCCCTTCAAACTCAAAAATGTAGGTGCGAATTATCAACGGTTGATGACTACTATGTTCAAAGCTCATCTTGGGAAAATTGTGGAAGTCTACATTGATGATCTCTTGTGCAAAATTATACAGTCAAGAAACCACATCACAGATCTTAACACAATATTCAATATTCTTCGATCTTATAAGATGCGACTCAATCCTGATAAGTGTTAATTCGAAGTACATTCAAGCTGATTCCTTGGCCATCTCATCAACAAGAAGGGAATTAAGGCAGATCCAGATCAAATTTGGGATCTCTTCAATATACCATCTCTGAAGATGATGAAAGACGTACAAAAACTTGTCGGCAAGATTGTTGCTATCAGCCGATTCATTTCTTAATCTTCAGATCGCTGTCATTGGCTGTTCCTACTACTCTGCGATTGTAACAAATGAGGAAAAATTTAGCCCAATGCAGATATCCAATGGGCATTAGAATGTGATGTAGCTTTCTAGGTACTCAAAGCCTATTTGGGGAAATCTCCCATTATGAGCATCTCAGTAGATCATGAGGAACTGATCATCTACCTGGCAGTTACAAATACTTCTATTAGCTCGGTTTTCATTCGACTTGAATGGACGATCAAAAAGTTAGTCTACTTCATCTGAAAAACCCTCACTCTAGCTGAAATGAGGTATTCTAAAATCGATAGACTCCTTCTAACTCTTGTTTACACTTCACATAAACTTAAGTACTACTTCCAATCTCACTCAGTCAAAGTCATTACAAATTACCCACTCCAGGAAGTTTTGTCCAAGAAAGAAAAATCCAGGAAAATGCAATAATGGCCCGTAAATTTAGGAGAACATGACATCAAGGTTAAACAATGACATTCAGAAAAGGGTCAGGCCATTGCCAATTTTCTCATAGATTTTCCAGTATAAGATCTCTAGTGGGAGGAGCACGATCCTGACCTTACAGAAGAAATTACAGAAGATCTACCCACTAAAGCATTTGACGAACGAGCTTAAGAAAAGGGTAGAAACTTCTTACTGATGGTTTAGCAGGACCCACAGGTTCAGGGATTGGAATCGTATTTATTACCCCTTCCAATGATAGAATTGAGAAATTAATCCGCTTGAATTTTGAAGCCTCCTACAATTTCACCGAATACAAAGCTTTCATTCTTGGACTCAACCATGCACTCAAGCAGCTTGGTGTTCCAGAGCTTTCAATCTACACTGATTCTCTATTCATCGTCCACCATTACTCCTAACAATACATGATGAATGGCAAGATGTTCGAATATGCATCCCTCGTTACAGATAGGATGAGCAAGTTTGTGAAAACAACTTTTTATTATCTTCCTCGAGGTGAAAACAAACACGCCAATTCCTTGGCTTATCTTGCCACGGTCTTGGGTATAGAAACCCGATATCTACAGATCAATGTACTAACAGCCCATAGTATTGATTTATATTCTATATGCACGATCAATACTGGGGGCGATGAAGAGGAGGATGACAATTGGCGAAAGCCCTTCCTTGCCTACCTTGGTACCGACAATGAATGCAAAGGGGCCCTTCCAACAGATCGAAAAGAGTGCCAACAGTTGATCGAAAACTCAAAGTGCTTCACAAATCAAAACAACTTTTTATATCGCCGTTCAGTCATGGGGACTTACCACATGTGGCTCTCAAGAAAAAAAGCAGACGAAATGCTCAGAGATTTACATAAAGGGACTTGTGGCTCCCATGCCGCAGGTCGATCACTCGCTAGCAGAGCAATTACAAAAGGAGTATTTTGGCCAAGCATGCGCAAGCAAGCAGAAGAGTACTTATGCAAATACGATACATGTCAATGATATTGACACATGATCCAAGCCCCTGCGCTTGAGCTACATGCAAGCAAGGTGTTCTGGCCATTCAAGCAGTGGGCGCTCGATCTAGTCGAGGAATTTCCTAATACTCCATGTAACTGATGATAAGTATTTATTTTTGCTAAATTAGACGAATTTTATTGCAGAAATAAAAATTCTTACAATGGATTACAAAAAATCAAAAGCCAAACAAACAACATAATTAACAAAATCTAAAATATTCTTGCATGGGCACTTCAATTTTTATAAGAAAAGCTGGTCTTCCCACCTTGATCTCACATAAGCCTTCATGCATATTAGCTCCCTGTTTTGAAAGCGCATCAACACTGAAATTAGCTTCTCTCCAGTTAGCAGAAATTTTGATTTTCTTCATTTTCTTTTTTGCATTTCCCCAGTCCGCTTCAAGGATCCAAGGAATTTTATCCAAGTTGAAAGCTTTTACAGCAGCCGAGGAATCTGATTCCACCCAAGCTATAAGCCAACCATTAGAGGCAGTAGATTCAATCCCTTGGATAATAGCCTTACCTTTACGCAGATTACCCCTAGTAACCCCATCCGTGTTAATCTTGACCTCATCCTTCTCGGGCAGATCCCCAAAACACGACTTAACAGTAGTACTTCGGCCAGGATGTAAGGGAACACGCAAGCTGTGAAGAATACTCAAATCAGATTAACAGTTAAACATGATCCCAAAAGATAGAAGGACTGTGCCTTGTATCAGCTTGCTCCACTTTCTCTTTTCTTAGGGCAATGTGGTGATTTGATTTTAAAAAATTATGTTGTTCCTAGCTTTCCATATCTGATTAAAACCACCCCATATAGCTCCAATCCAAAGATCCTGAACATAAGGACTCATCTTATCTCCCGCCAGGAGAAGGCTTTGAGACTTCTCTCCTGAATGCGAACTTTGAACACTTCTTCCAACCAATTCCAAAGTCTTGAGCTGAAGGAACAATCCCAAAATAGGTGGTTAATGGATTTAGCACTTTGCGAACACAAGCAGCATCTAGAAACCAAAACAATACCTTTCTTTTGCAAGTTATCATCAGTAGGAAGCTTCCCATGACAAAACCTCCAGCCCCACATGAATATTCAAGGGTGGATAACCTTTCTAAACAGAAGCTTGTACCACCAGCTAGTCTGCCCTTTATTTCTGATAACTTCAAAAGCACTTTTAACTGAGATTTTACACACAAGGTCTGGTTTCTGCACTCTCCTGTCGGCTTTTTTAAAGTTGATCTTAATGTTGTTGATGTCCACTCCTAATCTCTGGAAAATTAGAAGAAGATTGGAAGGTATAGACCATAAGTACTCGTAGCTATGGATTATTTTACAAAATGTGTTAGAGGCAGTTCTACTCAGTCAAATTAAAGAAGGAGAGGTTATCTCTTTTATCTGGGAACACATCATCATTCGGCTTTGATGCCCTCACCTGATTCGTATCGATAATGGGCCACAATTCGTTAAAGAAGAAGTCGTAGCTTTCCTCAACAAACACAACATCATTTACACACCATCCAATCCCTACTACCCTCAAGACAACGACCAGGCCAAAATCACCAGCAAAACCATCGTGGACGGACTCAAGAAAAGGCTTTACTCACAGAAAAAAGGAAATTGGATACGAGAGCTCTCTCATGTCTTATGGGCATACCGTACCACTCAACGTTAATCAACCAGATGTACCTCATTTCTCCTTGACTATGGCACAAAAACTGTCATTCTAATTGAATACCACAATCCAGTCAAAGATCAAGATCTTACCGACGAAGAAAATGAGTTTGAATTGGCTTATAATATGAATTGGATTGATGAAACAAGGGAATGCGCTATTTCCAACCTAGGTCGATATCATCTTAAGCTGGTCAGTTTCAACAATAGAAGAGTCTGAAGCTGTACTTTTCAAATTGACAATCTCGTCTTCAGATATATCCCTCAACACAGAAAAGAGGCATATGCTGGAAAACTGGTAGAAAATTGGGAGGGTCTATTTCTAATAATTGGTCAAATTGATCTGGCATCATATTATCTCATGGCAAAGCAAGGACTTTGAATCCCAAATTCATGAAACACTAAGCGACTAAAATGGTACTATGGTTAAGACCATCACTACTTCACTTCAAAACTCTCGCTCTTTCCATTCCAAAAGTAAGATTTCATCTCCATACAATGCACATTTTATTCTATTTAATAAAATCTTCCAAGTTTTTTCCCACATTACTCTCTACTTACTTAGAATCTACCATAATACATAGATTAAAGCAAAGGTAATACTAGCTTTTAATCGACCTCTATACCGATTAATGCAAATGTCAAACTAGCTTTCAATCGAACTATATACAAATTAAAGTAATGTTAAAAGTAGCTTTCAATCACCCATCTATACTTACTCTGCGATTAAAATAAAGGTAATACTAGTTTTCAATCAAAGAACTCTACCAGACATAAGATCAAGCAAAGGTCAAATTAGGTTTTATCGTTAAATATGGTTGTGATAATTATACCGATTAAAGTAAAGGTAAAACTAGCTTTCAATCGAGCTCTATACATACTTTGTGATTAAAACGAAGGTAATACTAGTTTTCTATCAAGAAACTCTACCAGACATAAGATAAAGCAAAGGTAAAACTAGCTTTCACCTTTAAATATGTCTGCGGCAGATACTTTTACAGGTTACATATGCAGCCACTACAAAGGATTCTTCTCTTCTAATGGGAGGTCAGCTACACTTTCCCCTATAATAGTAGGTCAATCAACCATAAATTCTTGAGCCCAAAATGCTACAGTAAGCTTGCCTTGCTCAACCAATTAAGTAGGTCAAGAACCTAACTTCATTTCCATGGAGTATATACAGTTTCCTCGATCTACGTCAGCTCTACCAACACATCCTCTACCCGATAAACAGTCATGTAAGCTATCCTTCTCTAACTCGATCCTTCACACTTCAACAAAATAGGTAATAATTGTCGTTAGCATCTCTACCCGCGATATCTCAGGCATAACTGCCTAAGAAATATTCTCTCTCTTTCTGATGACACTCTTATAACTTTTGTACCATGCTTCATGCAATTCCATTCACTTTTTTACGTGGGACATAAGATTGATATGCTCATTTGCCTTCTCATCTGCCTTATCTGACTCAGCCTGGTTCATCATCTTCAATTCTGCTACCTGGGCACGAAGTTCGTCAAGCTCCATGTCTTTGCCGGTACTTACCCCAGTAGGAAATTTCTTTAACGAATCATCTTTTTTCCTTATCAAGAGATCCTTACCCCAATCACCAGCTCTAACTCCTATTCCCTGACATTAGCAGCATCAAACTTACCTTGGCACCACCTTCATCGTTCATTTCCTTTTTGTATATGATTTTGAGTACAAGGTAGATCTCCTTCTAGTTCTCTAATTTGAGCTGATAGGCTAACCACATCCCCTTGAATAATGGAGACCCTGACTTTACCTTTATTCTTCCTCGAGAGCTCTCCAGCCTCGGCATTTTTTATGTGTTAATTGGCCAGAGCCAAATCGGCCTTCAATTGTGTCACTCTCTCATTTAACTCATTTTATCATCTTTACACCAGCAAAAACTCAATATCTTTAGCAGGTAAAGCTACAGTCAACTGCTTAACCGCAATTTCGGAGTTAGACAGGTCATCTTGAGCTCTCTTCAGCTTGTTATCTTTCTCAATCATTTTATACTTCAACCCCTCCCGTTTATTTTCTAAACCCACTAAATTAACTCAAATTTGTTCTTGTTTGTTTATTTTGCTGATCATTTGGTCCTTCAGACTGGTCACAAAATAGCATAACTCTTTTTCTATTATTTTTAACAACTGAATACAGTATCGAGCCATATCTGCCTCCTTACTCTTTGCCATCAAGGTATCATTCCGGCTTTTGAGCTTTATTGTGTTTTCTTTCATCTCCGCGAGCTCCTTTTGCCCCTTACTAATTTTGGTTTTCTTCTCTTCGATATTCCGAGTAAGGTCATCAACAGTTTTTATTGCCCCGAAAAACTTAAAATGGATATTTCCGCGTTGATCCTCCCTATCTTTATTTGCCACTCTCATCCTATCAAACTCCGCAGCAAACTCTTGGTTATATTGGCGTGTCTCTTCTTCGCTCAAGCGAGCTAACTCCAGTTCGACCAATACATTACAAATATAATTTATCAAGTTTGATTCAAGAACATTTAACCATTACATACAATCATGATACATGAATCTTATTTCTAACAAATTTTTATTTTTTGACATCTACTATTTGAAACTGCTTCTAAACTTAAGGTCGAAGTATGATCCCAGTTCAATGATAATAACACCTACTTCCAATTTCAAGGTACACATTCTCTATGTTCTAAATTTTCCAACACTTTAATATTATTTATACACAGTTGAGTACCATTATCCCTAAACTGTTGACACATTTTTGGTCTGTCACTATGTTTTAATTTTTACTTTGTAGCACTAGAGTAATGCAGCATACAAGTTAAATATTTCTTGCTCTTTTCTAACCTGTAGCTCCACTTGCGAAGTTAACAGGGACGTTGATGCATCTTTCTTCTTAGCGAGCTCAATCTCTAATTCTTTTATTCTGAGGTGAATATCCTTAAGTTTCCACAAACAAGGTTTACAAACATCTCTATGCCTGCATAAAGTTATCCAACAAACAATGATCCATACAATTACAGTTCTCAAACCAGTCATAATTACACAGCCATAAAATCAGCAATTTTAATCTACCTTCCCATTCTCATTCTCTGGATGCTTATTGTCATCCCCTTGGTTATCTCGCATAGTTTGGGGAGAGACACCATCCAACCCTCCTACAACTCCACCCGCAAAATCTTCTACCTCGTCCTTTTCATTAATATAGGTACCCCCCATAATGTCGTTTACCTCAGCTTTGGAGTACCCCATTTTTACAAGGTGGCACCCAAGTCTATCACGCTGGACTGCCACCTCATCCAGATTCTTTTGCGCTTCATCTAACAGCTCACTAATCTCTAACTCTTGCGCAGCCTTCACAGAATCTAATCGTATCCCCTCCAGAATCAAATTGGACTTCAATTAAATCACCTTCTTCTTGAGCTCTACCTTCCCATTCGCGAGCTCGACTTTTTCCTCCTCCATCCTAAGGTTGATTCCCTTCATCAAACAAGCAACTTGCAAAAAACAAATCGGGCATATTTTTATCTCGACCTACAATACAAATTCAGCAAACATACAAATTATAAAACTTACCACTTTACTCATTTATTCCATACCCTTGCGAGCTTCAAGCCTCGTCTTATCCTCCACAACTCTTAGCTCGTCTTCCTCACCAGGTCGGTTCCCTGTGATATTTGCACCAACTAGTTCAGATGGAGGGTTTACCCTTCTTTCTCTTATCTCTACCTCAACCTCACCACTCCCTGTGGTTTCAGAGGCTGAGCTACACTTCACCATCCTCTTCTTCGGAAATGTCTGAGCTAGCTTGCTCGACGTGGTAGACTCTGGCACATCCGCAAAATCCACTGCAGAGGCTTTTGGCAAAACCACTCGTTTCTCTCCCTCAATTTTTCTCTTCTTGTTGCCTCCAACCCCCGTCATTAGTCTCGTTGCTTGAGACTTCTAAACCTTCTTAGACCTGTTGCTAACTTGTTTATTTCTATTAATACTGAGGTCTTTCAATACTATCTCAAGCTCGACCCCTTCTTGAGCAACAATATCTAACAAGGACTTCATTTTCCTCACCTTCCTCTGAGAACCTGTCAAACAACAACACATTATCACCAACAAAACAAAATTTAATTTCAACAGTTCAATATTATACACTATTATACTTACATTTCTTTAGAGTTCTATACAGGGGATTTATGGGTTCTTCATTATCTCTCTGAAGATAATCAACTTTCACCCAAATTACATTAACATTCTACATTCAACCAACTAAATTCAAATCGAAAAAATGAGGTCGAGAAGAGCTCGGAAAAAAATATGCCCCTCCACTTGTATAATAATTCTTCACTCCATAAAACTGTAACAAATCTTCAGGAGCAATTATCCTCTCTACCTCATTCTCCTCCTACAACTTATTCAAAATTTCACAAACGTTTATTACTTCCCACAGTTCAACTGGGCAGGACATGCCCCTATGATATTCATTATCCCTTTCGCAAGATTGCTTAGGGGCAGACTCAACCTGTACTCCAACTGAGGCAGGTAACACAAAAACCCTCTTCCAGGTCGCCCTGGACATTCCCATCATAATACTTCAAAGAAATCGATTCATTTATTTCCCTATTCGATTTCTCATTCTCTAATCAGCCAACAAAAAAAATGTTCCTCCCCAGATTCTACGATATATTTTCTAAACTGCCTACAGGCATGTTCTACAAGTTTACCCTATTTTTCCCCTTTAAGAGCCTTGGATTTAAATAATTCTTTAAATACATCGGAGATCAGAGGGTATGATACCAATTTTCCAAGGAAGTCTAGAAACTGAACAACTCCTACTTCATTCTCCTTATCAGATTCTATATTATCAGACTCAGCCGAATGATCAGAGGTTGATGCCTTCATCCCAGGTAAAGTCTCCATCCCAACTACAAATCTAAGATGAGGTTGGATTCTACACAAATACTCCTTACGCTCGTCCTACATACAGGTCCAGGTATTCTATCATTATCTTTTACACATACATTATACATATACGTATATCATTAACATCTCATTTATACACATATATCAAGCAGATTATTCTAGGTTACTATAAATAGTAATTTATCGAAATTTGAAAACTACAAAAAAATTTCAAACACACATCAACAATATTATAAATCATCTACCAGCCTTCAACGTTTGAAAATGAATCTGAAGCGGTGCCAAATCCTTTCTTCACAACGTTGCTATATAACCACCTTTGTGACTCAGTCTTTACAGCCTTCTCTCGCCTTAACTGTTGATCACTCTCGTCTAATATTTCACAAGAATCTATGTTATTTTTTTTTCTTTTCTCTCATACTGTTCTTCGATTTTTTAGAAGTTGATAAACGTTTAAATGAGGAATATAAAGTAATATTTATATTTTCTTTCTCTAACTGCTGATAGTTATTAGGCCTCGCACGAGTTGCCCTTGGTTTCAGAATCGAGGCGTCCCTTCCACAATTACTAACAAACATTTTATACCATTTTAGTAAAAATACCTTCTCATCATTGCCCCTACCCTATATTTTAATATATTCTCATCTCTTCTATCCAAATCTCCCTCTGACCTCCCCACACTAATGATGACTCAACACTTACACGCAATCGTACTTTCCCAGTACTAACACAAGAGATAAAATCAAAGCTACATGTTTTTTCTATTTTTGCTTCAACTACGTATAAAACTGTTGACGTCATTTACAAAGCTCTCCCATTTCAAAATTCAATTTTTTTATTAATAACAGTCACAAACAACATTTACAACAAAAGATTATAGATTTAAACTTTATTCAAATTACATTTCCTTGACAGTTATTCAACCTCATAAATTCACTCCCTCGCATATAATTACACATAAAACTTCCTAGATGTCTTGGGGAGCCACACCTAATAAGTTTTCCCCCAGCAATCCTCACATCTTCTAACTTGATCTCTTCTTCAGCAATTAGCCTCATAGCCTCTTTTCGAGCTGAAGGCTCCACAATCACTTCCTAGAATAGCTCCTCATAGAAACGACGTCCTAACTAAAGTTCCTTACCCATCCAATCTTAACTTTAAAACTGATATTCAAACTCTGGAAAATCAGTATCATAATCTAACAAGCTAAAAATACGCTCCCGCACTTTAACTATCTTTTTTGCAAATAGTCCCTTAGTAGTATAACGAGTTATCTCAGAGCTAGTCAGCACCATATTCTATTTCTTCCTTCTTTTCAAAATACATTTCACACTAATTAAGCAAGTTTCTAGATCTCTTCAAATCCCCCATATTTTGTCTATATATTATATTTTTCCACAACAGCAAACCCAAATATTTTGATAAGAAAGTTATTTGAACTAATCTATCCACATCGACCTTGGAAAATTGACCTATCTCATTTCAAACTTATTTTCCACAAAACTAACATTTCAAACGAGATCTCTATGAGCTCGAATTTCCAATTCCTTCAAATTTTAAATCATCTATAATTATCTCACCCAATAATTCTAAGTTATACAATTCAAAAAAAAAAATTACACATCTTTTATTTTATAAACATATTTGTACAGCTCGATTGCTATAATATAATTTCTAGTTTAATCTTATATATTACATTTTGTCCTCTATTCATTCATCTTTGAATTACTCATAGCTCGATTTCAATAATAAGAGTTATTCTGCCTATCAACAAAGAGTTTGAATAACCATTTTTATTAAGCTCAAATATAAATTATAGGTACTTTACAGATTGGAAGTCTTTCAGGTACTTTACAAATAATAAGTCTTTCAAGTACTTTATAGATAACAATTTCTATCAGGTATTCTAAGGCTAACAAATCCTTCAGTTCATCTGTCTTCAATGATGTTTTACTCAGAGAATCTTGTGAAGGAAAATAGGCATTGGAAAATACAGAACATCCTCATTTCCCTAAGTTTGTTCAAAGTTTAGGCATGGAACCAAACTTCAAATGGAAACTATAGAACAAAGAAAGTCGGTGCTTGAACTAACTCTTCAAGCATGAAGACTTCTTAGAACCAAGAAATGATGATTGTGCAGGGGCAGACTTCTATTCTCCATCTCCCTTTTCCACTACTACTATTGCCTCCTCTGTAACCACCACCATCAGAGAGTTGGAAGAGAGAAAGAGGGCCCTCCCTTAGAATCCAATCCTACAAAAGATATCAGCGATACTGCCTCGTAGTTACAATAGTCCCTACATCTGTCTCCTCAACCTTGTCCTCCGCAAGGATGCAGAGAAACCTCCAACGATGCATGCCTGTCAAGACAGCGTAGTGAAATCTTGACATATAGTAAAAATCTTCTTCAGCTTCAGCCGCTTCTTCTCCCGACATACCCTGATGCGTCAGTTGAACGAGAATGGGGTTGGGCATCTCCAAATATTTATTACCGATGTATCTCAATTTGAATCTTTGTATTTCAGTAGAAACCCTCTCTTTGTACACCATCCTCCGAGTTTTCACCATTATCACTCAAGGATTATAAAGAAGTTTTCAAACAATAGCGTACTTCGCAAGAATCCACGGTATAGGTACTATTTATATAACCTACATATTTAATGAGCTGATACATTTCCCAGGCAGTCATCATTCAGAACATAACCACTCTGGGAACCCCAAGCATCGCGTACATCAATACTTTCCATCATCTTTTAATGTAGATACATCTTTCCATATAAAACAAATACCCATTTCCATTCCAGTCAAATCTACATTAAATACATCATTTCTTCTTAAATTCCAAAACCACAACTCCAGATATTCTTTCTCAACCAAAGTCACTCATGACTTTAGTTGTGAGGGGGTGATTGTAGGGACCTATCACACGACCTAACCCAATTCGAACAACCTTCAACTTGAACTACCTCTATATCAGACTCATGCATTGTTCATATGACATGAACAGTCAACATTGATACCTACACTACGAACTAATGAAGAATGTGGTTTGAGCACAACAGACAAGGGATTGTTATAACACAACAAGATCAAGGATACCAAAATCCAAAAGATCATAAAGATAGCTAAGAGGGAAAGTTAGCACCAACACCAAGGCAATTGCATGAGGAAAGAAAAGAATATGGAAGCAAAAAATAAAAATAAAAATAAAAATGCAATCAACCATGAAGTGAAACCATTGGAGCCTTACAAACAAACATGGAAGGAACCACAAATGGAAGAAGTTGAGCCGACTGAAATTGACGGGCCAGATCGCTCAACTTTTATTGGGACATCTGTTCAAGGAGAGGATCGCACAAAACTAACTGAACTTCTTGTCACCTTCACGTTTTACTTGGTCTTCCTAAAAATACCCAGAATTAGCCCCGAGGTTGTACGTTATTGCTTACACATAAAAGAAGACTACAAGCTGGTCAAGCATAAGCCAGGATGCTTGTCTCCAAAGTTACGACTCGTGGTAAATGATGAACTGCAATAGCTAATCATTGCAGGATTCATCCGCGAAGTCCAATTCCATAAGTGGTTATCTAACATTGTTGCTGTACTAAAAAAGTGTATCAATTTCGCAGACGTTAATAAAGTATACCTAAAGGACTGCTTTCCCCTACCTTTAATTAGCCAAGTAATGGACATAACTGCCGGTCATGAATGTCTGACCTTCATGGAGGGTTATTCGGGATATAACTAAATACCCCTCATAGCTACCGACAAAGAAATTACTTCTTTCATAACAAAACAAGCAACCTACTATAACACAGTAATGCCATTCGGGCTGAAGAATGCAAGAACAACGTACAAGGACAAGTAGCCAAGAAGTTTACAGATATTATATGAAAAATAACATAAGTTAACATTGATGATATGCTAGTTAAGATAAAAATAAAAGAATATCACCTCGCTCATTTGAAAGAACTGCTCGAGAGACTACAAAAATACATAATGAGACTCAACCTTGCTAAGTATAACTTTGCCGTATCATCAGGTAAATTCTATGGCTATCTAGTCACATAGCAAGGCATAGAGGCCGACCTAAGAAAACTCAAGGCCTTGTAAGCTATACTGTCACCAAGTGTTCAGAAAAATGTAGGCTTTTATTCAAATTATTAAAAAATGACACCTAAGCAAGGTGGATACAGTCCTCTAATGATGTATTCCATGAAATCAAGGAATATATGAGCTCACCACCAGTTCTTAAGAAGTCATTACTCAACGTTGAGACCTAATATTCCCTAATTCAGTAAATAAGTTTTGCGCTCATATACTCTGCACCCAAACTTCAACAAATTTTTAAGCACACATCATTAGGATCATCATAAACTACCCGCTTCGAGAAGTACTCACCAAAAAGGATAAAACTAAGTGAATTTCCAACTGGGAAATAGCCTTTGGAGAATACAATATCTAGTTCGAACCACAGAATACGGAAAAAAAGGCAAGCAACCAATTTCCTCGTAGATTTCCCTGTACAGGACTAGCAGTGGCGGGAGGAATCCAGCGAGCCGGAAGAACAATCAGAAGGTGAGATATCTTTAGCTAGATGTTAGAGACTATTCATTAATGGCTTAGTCAATACAGTAGGTGCAGAAATAGGAATCGCGTTTGTAACCCCAAACGCCGAGCAAATTAAAAGATCCATCAAGTTAATTTTTTTGGGCACAAACAATGAGGTTGAGTATGAAGTAGTAATAAGTGGACTGCAGATGGAAAAAGAACTCTGGATCAGCAAGAATTTTATCCTCGCAGACACCTTGTTCGTCGCCAACCAGTACAGTATGCCCTTGAGCTGGCAAACGGGTCGTGTTTGGGTTACGCAGGTTGGGTTATAATGGGTTCATGGGTCAAAAACGCAAACCCAAACCCAAACCCGACTTGTTTAACTAAACGGGTTAGAAATGAAAACCCAAAGCCAACCCTGATTTAAATAAGTCAACCCGACCTGACATATTCACCTAAGCAGGCCGGGTTTGGGTTGGGTCATAACCTGCTTCAAAATTAAATAGGTTGACAATATATCTAACAACAGTCCAGTAATTTAGTATAGTTCATCAAGTAACAAAAAGGAGTTCATACAGGTTATACAATAAGTAACAGCAAATTCTTAAGCACATTAAATGTTTTTAGCATGTAACAAAAAATAGTTTACATAGTTTATAGTTTATGTAGCAATAACAGAAAACAGTTCAGCACATTAAACAATTTGAGCAACATTTTAGCAATTTCATCAACAACAGTTTAAAATAATATCTAAACATAGCATATTAAAATAGTTGTTAAGAAGTACAATTGAAAACAACATCTCAAAATAGCATCCCTAGACAGTAGTGCAAAATAGAAGTTTATCAAATAAAGAAATTAAAGCAACATTTGGCAGTTCAAAGTTGCAGTAAAAAAATAGTTTCAGTCTTGCAGGCAGTTCAAAACAACAAATCGGCAAGTAAAGAAATAAAACCATTAAGCAATTCAACAACTAGATAACAAGTTCCGTAACTAAATAGAAAACAACAGTAGTTCAGCAGCAGGAATTCAGCAACAACAATTTAACAACTTCAAGCAGCAACTCATAATATTTTAGCAACTTCTGTATTTTAGTTTAGCAAAACAGCATTGTTCACCACTTTGTCTAAGCATGCGAAGCAAAGAAAGTTACTAGAAACTTACAAGAAAGTTACTAAAATGTTTACCAAATCAAAAAATTTAATAGAAAGTTACCAAATACTTGTCTAACTATCTGCCTTATTGCGTTACCACGAATTCCAACATATCAAATGGATTGAGTAGCTCCACTACCACTTGCAATGCTTTCTACTTGAGCTATGTGTAATGACATGATTTCTTTTATTGTAAACTTCACCAATACTTTGGTAAAGATGTCGCAATTCTAAGCTAGAACGCACTAGATTTTACGTGAAAACTCCGTAAAACTTGAGAAAAACCATGACCTCGAGGAGGGTTTGATGATGAAATACAATATGTGATAGTTATTATAATTGTTGTGAGATGAATGACTGCAAATAATAAGAAAATAACAGAGTTCTCAGGATCCCGTTTAGCATGTACGCTACCCATATTTATAATTGATACGGGCAGTTACAAATAATTGGTCTACTATTTAAATGGATAGTGGGGGAACTTTGCAGATCTCTTACAACGTCTCTATTTAACCAAGTATAATAGTTAGAGGGTCGAGATCTGCAGGTGAACATTTGATATCTTCTCGAACGTTCCTGTATCTTTAGCTTTGCTAGTATCACCTGCTATAATATCTTCTTGATCGATTAGATACGTTTGACTTGACTCTTTGTAGTTTGTCCTTGTCGAATCTGGGAAATATGCTACTTCAATGGGCCCATTCTTGATACAATTACTTCTTGTTGTGTCGAGAAGACCATATAAATTTGAAAGGTTTCTCAAACATCGATGTACGAACACTGTGTTTGTCATTTCCAATGTTGGAAGTCAAAGGACCTGGCCGTTGCATGGTCCTGATATGCATTAATGGCAGGATGGTTGACTGTGGGGAATGTAATATTGAGGGTAATAGACTATAAGTAGCCTTGTATGGGGATGGGAAGGTATGCATTTGTATGGTATTATGGTGAACACACGAGCTCAAGTGTTGCGCGGAAAATTTGTGAGGCGGGAAGAAATCAAGAATTGGGAGTTGAGGATGCGATATTTTGATCCGTGTTCTCTCACATTGGTAACTCACATATCTGTTGAGCCGTCGTACGAAGGAATGATGGAAATGGAGGTAAAAAGGGCAGAAAGGGATTTCTTTGTTCTCTGTCAATTCCATTATTTTATTGTGACGGCGGCGGAACGTATAAATAGTTTTCGTAATTTAGCCTACGCAATAGTATAAGAAGAAGATGTCGTGGTGGGTAGAACCAACTATGGGGGCTATTTCGGCTATTGTCATCACTGTAATTCTCATGGCGTATAAGGCGGTAGGGGTTACAGAGGAGGAGACGGTGGTAATAGAGAAAGGAGACAGAGATTGGAAATTTTTTTCCGCACAATCATCGCTCTTCTTTTTGAAGGAATGTTTCAGGCTGGCAGTATATATGTCTTGATTCAAAGTTAACTGATATAATGTAAACTGTAGGTTGATCTGTAAGGTTTGTCAATGTAATCAGTAGTGAATGTGAAATATAATGTTTATCGATGTTCGGGAATTATGTAAGGAATGTGGAATTTAACGAATAGTATTTTCTCGAATATATATTCTTGAATATGATGTTATTGATTGATTTATTGAGTTATGGTTACAAATATTCTTGAAAAGTTGGAGGTAGATAAAAAAGGAAAGATTTGATGGTATTTTGGTTAGTCTATCAAAAATGGCTAGATGTGTTCCAGTTGGTGATGGATTAAGGTACAAGGAATTGGATGTGCAGTCTCATCTTATAAACATAAGAACTAGCCTGGGGATAATAGGTAAATCGGAGGATGCAGAGATGTATGCAGATGATTTAGAATGCCAATGTAACTATTTGTTGGCTGTAAGGAGACGGAGGATGCAAGACTTTGAGAAGAGGCGTACCAGGCGTTATGCTAGGTGAGTAGTCGAAAGATCTTGAAGGGGTGTGATGGCGACTGTTCACCCATCATTGTTTCTTAAAATTTGTTTGTGTTGCCCGATTCTCTTTGCTCATCTACTGTTCCGGTTTTCAATATTGGTACAGAGGAGATTAGTGTTCTTATTCAGAGAGTCAAAGTTATGAGAGAGAGGGATATCCAGGCAGTATGTCATCAAGGTTAGTATTTGTCTTTACATCAAGAAGGAGCTTATCAAAGATAAAGATGAGCTGGTAAGAGAGAAGGAGGATCCGGAGGCCAAGCTAGAAAAGCTGTGGCTCGGTACACTTAAAATGAAGGAAACTGCTATCTGGGACGCGAAGTAGATGTTTCTGCATGAGAAAAAGAAGGAGATTGTGAAGATTAAGGCTAATCTCACAAAGGGGACAGAGGAGGCTTTGTCTCTACAAAAGTCTACCTTCGAGGCTGATGCTCATGAACTGCGTTGCTCAATGGAGTTTGAGAAGGTTAAGGCATTATCCCAAGCCAGGGAATAAAATGATCGCCATCATCTCGAATTATTGAAGCTGATGAAGTCTAATTTTGTGACTCAATTTAAGGCAATGCAGGGAGAAAATATTTCTACAAAGGTCTTGCCGCTGCTGCTAATTTACCCTTTGTGGATTCTGATGTTGAGGATGATGTTCCTGAAGTTGAAGCTTCGACATCTGCAGTTGCCGAAGGTGGTACTCAGGAAAAGGTGCTCAGTGTATTAACTCCTGGGTTACCCGTGAAGCTTCCTACTCCAACTCTTCCCCTTGAGCCACAATGATAAAGTAGGTTTGACTTACGCTGCTGAAAGAAAGATTAGTTTTTTGCTGTTATTATGTACAAGTGGTCGATGGGATCGGTAAACATTTGTGAACGCGTAGTAAATATTTGTTTTGATGTTAATGGCGTATGCTTATCGATAATTGGATATATCGATTGCTAAAATTGTGAATGAATTTCCTCAGTGTATTATTGAGGATGATACTATGAGTATAAGATATCAAATAGTAAGTGTGCCAGTATTATGCCATTTGGCGATTGAACACTTACTAAATAATGAGATAGCCATGTGCTAGTTGTTGTAACTGTAAAGGAGTTCCGGAGGGATATCCTCTTATGGGATAGCTTTTTAAAGACAGAGCAAGTGACTCTTTGTCAAAGTAGTAATGATTGCAAACGATATGTCTTGTAATTGGATATATGTTTGTCGAAGAAATGATACCTTAAGTTGGACAGACCATAAAAAAGTGTCGCCAAAAGAAAGGATGTAGACGAAATGAAATGTTGATGAGAAAAAAAATATTCTTTATTGTAAAGTAGTAATGATTACAAATGATATGTCCTATAATTGGAGATATGTTATCGGTAAAACATCTTCAGATGGGTTGTGTTCCATGGGAACTCGAGTTGTACTTCATTTTCTGTCATTAGTTAGTAAGTGCCATTGTCATTTTTGTCACTGGTAATATAAGCTCCTTCCCAAATTTCTGATAACTTTTTGGAGTTCTTTGGTCGAGTACTTTCTTGATTTTTTTGAAGTACAGGGGTCACCGATGTCGAATATACGCTTTCTGACCTTCTTTTTGTATGCTTTCCTTAGAGTTATAGTATCGCCCCAAGTTTGCGATAACACTATCTCGACTTTCTTCGATCTAATTGAGATTACAAAGAATTTTATGTTCATTGTCTTTATCTGTTATTTATCGTCTAGCTGTCGGGAGATCATGATCAGAGGGGATGACAGCTTCAGTATCAAAAGCCATTATTAATGGTGTACAACCCGTGGATGTCCGTGGTTTGGTTCTATATGCCCATAATATACTAAGTAGCTCTTCTGTCCATCTGGCCTTCTTTTCACCGAGGTGCTTTCGTAATTCAGAATTGATACTTTTATTGATAGATTCGACTTGGCAGTTACCCTGAGGATAATAAGGTGTCGAAGTACTCAAATAGATTTTGTATTTATTGAGGAAGTTGAGGACATTACTACAGATAAATTATTTCCCATTATCTGATCTTATTATTTTTGGCTAACCAAATCAAGTGATAATATGCTCCCAACAGAATTTGATAACTTTATTCTCGTCGATGTGACAGAGTGGCACAACTTTGACCCATTTTGTAAAGTAGTCTGTAACCACGAGGACAAATTTTCTATTGCCGGATGCTGGGTGGAAGGGATGAATGATGTCAATTGCCCATCTTTTGAATGGCCATAGAACATTACTAACATGTAAGTCGAATTCTGGACTTTTGATGTCTTTGGCGTGGATTTGGAACTTGTAGCATTTATGGACAAAATCTTCACAGTCCTACCGCATCTTCAGCAAGTACAACCCTTGTGTAAATGCTCGCTATGCCAGCGAACGTCCTAATACATGCGCAACATAGATTCCATCATGAACTTTCTAGATTTTGACTTGGGCTTATCTTTGTTTAATACATTCGATAAGTGGACCTCCTCCAATAATGTGGTATAGTACTCCTTCTTGAACCTTGAACCATGGGTATTTTGTTAGGAGAAATCGAGCCTCCTCTCTATTCGAGGGGAGGGTATTGGAATTGAAATATATAAGGAAAGGCTTTCTCCAATCTTCGGGATCTTTATCTTCTGTAACCTGAATTTGCATGGTATGACTTATATCGAGACTGGAATGCTTGATAACTTCTACTTCTAGAGTTTTTTTCTCACTATCTTCGAGCATTGGTGGCGATGTATACGAGTACGTTGGCATGGCGATTTTCTGTTCGAGAAAGGTAAGAAATTGTAGTTGTCATTAATTTATTCATTTTATCTTCAACTAGCGCTTCATAGTTAACCATTTTGCATGATGTCTTGAATGTCTTGTTGTAGTGGCTGGCAACTAGCAAGGAATATACATAAACAGCAATTTCTTCTGCTACAAGTACTAATGCGAGATCTAGGCCATGTAGGATAGCTTCATACTCAATTTTATTATTTGTGGCATAGAACTTGAGTTTGATAGCCTTTTTAATTCTATGATTAGATGGGGAAATAAGAACGATTCTAATCCTGGAATTTCTTGCTCCAACGGATCCATCTGTAAAAAGTCTTCAACATGTACTCTTTGACCAACTACCGGGTTATGTAACAGAATCATCGGTTAATACTTCATCAAGTTCCTCCTAGTCTGGATCTTCAACGAGAAAAATTGCTAAGAAGTCTGGTTCTGCCTGTCCTTTGACTAATATTTGTGGCTCTAAGGAGATGTCATATTCTCCAAGGAAAATAGACCATTGTTGGACCCTTCTAGACTTCTCTTTTTTGAAGGGTACTAGCTTGAGGGGGAATTTGGTAATGACTTTAATGGGTTATACCTGGAAGTAAGGTCAAAGTTTTTGTGAAGAATACACAAGTGCTAGAGGCTGCTTTTCTGTGGTGGTGTATCTTTTTTCTGCAAACATGAGAGTTTTGCCGATGAAGTAGATAGGTTTTTCTACTCCATTATCTTCTTGAGTAAGAACAAAATTGATTGAGTCATCTGTCATCAATAAATACATTGATAATGTTTTACCTTCAACAGGAGTAGTCATGATAGAAGGACGCCCTAAGTATCTTTTAAGATCATGAAAGACCAATTCACATTCAGGAGTTCAGATGATTTCCTTGGGTTGTTTCTTTGACATAGGGGATGGGTTTCCCCAAAGAAGGAGGTATAGAAGTTTGCATCGATCAGAGGAATTTGAGATGAACTTGTATAAAACGGTAACTTTTCTAGCCAGTTTCTGGACATAATTTTTGGTTCGTGGTGACGACATGGCCATAAGTGCTTTAATTTGTGCAGGATCGATCTCTATTCCTCTCTTAAAGACTAGATGGGTCAAAAAAATTCTAGATACTACCCTAAACTGGTATTTCTCAGGATTTAGCTTCATGCAATACATTTGAAGGATGTCGAAGATGGTTTGGAGATTGCTACAATGATCCTTTTGCTTCAGGCTCATAAAGATTATATCATCAATGCAAACTTCCCTGATCTTTCCCAATTGATCTTTGAATAATTTTATGACGAGCCGCTGGTATGTGACTCCAACATTTTTTAGTCCAAAGGGCATAACTGTGTAACAGTAAAGGCCCCTTTCTGTTAGAAATGAAGATCTTTGTTGATCTTCTTCGGTGAGAGAGACTTGATTGCATCTGGAAGTTGTATCAATCATAGAAAGAAGTTTATACCCTACTACAGAATCGAGGAGGTGAGGAATCAATGGAAGTGGAAAGTTGTCTTTGGGTGTGAATTTATTTAGTTCTGTGAAGTCAATCTATACCCTAATTTTTTCATTCTTTTTTGGGGCTGCCACAAAATTCGAGACCAACTTTGGATATTTGACTTCTCGAATGAATCTAACCCAGAGTAACTTGTCGATTTCTTTGTTAACTGCCTCTCAGAGTCGTGGGGCTAAGTTACAACACTTTTGTAACACCGCTTTGCTGCCTGACACAAGGTTGAGCTTATGGCGTACAATGGAAGGATCGATTCCTGACATATCTTAAATAGACCAGGCAATGATGTTGACATTTCTATTTTAAAATTGAAGTAAGGTTTCTTATTCTTCTAAGGAGAGTTTAGTTCCAATAAAAATATTCCATCCTGAACCATCGAGCTCTACATATTCAACTGCTTTGGTGTCATGCTGCTCGAACGTTAGGGTTGGCTCTTGCTATAATTGCTATTGTAGTAGCATATTTCCCAGATTCGACAAGGATATGCTGGCATAACATAGTTGAAGACAGTCTAAATTTCATAGTCAAAGACAGATAGCAGTCAAGAAGCTAGCAAAAGTTCTTGACCAACCATAAGTAGCCGTAGTGCCTGGTCAAGAAAGAGCTGCAAGAGATCCGCGAAGTTTGCCCGCTCCCCCCGAAATAGGAGACTGTTTCTTTCTTTTTGTATACTGTATGTATCTACTATAAATACAGGCAGAGAATAGATTATTCACACCCCCGGCATCTACATCATTACTATTCTTACTTCCTAACCCTACTATCACTCTAAAATATGTAATTACTAGCAATATACGGGATTTTATATCAAAATCCTCCGCGAGGTCATGGTTTTTCTAAGCTTTTACCAAGTTTTCTGCGAAAAATCTTATTTGTTTAGCCTATTGTTGCATTTTCTATACGAATAGTATTGGCGAAGATTCTCCTTCCGGAAAACATGCCACAATAATTAGCGCCGTCTGTGGGAAATACCACATTTTTCTTTACCATCACCGCTCTAATAATAATCCGATGTCAAATATGAATCTCCAAAGCCATTCCAGCACCATAAGAGATCAAGAGATCAATCCGATACCAGAAACCCTCAACCTGCATAGTGCAGTGATTGAGCTTCAGAAAAAAATGGAATTAGAAAAGGCAAAAGGATGGAAGATCAGCGCATTCATTCTCAAGATCTTCAGATAGAGAGAGACGAATGAAGGAAAGCCTTGGACCAATAGAGTCGAACACATCAAAAGGAAATGGAAAGATTAAGGAGAGCCCAAAATCGACTCACTTGCCAACGAGCGTCACCTCCACTTGCCTAAAGCGATTATCGGTCAAGAGAAACTTAACGTGATTATCAACCAAGAGAGGACGGGTTACAAATTTCTTGATCTAGATCCTGAAATCTGGACAGGGATTCTCGGTATTTTGGCTTAATATCCTCAGTATCGACAACTCAAGGAAGTTGACGTACGCATCATCAAACTCCCCCACCACCAGAAAGAAGGCATATTAGGGATCAATTAGGACCAGAAGGACAAGGAGATTTTGTTCCACAAGTTACAGCCTTACCAATTCCTCTGCAATAAATCACCACCTTGGACAACCTAAACAACAGGATCCAAGCCATAAACTATAATATCCCAGGCCGAAGATCAACGCTTGACAGAATCAAGACAAACCCCATCTCCCCACATCTAGAAGTTATGCCCATCCCAGACAATTTTTACATAAAGAAGTTCATTCAATATATTGGACTCACTGACCCACTTACCCATGTTCGACATTTCAAAGCTACAGTGGGATCATACTCCAAACACGACCACAAACTATGCATATTATTCAATATGAGCTTGAAAGAAGAACCTTTCAAATGGTTTCATACAATCTAAGAAGGCTCCATTACTACATTCAGCCATTTACAACGTGTATTCGAGTTTAATTATGCACACGCTAAGGAGCGTGAGATTACTGTAGATTCCTTGTTTTTCTTCGAGCAGGGCGCCAAACAGTAGATTCCTTGTTTTTCTTCGAGCAGGGCGCGAATGAATCCTTGGCAAGCTTTTATAAGCGTTTCTTACAGGAAACTCGGAAAATTAAAAACTCAGATCCCAAAATCGCCATTCTAGCCTTCACCTCCACCCAACACATCGACTCTAAGGTTCGAGAAGAACTTACTCAGCACAAGCCCAAAATAGTGACATAAGTGATTGATGTAGTTAATAACTACATCGAGCTAGAATGATCCAAAAAGGATGAAATGAAAAACTCCTTTGCCATCCATTCTCGACTCACAGCTTCATCTCCACCCCAAAAGTTGACCATCAATGAAGTACCCAACCAACGTGGCAGAAACGTCGATAATAACGGGAGACCCAACAGGTCTGTCCCAGTTTTACCCCTAATGACAATGAATCTCTCCGCTATCTTACCAGCTATAAAGGGAGATGAGTGCTATCGAGCACCATAAAAAATACCTGATCTCCCCAACAAACAAAATTGACAACTGTTACTCTATCATTAGAATCTTTCATTGCATCCTCTTAGAAGGAAGACTTCATAATATGTTGAACATAATCAAGGCCAAGGGCAAGCTTACCACCTGTATATGATTGAAATTGAAAAGGGAAAGAAAAGGAAACAGGATGACCGAATTACATCCCGTTACAAAATAACCTCCTTAGATAAATCAATAAAACTTTTCCCAAGCTTGTGCAAATCAAAGCCTCCATACCATATCACCTTTGAAGACTGTACCAGCCACATGAAATACCCTCATGATGACCCTCTCGTCATTATGCTCAAAGTCAGATAGGACTACCTATATACGCTTCTCGTCGATACAGGAAGCCTAACTGAGGTATTGTTTCGAAGAGTGGTTAAGGTCTTAGGCCTCATAGACTCTGTGAAAGCTTTAACAACAGTAATCACAGGCTTCAACGGTTTGAAAGAATCACCCACAAAAGAAATTACTCTGCCAGTTAGTTGGTTATATTCGATCAAAGAAATAACTTCTACGTATCATTTGGCATTAAGATTTCCAACAAATCATGGAATCTACAAAATCAAAGGTAGCCAAGTAGTTGCAAGTATACGCGAGAATACTACCACCAACTCTGACACAGTAAAACTTTTTAAAGCATAGCAACTACAGCAGCCAACACCCCCCATGTTCGAGCAGCATGACACAAAATTAGTTGAATCCATTAAACTCGATGGACCTGGGCGTCACACATTCATCGGCTCTAAACTGTCAACCAACGTGAAAGAAGACATGATCCAGCTAGTTAAGAAAAACATTAGCATAAAAAGCCTGGCATTAATCCATCCATCTATCGTGTGCCATAGACTGAACCTCCATCCAAACAGCAAAGCAATCATACAAAAAAGTAAGAACTTAGCTCCCCACCACCGCAAAGCCGTGAATGAAGAAATTGATAAACTCCTTCGTGTAGGATTTATTCGAGAAGCCGAATATCCAAAGTGAGTTTCTAACATCGAAGTAGTGTCAAAGAAAAATGGAAAGATTAGGGTTTGTGTTAACTTCACAGAACCCAACAAGTTTATACCCAAGTATAGTTTTCCGCTACCACTGATTCCGCAACTCCTCGACTCTGTCACAGGGTATGAACTTCTTTCCATGATGGATGCAACCTCTTGCTATAATCAAGTTCCACTCGCCGAAGATGATCATGAAAAGACAACCTTCATTACTGAAAGAGGTCTCTACTGTTACACAGTAATGCCTTTTGGGTTAAAGAATACAAGAGCTACTTACCCAAGGCTAGTCACAAATATGTTCAATGATCACCTAGGTACAATCACGGAAGTCTACATCGACGATATAATCAACAAAAAGCTTGAAGCGCGAAGATCATTCCAGAAACCTCGAAACCATCTTCGATATCCTTCACAACTACCAGATGAAACTCAATCTAGAGAAATGCCATTTCGGAGTCACATCTGGCAAGTTTTTGGGATACCTAGTAAGCAAAAGAGGAATGTATATCTATAATGCACAAATCAAAGTACTCATTACAATGCCATTTCCACGAATATAGAAAGAAGTCCAAAAATTTATAGGCAAGATCGCTGCTCTTCACAGATTCATCTCTAAGTCATCTGATCGGTGTAAGCTTCTTTACCTCCTTCATCGTAGCAATCCTACTAAACTTTCAAAGATACAACATAAGGAGATCATTTGGACTCTTGACTCTGAGTTAGCCTTCCAAGATCTTAAATGATACTTGGAGCGTCCTCCTATCATGAGTACTCCAGTTAATGGCTAAATACTAATAATGTACTTATCCACAACTAAACGCTTTGGTCTACAACTCTCAATAACTTCGTCCATACTTTCAACCTCAATACATCAAAATCATCACCAAGTACTCCCTCAAACTGGTACTCTCCAGGAAAGAAAAATCTCAAAGAATTCAGCAATGGTCTATTTTCTTTGGAAAATATGACATCTGGAAGAAAGAAAAATCTTGAAGAATTCAACAAGTAGCCCCTCAAGCAGTAGCCGACTTTTTCGTAGACTTTCCAATCGAAGACCCTCATTGGGAATAAATCAAAGAAATCTTCACTGATGACTCAATTGTAGAGCCAGACGCATGGTCCAAAAGCTCTGATTTAATACTTTTTACAGACAGATCAGCCAGACCATGAGGATCAGGGATTGGCATCGTCTTCGTTACACCTTCCAATCGTAGCATTGAGAATGCTATCAAGCTGAACTTCTATGCCACCAATAATGAGACTGAATATGAAGGAATCCTCCAGGGTCTAGATCTCGCAATCATACTCGGAGCAGAGGAAATAGTAGTCTACGTCGATTCTTGACTCATGACCAATCATTGCAACAAGACATTCCATACAATGGGAAAAATGGTTGATTATGCTGCCCTAGTCAAAGAAAAAATGAACAAATTCAAGCACGCATCGATCTCTTACTTACCTCGACAGAAAAATGGGCATGCCAACGCATTAGCTTACATCACAGTCATGCTGGGATATAGTAAGAAGACATCTTTAGAAATAAAAAACATCGAGTATTCCAGTCTCGATATACTATCGGCACTACAGATCACCATTGCTGACGATGAAGACCCTGAAGACTGGAGAATACCATTTTATGCATACCTCGACTCCAACGTCCTCCCTAGTAACAAAGAAGAAGCCCGTTCACTTTTGGCCAAGCACCCCAGATTCACAGTTCAAGATAAAATCTTATGTTGCATTACCGGAGGAGGACTCCTTATTGAATGTATCTCTAAAAAACAAGCCCAAATAGAAATCAGAGAACTCCTCGAAGGTATATGTAGATCCCATGTTTCAGGAAGATCATTAGCCCAACGGGCGTTCACACAAGGAATATACTGGCCAAATTAAGATGAGACAAGATTGCAAAAAATTTGTGCGCAAATGCTTCAAAGGTCAAATCTACGCTCAAGACATCAAAAGTCCATCCCTTAACATGCATATTAGCATTGTTCTCTGGCCATTCAAACAATGGGGAATCGACATCATTGGACCTTTCCATCCAGCATCGGGAAATTGAAGATTCATCTTAGACGCCACTGATTACTTCACAAAATGGGTCGAAGCAATTTCTCTATGTCAAATCGTTGAAAATGTAGTCTTCAAGGTCCTTTGGGAGCCCATAATCACCAGGTTTGGCTGCGCACAAATGATACGCTCCGACAACGGTAAGCAATTTATTAGCGCAAAAGTCATCACTTTCCTCCACAAATACAAAATATAGCTATCAACCTCTACACCATACTACCCTCAAGGCAACGGACAAGCCGAAGCCATTAACAAGAGTATCAAATCAGGTCTCCGTAAGCGTTTCGATGACAAGAAAGGCTGGTGGGTCGATGAACTACTCACTGTTCTTTGGGCCTACCAAACCACTCCTCGAGTTTTAATAGGCTGCACTCCGTTCATGATGGCCTTCGGTACAGAAGCAATCATATCTTCAGACCTCGATCTACCAAGTACCTGAAGGAAAGTCACAGATAAAGACAATGAACTCGGTCTCCTCTACAACCTCAATTGAAGAGACTTGAGACAAAGCCATTGCCAAATTGAACGATACTATGACACATTGAAAAAAGCTTATAATAAAAAAAAATTAAAGCAAAAATTTGATATTGAAGACCTTGTCCTTCGACTGATCCAAGATAATACTCGGCCTAAGAATTCTGGAAAGTTATCAGAAAACTGGGAGGGGCCATACATTGTCAGCGACATATCAGATAGTAGAACCTACTGGCTGATGACTTAAGACAAAATTCGGCTCAAATATCCATCAAATACTGCCAAACTAAAATAGTTTTACGACACTATAACCGTTTACATCGATTCAAATAAATAATCTTTATTTTCACTTTACTCGTTGCTATTTTGACTTGATCTCGATCCATACTTGATAAGTATGCATCAGGCAATCAATCATCTTACTATCTTGCTTTGATCTTGATCCATACTTAATAAGTATGCATTAGAAAATCAAATGTCTTTACTATCTTGATTTGATCTCAACCCATACTTTATAAGTATGTATCAGGCAATCAATCATTACTATCTTGACTTGCTCTTGTTCCATACTTGATAAGTATGCGTCAGACAGTCAACCATCTAAGCAATCTTTAATTGATCTCGACCCATACTATATAAGTATGCGTCCCAACTATTATTCGATTTTACTCAAAAACTATCCCATTACAGGATATTCTACTTCGTATTCCTTACTTATTAAACAAACTGTAATAGCTCTTGTTCTTTTCGAATCTAAATCCAGATACCCACCTGAGAATACACATCTGGTAGTCATGATTATTACTTGCCATTTCATGGCCATCATTTGCTTATCACACCAACAAATGTTCTTTACATATCTGCTACGATTTATAATCACATTCGACACATATCATTTGGTCGAATCTATACTTAGCATAATTTACAAAATATGTGCATCAAGGCTTTAAAAAAAAAACTTTTCTCTGAAAACAAATTGTCATCATTTAAAATATCGCATGATTAAAATTGTATCGGTCCCATCAACAATTTTTACATCAATTCTAAAAAATTCGTACTGATTCATAAATTCTTTTACACTACAGGATGAGAGATTTCTTGGTCCTCCTTCACAATGCCTTCCGGAGTGAATACCTCTGCTAACTCCCCAGGACGTAATCTGTCAGTTTCGATCATCACGAAATCCTCAACGACTTCCGTCCCACTAGGAACTTTGGGAATCTCCAGAGCGTCATTTTCTACATCTGAATCTTCAAATACAACACCACCAGACTTGACCAAATTCTTGTAATAATCCTTCCTCACCTCCAACTTCTCATACTGCTCAACATAATAGGCCTACAACTTCTGACACGTATCTAACTTCTCTACTATCACCTCGTCCAGCATTTTCCCTTATTCTAGCTCTATCACCCTTCGCGCATCAGTAATTTGTACCCTTACATCCTTCTTAAAATTGGTTCGAAGAAACACCAAAGCCTCCTCTTTTTCCTCCTCCCACTTTTTCTTTGATTTACGAAGAGCAGCCTCATTCGCCTTTTGCTCTTTGAGCTTGTAAGTATTCAGCATTTCGTTCAGCCCTTTTTTATCTTCGATCAATCAGCGCTTCTTTTTCCCTTAGTCACTACTGCTGACAATGGGTCTTTCACCTCCGCCAGCAACTTCTTGATTTGCATTAGATTCATAAATTGAGTATGTGATTGACATGCCAATTTCTTTAATCGAAGCAAAGTAATAAAGTTTCTCACCTTGGACATGTTACGGTGACTCTCGCTGAGAACGGTCATTAAACTATCCTTCCCAGCTAAACAATCATCCACTTCGTCCATCAACGCATTCGTCCCCAACGTATAAAAGTCCATCGTCCTCTGGACTTCAACTCAGATTCCTCGACGAACTTGTTCTTCGACGACTCGTCACTCCCCTTCTTCATCGGGAGTATACTTGTCGAATCCCGCTGAGGACACATATCCAAAATAGCAGCTGGCTTATCATTTTTCACCTCCTCCTCTGTTGTCGACCATTGAGTATTCCTCTTAGGAAGAAGTAGCAGAGCAATAGTTTTGCTTACTGCCCGTTTCTTCTTACCCTTTCCAAATTTTTCAGTAAACATTGAATCTATCTCGGTCATATGCGAATCAGTTGTGTACCTAGCCAAGGAAAGATTTTCCAATGGCAGACAAGCCTCTGTAGTCCTCTTGTTCTTCGCCGACATCTTACCTTCGATGACAGTGACTTCAACACCTTTTTCCCTCAACCTCTTTGGCCTGACTTCTTGAAAAAGGGTGCTCACACGATCTTAGTCGATGACCAGATTGTCAATCCTACCAAAGTGCCCCTTCCTTATGTTGTACAATTCTTCTTTAACTTCAGACTCCCTATCAATCTCCTTCAGCGCTGCACATAAACACAATGCAGTTACAAACAATTCACATAACATTCATGACTTAAAACAACGATAATTAAGTTATCTAACCATAAACCTAAGTGAAAGGTCTTTCTATTTATGGGCCCCCCATGGTCCTTCTTGTCAAACTCCTAGTTCCCAGAAAAAAGTAAACGTTCGTCCCTGTATCACCCTCCTGTTGAAACCATATCATAGAATAGCGGTCTTTTCATAAAACTCGCAAAGTAGCGATAAACTAGTTTCTTCGGGTTCATTTTAAGGGTGTAGTGTACACATAAATCATCGACTATAATTAACTCCTCCCCCCTTACCTTAACTCGACTGTTTATCGCCCCACATACCCTAAATAGGTTGTATACATTTGGATTAAACTGACTAGGTGCTACATCAAAGATGTTCATCAACTTTTTCAGGTCAGCTCGAAGGGGAAGCTCGAAGGGGAAGCTTTAATTTGTTCTCAATGAACCATAATCCCATCTAAGGGTATTTACTGGTCAATCAAATCATACTTGTACTCCTCTAACCAAATATCTCCTAGAATACCGTACATCTTCATGAAACTCAAAATTTCTTTCATCTCCAAACCCTCTCCGTAACAGGCCTCCTCACCCTCCTCCACATCTTCCTCCCCACTCCCGCTGCCTTCACGATCACTCACATGTTGCTCGTGAACAATGTCTATTTCGGTCGCCTCCTCCTCAGATACTTTGATAATCCACGGTACCACTCTAAAATGGCTTACATTAGCTATGTCTGCACTACTCAACCCCGCCCTATACCTACCACCTAACTGTTTTACACAGGTGGTAACATCGATCAGCAGGAGCTCTACATCATAAATATTCTTCCATATTTCTTTATCATCGATTTGATTTGGCTTAGCCATTTTGAAGAGCCTGCATATCATATTCCATTATTTACCAGAGTTAGTATCTATCATATCTGATACATATATATGTTCATCAGCTCGTATGATCATATTTATATAGTTATCTAGATTACTGTCCAACATATCATTCTCATATTACTAGCATTACAATCTACTATCGCTACTTATAGCTACATCTTACTACGTTCAGTTCACGATATAATTTTATTTATTTTGTTTATAAGTAATACACATCGATTACTATATTAATTTAAATTTTGGATGAATTTCAGGAATCTCGATAGTTTTTGTAGATGCTTCATCTATTTCATGCCAAAACCACTCTCATTAAAAATACGGATATCAAACCTACTTCAAAAATAAAATCCCCAATGATCTCGCTAAAAACCCAACAGATCCCCTACAGTTGCGCTATCCTCATCGCACCACCAACAATACTTTCTCCACCCCTCACCACCAATTACACAAATCTCTCGCACCCCAACACTTTTATTTACAACCATTGCCCTCACAAAATCAACCTCTAACAATCACTGTTATGATTTTCTCATCAAACCTTAACACAGTTAAATCTTCCCTACCACCCAATCCATCTACGCAAATTCCAAATTCATTCTACAACTATTTTTAACATAGCTATCTCTAAAGATTTATGTAAACAATCAATCCCGAGACAACAAAAAACATCACAAATACTAACCTTATATTTGTGTTGCTTCAGTATCCCTATATTTCGCCCGCTTTGCCCTCACAATCAGAATACTGATCTTCTCATTCTCAATTGTAGATAATAAATCCAAAGAGGAGCACAAGTAATTCGCACTTGAGATAATTTTTTTAGATTCTACAAAGTGTGAAAAGTCGCCCACCCCCAAACTATTTATAGACCCCACGCGACTATTTATCGCATCGCTTCGCGACTGTTCGAGTACTAGATCATAATGCCTTGCACGTCCTTTCTCAAAGTCTTTAACTGACTGCCTTCTCAAAACCAACAGACCCCAACATTGTTGCTCCAATCCATCCATATCTTGAAGAATTTCTTCTGACACGTTCATACTTAACAAAGCACAACCTATCATGTCATAAAGATGTTGTATATCCTCTTCCTTGTACTTTAAAATTTTACCTACAGGACCACACCTCGCCATATTTAATCCTTTCACTACCTCTGTACATTTAAACCTTATTTACAAATTCATATATCTATGGCAAATCTCAATAAATCCGATCAATTTTCGAAATTTATTCGACTTTTAAATACAACGAACTACATATTACTATATTCCACAATTTGAATAAGTCGAATTTATTCAATAACAATTTCACAAAACAAAATATCAAGAACTGCATTTTGACATCAAATTCAATTCTTATTTCATTTCAACTACAATTTGACCACTACATATACTTCTTTTATAAATTCAAATTATATACTCCTAACTACAGCATCATCTTCTTTCCTAATCAGCATCTTTGCATGAGTCCACATATAACTTATACGTTTAGGAGGACTCCAATATTACAATTGGCATCGAAACTAAAAATCCTCTTCAGCATCCTTCCACAGGATCTTCCAAGTGAATATTAGCATTCCGAAAGCCGATGTACCGATTATATAATTCCCAATACTTCGCTTGAACACGACTGAACACCTCATTACGTACCTGAGATATTGTCTTCACCATTTCTTAAACATACAACTCTCACCTTTACAAAAACAAGGGATATTTATATCCCACCACGGTCCAAGTCAACATAAAAAACATTTATTTCACCTTGGAACTTTACATTTTCAACAATCAAATCAATCAATCTCAAAATCCATTCCTAGACACACTCAGTCAGCTATACTTCGAGTTCTTTTGGCTATCCAGCAATTACTTTACTCACATTTTACTTTGACAAACAAAAACAATATATAGTCGACAAAAATAACATGCAAGCGGAAGTCGAAAAATAAATTTATTTCTTTGAAAAACTTTTATATATTACATTCGACAACTATCTCCTTCGATTACATTACATCAAACCACACTACTATCTTTACATTCAACCTAAAGAACTAATTGCTTTGTGCTTCTTTTCACAAGAATCCGGCATTATCTCTGACAACAGGGGTAACAATATCCTAAGAAACTCAATGAATCTTAGGTTTGGGAACTTCTAAACAGAGTTGCCTGTATAGATGAAAGGTAGTTAAAAATTGAAGAAGCCTCCTTCGTTCGGTAAGATCCCTAGATGCCCATCCAGCTGTTACATCCTCGTCTTCACTAAAAGCAATAACCCCTTCTCCCCCAATTTGATACATTTCATTACCTTCAGCACTGTATAGTGAACCCGACGGATTCAAAGGATACAAACATTTTCTGACTCTACCTCCCCCCGCACTCCATACAATGAAAATACTAATTGAAGGATACCAAAGCATCGGTTTGGGACAAAGCTTTACCTCAGATTGATCACCGGCTTCATCCTCCGAAAACTCGTTATGCCACACATGGGACGTCATCTTCTCAATCCACCACTACAAAACTCTTCTTCAAACAACCTATTTATACTACCTTGAAACTGCCATATTCAAAGTCCCGTATTAATTACTCCTCGGGAATGACACGACCAGATTCACTTCGCTTTAACCTTAAAAATAACAACAGGAAAACTTTTACAGATATCAGCAACCTTTTCAAATTTTGACTTCTTCTTGACAAAACTACAAGTACTTTTGTCGAGAAAGAGGCGATTATAGTAATATATTTCCCAGATTTGACAAGGATAAGCCGGCATTACACAGTCGAAGACAGTCAGTATTGCATAGTTGAAGACAGATAGCAGTCGAGAAGCTACCATAAGTCCTCGACCTACCAATAGTAGGCGTAGTGCCTAGTCAAGAAAGAGTTGTTAGAGATCTGCGAAGTTCACCCACTCCCCCCAAAATAGGAGACCGTTTCATTCTTTTTGTAAACTGCCTGTATCTACTATAAATTTAGGCAGAAAATAGATTATTCGTACCCCCAGAATCTGCTATTTTACTATTCTTACTTCCTTACCCTACTGTCACTTTAAAAATTGTAATAACTAGCAACATACTGGATTTTAAATCAAAATCCTCCATGAGGTTGTGGTTTTTCTCAGCTTTTACTGAGTTTTTCACATAAAATCTTATTTGTTTAGCCTATTATCGCATTTTCCTTATAGAAAATACGCCACTACAGCTATGATTTTAAGAGTTTGGAAGCCTGAGAGTTCGCGGTGGTGTTTTCGCACATTTGTACCATGGCCTGGCTCCCTTTAATTTCAAAAAGACCATGATCTATTAGAAAATGTAATGCCAGATAGTATGTTAAAGGAAGCGCTTTGCTGGAGTGGAGCCAACTTTTTCCTAAGATCCCCAAGAATTTTGACTCAACATCAATAATAATGAATTTGACGAAGGTGGTCTATGGTCCTGCTTGGACAGGCAAAGTGATCTCTCCCATGGCTAATTTTTTTAAACCATTAAATCCTATAATAGTTAATGTTGAGGCTTTGTCTGAATCTCAGAGGCCTTAAAACATTAACGACACTTTTAAATAGTACATTAGAAGCACTTCCCGTTTTGACAAGCATTGTCTGCAGATAATGTAGGGGCCTGACTTCTTTTGGAGATGAAGTCAGCTCTTACACCACGGGGTTTATCCTTAATCGGAGGATTCAAACATATAATCTAGAATGCAGAAAATCAATAAACAATATACTTGCGTAGAGGCCCGAATGTGGAGCTCTATGACCTCCAAATGGGGATTTTTAAGAGAGATTTATATTACTAATGAGTAATTAAAGGCTCAAGAACTGGCTTTTACAGGGTGGTCGAAGTTAAAATGTAAGAGCTCAGAGGGGAGACCTCCCAACCTGTACTTGGTTTCCCTTCTCTCCTATTTATAGAAGTAAAGGAAGCTGAGTCACCAAGTGTAGGCCAGGCTACATGATTACTGTCAGGATATTCTAAAGCAAGTATGGGCGTCGGACATATCTGTACTGACAAGGGAATGGACGCCGAACATGTCTGATGTGATAGCTGCCTGTCCCATCATACTTCGACCATGTGCAGCTATGGTCAAAGTATTTCTGCTGCGATGTGTGGAGTCTGTTCTCGAGGCTTCGAGTAGAAGGCTGTATGTTGAAGTCTTCAAGTAGAAGGCTGCAAGTTGAAGGCTGCAAGTAGAAGACTGCAAGTAGAAGACTGCAAGTAGAAGGCTGCAAGTAGAAAGCTGCAAGTAGAAGGCTTCAAGTAGAAGTAAAAGGCTTCAAGAAGAAGTAGGCTTTGAGTAGGGGGTTGCAAGTAGAAGGCTTCAAGTAGAGGGCTGCAAGTAGAAGGCTTCGAGTAGAAGGCTACAAGTAAAAGGCTGCAAGTAGAAGGCTGAGAGTAGAAGGCTTCAAGTACAAGTAGAAGGCTTCAAGTAGAAGTTGGCTTCGTGTAGAAGGCTACAAGTAGAAGGCTTCTAGTAGAAGGCAGCAAGTAGAAGGCTTCGAGTAGAAGGCTAAAAGTAGAAGGCTGCGAGTAGGCTTCGAGTAGAATACTGCGAGTGGGCTGCTGCATTCGCCCCCTCTCAGCGATGGTCTCGAAAATAGTTTTAGAGGCCTTTGTTGTGAAAACTGTTTGGTATTGGAGTTGAGCGGTTTGACTGTTGGTTTTCTGGTAATAAAGAAATGTTAGTGGGGGGTAATTCAGATGATAGGTCTATTTCGCAGCCACCGTTTGAGTTTATTAGAATCATTTGCAAAACAGATGGTGGAGCTGGAGCTGTGGCGGCTATGAGCGAGCAGCGTCCCGATGATAAATTGGGGCTTCTTGCTAGGTTGCTGAGATTTTTGATGGATATAAAAGGGTATTCGTGTTTTCTATTTGAGTTGTACGTCTAAACTTGGTGAAGTATTTGACCTTTCGAAGTAGAAGTCTGAACTAGGTAAAGGAAAAAGTGAAATTTGTTGATGTCGAAGTTTGAGCTGTTGATGTCAAAGTCTGAGCTGACAGAGTAAAAGTCTGAGCTTGGTGAAGTGGAAGTCTAAGCTGTTGAGGTAGAAGGTTAATCTGTCGAGGTAAAAGTCTGATATGAAGTAGAAGTCTAAACTGGCAAGGTGGAAGGCTGATCTGAAGTAGAAGTTTGAACTGCCGAGGTAAAAGGATGATCTGATGTAGAAGTCTGAACTGTCGAGGTAAAATATTGATCTGAAGCAGAAGTCTGAACTGTCAAGGTAGAAGGCTGATCTGAAGTAGAAGTCTAAACTATTAAGGTAGAAGACTGATCAGAAGTAGAAGTCTGAACTGTGGAGGTAGATGGTTGATCAGAAGTAGAAGTCTAAACTGTCGAGGTAAAAGGCTGATCTAAAATAGAAGTCTGAACTGTCGAGGAAGAAGGCTGATCTGAAGTAGATGTCTGAACTGTCGAAGGTTGAAGTTTGAACTTGGTAAAATGAGAAGTGTAAACTGTCGAAGGTAGAAGTCTGATCTGAAGTAGATGTCTTAACTTTGTAAAGTGAAAATTGCGATCAGTCGAAGCAGTCGAAGGTAGAAGTCTGATCTGAAGTAGAAGTTTGAACTTTGTGAAGTGAAAATTGTGATCGGTCGAAACAGTAGAAGGTAGATGTTTAATCTGAAGAAGAAGTCCGTACTTTGTAAAGTTAAAATAGTGATCGTTTGAAGCTATCGAAGGTAAAAGTCTGATCTGAAATAAAAGTTTAAACTTTGTGAAATGAAAATTATGATCGATCAAAGCTGTCGATAGTAAAAGTCTGAACTTGGTAAAATGAAAAGTGTGAACTGTCGAATGTAGAAGTCTGATTTGAAGAAGAAGTTTGAACTGTCGAGGTAGAAGGCTGATCTGAAGTAGATGTCTGAATAGTTAAGGTAGAACACTATTCTTGAGTAGAAGTCATAACTGCCGCGATAGAAGACTGATCTGAAGTAAAAGTCTGAACTGTCGAGGTAGAAGGCTGATCTGAAGTAGATGTATGAACTGTCAAAGGTAGAAGTTTAAACTTGATAAAATTTGAAGTGTGAACTGTAGAAGGAAAAAGTCAAATCTGAAGTAGAAGTATGAACTTTGTGAAGTAGAAATTGTGATCAGCCGAAGCTGTCGAAGGTAGAAGTCTGATCTAAAGTAGGATTTTGAACTTTGTAATATGAAAATGGTGATCGGTCAAAGCAGAAGAAGGTAGAAGTTTAATCTGAAGTAGAAATCCGTACTTTGTAAAGTTAAAATAGTGATCGTTTGAAGCTGTCGAAGGTAGAAGTCTGATCTAAAATAAAATTTTAAACTTTGTAAAATGAAAATTATGATCGATCGAAGCTGTCGATGGTAGAATTCTGAACTTGGTAAAATGAAAAGTGTGAACTATCGAATGTAGAAGTCTAATCTGAAGAAGAAGTTTGAACTGTCGAGGTAGAAGGCTGATCTGAAGTAAAAGTCTGAACTGTCAAGGTAGAAGACTTATCTTGAGTAGAAGTTTGAACTGTCGAGGTAAAAGACCGATCTGAAGTAAAAGTCTGAACTGTCGAGGTAGATGACTGATCTGAAGTTGAAGTCAGAACTGTCAAAGGTTGAAGTTTGAACTTGGTAAAATGAAAAGTACAAACTGTCAAAGGTAGAAGTCTGATTTGAAGTAGAAGTCTAAACTGTCGAGGTAGAAGGCTGATCTGAAATAGAAGTCTAAAATTTGTAAAGTGAATATTGTGATCGGTCAAAGTTGTCGAAGGTAGAAGTCTGATCTGAAGTAGAAGTTTGAACTTTGTGAAATGAAAATTTTGATCGGTCAAAGCTGTCAAAGGTAGAAGTCTGATCTGAAGTAGAAGTTTGATCTTTGTGAATTGAAAATTGTGATCAGTCGAAGATTTCGAAGGTAGAAGTCAAAACTTGGTAAAATGATAAGTGTGAACAGTCAAAGCTAGAAGTCTGATTTGAAGAAGTAGTTTGAGCTGTCGAGGCAAAAGGCTGATCTGAAGTAGAAGTCTGAACTGTCGAGGTAAAAGACTGATCAGGTGTAGAGGTCAGAACTGTCATGGTATATGGCTGATTTGAAGTAGATCTTTGAACTTTGTGAAGTAAAAATTGTGAACGGTCAAAGCTGTCGAAGGTAGAAGTCTGAACTTGGTAAAATGAAAAGTGTGAACTATCGAAGGTTGAAGTCTTATCTGAAGTAGAAGTTTGAACTGTCGGGGAAGAATGCTGATCTGAAGTAGTAGTCTGAACTGGCAAGGTAGAAGGCTGATCTGAAGTAGAAGTCTGAACTGCTGTGGTAGAAGGCTGATCTGAAATAGAAGTCTAAACTGCTGAGGTAGAAGGCTGATCTGAAGTTGATGTCTAAACTGTTTAGGTAGAAGGCTGATCTGATGTAGAGTTTTGAACTGTCGAAGGTAGATGTTTGAACCTGTTAAAATGAGAAGTGTAAACTGTTAAAGGTAGAAGTCTGAACTTTTTGATGTGGAAATTATGATCAGTCGAAGCTGTCTAAGGTAGAAGTCTTATCTGAAGTAGAAGTTAGAACTTTGTGAAGTGAAAATTGTGATCGGTCGAAGCAGTTGAAGGTAGAAGTCTGAACTTGGTAAAATGAAAATTGTGAACTATCGAAGGTAGAAGTCTGATCTGAAGTAGAAGCTTGAACTGTCAAGGTAGAAGGCTGATCTGAAGTAAAAGTCTAAACACTCGAGGTAGAAGACTGATCTGGAGTAGAAGTCTGAACTGTCGAGGTATAAGGGTAATCTGAAGTAGAAGTTTGAACTTTATGAAGTGAAAATTATAATCGACCGATGCTGTCAAAGGTAGAAGTCTAAACTTGGTAAAATGAAAAGTGTGAATTATCGATGGCAGAAGTCTGATCTGAAGTAGAAGTCTGAACTTTGTGAAGTGCAAATGATGATCAGTCAAAGTTGTTGAAGGTTGAAGTCTGATCAGAAGTAGAAGTTAGAACTTTGTGAAATAAAAATTACGATCGGTCAAAGCTGTCGAAGGTAAAAGTCTTAACTTGGTAAAATGAAAAGTGTAAACTATCGTAGGTAGAAGTCTGATCTGATGTAGAAGTTTGAACTATCGAGGTAGATGGATGATCTGAAGTAGAAGTTTAAACTTTCGATGTAGAAGACTGATCTGGAGTAGAAGTCTGAACTATCGTGGTAAACGGCTGATCTAAAATAGAAGTTTTAACTTTGCGACGTGAAAATTGTGATCGGTCAAAGCTGTTGAAGGTAGAAGTCTGAACTTGGTAAAATAAAATGTGTTAACTGTCAAAGGTAGAAGTCTGATCTAAAGTAGAAGTTTGAACTATCGAGGTAGAAGGTTAATTTGAATTAAAAGCCTGAACTGGCGATGTAGAAGGCTGATCTGAAGTTGAAGTTTGAACTTTGTGAAGTAAAAATTATGATCGGTCAAAGCTGTCGAAGGTAGAAGTCTGATCTTCTTGAAGTATGGGTTTGATCTGTTTGAAGTAGAAGTTTAATCTGTTTGAAGTAGAAGTTTGATTTGTTTAAGTAGGCTTCGACACCTTCGAGAAGGCTGTCGAAGGTAGAAGTCGAATCTATTTGAAGTAAAAGTTTGATCTATTTGAAGTAGAAGTTTGATTTGTTTGAATAGGCTTCGACACCTTCGAGTAGGATATCAAAGGTAGAAGTCTGATCTGTTTCAAGTGAAAGTTTGATCTGTTTGTAGCAGAAGTTTGATAGGTTTGAAGTAAAAAGGTGGGGGTTTGTAAAAATGTCAAGGTCGCCCCCAAGTGTCAGTCGGGCCGAGGGTGACATGATACTTAGAGGAAACCACAAAATTCACTGGACTTCGACGGCATTGCGGGCCATATGGAAGCATTATCGAGTTCGCTCCCAATGCATCCCCGAAGGTCCGGTCATCCACGTATTAATCTTCCTTAACCCTCGAGTTTGCTCGAAATTGGGAGTTTGAAAATTTTAAGGTCACCCCCAAGTATCAGTCGGGGCGAGGGTGGACATGATACCCAGGGTAAACCAAGAAATTGACTGGACTTCGAAGGCCTAAGCCACAGCGATGTATATTTTGAACTTCGATGGCCTAAGCCACAGCGAAGTATATCTGAACTTCGAAGGCCTAAGCCACAGTGAAGTATATCTAGACTTCGAAGGCCTAAGCCACAACAAAGTATATCTGCTGGTTTGGAAAATCTCGAGGTCGTCTCCGAGTATCAGTCGGGTCGATTGGCTGACAAGTTACTATGGCTTAACCAAGAAATTCACTGAAGATAGGAGATGAAGTTGGTGTAGAAAAACTGTGTTTTGATTATTCTGTGTTGTGAAAGAAAGCTATTTGGGCGGCCACACCCGTCAATGGAGTTGTCGGCGTGGATAGAATCTGGAATGGAGGATGGGTGACATTAAGGATAATCTGCTAAAGCTAAAAATAAAAGTAGGGGAAGATGAGAAGGTGATTGGTAGGGTGGAAAGCACAGACGGCGCCAAATATAGGGGCCTGACTTCTTTCAGAGGGGAAGTTGACTCTTACACCACGGGGTTTATCCTTAATCGAAGGATTCAAGCATATAATCTAGAATGCCGAACATCAATAAACAATATACTTACGAAGATGCCCGAATATGGCGCTATGCGACCCCCGAATGAGGATTATTAAGAAAGATTTATATTACTGATCAGTAATTGAAGGTTCGAGTATTGGCTTTTATAAGGTGGTCGAAGGTAAAAGGAAAGAGCTTAGAAGGGAGACCTCCCAACCTCTAATTGGTTTCCCATCTCTCCTATTTATAGAAGTATAGGAAGCTGAGTCACCAAGTGTAGGTCAGGTTACGTGATTATTATCAGGATATTCTGGAGCAAGTATGGGCGCCGGACATGTCTGTACTGACAAGGGTATGGGTTCCGAAGATATCTGATGTGATAGCTGCCTTTCCGATTATACTTTCACCATGTGTAGCTATGGTTGAAGTATTTTTACTGCGATGTGTGGAGTCTGTTCTCGAGGCTTCGAGTAGAATGCTGCAAGTAGAAGGCTTCAAGTAGAAGGCTGCATGTAGATGGCTGCAAGTAGGAGGCTGCAAGTAGAATGCTTCGAGTAGAAGTAGAAGGCTTTGAGTAGAAGTAGGCTTCGAGTAGAAGGCTGCAAGTTGAAGGCTTCGAGTAGAAGGCTACAAGTTGAAGGCTACAAGTAGAAGGCTTCGAGTAGAAGTAGAAGGCTTCGAGTAGAAGTAGGCTTCGAGTAGAAGGCTTCAAGTAGAAGGCTACAAGTAGAAGGTTTCGAGTAGAAGGCTGCCAGTAGAAGGCTTCGAGTAGAAGGCTGCAAGTAGGCTTCGAGTAGAAGGCTGCGAGTAGGCTACTACAGATAATCTTGTCCAACTTTAAGCATTATTACCAATAGATTATTGTGAGCGTATTTGACAAGGCTGGTATCGCAATCTTCAAAGGAAATATGAAATGGCCATTTGGCCTTACTGAAGCTTGGTAGAAGTTTGGCTAATTTTTAAAAAGATATCATTTTACGGTAGGACGTGATTCTGTCATCCTTCTTTTGCTTCTTGCCTTTCTTGATTTTGATCATTTTAAGATGTTGAGCTTGACTGCGGTCTTGCTTGATGAGCGCGTAATTATGACATTTTTAATATACCTGAACATGTATTTTAGTCGTCCATTATATTTAATTTTGGGTACTTATGTACGTTTGTTTGATTACAGCTATTGGAGATAGATTTTTGAAACCAAGCTCTTTAAGTCAAGTAAAAGTGTCTCCAGCAGTTCATAGCACGAAAAGTCAAAGGCACAATATATTTGGTCTCAAGATTGATGAAATATATACACAAATATTTATGGAGAATAAGATCAAAGAATATATTACATCCAAGATTCTTGAAGATATTTTATATTGAAGATATATGCAAGAGTTTCCATGAAGAACGATCTCTACATCACTTAAGGAAATTAAATGCAAGAATCTTAGGTGATTGGTTGTAAAATTAGAAGATATTATTGCGAAAATATTATTTACAATGTAGTGTATAGTTTCTAAATTTGGGTTCATTCTCCTATAAAAGGAACCCTCCCCCCTTCATAATTGGGTATCTCATATTAGAGCAAGTTTAGAAGAGATAAATTTATAAGTTTTATTTAATTGTCTCTTCTTCTATTTTAGTTTAATTTTTGTTAATGTCTTTTTTAGTTGCTAATGCGATGAACTCCGAGATGAGCGGTTAATCTCCTAGCTAAGGCTAGGATGAGGGCTCTTCCTAGATGAGCAATAATTGATAATAATTAGGTTCTAATTAGTTTTCTATTAGTACTTTATGATTGATAAGTTAGTGCATCATATCGAAGGCTTAATCATAGCTTCAGTTTGGTATACGGTAACTTCGGATACAAACAAGTACTACTACCTATAGACTTGATTTGGAGATCTAAACAAGAGGAAATACTAGAGAGCTCACTCAAGCCTAGCCATTGTTGAGCTAATAACTCTCTAAGATACTCTTTAACATCACTTAAAACCATAACCACTAAATGCTTGACCATAGATTTAATAGTTTATTTTATAACATCGCATGTGTGTTAGCACGAACATATGATGGGTGGAGATATTAGGATCTAGTTATATATCGATTCTCGCTTTGAAATGTAGAGGCCAAGTCTGAACCTTAGCTCTTTCCCACATTAAGTTTAATAATTAGTTTTTTATTTCTTCTTTTTAGATTAATCATTTATAAAATCATAATTCGGCCTAGTAAGTATTTGTTTTCCCAAACCTCCTTGTGCATTTGATCCCACTCATCTGTGCTACAATTCGACAACCATACTTTGAGCGGGTATTTTGCTAGGGGCCTCAAAAATCCTCTTATAATTGTTCTTGCTTGACCTCTTTTCTTTTTGTTTTCTTATCGAGAAATTTTTGAACATCGATAATGTACTCGTGAAACCTTCCAGCTAGTACTATACGGTGAAAATTTTAAATGAGGGAGTAGCAGTTATCAATCTCATGGCTATGGACATTGTGATACTAGCACAATAGTTTATTTAGGACGTCCAAAATCTCCTGTGCTTCTCAAAAGAATTTGCCCCACTTAAGATCGATAAGATTGCGGACAGGGTGGCCGTTATAGGAGGTACCACAGGGACAGGTCGATCATCTTTCCCATCTTTACGTTTGGCATTGTCGTAAAAGTGCCCACGCTGCTTGGCCAAGATATTAGCTACCGGTGTTGAGTGAGGATGTGGGTACACGTCATTGGAATGTATAACAGATGAACTTTTCATCTTTTCTTTCTTGGATCGCTCGAGTTCAATGCAATTGCTCATCATGTCTATCATTTTTGTGACGGTTTGTGGTTTGTGGAGTGTGAGCTCCTCTCAAACTTTAAAATTGATGTGGAGAGCGGAAGCAGGTGCCGGTACGACGATTTTTGGATCTAAATTCCTGATTTTCCTTTTTTTTTTATATAGGAAATCCTTATAAAAGTTTGCCAAAGTTTCCTTTACCCCTTATTTAAAAAACAAGAGAGAGTTTACTGTTATCTTGCACTCTTTGGCATCAGCATATTTAATTCAAAAAGTCTATGTAACTGGGCGAAGCTAGTTATCGAACCTTCAGGAATGGTGTGAAACTACCTGAGAGATTCTTCTTTAAGACTCATATTGAATAAAGGGTGCATCATGTGATCGAGTTTAAAGTACAGCCAATAATTGCTTTAAAGTGACGAACGTGGGTAAGAGGATCGGTGAGGCCTGCATATTGGTAAAAGTTTGGGATGTCGAAGTTGTCTGGAATTCGCATGACTTCGAGAAGAAATAAAATTGGTTTAGTCTCGATTCTATTTAGAGCAAACCTTCGACTTGGATTGTCTGGATGTATGGCTTGAATTATATTATTCAATTCATCCAAACTAACGAATTGTTGGAGAGTGTTTAGTCCAACTACTTCTTGGGGATCAAAATCTCCTTGTCCTTCTGGGCCCAATTACTCCCTGACTAGTCGTTTTAAAGGTGGCAGTATTTGGTGATGTGTTCATTGACTTTTTTGAGTTGTCGAGGCTGACGACCTAAGGCTAAAATGTTAAGATATCATATCTGGGTTTTGGGATTAAAACCTAAAAAATTGCATTATCTCTTTTTCTTTGGATAGCTCACGACCGGTGATCACTTTAGGCCTGTGGAGGAGATCCCAGTCGACCAGTGAGTCAATCTTGTTGCCTTCATTAACTATCCATTTCCTTTTGATGAGTTCGGCTCTGTTGTTCTAGAGCCTTTTTCCTTTCATGCCTCTCAGCCGAGAGGGCCTGTTCATGAATTCTTAGATCTTCCCGCCACTGGTTCCAGCCAGATTCTATCTATCTCTAAAGCTCGACTATAGCAGTGTAAAGGTTGACATTTTCTGGCTGGATAGTGACAGAAATGTCCTCATTGTTTCTTGGAGTGCAGGAGGAACTTCTGAGGTTCATGATCGTCATTGCAAATGAATGTTTAAAACGAGATTTGGTAAAGAAAAGTAGATTTCCCACAGACGACGCCAATTGTAATGGCGTGTTTTCCTTCATGGTAAATTCGCCCATACTTTGATAAGGAGGTTGCAATTTTAAGCTAGAACACACTTGATTTTACGTGGAAACTCAGTAAAGCCTGATAAAAATAATGACCTTGAGGAGGGTTTGATGATGAAATTCAATATGTACTAGATATTATAATTGTTGTAAGATGAATGACTGTAAATAATAAGAAAATAACAGAGTTCTCAGGATCCCATTTAACATGTACGCTACCCATATTTATAATGGATATGGGCAGTTATAAATAATTGAACTCCTATTTTAATGGATAGTGGGTGAACTTCACGGATATGTTGTAACGGCTCTATTTGACAAAGTATAACAGTCAGAGGGTCGAGAACTGCAGGTGAACATTTGATATCGTCTCGAACGTTCTTGTATCTTTTGCTTTGCTACCATCGCCTACTATAATATCTTCTCGAACGATTAGATTCCTTTGACTTGACTCTTTGTAGTTTGTCCTTGTCGAATCTGGGAAATATACTACTACACTCTGCAAGTGAAACAAAGAACATAAGCACATAATATTGTAAAAGACTACAAAATAAATAAACTTCAAAAACACAGCAACGTAATTAGCTTATAAACGTAGATTACTTGCGGTCAATGTTTAGCAAAGACCATATCCTCAGCTAAATCATCAAGTGTCAAATCCTTCATGAATGTGAAATCACCTAAGATATCAAAAAAGAACTTGAAAATTATTTATATACAAATAATTCAAATTAATTATCCAAAAAAAAATGTTAGCAATTTTAAATATATTACATTTTGAATATAACCAATCTCAAGTACAAATTAAAGCCTTGATATTATCTGGCCTCAGTGTACTACGGAAAGGATCAAGCATTCTACCACCAATGGAAAACCTCGATTCCGAGGCAACTATAGATATGAGAATTAAAAGAACATCACAAACCCTCAAGGAGAACGTTGGATATCAGAATTGGTTCTCATTCCAAAAGTCGAGAATGTCTAAATCAAGATTCTTCATTAATTTGGGCTTTTCCAAATTCAATTGCAACTGAGATTTGCTAGGAAAAGTTTTTATCTCCTTATCATCAAAAGCATCAAATGCCTAATAATCAATAAGAGAGTAAGAACTACAATTAAACTAAAAAAATATGAAAACAAATCATTAAAAATTATAATACCTTCAAGGATATAATATTACCAAAATGTGGAAAGGACAACTAAAGAAAATAGCATATTAAAGCCATTAAAAACATAAACTATTGGTATTGGATCATTTTAAAGCATAAAATATCACATCATGGACATAAGCAAACAAAACTAATACCAATTTGAGGTTTTCGCAGTAACGTGTTCCAAACAAAGCAAATCAAGAAATTTTACTGTACATGGGATTTGGGAACCATTACAAAGGAAAGAAATAGAGATAACATTATATTAATAGCAACAAGAAGCAAATAATACTAATAATAGTTCTATGATTTATTAAATAACAGTTATGTTATTGATAAAGTAACAATAAGAAGCAAATAATAATAATTTGAGAGTTCAAAAACATAACAAATCAAACAATAAGAAATAAATAATTTTTGAAATTTAAAACAGTAACACCTTAAAGTCTAATGCAACAACAAACATAACAGGTCTATAAAATTTGGTTCTTTTTACATTTTTAATACCCCATAAGCCAAAATAACAACAAACAACAACACCCAAATTCAGGATGAAACCTTTGATTCATAGACCCTAAAATTAAAAGAGAAAAGAGAGATATACCTTCTTGAAGAAGCCCTTAGAGAAGAGAGAGAATAAGAGGTAACTTAATGCAACAACAGAAACACAACCCCAAAATCAAAACAATAATCTTTAAGCTAAAATTGAGAGATGTTTTCTAGTTTGAGAGATATGTTTTACAACAATAAGACCAATAATCCAAAGTGTAACAGCAAAATTAGCCTCAAAATTCGAAAGAAAAATGTTTTTTGGTGTAAGATGAAATTGGGAAGATGAAATTTATAGGGAGAGATGGGTAGTAGCAACAACAACAACAACAATCTTTAGGCTCTGATCTTACATTGGGTCGCAATCATGATTTCATGTTTATGTTTGAAATGATAGCTTAGACTTATAGTCTCAAAGAAACTGAGGAAGAAGAGAGGAAGGAGTGACTAGAAGAGGCATTGTTAGTAGTTGTTACACCCTTGTTTAGGCTTAGGTTTCTAAGGGATAAAAAGGGTAGCATCAAAACCAAAAATTACAATTAAACCAAATAATACTTAAACAGGTCATGGGTCAACCCGAACCGCTTAAGCTAAACCCTAACAACCTATTTATTAAATGGGTTTGACGGGTCGAGTCAAATAACCCGCAACCCCTTAAGGCTAGATCCAAACCCACCATAAATAGGGTTGGGCCAGGTTGGCCTGATGGGTCATGGGTCACATTGTCAGCTCTAATACAAGGAAGATTATAAAAGGCTGAATACGTTAAGATATTGAAACATATAATAGCAATGTTTAATGTCACTCGCATTGCAAATATACACTGGTCTGAGAATGAGTACGTCGACTCGTTAGTTTATCGTGCAGGGGAATCTGGAACGCAATGAGCCTAAACAATCGAGGTACGGTCTTGGATAGCCCGAATCAAATGTCTAGTAGGGTGATATCTATGATGATAAAGTTAAAATTAGATGACTGGCGAACACCTCATAACAAATAACTTGGTCAAGATACCATCCCAATAAACGACAAGGAGGCAATTCGAATCTTGAATATATCGAGAAAATTTCCCAAGGAAAATAGCACATTGCACCGAACTTCTACAGGAGTACCATGACTCACATGCATCTCATGCGAAGAAGGGAAACACTTAATTAATAAAATTCATGAAGGCGTCTGCAAAAGACATAAAGCTGGTTGCTCAATGCCAAACTGAGCCAAAACACAAGGGGCCAATTGGCCCACCAAGAGGCAAGGCACATAAGAGCATGTCGCGAAATGTTTAAAATGTCAAATGTAAGCACATGAAATCCATGTACTGGTAGTAGACCTAATACAATTAGCAGCACTTGGCCATTTTCCAGGTGGGGCGTGGATATCATCAGCCCATTAGAGCATCTGTAGTCTACTCTTCAAATATTAGCCACCAAATTTGGCTTTATTGGCTAATAATAGTTATAATTTTTTTTATTACATCCGACTCCACAAAAAGTACTCAGTCAAATGCCATATGTCAACTTTTCCATAAAATCCTTAATTTTTGGGTAGATTTTGTTTCATTAAATTTGGCTTGAAGAGTAAAAAAAATAGTCAAATTTGATAAACAAATAGGACTTTAGGTAATTTAACTTTAATTTGGAGAGTCGGATGTAGGTGTTTTATAGATATTTGGCTCTCCAAATTTGACTTTAAGCCAATATAGAGAGTCAACTACAGATGCTCATATCTACATCAAGTGGAAATCACAAATACCTATTGGTCATCACCGACTACTTTACGAAATGGGTGGAGGCAACAGTGCTTGCTGAACATATAGGGAAGATATTAAAAAATTCTTGTAGGCCAATCTCATCACAAACTTTGGAATACCACATTCCATAATATCGAAAACAACTCACAATTTGTTGGGAAAACGATGGCAGAATTTTTGACAAGAAAATGGACAGGCCAAGGCCGAAATAAAAGCCTCATAGATGGAATTACAAAGTAACTAGACAAGGATAAAGTTAGATGGGTTGAAGAACTACCTCATGGCTTATGGGCGTACATAACAACTCCAAGAAAGTCAAAGGGGTTTACCCCATTGATGTTTACATATGGCTCAGAAGAAGCAACTATTCCCAAATAAATATTGGCCCTCACAAGACAATCTGATATAGTCAAGATAGATGAAAATAGCTGGTTGATCGCCAAAACCCTCGATCTAATTTACGACACAAAAGACGAAGCAACCGTAAAGTTAGGACGATACCATGATGGCCTAAGGAAAAGCTACAACAAGAAAATCAAACATCGAACGTTCTATTCGGGAGACTTCGTAATGAAAAAGGTATTCTCAATGGCTCACAACTAAAACAAAGGGAAGTAAGTTACAACCAATTAAGGCTACTCTCCACACCCATAATAACCCTTCCATCATTTGTAATAGTAAGTTCTTCACATTAACTATTATTCCCTCTAGATTAAAAACCTACTATTGGCCTTGCACCTATATTAGTCTTCGAGAAAGGGTTTTGATTTTTTTATCAAGAGCCGTTTTGGTTTTAGAACTCGCATTTTCATTAGCTTCGGTTTTCTTACTCTTAATTTAGCTTTTGATTTTACTATCATGTGACTTTTGGCCCATGAATTTCTAGACATAAATTTAAAGAAGATGATGTTACTGTTTTTTGGTGAATACCCAAGGATCAATTTCTAATTGCAAATCCAATTCCCAAGGCTTTATATTGGGTTGGGTTATGTTCATCTTGGGCATCATGTACAAGGCTTTATGTTTGTAATTAGGGCATAATGCTTCACTGATATAAATGAAATTTATGTCCTACTTGGTACTGCTTGAGTTTCTTACCAATAATTTTCAAGGCACAAGTTATGTGGGAAAAAATGGGTACCTATATGTCGTTCTTGGCACTATTTTACTTTTACCTTCCTTCTAAAAAGTCTATATATAAGACTACGCCTCTATGCCATGCTAAGCTCTCTTTTAGATTCAGACTTATTTAGTTTCAAAAATGATGGGTACCTCTATTCCATACTTGGCTTTCTTTAAATTTTAGCCTTATTATTGTACACCATATGCTTTGGTACTTTCACTCAACTTTGTCTCCATTGTAGGTACCACTTGTACATTACCAAGCAATGGGTGATGAATCCAATCAGTCCGTGCATGTTACTGTAAAAAAATGAAAGTAGGCGTTGTCAATGAGTTAAGTACACATATTGATAAATTAATCTATTACTTAACACCAAATCTTAAAAATTTATCTAATAATATTGTACTTATTAACTGTTTCATAAGCTAGAGGAGAAAAGGTAGAAAATTTTATTTACTCTGCTAGCACTAATTAGAACTTGACATAGGTCATAACTCATCAAGCACCCAAATGAACCGTTGATGTTGGGTGTAAACTTAAACTGTGAAGAATAGAATTGTCGAATAACAAAAATTGTCAAAGTCGTTCGAACGAAGATGGAAATCGTTCAAACAAGTAATTCAAACGAGCTCGTTCGATCAGGCTTCAAAGTCATTCGAACGAGATTATTGTTTCACATTAGAAATTTAGTTATCGAAGCAGTCATTCGAATGATCTTGGATGTCATTCGAATGAGTTGCTGCTTTCAAGGGCTGGAGACCAATTATCGTTAAAGTCATTCGAACGAGCTTGGAGTGGTTCAAATGAGCTATGCGCTGGTTTGCCTTAGATGCTATTCAGGAACGTTGAGTTTTCCTCGAGATCAGATCTACTTGTATTTTAGTTCCCTAGTATATAAAGGGGACTTAGTTTATTTGGTTAAGCTATCTTTATCTGTGTAAGTTTAATTCTAGAGACCAAGAATTTGTGAAACTCCATTAAAGCTTGAGAAGCTTGGAAAGATCATTGCAACCTGCTTGATTATCATAGTGAATTGTTCAGGGAGTGGTTTTTTATCCGAAAGGGTTTTCCACTTCCCTTCTCTGGGAATTTTTGAGTTCTTTAGTGTTTTTGCTTGATTATTCTCCAATTAGGGCTTATTCTGCGTATCGTTCTTGTTGTGGATAAGAGATTAACAACCTCGATTCTTAATAATTAGTATCAGAGAAAGTGTTATAGTGTTTACGTGGTGAAGAGCGATGGCTAATCAGGAGAAGTTGAAGATCACAAAGTTCAATGGATTTAATTTTGTAGTGTGGAAGATACAGGTTGAAGATTACCTCTATTAGAAGGATCTTGATTTACTACTGGGTAGAGTTGAGATGAAGCCAACAGATTACGATACTACTAAGTGGGCACGATTGGATCACAAGAAGATTGGAACCGTTAGGTTAGCGCTGCCATCTTAGATTTTACACATGATCTCCAAAGATATGACAACGAAGGGTTTGATGGAGACGTTGTCTGCTATGTACTCGGAACCATCAAGAGCAAACAAGATACACCTTTTACGATGCTTATTAACTTTGAAAATGAAGGATAATGGTAGTGTGCAAGCTCATATCAGTTAGCTCAATACCATTCATGCTCAACTGAAATCCGTTAAAATCACTTTTACCGGGGAAGTGAGAGCGTGGGCTCTTTTAGGGTAGATGCCTTAGAGTTGGAAAAGGTTTATTATAACTGTGAGCAACTTATGGGGGAAGAAAGACATCAAATTTAATGCTTTAGTCTCTTTGATTATGAGTAAAGATAATAGGCGTAAAACATCTGAACTCTCTTCGAGTTCAAACGGCAGTGTGTTGAATGCCAAGGAAAGAGGGAGGTCTTACATAAAAGGGCCGAAATTTGGAAGGGGTCTTTCATAGAAGACCACCTTTTAGAATGGTGCATCGTCGGCAGTTTTCCAATAATGAACATTTGGCCTTGGGATCCTCCGGGAGGGTAGAACTATTAAAATATGCAAGGAAAGGTATGCGCCAGTCTTCAGGATCGAGTCTCCCGCCCCCAGTAATGATGGCATTGACTTTTATCTGGTCAATACTTGGGAGTTCGAGTACTTCAATATGGAGCGCTCGAGATTTAGAATGGCCAAACATGGCGGCCATGTGGGCGATGATATCGGCATGTCGGTTTTCGTCTCGAAGGTAAGGTGTAATGGAAGATTTTTTAGGGTAACGTTCTATGCACAGGCGGACAAGTACTGCGTACTCCACCATGCGACCGTTTGCCTAATTTTTGCTGGAGTACTACCTCTGAACAAGTTGGGACTCGGTAAATACTGCATGTTTGGGAACACCACGTTCGAGAGCGAGGTCGAGACCATGTATTAAAGCTTCATATTCTGGCTCATTGTAGGGAAATTTAAAATTTAATTTGGCGGCTTTCTCGATTTGGTCATTCGATGGAGTAACCAGGATAATACCTATCCCGGAGCCGTTGGGTCCGACAGATCCATCGATAAAAAGATGCCAGCCTGGATTAGGGTCCCAAGGGTCACTTTACTCGGGCTGATCTTCAGGTAATTGACCTTCGTGTTCTTCCCAGTCGATGTCTTTGACAGGGAAGTCAACAAGGAAATCAACGACTACTTGGCCCTTTTGAGATATCAATATGTTGAAAGTGATGTCGTGTTCACCGAGATAGACATGCCATTGTTGTACCCGTTTAGATTTATCTTTCTTGCCGAGGATCTCACGAAGAGGGTAGCTGGTGATAACACCTAAGGGGTGAGCTTGAATTATGTTTTAAGCTTTCGAGTAGTATAGACAAGTGTAAGGAGCAATCTCTCGAGCTTGGTATATCAAGTTTTAGCAGGTATCAGAGTTTTGCTGATAAAGTATATGGATTTCTCAATACTAGTTTCGAGCTGAATAAGGACCAGGCTAATAAAAGTATTGGTTACTGCGAGATATAAAAAGAGCGTTTTGCCTTCGATGGGGTTGCTAATGATAGGTTGTTAACCAAGGTAAGTTTTGAGTTCGAGGAAGACCTGCTCGTAATCGGGTATCCAATTTACTTCGGGGTTGTTCTTTTTGGCCTTATGGACGCCTTGGTCGCGTAAGAGGGAGAAAAGCCAAGCACAACGGTCAGAGGATTTGGAGATAAAATGATTTAGGGTGGCTATTTACCAGTAACCTGTTGGATGTTTTTCTTAGTTCGAGGGGAGGGCATATCAATAAGGGCGCGAGTATGAGTGGTTCAATCTCGATACCTTGCTTACTGATGAGGTAACCAAAGAATTTTCCAGAGGACACGCCGAATTGGTACTTGTCGGGGTTTAGTTTCATATTGCATGTTCGAAGTATTAAAAAGATGTTAGTCAAATCTTGTATATGGGTATGTTTCTGGAGGCTCTTACATAACATGTCATCGATATAAACTTCAACCGACTTGCCAGGCAGAGTTCGAACATGGTGGTAACAAGGCATTGGTAAGTGGCACCCATATTTTTAGGCTGAAGAGCATGACGCTAAAATAGTAAAATCCTTGTTCGGTTATAAGCAAAGTTTTAAGCTGATCCTCGGGGAGAAGGGGTACCTGGCTGTAGCCAGAAGCTGCGTCCATCATAGATGTTGTAGCCTACTCATAGCCTTCGACCTGCTCACTCGAAGTCCACTTCGTATCTTACTCGAACATATCGAAGACTACCTCAACTCAGAATAAAGCCCCTCGAGAAACTCTTGTAGTCGAAGCCTTGACAGTAGATAAACCTTCGAGAACGGATCAGCACATAATAGCAGATAAACCTTCGAAAGCGGATCAGCACATAACAGCAGATAAACCTTCGAGAATGGATCATCACATAATAGCAAATACCCTTCGACTGAACGTTCGAATAGCAGCAGTGTGTTGAGACTAGCACTCAGCTCAAACGGATTGGACGGCGCATTAATTGGTCTCTCAGCTACAGTGACAGGGATGTCTGTAATAAATGCCACCGCCAGAAAACCCGGACAGTAATCATGTAACCTGGCCCACTCTTAGTGACTCGGCCTTTGATATCTCTATAAATAAAAGAGAGGGGAAACAAAGAGGGGGTTGGAATAATCTTCTCTAAGCCCTATGCTTTTTACCTTCTACCACTTAAAAACTGTATTCGATCTTTATTATTACTCATATCAGTATTAGAATCACAATTTAAAAATCCTCATTAGAGATCGCAAAGAATCACATTCGGGCCTCTACGCAAGTATTTGTCTCTAATTAGTCACTTTTTAGGCCATATACTTGTACATCTTTGATGAGAGGTTGACCTCCGTGTTGTAAGAGCCATCTTCGCTTCTCAATGAAGATCAGGCCCTTATAATAGATAGGCGTGCATGACCGGCTGCTGCATCCAGGGGCACTGAAATGATTGGGAGAGGAAAACAATCTATCGGTGTATGTTTATTAAGGTCTATAAAGTAGACGCAAATTTGGATCTTGTTATTCTTCTTGGGGATAGCAACATTGTTTGAGATCTTGTCGACATATTTGACTTCTCCAATAAAACCAACGGCCTGATGTTTTTTGACCTCGAGGTTTACTGCTTCTCGAATAGTGGAGTGAGGGATGAGGCATGAGGGATGAGGTACCATTGGAGAGGGCTCTCAGTGTGCCTGGTGGGAAACATGCAGTACAAGATGTGATCGGCTGTGGAATACAGGCTTTAAGTATTTTAGAATTTGGGGATGTGAGATTAAGGGTCAGTATTGTGGTATTTGCGCATTTTTGGGGTATGAAAATTTTGAGATACCTAGACAGCGAGGATCTTTGGGCAAATGGGGTTGTTTAAACGACTCTAGGAGTTTGGTGTGGTGCTAGTGCTGATACGAATAGCAGTATAAAGTTTTTGATCGAGTTCCTGCTCAACGAAGATTAACTTAAAACTTCGCTTAGGCCTAAAAAACACGAGTGCCACATACCAACGCCTTGTTACCACCATGTTCAAACCTATGCTTGGCAAGTCAGTCGAAGTTTATATAGATGACATGTTATGTAGGAGCCTCCAGAACCATACCCATATAAAAGATTTGACTGACGTCATTTCGATACTCCGAACATACAATATGAAACTAAATCCCGACAAGTGCCAATTCGGCGATAGGAAAGCTCTTGGGTCACCTTATTAGCAAACGAGGCATCGAGATCCACCCTACCCAAATTCGATCCCTCGTCGATGTGCCCTCTCCCTGAACCAGGAAAGATGTCCAAAAGGTCGCTGGCAAAATAGCCGCCCTAAACTATTTTATCTCCAAATCCTCAGATCATTGCGCTTGGATATTCTCCCTTTTATGTGATCAAGGTGTTCATAAAGCCAAAAAGAAGGACCCCAAAATTAACTAGACCCCCGAATGCGAAGAAGCATTTCTCGAACTCAAAACTTACCTTGACCGACCCCCTTTTATCAGTACCCCGGTCGAAGGCGACGTACTCACTTTTTATCTCATAGTTACCGAGACCTCTATCAGCTCGGTCCTCATCCGAATCGATGCCAGTATCGTGAAACCCATCAATTTTATCAGCAAGACCCTAACCCTTTCCGAAATACGATACACTAATCTCGAACGACTATTGCTTACTCTTGTCTATAACTCTCAAAAGCTAAAACGATACTTCCAGGTGTACCACATATGCGTCATTACCAGTTACCCTCTTCGAGAACTCCTAAGTTAAAATGATAAATCCAAACGAGTACAAAAGTTATCCGTATCCCTCGGGAAACATGATATCACCTTCGAAAAACATGATTCTCTTAAAGGATAGGCAGTGGCTGATTTTCTTGTTGACTTCCCAGTCTAAGAAATGACTGGGAAGAACACGAAGATAATCTACCTAAAGATCAGCCCGAACAGACTGACCCTTGGAATCCCAATACAGGCTTGCATCTCTTTACAAATGGATTTGTAGGACCAAATGGTTTTGGTACAGGTATCATCCTGGTCACACAATCCAGCAAACGCATCGAAAAGGCTATCAAATTAAATTTTGAATGTACCAACAACGAGGCAGAGTACGGAGCTTTGTTACATGGTCTAGATCTCTCTTTCAAACTTGGTGTACCCAAACATGTAGTGTTTACTGATTCCTAGCTTATTCAGAGATAGTGCACCGGTGAAAATCACACAAACGGTCGCATGGCTGAGTATGCCACATTCGTCCACCAGCGCATGGATCGGTTCCCTAAAAAATTATTGATTACACATTACCCTCAAGGTGAAAACAGGCATGCTGATGCCCTTGCTTATATTGCCGCCATGCATGGCCAATCCGAATCTCGAGCCCTTACTATCAAAGTGCTCGAACGCCCAAGTATTGCCAAAATAGAAATCAAATCCATCGATACTGGTGGTGAGAACCTCGATCCCCAAGATTGGAACAAACCTTTCATTGCATATTTCAATAGTTCTACCCTCGTGGAGGATCCTAGGGCCAAACATTCGTTATTGGAAAACTGCTGGCGGTACACCAATCTTAGAGGCTGTCTACACCGCAAATCCCCAAATGGCGTACACCTCTTTTGCATCTCTCAGCACGAGGCCACTACCATATTTACCAAACTCCGCGAAGGCAACTGTGGTACCCACACTACTGGTCGATTAATGGCTCTTCGAGCAGTAACCCAGGGATGAAAAGCAATGCGACTAGTGTCCTAATAATAGTGCGCGACCATCAATCCCCACAACTGATGCAACCACCTTATGTAATCAATAAACCTATTTTTCTTCTTTAAGCTTTATCTCATATCTCTAGTGAACTTCTTAAGTTGGTCAAACCTAATTATCATGTCAACCCTTTGACCCGACTGATTCTTGGGGGCGACCTCAAAGTTTTTTAAGGTTCCAAATCAAGCACTCCTGAGTGGCATGAATTGTCGACGAACCAGATACTCGGGGATGGATGCATTGGGGCCGACCACATTATGCTTCGTTTAGGATCGATCCCCTGGCTAGAAATACCCGAGGGTGACCTTTGATGTCCAGTTAACTTCTTGAGTCGGTCAAACCCATGTATCATGTCAACCCGTCGACCCGACTGATACATGGGGGCGACCTTGAAGTTTTTCAAGGTTTCAATTCGAGCACTCCCAAGTAGCATGAATGGTCAATAGATCGTACACTCGGGGATGCATTCGGGCCAACTACATTATGCTTCGTTTAAGATCAAACCCACGATTTCTATCCGTGGGAATTTCTATTCGTGGGAATTTGATAATACCTCATTAGCCTGGGAATTTCTATCCGTGGGCCGACTACATTATGCTCCGCCATAATGGCATCCACCTCCTCCTCAGAATAGCCTTTTAGCATCAAATGATGCCCTAGTCTATCACGCTCCTCAACCATCTCGTCAAGATTAGCCTTTGTCTCCACCTGCAGCTGGCGAATCGCAACGACATGAGAAGCCTTCAGCCACCTAACTTCCTTGAAAGCGTCAGTCCTGGATCGAGCTAATTCTTTTTCAAGCACGATATTTGCCTTCTTACCAAGCCAAATCCCCTTAACAAGGTGAGCAACCTGCAAAAAATTCATCGATCTCAGCGATTAGCATGAAGCATATTAAGAAGTTCTTTCTGATAATATAAACTTACCATCTTGCTCGTGTCTTCCTCTCCGTGGAGAACTACCAACCTGGCCTTTTCCTTGACCTCTTTGAGGTCATCTACCACAGCAGATCATCCCTCGGCGACCTTCACTCCTGACTCCCCCGAGGGTTCGACCCTCCTCCTCATATCTTTCACGACCTCACCACTTCCAGTGCTAGTAGAGGCCGACAGAGCCTTTAGCATCCATTTCAACAAATATTTTAGAGCTATTTAGCTTGGATTAATAGGATTCGGCTGAGCCGAGCTGCCAGTTCCATGAGTCTTGGAAAAATTAGTTCGAGCCCCCCCACCACTTACTTGCCTTTTCCCTTCATCAACACCCGCCATCGACCTGGTTGACTTAGCTTTTCGAGCCTTATTTGACCTACTATCAACCATCTTCTTTCAACTCAGGCCGAGTCCCTCCAACACAAGTTCGAGTTCAGTCTCCACTTTAGACTATACACCTGTAATAACAACATTCTTACTATCAACTACAGTTGTCAGCGAAACGTAACAGTAATTCTATCTATGCATTTTTATGCTTACTTTGCTCTACATTTCTAAACCGATGGTCCAAAGGTTCTTCGTCATCTCTTGGAAGACAATTACCCTTTACCCATATGATGTTGTCGTTCCAGGTTTGACCTGCTAAATTTAGATCAAAGAAGCGACGTCAAGTTGCGCACGTACAAAAGTATGACCCCACACTGGCCTTATAATTTTTCACCCCATAAAATTGTAAAATGTCCTCAGGGGTTATCCTCCTCACTTTTCCCTCCTTCTCCCATTTTTCATTTAGATGGTCACACACAGTTATTACCTCCCACATATTCCCGTTCAATTGAACAGGACATGCCCCAATTGCATTCATAATCCCCTTCACCAAATTGGTGAGGGGAAGGCTCAACCCATAATCTAATTAAGATAGGTAACACAAAGAACCCTCCGAGAGATCACTCTGGACATCCCCATCAAAATATTCTAACGAGATCGATTCATCTATAACTCTATCTCATTTTTCCACTTCCAAATTAGCCAGTAGATAAAAATACTCTTCCCCCTCTACAACCGTACAACCCTAAACTGCCTACCGGTAAACTCTACACAATCACCCCACTTCCCTCCTATAGCCGCCTTAGCTTTGAAAAATTCTCTAAAGGCATCAGAACCAGTAGGATAAGATATCAATTGACCAGGGAAACCCGAGAATTATTCCAATCCTACTTCCCCATCATTATCAGACTCATTCGTCGGACCAGAGGACGATAACTCATTAGCAGATGAACTACCTATCTTAAAAACAATTACTACCAGCGCATTTTCGACATATACAGATGCCTCTCACGCTTGACCTACATACAGGTTAAGGTATTTATCATTCTTCCATCTATGTATATATATATATATATATATTCAACATATATCTCTGATCAGTCGTTTACGTATAATATATATCTTTAACATATATATATACGTCAACATATATTGCATACTTCTCTACTAATCTTCAGTATCCGAATGAGAATCGGCAGTTGTATCAAGCTTTTCCCTCACAACGCTGCTGTATAGCGACCTACGAGATCCAAAATCTTTTTCCCTCTTCAACCGTTTATCACTTTCGGATAACTCTTTATCAAATCCCTGATCTTTCGTCTCTCTCTCTGAGTGTTCTCCAAATTTTTTAGAAGTTGAAACACGTTTGATTGGAGATGAAGAAGTACTATTTATCCTTTCTCTCTCAAGCGGCTGGCATTTATTGCTCCTTACACGAACCGTCCTCGATTCTAGAATCGAGGCGTCCTTTCCACTCTCCATGTCAAACGCCTAGAACCTTTTCAATGAATCTACTTTTCCAACATTACAACTCCCCTCTTTTTTTAACATATTTTTTCTCCCTATTTCCATATGTTTTCCTGACCTTCCCACACTCATGATGACTCACTCTGTGCGATGTCAGAGTCCTATTTCCTTTTGCATACAAAACAAACTAAGAAGCTTAAGCATTTTCATATGTTTGTTTCTCTGTCCTTGCTAATCATACTTATAGTGATTGATATCGTTTTCTAAACTGTGCAAATTTTCAAAATTATTCAAATTATTCGCTAAAACTGTCACAAAACAGATTCACACCTATAGGGGATACGATTGACTTACATCATTTTTGTTACATTCAAAACAAATATATTATTTATGAGCAACTTTTTATACAATATCTATCGTAGCCTTAGTAAACTAAGCAATGTCATCCTGTCACATATTCGTCGGTCCTCGAATCTTCGAATTCGATCTCAACTTCAACTATCAAAACCCACCAACCTTTCACGTTCTACCGCATCCCTACTCAATTCTCAGAAGCACACCTCATAAGAATAACGAGAATACTCCAATTCTCCACTCCTGACATCTAATCCTTCGAGCTCACATTTCCTCACCAATAGCTCCGCATCATAGCCAAATGAACCAAAGATCTTCTCATGTACTTCAATAATTTTTATAGCCTATCGTTCTTCTACGGCATAACAAATCCTCTAAGATCGAGTCCATACCATCCTAATCCATCCTCTATTTTTTACAGATCATCCTACCCGTATTTTTACATTTCTCATACACTTCCCCCTTAAATGCATAATTTTTTACCTTATATCTTGTAACTGCAAAACCCAAAATCTTTATATAAATTATTAGAACTTATCCCCTCACCAGTACACACATTAGTTACTGTACTCGACCTTAGTCTACCACGGGTAGTATCCTTATCGACCTATAGCAGTTCGAATTTTAACGATTACATATTTTCTATAATTTTTCTTGCTCACCTGTTAAAAACATAAATCATTTTTACATCAAAACGACATTGTCAGCATGCATTCATCTCAGTTCGAGCAGCATTGCAATATTTCTTTATCACTTATAAGCTGTTATTCACCCCAATATTTAACACAATTCAGCTCGATTATAAAAATTTGTCTATATGCAGTTTATTGAATATCAACTTTTAATCATATCAAAAACATTGCATACGATTTACTGATACTAAGTTTTTAATCACATCGACCTCATGAGTACAACAAAATGATATCCGTTCAGCACCAAACACCAGGTACTTTACAGATAACTCGTTTTCCTTATTTGTTAAAACTTACAGTTCATTCAGGCACGCCGAAGCATCATGTCTTCTAGTTCTTCTTGATTTAGTAATTTTTCACCCTGTTGCAAAGAAGACATTGAACACAGTAAAAAGTTTCCCTCACATGAGTTTGGTCGAAGTCCAGTCGAACTTCAAATGGAAACTATGCAAGCAGTGAACTCAGTGCTGGCTCCCGCAATGCAAGATGAAGGTCTTTTGAGCGCCAAAACATGATGGAAATGCGTCTACAGACTCTCAGTTATAATCCTCCTCCTCCACTGCCATCACCGCCTCATCTATAACCACCACTACCAAAGAGTTGGTAGAGATGATGATGGCCCAACCTTAGAATTCATGGTAACACAAGAAATCAGCATATCTGCCCTGCAGATACACCTATCCATGTATATAAAACCCTTACCCTGTCTTCCGCAAGAGTACGGAGACAAGCCCACCGGTCATCGCCTGTCAAGATAATGACATAAAACCTCCACTTATAGTAGAAATCTTCCTCAGCTTCAGCCGCTTCCTCTTTCAACATGCCTTGGTACGTCGGAGGGACAGGAGCGGGTATCGACATTTTCTAAGGAATTGTCACCAAAGTATTTCAAATTCAGCATCTGCATTTCAGATGCAATCTTCTCCTCAAGAACCATCCTCCGAGTTTTCACCATCTCAGATAAAGTTACGCAAGTAGGAATTGTTTCAAAGAATTTCTATAGGTACTATTTATATAACCGTACATTTATTGTGCATGTACATTTTCCCAAGCGTCATCATTCATTATAGTCATGACTATTCAAATGCAACCGTTACATACATCCGCATCAGCATCATCATTTAATGCCCATCACTTCCCAATATCACATAACTTCCATCATGCCAAACGTCATCATTACTCTATTTTGAATTTCAAACTTTTAACACATTCTTTCTCAACCAAAACCACTCGTGACTTTGGTTGCGTGGGGGCAATTATAAGGACTTATCCCTCAATCTCAATCTAAATCGAGTTCACAAAGATCGATTTACCTCCATCTTAGGCTCACGCATTTTTAACACTTAAAAGCTCATATCAAACATTCCAACTGGCCCCACAAACTACTCAAGAATGTGGATTGAGCTAAACCTAGAAAACATTATCTAGTCAAAGACACCTGTATCCCATGAACTCGTTAGTTATTCAGTCAACCACCATTAGCCACATTATTTGGAAAATGTGCTCTAGTACGATGAAGAGCTCTGGGAAAAGCCTATATAAAGAAAGAAATCCAGAAGAGACATGGACCAAAAAGTTATACAAACTTCTTATTTACAAGATCAAAAACATTTCTATATTTAGATATCACTTGTAACAAAGATATCCGCTTCAAGCAATAAAGATTTTTTTACAAAAATACTCTATACGAGGTCGTGTTTTTTTACCTATTCAGAGGTTTTCCACGCTAAAAACACCTGCTTACATTTCTTACTTTCCATTTGAATATTGTTACAGGTTCATTCGTGTGATAGCTAATTCCTAATAATTTCAAGCTTACGGAATATGGCCATTACAACGGCTGTCAACTTTTTGCGATTGAAGCCTCCCATAGATTCATTTTCGAGCCATCTTATACATTCAGCCATAGTCGTACCCTTCGACCACAGACATTTTCGAGCCATCTCATGCATTCATTTTTGAGCCATCACATACATGCAACCGTGGTCATTCCTCTAGATTCCACCATAGCCATCGTACACATGCAATTCATTGTCGAGTTTACATTATCATCGTCTACATTACCTATACTACCATTCTTCGATACACACATCACTGTTTCATTCAAAAAATACTCAGGCATACATCATCAACATCAAAAGGAAGAAAAATGCAACAGAAGAAAAATATTATCAATTTTTTTTTTCACTCGGTAGCAAATGAGAGAGAAAAATGACAATCCAATTTTTGGGATGTAGTCAATTTCATTTTTGTGAGAGTAGGGTTTGGAAACATCATCTTCATTCCTCGTTTGCAATAATTTCAATTTGAGAACTCTCTTCATCAATAAAGAACTACTGAATCTGGTTGATTGTTATCTCTCAATTTTTTGTGAGGATCCAATTGGTAACCGATTGGATATTGCAGAAAAATCAGATAACAACTTTCTTGAATTCGTGAATCACTTCTGTAATCATGGATGCCCTTACTTTGAATCTACTTCAATTGATTCACCGTAATGGTTTTAAATTGGTGGGGTTAAATACAGAGGGTTTTATGAAGGAGTTCAATCCAACTGTAACAATTATTTATGAAGGAATTCTAGATTCTGGGAATATTTCGGCAGAGGATCGAGCAACACAAGTGATCGAGGAAACTACCAAGCAACCTGATCTCCAATCTAAGATTGTATGCCTATGGGGATTCTCGGGAAAAGCCAATGGAGAGGAAGAAAAAAATTTAGTAAGCACAATTCAACAATGTCAACAGGTTATGGGGAGTATCTCCGCAAACCATAGTAAAATCCCTGATGGCATTATCATTGATCATACATGCAGCTTTGCCAAAAAAGTCTGAGGGAAGGAGAAACTACAACCATCAACGCCACTAATACAAGCAGGGATTAGAGGTGAAACCTTAATGCTGTCCATTATATCCGATGATATTGCTGAAGAAATATCCGAATTTCAATTCAGTCTCATTGGTAGACTGAACCTCAAAAAAATCAAGTTCGCCGAAGTACAACAATATGCTCATGATCATTGGAAGACAACGGGGCGATGCAAATTGATCCCCATTGGAAAAGGCTTCTTCATTATACATCTTGACAATAAAGATGATAAACTGCTTATATGGAGTAAAAGACCATTGATTGTTCAAAACCTTCCCATGAGGATTACGTCATGGAACCCCAATTTCACTATTGATAAACACAAAAGCACCAATGCTCTCAAATGGTGCAAATTTCCAGGTTTGCCAATGGAATTATGGAGCCACAAGATCGTAATGTCTTTGGGAAAAATATTGGGTACAACTATTCATCTTGACCACTCTACTACTAACAAAGTTTATGGTTACAATGCATGTGCGCTTGTAGACATTGATTTATCAAAATTGATACCAAATAAAGTTTTAATAGAGGTGGAGGGAGCGATCATCAGTCAGGAAGTCATTCTCCACAGGATTCCTAAATATTGTGGTCATTGCAATAATTATAGTCAGCACCTAAGGCAGGTCTTAAAAAGCATAGGTCTGCCACCTCTGCAAATAGTTTCACCACAAGCATCATTCAATTTCAAACTTTAAGCAACAATGAAGAAGAACACATGCAAGAAGAATCTTCAGGTACACAAGAGAGAGAAGGTGCAGATACAATAAATAAAGAAGGGGTTCAACCACAATTTCATATTGTACCTTATGAAGAAGTCCATGATGATAGTTATAATGCGCAAGAGGAAGTACGTACACTACTTAACCCAGAGAGTTGGGCAGATGAGATGGGAATCAAGGATAGCAATCAACCAAAACTAGGGCCTAACCATGTTTTCAAAGGAGGTAAGGCTTATACCATAGATCCGCAAACCACACGATCCCAACGTAAAGATAATTGATGAAATTCATCTTTTGGAATGTACGTGGATTAGAAAACTCCAAAAATATTTCTTCTTTGAAGAAGATAATTGGAAAAGTTAAACCCCAGATAATGGGATTTGTTGAACCAAAGATTTTCATCAATGGATCTTACATTACCGGAATTAGCTCAAGGATTATTTCTAAAAAATCCATGGATATGAAGGGCAATATATGGATACTATGGGTGGAGAATTCTCAAGAACTACTGGTGATTCAGGTGGATAAATAGTTTATCATGGTCGAATATATGCACTGCTGCTTTTTCTTTTATACTTGCAAACTGCTTACGAATAAATAGACTGGAGTTGTGGTTACAGCTGACTAGATTCTCGTTGAACAATGCCAAACCTTGGATTTGTATAGGGGATTACAATGTAATTCTCTGACTCTCTGAAAGAAAAGGTAGAAGACCTCCTTTGGTGAGTGCCATATCAAATTTTGCAAATTTTCTCGATAGTGCCAACTTGATAGAAAGTAGTACTTCAGATATGAACTTCACGTGGTGCATTGTCCTAAAAGGATATAACAGAATCTTCAGTTACCTCGACTGATGTCTTTAAAATAAGTAGTGGCTCGAATCGTTTCCTGGCTAGAAAATCAAAGTTTTCCCAAAAACTAAATCCGATCATTCTCTTATGTTGGGAAAATGCTTCCACATATCCAAACCTCACAATATTCCATTTTGATACATGCTGGCATGGAGTAGATATCCTAAATTTTATAGAGTTGTGGAGCGTAGCTGGTACAAACCTATGTCGGCTAACCCGCTATTTACAGAGATGCTTAAACTTTGAAGACTCAATGTAGATATTAAAGAATGGAAGCTTACGGTTACCGCTCCCCAGATTACAAAAAATGACTTGGAAAGAGAACTTTTACATCTGCAAATGGAGTTAAACAAGACCACACAAATGATGATATTGAGCATCAAATGTTTGGGAAAGCAACATTTCTTGCAGACATTGAAAAAATGGAGGAGATTATATGGAGACAACGTTCCCGCATTAAATGGCTTCATGAAGTTGAGAAAAATACAAAGTTCTTTCACTCTTCAACACAGATTAGAGCAGAAAAAGCATTTATTACTGAACTTACCACTACAGGGGGTTCGATTATTACGGACCAAGAGGATATTAAACATCATATAGTAGCATGCTATACAGAGAAATTCACTGCCTACGAAGTCCTCCATACCCCCTCGCTGTTTGCCAACAAGGTCCATAAAGTAAGAACCAAGGAAAACAATTAGTTGGCAGACGGTCTGTTACAAGCTGAGATAAAAGAAGCTGTGTTTGATTTGGATGGAGATAGTTTACCCAGACCAAATGGTTTCCCTGGATCTTTTTTCAGAACATACTAGAATATTCTTGAAGCTGACATTTACTCTGGCATCATATCCTTCTTCCCTGGTGGTATGATATCTAAACATTTCAACACTAACCTGATCATTTTGATTCCAAAGGTTAAAAATCCAATGACTATTAAACAGTACTGACCCATATGTCTAAGTAATTTCATCTTCAAGATTATTACAAAGATTATAGCCACAAGATTATCTCCTATTGCTTTCAGAATTGTTTTGCGAGACCAAAGTAAATTTATCCAAGGCAGAAGTTTCCATAATAACATTTGCATGGCCTCTGAGTTGGTAAATAAATTGAAAAAAAAAAGGAAGGGTGGAAACATTATACTCAAGCAAGATATCTCACAAGCTTATGATACTCTGGGAAGGGATTTTCAATTTGCAGCTCTGAACTCATTTGAATTTGCTCCTACATTCTGTCAGTGGATATGACCATCGTCAATAGTAGTATGATCTCAGTTTCAGTGAATGGTAACCCTTGTAAGGACCAAACTTCGCTCGGATGGGAAGTTGGTTCTTACAATGTAGAATCAATCCTCAATCAAAGGTGACAAGCAATTGACCAAAAGCAAGATCTAACTTATAGACAAATACATGCGTAGAGGCCCGAATGTGACTCTCTACAACCTCTGATGAGGATTTTTTACGACAGATTGTATTACTGAAGAGTAAATAACAGGGTTCGAGTACAGAGTATCTGGGTGGCCGACGGTAAAATGCAAGTGGCTGGAGATGATTTTTCTAACCCCTTCTTGGCTTCCCCTCTCCTATATTTATAGAAATATAGGGTGCTGAGTGGGCAAGATGGATTAGGATTACATGATTACTGTCAGGAAATCCCAGCGAGTTATTAGCGCCGGTCATGTCGGTTCTGTCACAGCAACATTTGTTGGTGATGTATCTAAACGGTGCGGTGGTTGGACCTGTCACTGTAGCTGTATGGGCCAATTAATGTACCGTGTAATCTAATGAGGTAATTGCCTGTCTTATCTTGCTTCGATCATGTGCTAGCAAGGTCGAAGGAATTCTGCTGTAGTATGTTATTCCATTCTCGAAGCTTTGTCTGATATTGAAGCCTCGTCTACGATGGATCTCTGGGGAGTCTATATTAGAGATTGAGTAGGGTTCGATACATTCGAGTAAGCTGTGATGTTGGCTTCGACCAACTGTTGAAGGCTACGAGTAGGCAACTATATTCGTCCCCACTCAGTGAAGGTCTCGAAGCCAAGTAGAAAGGTGTTCGCTGAGAAAACTGTTCGGTCTTGGAATCTAAGCTTTTGACTGTTGGTTTTTAGGTAGGCAATAAAAGAGGGTAATTAAGAGGTATAGGTGCTTATAGGGTAATAAATGAGGTAAAGGCTATAAGTATGGGTTATTGTGGAGTTATACTACATCTTCTTCAATTTCCAATAGTCTTCTGCTCTTTCTCTATATTTTGAATATCTGAATGGATACCATGCTAAACATGCATTACCAAAAGAGGATGGGCTTTGCTTCTGACCGTCAAGAAGGGCGAAAGATGGCGGAACTGCATATGAAGTTTTTTGGGCAGCATGATCTGTACTTGGACATAGCAGACCTTGTAGTGGTAGGTCCTGAGGAATTCATCAATGGTGAACCTTTTGCCTATCTGTGGGAATAGCTGAGGCTTCATTTTACGGCTGAAGACTATTGGACATAGCGGAGCTGGTCCTTTCGGAAATGGGCTTTAGGCTGATGTGATAAATGTTTTGTATTTGGCAGGCTTTTGTTTTTCTATGTGGGAGGAATTTTTTTTTGGTTCTTTTGAAGTGGTGGTAGAAATGTAATTTGTTTCTTTGATCCGGTGTTTGGAGTGGACAAAATATTTCTTGCATACTTGTATTGCTATGTCTGATAGATAATGTAGACGAATGTAGACGATTACTCTTATAGGCCCGAGGTATAATGAATGCTCGAAGGTAATGATGATCGTATGCTTGACGCTGGATGTATGCTCGACTAGGAGTCCTCAGGAATGCAGTTTGAATGCAGGGACCGATGAATAAGTTACATCTGGGAATTTGGAAAGTTTGTTTGTTGACTTTTCGAGGTTGAGAATTGAAGGTTGCCATTAATTCGGTTAGGGAAGAGGGAAAGTTATGGTGGGTTTGTAATTATAAAAGGGGAAAGGTTAGAGGGAATTTCTTTATCTGTCATGTAACTTTCTCTTCATCTACTGCTTTGTTTGCTGATCACTCATGGTAGAAAAGGTACCGGTTTAGGGAGATCAAGCGGTGGTGAGGGCCTAGAAGATCCAGGAGGCCTTGTTGGGTCTTCAATAGAGGATTGGAATAGAGGAGGATATCGATACTGAAATGCCAGACCTTTTTGAAGGGGAACCCAGGGCACTATTCTATGACATGCCCTTTACGTACTGGTGAGGAATAGTGTAAATGATGGGGCCGTTTCACGGCCATCGGCTGTCTCTTCTCATGGGATTCGCGGAGGACATAGTGGACTAGGAGGATGAAGATACAGTAGACATTGTTGAAGGGAAGCAACCCGCCAACAAATAGAGTTCTCTTTCATATGCTTTCTTGTTGTTGCTTTCCTATTTTCTTCCTCCATTTTTTTTGTATGAAGCCTGTAATATTGTTTGAGTTGCTGAATGGAAATGGTTTTTATTGATAACTTGCTTTATCGAACTGTGGATAATAGTAATATACTCTGCATTGTAATTTAAGGAATTGAAGGGATGATACAGTTGTCAAAATGTATTGCTTGTGTTATTCGAAGATAAAAATGACTTTGTCGAAGTGAAAGGTAAACATTGTCGAAGATGAAAACTTTATCTGTAAGCGTGAGCTTTTTTAATAGTTGAAGTTTATGACTGTCTTCGGTCGAAGGGTCAAAACTTTTAGGTTTAAAGGATGTGTTAGATGTCGAAGGTCGATATATTTGATAAGCTCGTTTGAGGCAATCTGCTACAAGTTGTTCGGGGCGTAAAATGATCGAGTACTTGAGTTCGGGGATTGTGTCGATGGTTATGTTGGATTTGACTAGCCGTTCTAGCCGCCCAGACGGCTGGTCTGTCAGACTGGTACGGGTGCTTGGGGCAGTGTACAAAAAGTAATGATGATGTTTATCTAGTATGACGGAAAAGGTTATGATGTGACTGTTTGGACTTGGTTGTTTAGCTTCGAGTGGGGGAGAAAATGGTTTAAGAAGCTTTAGCTTTTGCAAGAAGTTAAAAGTGAGGGTGCTATTCGCACGTGAGAAGTACTAGGGGTATATTGCTCAAAGCTCATTGTAGCCAAATAGTCAGGTAGTGGGGTCATGGTAATGATAGTGGTTAGGGAATTGAGGTAATTTTGGGTTTTTGAAAGATATATAAGAGGGAGAATCAAAGAGTAGAGAGAAGGGGATGTATGCCATTTCGCACTTGGGAGTTCTTGTTGCACTTGCTGGTTCAGTTTTGCTGATTCAAGGGTAGTGCTGCTAACAATTGGAAAGTACATGATCTCTACTGGTTGTACTTTGATTTTTTTTCCTTTTGTGAATGTGGGTAGGGCAGTCTGTGTTTGGGCTTTAGGGGTTATTTTCAAGGGTAAAGAGACTTGTGGGATTTTGATTTTTACCCATTCTGGGGTTTGGGGAGCTTTTGATGGGGTACTATGTCTGAGATTGAGGTTGTGATGAATTTCTGGGTGGGGGGTGGACGGGATAGGAGCGATAGGCACAGGATTGTCAAATTTTCTACTCTGATTGCGTGCCTCTTCTTCTGTAGGCTAAAATGCGTAATCGTCAGGCTTCGAGACAGAAACTGATAGATGAGGAGTTTGAAGAATTTAAAGTTAGTATTTCTTGTCGAGCCCTAATGGATTAGAGTAGTGATACAGATGTGTTAGATATTGTAACCGAGGCTCCATTATCTATGGTTCTGTCGGCTGAGGACGTTCCAGTTTCGAGACGTCGAAGGACGATAGTTAACGAAGATAGTGATGAAGAGGAAAGAGTATGGGGGGAGGGGGTTAATCTAGGGCCTTCAGGAGATAAGGTACAGAGTGAAGACAGTAGGGACTTGACTAATTCGGATAGGGTCGAAGGTTCTGTTTTTGCTAAAGATAGGATTAGATTAGATCGGTTTGCCGCCAAATTAGAACTCTCAAAGTTGGGGGTGTATCTGTGTGTTGCGGGGGCAGGGTTGACCTTCAAGTCGGACCCTTGGGAAGGGATTTTGGATTATAGAGGCAAAATTTGATTGGGACTGGAGCTTCCTCTTCGAAGACTGGTGAAAGAAGTGTTGAATTTCTGGGGGGTAGCTCCGGTGCAAATAAACGGTAATTTTTATGAGATGATGAGGGCTGTAGAGGGGATGAATATAAAACTAGCCAGTAAGGGTCGAAGTTTGATTAAGCGGTTTGACATTATCACCTTTTACTCGAGGAAGGCTAGTAAGAACCCGGGGACCTATCACATCCAATGTCACTAAGAGAAACGTTAGTTCTTTGACCGGTGCTCGACAGGCTGAGGGTGGAATAAAGATTTACTGATAATAATGGGTAACTATGAAAATGCAGATAAAGATGACCCGTATAAATTACATCATAGGGTATATAACGAAAGTAAGTTTACTGTCGAAGGGTTGTTGTTGAAGTTTATCAGAAAATAAGTGATAACGGTATTCTTGTTTTCATCTGCAGGTCCAAAGAGTTCGTCTTGGGATAATCCAGTAAATTATATTGATACTCTGTTCGGGGCTAGTGAAGACTGGGTAAACTTTGTGCTTGAGAGTCTCGAAATCAAATGAGAAAGGAGGAAGAAGGTGGATTCCCTGCTTCGAGACGTACCCGCTACGCCAAAGCTACCAAAGAAAAAAGAGGTAAAGGTGTTTCGAAGGGGCCAACAAAAATTGGAGGGGAGGAGTTTCCAGGGAACTTCCAGTTTGGGCCCAGATCGCGGAGGGGCTCAAAGTAAGCAGTACCAGTGCCAATGCCAGAAGTGGCAGGAGATAGGTCGAAGTTGAGGCCGAGGGCAGTAGCAGCTAGAACTGAGAAGGTGAAAGGCCTGGTAGTCCCCGAAGCTTCGAAGGTACAACAATCGAAGGTTGGCCAACACAAGAAGCGTAAGGTGCTGGGGGAGGATGATACAATGGAGGACGATGAAGAGATGACGGAGGTTGAGCAGCAGGAGTAGGCTGTGGTAAAGTAGGCTTCGATGGTCGAGCTCTGGGAAGATGGCCTAGACAAGGCTTTGAAGGAGATAAAGAAGTACATGTTTCAGGTAACTATATATGGCTTTCTGTTGTGGTACTTTAAAATTCTTTGAGTTCCGAGTTGTACTGATTTCTTGAAAATTTTAGCAAAGAGATGCTTGGGTGCAATCTTGCAGCAAGGCAATGAAGGCAGTAAAGGAAAAATTGATCTAAGCAAAGGACAATCTGAATCTTTCTCGTGGAAAAGAGGCATTACTGGTGTCTGAAGTCTGGAAGTTGAGCCAAGATCTGGGGGTGCTTACCAACTCTTATGACGAGAGTCTCGAGCTACAGAGGTTGAGGCTGGAGTGAGAGTGATCTGCAAAGCTTGTGGCGTGTGAGAGGAAGAAAGAGGTAAAGAAGGTAAATTTTCAGCGGCAGTATGATAGCGAATACAATGTGGTATGACCCCAAGACATTGGAATCTTATCCTGTGTCTCCCACACTTGCTGAAGGGGATGATTTGCAGCTGAAGGGAGGAGAGGCAAACATTGTTGAAGAAGCAGCTGAAAGTACTGGGGGTGGTGCAGATACTTCTTTTGTTGGAGTGCCCATTGGTAGAACTGTTGATGGTTTGGTCGTCAAAGGTTCGAATAAAGCTGCTGGGGGATCTGTGGAGAAAGAAGGTGTAACCACGCCGATATGAGGTACTTGGGATTGGAGTTATATGTCTTCTTCTGCTGATTATAATGTTGAGTTGTAATATTTTGAATGATATTGCTGTTTTCTGCTGGTCTCTCAACTTTATAGGTTGTTTATGCTTTTATTATCTGTTGAACTTCTGAAGTTGATGTTGAACATATTGATACGTATTGTCTGAACATACTGATTCTGATCTTCAGATTTGATATCTATTTTGCTGATGGATTCTGTAATCGTCCTCTAACCATGAACTATTGGAATTTAAATACACATTCTGTTAATTTTGCTCGTTTCGGTCTTTTGATAATTGGTATATGAATCATACTGCAACTGTTCCCCTGATGGACAATATGTTGAATGTGCTCAGCATTTTATAGATTTGTAGATAGTATCTGTGTATACAGCTTTTGTAGAAATTGGATCTGTTTGAGTAGAAATTTGATCTGTTTGAATGACCGTAGTGGGATCGAAACCTGAGCGATATCGAAGATATATAGATCGAACACTGAATGTTTTGTTGTACATCGAAGGTTGAGGCCACAGCAATGTTGAAATTTTTTGAAAAATTTCCAGGTCGCCTCCGAGTATCAGTCGGGATGAGGGGACGTGATACAAAGAGGAAACCTAAAAATTGAGTGGACTTCGAAGGCCTAAGCCACAGCGAAGCAATATCTGATCGCCTCCAACGCATTCCCGAAGGTCCGGTCTTTCAACCATCCTTGCCCCTCGAGTCGGCTCAAATGTTAGAAACTTGAGCAATTCAAAGTCACCCCCAAGTACCAGTCGGGACGAGGGTGGACATGATACCCAGGGTAAGCCAAGAAAAAGGACTAGACTTTGACAGTTTCAGAGCCCGGACGAAGTATATCTAATCGCCCCTTATGCATTCCCGAGGGTCCGGTCTTTCAACCATCCTTGCCCCTCGAGTGTGCCCAAAATTGGTGACTTGAGCAATTCAGGACCATCCCCTAAGTATCAGTCGGGGAGAGGGTGGACATAATACCTAGGGTCAATTGAGAAAAGGACTGGACTACAAAGGCCTAAGCCATAACGAAGCAATATCTGGTCACCCCCAATGCATCCTTGAGGGTCCGGTCTGATGACCATTCTTGCCCCTCGAGTTTACTCAAAGTTGGGAGCTTGACAGATCTCGAGGTTACCCTCAAGTATCAGCCGGGTCGAATTTTGATATGATACCTGAGTTAAATCAAGAAATTCAAAATGGAATAGGAGACAAAATAATGGCTGAAAAATTTGTTTATTTAATGCTCTAGATTACATCAGTTGTACATGGTTGGAAATATGGCCTGTTATAGGAGACCAGCTGCATTGAATTCCAAGGGTTTGGTAGAGGCTCTTCGTCTTCTATCATTAAGTAATAAGAACCCTTATCTGCTTTATAGTAGACAACGTATGATCCTTCCTAAGATTCGGCTAACTTGCAAGTATTTCGAGGTTTCGATGATTGATTGACACGTCGAAGTACTAGATCTCCAATGTTAAAACTTTGTTGTCAAACTCTTTTGTTGTAGGATTTTTAAAGTGATGTATGGTACCGGCTAAGGTTGGCGATAGCTCGATCTCTGGTTTCATCGATCCATAACATGTTACATGCAAGTTTGAACTCGTTATCTTCGTCTGGGAGGTTAGGATCTCAAGTAGGTACGTCGAATTTAGTTTGTAATACAGCTTCGGTCCATATGTTAGGAAGAAGGGGGTACATCCTATAGATTTTCTTGGGGTTATGCGATAGGCCCAGAGGATATGCTATAACTCTTGAACCCATTATCCTTTCTTTGAATAGACTCTCTTCTTAAGGCCATTGACGATGGTTTTGTAAATTGCTTCGACTTGACCATTTCCCTAGGGATAGTAAGGTGTGGAGGGTGAGAGGATGATGTTGTTTTTTTTGAAGAAGTTTCTGACTTTACTGCTAACAAATTGGGGACCATTGTCGCATCGAATCATGTGGGGACAGCCGTAGCGAGTGATGATGTTTTCCCATAAAATTTTTACAATTTCTTCTTCTCTGGTTCGGCATAGAGGTACCGCTTCGACCCATTTTGTGAAGTAATCGGTTGCGACGAGAATGTTTTCTCTACTACATGAGGCTTTTGAGAAGGGTCCAATGAGATCGATGGCCCATCTTTTGAATGGTCAGGAAACTTGACTGAAGTGGAGGTCTTGAGAAGGGCAATGGATGCCATAAGCGTGACGCTGGCATTTGTCACAGTGTTTTGCGCAGTCTGAAGCTTATTTTTTCATACCGGGCTAAAATAATCCTTGGGTAATAGCTCGAAGGGCCATAGAATGACCAGCAGTATGAGCACCGCAGGTTCCTTTATGAAGCTTGGCTAAGCTTGGGAGGCTTCATTTTGGGATATACATCGAAGGAGAACGCCATTTGGTGATTTTCGATGTAGTTTGTTTATATGGATAGTATATCTGCGGCAGTTTTCTTGTAAAGAGTGTTTGGCTTTGGTATCATCTGGGAGAGCAGCATTGTTAAAGTAGTGAGGAAGTGGTGTTCGCCAATCGTGTAGATCGTGACTCTTGCCCCCAGTATTGATGGTATTAATTTCCACTGGTCGATACTTGGGCATTCGAGTACTTCAATATGGAGTATCCGAGATTCTAATTGTCCGAGCATAGCTACTATGTAGGCGAGGGCATCTGCATGTCTATTTTCTCCTCTAGGGTAATGTGTAATTGTGGATTTTTCAGGGAACTGGTCCATGCACTGTCGCACAAAAAGAGTGTAGTCAGCCATGCGACCGTTTGCTCGGTTTTCTCCTGTGTAATGCCTCTGAACAAGTTGGGAAACAGTAAAGATTGCAAGTTTGGGAATGCCGAGGTCGAGTGCGAGGTTGAGGTCGTGGATCAAGGCTTCATACTCTGCTTCGTTATTAGAACATTCATAGGCATGTTTGACAGTTTTCTATATGCGGTCATTAGTGGGTGTGACCAAGACAGTACTAATTCCTGAGCCACTAGGTCTTGCTGATCAATCTGTGAATAGCCGCCAGCCATTAAGAGTGTCCCAGGGATCTACTATTTCGGGTTGATCTTCTGATAAGTTATCTTCGTGCTCTTCCCAGTCGATATCTTCGACCGGGAAGTCAGCTAGAAAGTCTACTACTGCTTGGCCTTTTTGGGATATTTATTTCTCGAAGATAATGTCGTGTTCGCCAAGGTATACGGACCGCTGTTGCACTCCTCTAGATTTTTCTTTTTTGCAAAGTACCTCTCAAAGGGGATAACTAGTAATAGTACGAATGGGATGGGCCTAAAAATATGGTTTGAGCTTAGGGGCTGAATAGACAAGTATGAGGTGTAAACGTTCGAGTTTTGAATATCGAGTTTATGCGGGGGTTAGGGTTTTGCTAATAAAATATGCAGGCTTCTCGATGTTGGAATCAAGTCGAATGAGCACTGAACTGAGAGAGGTTTCTGTGGTAGCTGGGTACAAAGAGAGTGCTTCTCCTTCGATAGGCATACTGATAATTGGTGGATGGCCAAGATAAGTTTTGAGTTTATGGAAGGCTTGTTCGCACTCAGGGGTCCAGTCGATCTCGGGATTGTTTTTCTTTTTTTCTTTGTGGACGCCTTGATCGCGTAAGAGGGAAAAAAGCCAGGCACATCGATCTGAGGATTTAGAAATGAAATGATTAAGGGTTGCTATCCTGCCCAGCACTTTTTGGACGCCTTTCTTGGTTCGGGGCAAAGGCATTCCTATGAGGGCCAGAATGTGGGTGGGGTAAGTCTCTAACCTGCGTTTTCCAATAATGTGACCCAAATTTTTTTTGGATGACACGCCAAATTGGAACTTGTCTGGGTTGAGTTTAATATTATACATGCGAAGTATCGAGATGATTTCTGAGAGGTCTTTGATATGGGTGTTTTTCTGAAGGCTCTTGCATAACATATCGTCAATATAGTCTTCGACAGATTTGGTAAGCAAAGTTTTGAACATGGTTGTGACAAGGCGTTGATAGGTGGCCTCGGCATTATTACGGCTGATAGGCATAACATTAAAAAAGTAAAGGCCTCGTTCAGTTATAAATGAAGTTTTAAGTTGATCTTCGGGGAGGAGGGGTACCAGATTGTAGCCCGAAGCCACGTCCATCATGGATAGGCATTCATGTCCAGCAGTGGCATCGAGGAGTGTTGAGATAGTTGGGAGGGGGAAACTGTCCTTCGGTGTATGCTTTTTGAGGTCTGTGAAGTCGACACAGATTTGGATCATGTCATTCTTCTTTAGAACTGCTACAATACTTTATATCCAGTCTGCGTACTTTACTTCTCTGATAAAGCCTGCGCCTATGAGCTTGTCTACTTCGAGGTTCACGGCTTCTCGAAGTCGTGGTGCCTGTGTACGTTTTTTTTGTTTCACTGCTGAGGTATGGGGGATGAGATCGAGGCGATGGTAGGCCTGGTTGGGGTCGACACCAGGCATCTCCTGAAATGTTCATTCGAAGGAACTCAGAAAGTTCGAGGCGCTCTGACTCATTAAGGAAAGTTCCTATAAATTTACCCCGACCAAGACTTTCGAGTTCGATATAGACCATGGGTTTGATGGATGGGGTGGTATCTGTCGAAGTCGAAGGGATAGGATAATGCAGTGATTGCTTTGGGCGGCTGACAAGTTTTTGGGTTTGGTCGATCTCTCGGTGCTCGCATTAGCAAGCAAGGCGTTAAGAGCCTTTCAAATTCTAAGTTCCCTCGTGATTGCTTAATCGAAGGGTCTGATGGTAGGTCGAAGGTATAGCTCGCATGGCGCGAAGCCAATCTTGTCTGAGTATACCAAGGTATTCGGACTTCTTGTCAATGACGATGAAGTTGGTTTGAAGGGTAATGGGGCCTGTAGTGATGAGTAGGCTGATATGGCCGATAGCGGCTTCTGTTAATCCATTAAAACCTTTTAGTTCGACGTTGGCGGCGGTTATGAGGTCTATTTTCTTCATGGTTTGGATTGTTTGGAGAAAGAAGATATTAGCTGCGCTCCCAGTATCTGCGAGCATTGTGTGGAGGACGAGGTTCTCGATCTTAATCATGATGACTAACGGATCAGAATGTGGGAAACAAACGTGTGAAGTGTCACAGCCGATAAAAGAAATACCTTCGAGTCGAGGGTGGCGGCTTGATTCTGGCAGAAGTATGGGAAATTTCTCCTGATAGGTAAAATTGTAACATTCTTTGATGCGTTTTCATTTTCGCTTGGAAAGTCCACTGTCTATGTTGTTGACTTCGATAGGCTTGACTCTATAAATGTGCACCTCAGCTGGGTAAGTAGAAGGGGTGGATAGAGATTTGAGGTAGGACCCATCGAGGTAGCTTGAGAGATCAGCAATATACTGGTGCAAACGTCCTACTCTGAAGATAAGTTTGAGAGGGCGCTGAAGGGCGAAGCATTTATTGGTATGATGACAGTTGTACTTATGGTTGGCACAATAAGGTTCGCCTGGTTTGACTTCGATGGAGAAAGGGATGTGCCAAATGGGGTTTGCCTGTATGTGTGGTAGAAGAGTGCTGAGAGGCGCAGTAAGTGTAGGGAAAACAGGCCTTGGTCGCTTTTTACGAGCTTCGGTGCTGTTATCAATGATGGGGCGCTTGTGGCTCTCTATCTCCAGTAAGATAGGAGTGATCAAGGGTGTGGGAGCAGAGTGGGGGCGTTGCCGAGGTTTATGGAAGTTTGCTGTATGCAAAGGCTGGCTCTGTTTGTGGGACTCTTGAAGGGGTTCGAGATCGATATTGCCGTTGACTTTCGAGAGCATCTCTTCGAGTGCTTTTGGTTTGTGGAGGACTCGGTGCTCTTTTACTCGGCTGTGGTCGGGCAGGTCATTCGAATATGCCAAAATATCATTCGAGCTGTCGAGATTTTCTATTTTCCAGGATTCGTTGAGAAATCTTCTGGTAAAGGCTTCGAGGGTCCCACTGCTGGAATTTCTGAAATTGAAATGAGCGTCAACTCTGACCTCTCTGTCTTTGTTGAAGGCAAACTGGGTGATGAAAGGTTGTAAAAGTTACTCAAAGTTATGAATTGAGGCATTTGGGAGATTGTGGTACCATCGAAGGGGATTATCAGTAAGGCTTATTGGAAAAAGGTGACATAATAGGTAGCAGCCGTGATGTAGAGGCTCAGGGAGTTTTAGAATTTGAGGATGTGGGATTTGGGGTCTGTGTTACGGTATTTGCTGAGTTTGGGAGCACAAAAGTTGGAGGGTATTTTGATAGCCAAAAGTTTGGTGCAGATCGGGCTATTGAGGCGGCTCTAGGAGTTTGCGGCTGGGCTCGTGCTAACACGAATAACAGGTTGTATTTTGTGGTCGAAGTCTTGCTGTGTAACATATACAGGATGTGGGGGAGATTGATGACTTTGAAGGTTGTGAGTTCGAGTGTGTGGTAGTAAATTAGCACTGTGTTCGCCGAGCCGTTCCCGAGCAGGACGTCGTTTGGGGTATCTGGAGGAGTGGAGGATTGAGTGGGAAGAGTCTTCTGTAGGGTGAATCCCGAGGTGAATGGAGCAGGTTGGGGGAATAATATGGGGAAAACCTTTAGCACCGGTGTGAACGGGGAGTATCTCAAGGCTTGGTGAAGGTCTTAGGCGGGCACGAGCAGATACGCGCAATGGGTCTGGAACTTGGAACAGGTGAGCAGGTTCCATGGGCTATAATCTCTGTAACTCTCAGACGGTGTTGCGCAATTCGTCGATTGCTCTGTTCTGCTTGGTTTCATTGCCCAGGCGGCGATTCCGCTCGGTTTCCAGTGCCAAGCGGTGGCTGTCACGCTCCTGGTTTAGTTGATTCTGGTAACGCTCCTCTCCCTGAGCGACTTGTTGGGATAACAAGGCTATTTGGGCAGCGACTCTGTCAATAGAGTGGCCTACCTGGGTTGAGCTGGAACAGCGTGTAGGTGTCATTGAGGGTAATCCACTGAAGTTGCAAATAAAAGGAGGGGAAGGAGGAAAGGGGATTGGTAGGGTGGAAAGCAGAGACGACGCCAATTGTAGGGACTTAACTTTGCTCGGACGGGAAGTTGGTTCTTACAACGTAGAATCAATCCTCAATCAAAGGAGACAAGCAGTAGACCTAAAGCAATATCTAACTTATAGACAAATACTTGAGTAGAGGCCCGAATGTGACTCTCTGGGACCTCTAATGAGGATTTTTTATGATAAATTGTATTACTAAAGAGTAAATATCAGGGTTTGAGTACATAGTATTTGGGGGGTCGAAGGTAAAATGCAAGGGGTTGGAGATGATTTTTCTAACCCCTTATTGGCATCCCCTCTCCTATATTTATAGAGATACAGGGAGCTGAGTCACCAAGTGTGGGTCAGGATTACATGATTACTGTCAGGAAATCCTGGCGAGTTATGGGTGCCGGTCATGTCAGTTCTATCACTGCATCCTTTATTGGTGATGTCTTTGAACGGCGCGGTGGTTAGACCTGTCAGTGTAGCTGCACGGGCCAATCAATGCGCCGTCCAATCTGATGAGGTGGTTGCCTATCTTATCTTGCTTCAATCATGTGTTAGCAAGGTCGAAGGAATTCTGTTGTAGTATGTTAATCCACTCTCAAAGCTTTGTCTGATGTCAAAGTTTTGTCTTCGGGGGATCTCTGGGGAGTCTGCTGTAGAGATTAAGTGAGCTTCGATACATTCGAGTTGGCTGTGAAGTTGGCTTCGACTGACTATCGAAGGCTATGAGTAGGCTACTACTTCCCTTCAGGCTATTTTACTATAAGCAGAGATCTGAAACTAGGGGACCCCTTATCCCAACTGTTATTTGCAATAGTTGAATTTATACTGAGTATTCACCTTCACCATCTCCTAGAACAACGGAAGATCATCCCCATGGTTACGATTAAAAATTTCCAAGCCCCTACACACCACTTATTCGTAGATGACATTCTAATCTTTGTAAATGGTAAAACCAAATACCTAAAACACCTGAGGGAAGCTCTTACAAAATACCAGCAAGCGTCCAGACTGGAAATAAGCGTAGACAAAAGCAAGATTTTCCTTAGTGGTGTACCCCTTACTCGAAGACGAATTGTGTTGAGAATCTTCGGATTTTTTCAAGGAAAATTTCCTGAAACATACTTGGGAATTCCTCTTAGCCCAGGCAGAATAACCACTAATACTATAAGACCTCTAGTAGAAAAGATTCGGAAAAGGGCTAATAGTTGGATAACAAAACTTTTATCATTCCAGGGTAGAGTAATCCTAGCAAGGGCTGTTTTAAATAGTCTTCCCATATACAATATGGCTATTTATAAATGGCCAAGATTGCTCATAAAGGAAGGGGACTCTATCATACGTAACGTTTTATGGACTGGGGATCCATCCTGGAGGAAAGGAATCACAGTTAAATGGGAAAAAGTATGCAAACCATTGTAGGAAGGGGGATTGGGTATCCAAAGCTTGAAAGAAGTGAATGATGCTATGCAATGCAAACTCCATTGGGCCTTCTGTAACAGGCAAGAGTACTGGTCTCAATTTATGTACGCAAAGTTCACAAAAAAAGCAGATGACGTCATCCGATATCATATGAAGTCCACAATTTGGCCAGGGATTAAACTAGCGGCTAACATTAATCGACAATATATGGGATGGTTAGTAGGGAATAGAGCTAACATCAACTTTTGGAGGGACACTTGGGCCACGGAGATACCCTGCAAGAATACATTCAGATGCCACAATCCCTGTGAAAAAGATTCACAGCTAGACTGAGTGATTTTATCAACTCCGAGGCATGGGATATACCTATAGATATAAGGATTCTACCGCTGGCTCGAGGGATCAATGTGATCGAAATACCTTGCAACCCTCGAGAAGCAGATAAAAGAATCAAGAAAACTGATAACTATGGGAAATTCACTGTTTGAAATGCTTATGAGACTACAAGGAAAAAAGCGAATAAGGCATGGGGGGGAAGTATACGTGGAGGGGAAGTGTTCACCCAAAACTAGGGGGTTTTGCAAGGCTACTGGTAAATCCTATCCTACCTTTGGATGACATTGTTAAAAATAAAGGGATCCATATCACTTCCCAATGCTCTCTTTGCCGATTGCAGGAGGAATCAGAAACATATTTTCTCTTGCAATGCCCTTCCGCTGCAACTATATGGTTATGGGCTACTAATACCTTCTTTTTGCCTTCTATATCTAGTACAGACACATGGAAAACCATTCTGGAAAAGAGTCGATCAGCTAGTAGCAATATAAATAACCTTTGGATTGCAACCATTTTCTCCATATGCCACACAATCTGGACAGCTAGGAATAGATTACGTTTTGATGATGCAACGACATCCGAGCCTAATATGAAGAGGGAGATTCTCAAACAAATTCAGTATACTGCTGAACTGTCAAAAGGAAAGATGAATAACAACATACAGGAACTGCAGACCATGAAAATTATTAAAGTTCAATGCAAGGCCAATCAGTCTGCAGGTGTACAAAGATGTTTTTGGGAACTGCCTATGCCGAATGAGGTGAAACTCTATTATGATGGGTCGAGTATTGGAAATCCTGTTGCTGCTAGCATTGGTGTGGTATTTCAGGATAGTGAGGGAGCAGTTCTAGGGGCCTTGAGCAAGGCGATTGGCATCTCAACTAGCTTTGTAGCCGAAATACTTGCGATAATTGCAGGCACTCAGAAAGCTGTTGAAAGAGGTTGGCATAATCTATGGGTGATCTCCGACCCCGAAATAGCCATTAGAGCATTCAAAGCTGATAAGATTCTCAGGAAGTTTACGATACAATGGAGTCTACTCAAGAAGAACATCCAACAAATCCGATTCAACCACACATGGAGGGAATACAATTTCTTCGCTGACCTTATGGTTAGGAGAGGATCCGATAATGATGAACCTTTTGAAGATGACTATAGTGGACGCCCTACTTTCCTATTGAGAATTGAAGTTCCCTTCACTGAGTACTTTTGATTTTGATGATCAAGACTTTTCTACTCAAGACTGAGTATTTTATTTCAATAATTTTTTTTCTATTCGAATAGATTCCTGACTGTGATTTTTATTCGAATGGAATTCTTTCTGTTCGAATAGATTTCTGCCTAGGCAATTTTCTTCGATTGACTGACTATTTTTATTCAAATGGGATTTTTCCTGTTCGAATACAGAGTGTTTTATTCGAATAACTTTTTTTATGTTCGGATAGCTTTCTGCCTGGTCATTTTTATTCGAATAGAATTAACTCTGTTCGAATAGATTTCTGCCTGGACAATTTTATTCGAATAAAATCTCTCTGTTCGAATATATTTATGTCTGGGCAGGTTTGTTCGAATAAATTAGTATTCTATTCGAATACTTCTTTATTAGAATAAACTAATAGCATATTCAAACAGAAGTTTGTTCAGTTTTCTTTTGAGTCTGTGAGGGCATTTGTCTCCATGGGATGTAATTCTCTTGTAATTTTTAATTGAGCATAAATTAATAAACTATACTTTTTGCAAAAAAAAGAAAGAAAACAATAGCAACAACAACAACTCCCTCTACATACCCAACCATAATACCAAGGACCCCCCTATTTATATATGGGGCAGTTCTTACAGGGCCCCGCCCGAGCCTTGGCCGCTTCTTCAGCCTCCACCTGTTCTTCTGCCAGGCTCATCTGCAAAAGATATCGGTTACTCATATTTGGGCCCAACCATTGCATTACTCTCTACCAGTGCGCATACGGATTTCTGCAGGTATCCTTCCCCGGTTTCAGCTGTACCAGGTCAGGCAACGGCACATCCAAACTTTGATCCCTAAAAAATCTTTGCTTAGGAGCCATTTCCTTTTCATGAAAACTGTAGTAGCCTACTCGCAACCATCTAGTACAAGTTAAATAATCGAAGGCTACATCGAAGCCTACCTAGAGACTCAAAGCCCAATAATGTAGTAACTAAGTCCACGAAGCTTTCCGAGACCAATCAAACACTTGAAGGAGTTATTGAAGCTAACTGTCGTAGTCGAACATAGATGAGCAGCACCAGAACTCAGCATTAGTACCAAAAATACTTTGGCCATGGTCATACATGGTCGAAGGCAGACATGTTTGACAGCTAGCTCACCAGATAGAACAGTAAAAAGAATCGTTTGGTAGCTACAGTACAAGAACCAACAACTACAGTGCCAGAACCAATAACAATCGTGTCAGAACCAACAACTATGGTGTCAGAACCAACAACTACAGTGTCAGAACTAACTCCGGTTGCAAGTCAGGTGTCCCCAAAGGATATACATGTAACTTGACCTCCTATGGTGACTCAACCCTTTGTATATCCTATAAATACGGGGGAGGAGGAGCGATGAAGGGGTTAGAAAATCTCTCTTGCTAAGCCTTACAAGATTACCTTCGAAAACCCTATAAAAATCTACACCTCGATCCCTCAACTAACTCGATATATATCACTTCTCCTGAAAATCCTCACTAAAGATCATGGAGTAACCCATTCTAGGCCACCACGTAAGTATATTGTCTCAGTAGTATCTCTTATTATTACTATTTATATGCTTGCAAACCCCTAGTTGAAGATTAACCCCTTGGTGTAAGAGCCAGTTTCCCCACATACAAAACTTGGCCCCTACATTTGGCACCGTCTGTAGTACACCTACCCTATCCATCTCCCCTAGTCTATTTTTTCTTTCTCTTTCAACCCCTTACAAACATCCTCAATGGCCCCCACCCTTTGCTCCACCTTTGCTATCGTCAAAAACTTTACTGACGGCATAGGCGCCTAACTCGCCCTCATCTGTCAATAGTTTGTGCTAGCCGAAGAGTGCCATTCCAATCAGCTTCGTCTAGAACGTGAAGACAGACACAACGAGTTGAGGCTGAACGGCAGCGCCGTTTGGATGATAACGACGGTCAACATCATACCTTCGACGAACTGCGCCATACAGTTTGAGAGCTTCAACAGGTCCAAACCCAGGACGTTCCTCTGCGACCCCGGGTACCAGCCCCATATCGTATTTCAGCTCGCGCTTGCCTTTGGCCTAACCCCCAAGTCGACGTTCCCCCAGTCTACCTTTGCGACGAGGGTGTTACCACCATTTTACCTACCGGTTCAATCTACCTTGGTGTACACCCTATGAAGGATTCTTCCAATACCACTCTTCGAACTACCTGATACCTCAAACGCCACCCTGCTCGAGAATGTCTCGGGGAGCGGAGCGCTGAACACACTCTGAACCTTTGACCTCTTCCCTCTCGACCCTAGTGCTCTCCCCATCACCCTGCTTACCTCACTCTGCAGGAACTCGATCAGAAAATCTACACCGCAATTCGCGTCAACGCGAGCCCCACACCAAACTCTTGTAGTTTGTTAAACAACCCAATCTGCCCCAAACTTCTTGCGGTTGTAGTACCTCAAAATTTTCATACCCTTAAAATCAGCAAATACCGCAATACCGACCCTCTGTATCATCTCCTCAAATTCCAAAATGCTTTGAGTCTGTATTCCACAGCCGACCACATCTTATGTCGAATGTTTCCCACCAGTTTAACTGATAGCCCTCTCAAATGGTACCACAGCCTCCCTAATGGTTTGAACCACAACTTCGACCAATTGTCAAGCCTTTTTATCGCCCAGTATGCCTTTAACAAAGACCATGAGGTCCAGGTCGATGCCCTCTTCAACTTTCCCAAATCCCGTAATAAAACATTTGAAGCTTTCACAAGGCGGTTTCTCGAAGAGTCGCGCAAAGTCGAAAACCTCTACTGTGGGAATGTTATCCTCATGTTTCCTAATGATCGCCCTGATCACAGTCGTGGTAGTAGCCTACTCGTAGTCTTCTACCCCAGTCAATCACTCGAAGGCTATCTCGATGCCTACTCAAATATCTTAAAGCCTACTCAATCGATAAATAAGCCTTACAAGATTATTCAAAGACGAAGCCTCGACTCTGAACAAGTCTCGGAGACGAACTCTACATCTGCATCAGAAATACTTTTGACCACTTTCATGCGTGTTCGAAGGCAGACATGTCTGACAGCCAGCTCACCAGACAGGAATGGCGACGATGTTGGTCCTTACAACTACAGTGACAGACCCAACAATTGCTATAGTGTCAGAGCACAGTGCCAGACCCATCATTTCTGACGTCAACACCAACTCTTGCATACCCGCCTGATACCCGAAGGGTACACATGTAATTTAACCTCCAATGATGACTCAGCCCTTTCTATTTTCTATAAATAGGAAGGATGGGGAATCATAGAGAGGTTATGAAATCTGCCCCTAGAGCCCTTACAGTTTACTATTGTTAAATACACAATACTCAAACCATCAACTACTCGACAGTAATATATAATCTCTTACAAATCCTCATCAGGGGTCGTGGAGAGACCCATTCTAGGCCTCCACGTATGTATATTGTCAAAAGGTTATTCCCACTATAGATTATATACTTGAATCCTTTGATGATGGATAAACTTGTGGTGTAAGAGCAGACTTCCCCTCCACACGAAGTTGGACTCCTACATTTGGTACCGTCTGGGCTTACCCACCCTACCAATCTCCCTTACTCATTTCCTCCCCTTTCCAACTCCTACAGATTATTCCTAATGGCCCCCACCCTCCGTTCTACTTCCACCCATGTCGACAACTCAGCTGATGGAGTGGCCACCCAGCTCGCCTTACTTTCCCAGCAATTCACTCAAACCGAGGAGCGACAGTAAACATAACTGCACCAAGAACGTAAAAGGCACTGGCAGGAGTTTGATGCCGAACGGCATCGCCTTTTGGATGATGCCGATAGACAAAACCGCTCCATCGATGAATTGTGTAACAAAGTTCAAGAGCTGTAATGACCACAGCCTCTAGATGCTCCTCTACCATCTCGAGCACTATCCCCATGGCGCATATCTGCCTGCGTTCGGCTGGGGCCTCTACCACATCATGAAGTACCCCTAGTTTATATCGGCGCTGAGGGTGCTCCCCCTACTACTCCCCCCACTGGCCCCATCCATCTCGGCATCCATCCCAAGGAGAACTCCTCTGAATCCACCCTTTGTACCTCCAGACACCCCAAATGCCGCCCTGCTCAAGAACGTCTCGGGTAGCGCAGTGCCAAAAACATACCGAACCCTCGGCCTCATCAACCTCGAATCCCTCGATCCCCCTCCCCCCCCTCCTCATCCTGCCTATTGTACAGAGCAGGTCTTCGACTATAAAATCCAGCCCATCATCCGCGTATGCACGAGCTCAACTCCAAACTCATGGAGTCGGTTAAACTACCCCGTCTGTCCCAAGTTCCTTGCTATTGATATCCCTCTTAATTTCCGTTCTCCAAAACTCATATAATACCGCAACACTGATCCCTAATCTCATATTCTCAAATTCTAAAATCCGCTAAGCATTTATTCTACAGCTGACCACCTAATGTGTCACCTTTTTCCAGCAAACCTCACAGATCTGCATCTTCGATGGTATCATAACCTTCCTCTTGGCTCTATTCAAAGTTTTTTGCAGCTATCCCATCTTTTCATCGCCCAATTTGCCTTTAACAAAGACAGAGAGATCAGAGTCGATGCCCTCTTGAATTTTAGAAAATCCCCTGGTAAAATCCTTAAGGCCTTCACTAAGTGGTTCCTCGACAAATCACCCAAAGTTGAAAACCTTGTCTGCGCGAACGCTATACTCGCGTACTTGAACGCTTTGCCAGATAACAACAGTGTTAAAGAGTACCTGATCCTCCACAAACCTCAAACCCACTAGGAAATGTTCTCAAAGTTCAATGGCTTTATCGACCTTGAACACCTCTGGGAATCACATAAACAGGCGTAGCCTTTGACCACCAACCCAAACAAACCTCGACAAGTCTCACCCTCTACACCTACACCCCTGATCGCTCCCATCTCACAAGAGACTGAGAGCCGTAAATGCCCACACTCTGATAATACTGTAGAAGGTCGCAAAAAATGACCAAAGCCAGTCCTACATAGATTCACTGACCCCATCAGCATTCTTCAAACATAGATGCAAGCATACCCCATATGACGTATCCCTTTCCCCATCGAGGTCCAACCAGGCAAATCTTACTGTGCCAACCACAAGTACAATTGTCACCACACCAATAAATGCTTCGCCTTGTAATGTTCTCTCGAAATAATACTCAAAGCCGGTCGTCTACATCAGTATGTTGCCGACCTTCCCAGCTACATCGATGTGCCGTACCTCAAACCGCAGCCCGCCCTTTCGGCCGATCCTACTGAGGTCTAAATCTTCCAAATTCATTTCATTGATGTCAATAATATCGACAACGGCCGTTCCAAGTGCAAACACAAGTATGTCGAAGAATGTTACAAACTCACTTACCAGGAGAAGTTACCTGCCCTCATGCCATAATCAAGCCTTTTCCCTCAACCCGAAGGCATCTCTTTCATCGTCTGCGATACATCGCATGTTCATTTTCCCCACTCCGTCCCTTCAGTCATCATGATTAAGGTCAAACAACTCGTCCTCCATACCATGCTTATCGCTATAGGAAGTACAGCCGATGTACTCATCCTGTAGACCGTCCAAGCCATGAACAAAGTAGACCTCGTCACTACCTCCAATGTCGAACTAAAAGGCTTTAGCGGGGCTACCGAAGTGGTCCCTGGTCGAATAAGCCTCCCAGTTACCACCGGCCCAGTCACACTTCAAACTAGCTTTCTTGTCATCGATAAGAAGTCTGAATACCTTAGTATCCTCGGGCGCGACTGTCTCCAAGCTATACGCACCATACCTTCGATCTAACATCAGACCCTTCGTTTCACTACCCCCTGTGGCACGTTAAATTTTAAAGGCTTTCAATGCCTCACCAATTTATATGATCTTCGAGAGATTGATCACACCCAGAAACTAGTCAGACTCCCATAACAATCATTGTCTCCTTCTGTTCCCATACCTTCGACACCCGCCATCTCACCAATTGAACTTGCAATTTATATTGAACTTGATGGTCCTGGTCGGGGTACATTCATTAGAACCTTTCTAGATGAGGCAGAGTGCCTCAAACTTATAGACTTCCTACGAGCAAACAAAGATGTCATCGCATGGACATTTCAGGAAATGCCCGGTGTCGACCCTAATTTGGTATGCCATCGCCTCGACCTTATCCCCCATTCTACAACAGAAAAATAGAAGAAGTGTACCTTGGCACCACGACTTTGAGAAGCAGTAAACCTCAAAGTAGACAAACTCATAGCTGCGGGTTTCATTTGAGAAGTCAAGTATGCTGATTGGATATCAAGCATAGTTGCAGTTCCTAAAAAGAACGGCAAGATCAGAATCAACGTCGACATCACAGACCTTAACAATCACACACCAAATGACAGTTTCCCTCTACCGATCATTTTAGTACTTCTCGATGCTACTGCTGAATGCAAGCGCCAGCCCATGATGGACGCAGCCTCAAGTTGGAATCAGGTACGCCTCCTCTTCGAAGATCAACTTAAAACTTCTTCCATCACTGAACAAGGCCTTTACTATTTTAATATCATGCCCTTTGGCCATAAAAAAGCCGGTGCCACCTACCAACGCCTCGTAATAACCATGTTTAAACCCCTGTTTGGCAAATCGATCAAAGTTTTCATTGATGACATGTTATGCAAGAGCCTCAAAAAATAGACCCACATCCAGAATCTAACCGATGCCTTTTCGATACTTCAAACATACAACATGAAACTTAACCCAGACAAATGCCAGTTTGGTGTTTCGTCTAGAAAGTTTTTAGGATATCTTATCAGCAAACGAGGTATCGAGATCGACCCTACCCATCTCCGAGCCCTTATCGGCATGCCTTTGCCCCGAACCAAAAAAGATGTCCAAAAACTAGCTGGTAAAATAGCGGCCCTCAACCATTTCATTTTAAAATCCTCAGACTGTTGTGCTTGGCTTTTCTCTCTCTTACGTGACCAAGGCGTCCACAAAGTAAAAAAGAATAACAATCCACATATTAACTTGACACCCGACTGTAAACAGTCCTTCCTCAAACTCAAAGCATACCTTGGTCGACTACCCATTATCAACACCCCTATCGAAGGTGAAACACTCTCCTTATACCTCACAGTCACCGATACCTCTATTAGTTCACTCCTCATTCGACTCGAATCAAGCATCGAGAAACCTATATATTTTATCAACAAAACCTTGAAACCTGCAGAAACTCAATACTTGAAACTTGAGCATTTTTTCCTTACTCTCGTCTATATTGCCCCTAAACTCAAACCATATTTTCAAGCTCACTCCATCAGTGTAGTAACAAGCTATCCCCTTCGTGATGTACTCAGCAGAAAGAAAAATCTAGACGAGTAGAACAGTGGTCTGTCTACCTTGGCAAACATAACATTATATTTGAGAAATAGATTTCCCTCAAAGGCCAAGCAGTGGCCAATTTCCTTGCTGAATTCCCGATTGAAGATGTCGACTGGGAGGAACACGAAGACGACCTACCAGAAGATTATCTTGAACCTACTGACCCATGGAACCCTAACATAGGTTGGCAACTTTGCACAGATGGATCCGCTGGACCTAATGGTTCGGGGATAGGTATCGTCCTAGTTTTTCAAGTTTCAAATTCAAGAAAACCCGAGGGGCATGAATGATCGATAGACTGAGGCCTCGAGAATGCATTGGGGGTGGCCACATAATGCTTCGTTTGGGCTCTGGCCTTCGAAGTCTAGTGAATTTCTTGGTCAAACCTAAGTATAATGTCAACTCTTGGACCCGATTGATACTTGGGGGCGAGCTCAAATTTTTTCAAGTTTTAAATTCGAACAAACCTGAAGGGTGTGAATGGTCGACAGACTGAACCATCAGGAATGCATTGGGGGCGACCACATAATACTTCTTTCAGGCTCAATCCCGCGGATAGATCCAGGGGTGAACTTCAAGGTTCAGTACACTTCTCGACTCAGTCAAATCTAAGTATCAAGTCAACCCTTCGACTTGATTGATACTTGGGGACGACCTTAAAGCTCTTCAAGGTTCTAGTTCGAACCCTGACACAAGAATTCTATACTTTCAATCACACACGAGGATGCAAGCATACAAACATACCAGCAATTCAAGTTTAATACACACATGCAATTAAAATCAATTACATACAAACAAGTAGCTCAAGTTCAAATACGTTACTCAATTTTCGAGTACTGCCCATCCAGTACATTTAATTTAAATGCCACATCAATTAAATTTAAATATCATAATAAGAAAAGAGGAGAGAGTTTGTTACAACAAACAAATAACGAAAACAGACCTTCTGCCAGTACTCTACTCATGCAGGAGTGGCCGCACTAACTCATCCTACAGATTCTTCAACAGTAACACCTCCATTACCCTCGACAGAAGGGTTCAGTCCTAGAGCATCCGCCGCCCCATTGACTACAGTAATAGCAGCAACCCCTTCGATTGCTAATTCATCAAGACTACTTCCAGCATTTTTACTACAGGGTCCACTTCCATCCCCTCTGTCTGAACAACATCTTCGTCGTCAGGCCCTTCGGTCATAGGAAAGCGCTCAAAAGTCTTTTCAGAGACGTGGTCGTGTCAACCTCTTCATCGTATTGCGCCAGGAAAACTACTCTATGTGCCTCCAATTCAACCTTATTTTTAGCCAGCTTCGACTATAATTTTTTTTGAATTTGATCACTGTTGGCAACCGCATCCTCGATCTCCCTTACGCCCTCAACTCTAATCAACAACTTCTCTTACCATAACACATTAACATCAGTCTCAAATAGTATCATAGTCCCTGAGCGAGCTCCTGACTGTCCCTCGCCTGTTTCAGTTGTTTACTTGTTACCCTCTGGGCTATGGAAAAAGTGTACGCCCAAGCATGCACCTGCTAGAATACACGACCCATTAGTAGTTCTCGAGGCATAGTCACTTTTTTTCATAATTTAAAAATCTCAAAAAACTGTTAACTGATGCAGAACATTATTCATCTGCTTCCCTACCTCATCTGGCTCATTTCCACAGAAGGTCGCCATCGATGCGGCCGTTACTCGATCCTGTTCCTCTAGTTTGGCTTAGCGTTGAGCCTCGTCCGCATCATCCACATCATCAGCCACCTGCTCACGAAACCTCTTATGCAGAGTAGTATTCATTTGCTATACTGTCGAAGCTTTGGTAATAGCCTCGCCCTTACCCTTGTTTTCTAGCCTCGCACCTCGGGAATAACTTTAGGCACACTCAGTTGTACGATCCCCAGCCCTCCTCACCATTGCCTTGGCACATATTACGACTTTCGAGTCAATCTTCCCTTCCCCATCACCTCGGCCCCTGTCGAAGCAGCTTCTTCTCTTCTCTTCTTCGATTGTCTAGCAGCGTCAGATACATTTCGAAGTAACGTATCTCTCTTTTTCTGCCTTTTCCTTGAAATACCAAACTTCTCAAATACCCAATTTACCCACTCCTCATCATGGTCGATCAGATCATCAATATACCTTTTTGGATTTGTCAATGTTCTGCTACTGGGTTCTGCAAATCAACGGAAAACTAGTTTAACAACCTATTCGATCGGCATAATAAACAACCTTCGACTATCAACTTACTTTGATTATACACCCTGTACTGCAGCTTGTATACCTCTTCCCCTTCTGCATTCTCATAATTATGCCTTACCACCACTAAATCCTTATCCCACCCACGCCCCGTCAAACACAGATTGAATAGCCATGGTCTGCATGACATTGAATATGATAAGTATCCACCTTCATATTGGCTTTTCTCAAGTAGAACGACACAATATCAAACAACTCGATCAAACCCCCCTTTTTACATTTCAACTCTACATTCATCCCCTTGACCACCCTCATCATCTCATTAAAATTGTCATTCATCTGGCAGGGAGCAACATCCCAGTAATTCAATACCTTCTTCACTACCTTTCAAAGAGGCAGTTGTATATTTAGTCGAATCTGACTTCAGAAAGCCATTATGCCAACCTGCGAAGCATCATTGAACCTGAAGCCTGCCCCTGTAAGAATCAATATAACACCTACCTTTGATAACTCATGTTTTTCCATGAATCGATACAATCTTGCCCTTTCCTTAGCCGAGACTGGTCCCAATGGTGTCCCCACATTGTTCAGTTCATTTCCTTCCTCACTTTAATCCTCTTCCCATTCTTCCCCCTCAACACTCGAAGGCTCGACATTACTTCATTCCTCTTTCCCTCCCACTCCTTAACCTCCTCTTCGTTACTCTCCTTGAATACCCGAGTCCTACGATGGCTCCTAGTCGATGGTCCAACTTCTGGCACGACCACTGCTAATAGGGCGGCTGTTGAAATTTTTAACACTTCTACTGTAGTGGCCTACACGCAGCCTTCTACCCGAGACAGCCATTCGAAGGCCACTTCAAATCTTACTCGAACATACCGAAGTCATCATAAATCTACATACAAGCCTCCCCAAGATCACCCGAGGATGAAGCTTCGACTCCGAACAATCCTCGAGGACGGACTCTATACATCACGGCAGAAACACATCGACCATATCTGCACATGGTCGAGGTATGATAGGACAGGCAGTCAGCTCACCAGATAAGATGGTGCAGTGGTTGGTCCTTACAGCAACAGTGACAAGCCCAACCACCGCTATAATTTCAAAGTACAGGGATAGACATAAAAACTGTCGTAGTGATAGTTCCGACTATTCTGGTGCTCATACTTGCTCTGGGATATCCGGACAGTACCCTTGTAATCTGACCTAACCATGGTGACTCAGCCCTTCTTATGATTCTATAAATGGGCTAGATGGGGAACTAAGAAGGGGTTAGAAAAATTCTCCCCAGCCCCTTCGCAGTTTACCTTCGACCACTCTTTAAAAAGACCCAGTACTCGAACCTTCAATTACTCATCAGTAACAAATGCACTCTTAAAAATCCTCATCAGAGGTCGCAAAGTGTCACATTTAGGCCTCTACGCAAGTATTTTGTGTATAGATTGTTCATGCTTTAGATTATATGCATGCATTCCTTTGATTAAGGGTTAACCCAGATTTGAAAGAGCCGACTTCTCTTCCTAAAGAAGTCAGGCCCCTACAATTGGTGCCATCTGTGCTTCCAACCCTACCAATCTCTTTTTTCTCTTTCCCTCCATTTGTTCCCAGCTTCCACAGATTCTCCTCATTGGAACCCACCCTCTGTTCCAGTTTAACCCATGCCGGCATCTCCATCGATGGAGTGGCCACCCAAATAGCCTTACTATCTCAACAAGTCACTCAAGCCGAGGAGCGCTGCGATGCACAATTTTACTAAAAGCATGAAAACCACCGCCTAGAGCAGGAAACTAAACAAATCTGCCACCTGGACAACGAGAATAGACAGAACCGGGTAATCGATGAGTTACGCAGCACCGTTCGAGAGCTGCAGAGACTATAACCTCTAGAACCAGTACGACCATCATAAGCACCAGATCCATCGCGTATGTCTTCCTGAGCCCGTCTGGGACCCCTACCTACTCTTGGAGTAGCCCAAGGGCGTATCCAAGCGGAGAGTACTCCCCACATTATTCTTCCTACCAGCTTTATCTATCGCGGCATTCACCCCACAAAAAATTCTACTGACTCCACTCTCCGATCTATTAGATTCCCCATATGCCACCCTGCCCGAGAACATCTCAGAGAGCGCAGTGCTGAACACATTCTACCCAATTGAACTTACCATCCTTAAATCCCTCGATCTCCCCCTCATCTTGCCTATGCTGTATAGCTAAAATTCGACCTCAAAATACTGCCAGTTATTCGCATCAGCACGGGCCCAGCCACCAACTCTTGAATTCGCCTTAATAACCCCATATGCCTTAAAATTATTGCTATCGAGATGCCCCCTAATTTCCATGCCCCCAAACTCAGCAAATACTGCAACACAGACCCTTAATTGCACATTTTCGATTCCTAAAATGCCCTGAGCCTCTATTTTACCGTCGATTACCTACTATGTCGCCTTTTTCCTACCAGCCATACTGACAACCCCCGTCGATGGTATCATAATCATCCAAATGGCTCAATACAAAACATCGAGCAACTGTCACATCTTTTCATCGCCCGGTTTGCCTTCAATAAGGACACCCTATTCAATTTGAGAAAATCCAGTAGTGAGACACTCGAAGCCTTCACCAAAAGGTTCCTCGATGAATCACTGAAAATTAAGAACCTTGACTGTGCGAATGCTATACTCGCTTACTCGAATGCCCTACCTGATCACAGTCGAGTCAAAGAACACCTAGATCTCCACAAACCTCAAACCCTCAAGGAGATGCTCTCAAAAGTCAGCAGTTATATTGACCTCCAGCGCATCCGCGAGTCACATAAACTGAGCCAACCTTCGAACCTTCCTATCAGTAAACCTCGAACAAACTTGCCTTCTACTCCAACACCCCTGATTACTCCTATCTTATAAGAGACTGAGACCCGCAAATGCCCTTACATCGACAATAGTGCTGAGGCTCGCAAAAAGCGACCAAAAGTAGTCTTACCCATACTCACTACACTTCTTAGCGCCCTTCTACCACATAAATAGGTAGACCCCATCTGGCGTATCCCTTTCCCTATCGAAGTCAGACCAGGCAAATATTACTGCGCCAATCAAAAATATAACTGTCACCATGCCAACAAATGCTTCGCCCTCTAGTACTCTCTCGAACTCATCCTCAAAGCAGGTCATCTACACCTGTATATTGCCGAACTTCCTAGCTATCTTGATGGGCCTTACCTCAAACCTCAATCTACCCCTACTGCTAACCCTGCCGAGGTGCACATTTACAAAATAATCTTCATCGAAGTCAACAACATAGACAGCGGACATTCCAAAAGAAAATATAAGCTCGTCGAAGAATGTTACAAACTCACCTACCTGGAGAAACTTCCCACCCCTCTGCCTGAACCAAGCCATCGCCCTCGCCTCGATGGTATTTCTTTTATCGACTGTGATACATCTCACATCCGTTTTCCCCATTTTGATCCATTAGTCATCATAATTAAGATCGAAAACCTCATTATCCATACAATGCTCATAGACACAAGGAGTGTATCTGATGTCCTTTTTCTTTAAACAATTGAAACCATGAAGAAAACTGGCATCATAACCACTGCCAATGTCGAATTGAAGGGATTCAATGGAGCTACAAAAGTTGTTGTTGGCCGAATCAGCCTACCAGTCACAACATGCCCAGTTACACTTCAAACCAGCTTTCTAGTTATAGACAAAAAGTCAAAATACCTCGGTATCCTCAGGCATGACTGGCTACACGCCATGTGTGCCATACCTTTGACCTACCATCAGACCCTTCCTTTCACCACCCCCGAAGGTACTTGGAATTTGAAAGGCGCTCAACGCCTCGCCCGTTCATGCGAGTACCCGGAGATCGATCAGACCCGGAAACTCATCAACCGCCCGAACCAATCACTGCCTCTTTCTATCCCCATACCATCGGCAGATACTACCTCACCCATCGAACCCACTGTTTATATCAAACTTGACGATTCTGGTCATGGTATATTCATTAGAACTTCTCTTGACAAAGTAGAACGCATCGATCTTAATGATTTCCTTCGAGCAAACAAAGATGTCTTTGCATGGACGTTACAGGAGATGCCCGGCGTCGACCCCAGTTTGGCTTGCCATCACCTCGGCCTCATTCCCTATTCCACAGTAGTAAAGTTGAAGAAGCGCAACCTAAAACCATGACTTCGAGAAGCAGTGAACCTTGAAGTAGAAAAACTCATAGCGTCAGGATTTATCAGAAAAGTAAAGTACGTTGACTGGATATCAAATATTGTGGTAGTCCCCAAGAAGAACGACAAGATTAGAATCTGCGTCGACTTCACCGACATCAACAAGTAGACACCAAAGGATAGTTTCCCCCTCCCGATCATCTCAGCACTCCTCGATGCCACTGCCGGTCATGAGCGCCTATCAATGATGGACGGGGCCTTGGGTTATAATCGGGTACCCCTCCTCCCTGAAGATCAACTTAAAGTATCATTTTTCATTGAACTAGGCCTTTACTATTTTAATGTTATGCCCTTTGTCCTTAAAAATGTGAGAGCCACTTACCAACGTCTTGTTACGACCATGTTTAAACCCTTGCTTGGCAAGTCGGTTGAACTTTACATCGACGACATGTTATGTAAAAGCCCCCAGAAATAGACCCATAACTAGGACCTGGCCGAAGTCTTTTTGATACATCGAACATACAACATGAAACTCAACCGAGAAAAATGCCAATTTGGTGTCTCGTCTGGTAAATATTTTTGGGCCACCTTATCAGTAACGAGGTATCGAGATCGACCCCACCCATACTCGAGCCCTTATCGATATGCCTTTGCCCCGAACACAAAAAGACGACCAGAGAGTAGCTGTTAAGATAGCAGCCCTCAACCGTTTCATTTCCAAATCCTCAGACAGATGTGCTTGCCACTTTTCCCTCTTACGCGTCCAAGGTGTCCACAAAGCAAAAAAGAAAATTAACCTCGAGATCAACTGGACACCCGAATGTGAATAGGTCTTCCACGAACTTAAAACTTATCATGGCCGTCCACCCATTATCAACACCCCTATCGAAGGCGCAACACTCTTTTTATACCTCACTGTTACGGACACCTCTATCAGTTCAGTACTTATTCGCCACAACTCCAACATCGAGAAACCTGTATATTTTATCAGTAAAACATTAACACCCGCAGAAACTCGATATTCAAAACTTGAGGGCTTGCTCCTCACCCTTGTCTATTCAGCCCGTAAACTCAAACCATATTTTCAAGCTCACCCCATCCGTGTTATATCAAGTTACCCCCTTCGAGAAGTGCTTAGTAAAAAAGAGAAATCCAAACGAGATCAACAGTGGTCTGTGTACCATGGCGAACATGACATTACATTCGAGAAGTAAATATCCCAGAAAGGCCAAACAGTAAAAGACTTTCTTGCCGACTTCCCGGTCGAAGATGTCGATTGGGAAAAACATGAAGATGACTTAACAAAAGACCAACCTAAAGTAACAGATCCCTAGAACCATAACACTGGCTGCGTTTATACACAGATGGATCCGCTGAACCTAATGGCTTTGGAATTGGTATTGTCTTCGTCACTCCCACTAATGATCGAATAGAGAAAGCTGTCAAACTTACCTTAGAATGTTCCAATAATAAAGCCGAGTACGAAGCCTTGATCCATGGCCTCGACCTCTCTCTCGACCTCGGCGTTCCCAAATTTTCCATTTTCACGAATTCCCAACTTGTTCAGAGGCATTACACAGGAGAAAATAAAGTTAATGGTCGCATGGCTGACTATGCCCTTTTTGTTAGACAATGCATGGACCGTTTTCTAGAAAAATCAACTATCACTCATTACCCTCGTGGAGAAAACCGACATGCAGATGCCCTCGCCTACATCGCAGCCATTCCTGGACAGTTAAAATCCTGGACCCTTCATATCGAAGTACTTGAACGCCCAAGTATCAACCAGATGGAAGTCAATACCATCAATACTAGGGGCGAGGGTCTCGATCCAGATGACTGGCGAACACCAATCCTCTATTACCTCAGCAATGCCGCCCTCCTAGATGATCCCATGGCCAGACGATCGGTATTAGAAAATTGCCACAGATACACTATCTACAAATATGAATTACATTACAAATCCCCAAAAGGGGTCCTCCTTCGATGCATATCCCAAGCTAAAGCTTCAGCCATTCTAGCGAACTCCATGAAGGAACCTGCGGTGCTCATACTGCTAGTGATTCTATGGCCCTTTGTGTCGTCTCTCAAGGATTGTTATGGCCGAATATGAAAAAGCAAGCCGAAAAGTATGCCAAACACTGTGACAAATGCCAATGTCACGCTCATGACATTCATTGCCCTTCGCAAGACCTCCATTTCAGTTATGTCTCCTGGCCATTGAAAATATGGGCTATCGATCTCATCGGCCCCTTCCCCAAAGCCTCGGGTAGCAGAGAAAATGTCCTTATTGTAACAAATTACTTTACAAAATGGGTCGAAACTATACCTTTGTGTCGAACCAGAGATGAAGAAGTTATTAAATTTTTATGGGAAAACATCATCACACACTTCGGCTGCCCCCATAAGATTCGATGCGACAATGGTCCCCAGTTCGTCGGCAGCAAAGTCAGAAACTTTCACAATAAATACAACATCATCCTCTCACCCTCAGCACCTTACTATCCCCAAGGCAACGGCCAAGTCGAAGCAATCGACAAAACCATTATCGACGGTCGCAAAAAAAGGGCCGATGCAAAGAAAGGCCGGGAAGGTCAAAAGACTTCAACTGTAGTAGCCTACTCACGGGGTGAAGCAGTTTTTTCACCCATACTTCATCTCCTTTTTTCAAGCATCTAATTTCGAGCACACTCGAGGGGCAAGGAAGGCCGAAAGACCGGACCCTCGAGAATTCATTGAGAGCAAACAGTTATGCTTCGCTGCGGCTAAGGCCTTTGAAATCCAGTCGATTTCCTAGTTTCATCTAAGTATCATGTCAGCCCTTCGACCCGACTGATACTTGGAGGCGACCTTGAAATTTTCAAGCTTCCAATTTCGAGCAAACTCGAGGGGCAAAGATGGTCGAAAGACCAGACCCTCGAGAATGCATTGGGCGTAAACAGTTATACTTCGATTCGGCTCCAAGACCATCGAAGTCTAGTCAATTTCCTAGTTTACCCCGGGTATCATGTCCACCCTCACCTTGACTGATACATGGGGGCGACCTTAAAATTGTCAGGTTTCCAACATTCGAGCAAACTCGAGGGGCACAAATGGCCGAAAGGCCAGACCCTCAGGAATGCGTTGGGGGTGAACACGTCTTACATCACAGTTGCATTGGCCTTCAATGTCCAGCAGATCCTTCAATTTCAAAAAATCTATCACAACATCCTCGAAGCTCTTCAAGGTTCGATCACTCTACAGTCATTCGACAAAAATTGTATAGGCAGATACTATTATACATAAATATCTATGATGCAAGGAAGATTCAAAACATCATAAATCAGAGAAACTGTTTCATTACAACTCAAGATAGGTCACCAAAAGTTTGGTACAAGCCAAACTAACAAATTAAACATCAACATTTCAACAATCCAGAACAAAGCAAAGCCAGATCAAGATAATAAATTAAGTTCAGAACATCAGGTACCAATTCAAAAATAGTTTAAATTAAAATCCTGAAGTTCAGCAGATAAACAGTTTTAGTACAATACGACAGCTCATAGAAATACTGAGTTTAGAGACCAACTTTACAGAAAAAGTAACTTAGTTAAAATATTACAACTCCACATCAATCTGAAAAAACGGGAACGAATACCTCATATCGGCATAGCCGCATCCTCTTCTCCCACAGGCCCTACAGCGCGAACACCCTAATCACCTCTAGTCGAAAGCTTCGGCCCCACACCATCGTCAACTAAATCATCCACAGTTCCAGTGCTGGTCGCTTCAATTATAGGGGCCTCCACGTCACCTCCATTACCTCCATCTACTCCATCAAGAACATCTGCCTCTCCTTCTATCATCTGCAAATCATCTCCAGCAACCAACTCTGGGGAAACAGGGAAGGGCTCCAAAGAATAGGGGATATACCCCTTATCCTTTATAAACACCTTCAGCTTGACAGTCAGTTTACATTCACCATCAAACTGCGCCTGGAACAACACTTTCTGTTCTACCTTCTCCTTCACTTTTGCAGCAAGCTTCGCTGCCCACACCCACTCCTGATTATACCATTGACTCTCGAGCCTTTTATCGAAGGAATCTGTGATTGCCTCCAAATCTCATCTCAAAACTTTGACCTCAGACAATAACAAAGCCTCAGTCCCTCGAGCAAGATCTATACATTTAACCGCCTGCTGCTGCTTCCCCTATACTGACTTCACTGCCTTATTGTAAGATTGCACCGAATCATCCATCTGCTAGAATATTCAAGCAGTCAGTACCTCTTGAAACTGTAAGAACTTAAAAGAAATCTCAGAATCTTACAGAAGAAATTAATAGAGAATTACCTAAAACATACTCTTCTTCATCTCCTTCGAAGCCTCGTCTGGGTCATCTTCGCCGAGTTTAAACATCGAAGCACGTTTGACTACTGCTTGCTCTTGTCGTTCAGCTTCCATCATCTCTTCATCCTCATCTGCTGCATCATCATCCCCATGCGCCCTACGCCTTTTGCGCTGAATAACCTTTGTCTGTCGTACCTTTGAAACTTTGGAAATTGCCTGGCCTTTCCCCTTCTTGCCCTATGTTGGCACCTGTCTCAGTCTCTGTATCAAAGCATCGCAAGCCACTTTAGGCGATGGCGCTGCTTGTTTCGACCCCCTCCTCAATTTTGGAGCACACTAAATGTTTATTAGAAACTCATCCCCACCCCCCATTTCTTTTGGAACCTTCAAACCACCTTCGCCTCTCCTCCACTTTGATGGCTTCGGCGTAACGGGTACATTTCGAAGTAGGGAATCTGTAATCTTCCTTTTCTGTCTCTTGATACCAAGACTTTCAAAAACATAATTCACCCAATCCTTAAAAGCTTTGAGCAAGGTATCAATATAGCTCCTCAGATTGTTTCAAGTTAGATTCTTCGGACCTGCAGAACAAGCAGAATATAATCACCACTTATTTAAGACATACAACAACAACAATCCTTTGATAACAAACTTACCCTAATTATACACCCTATGATGTAACTTATACAGGTCCTTCCCTTCAACATTCTCATAGTTACCCTGTACTATGACTAAGTCTTTATTCCACCCTCAACCCGTCGAACACAGATAAAAAAACTAGGGCTTCTCAGGGTGACACTGGAAGTGGTAAGTACCCGTATTTTGACTCGCCTTCTTCGAGTAGAAGATCACAATATCAAACTACTTAATCAAACCCCGCCCTTACCAGTTAATTTTGCATTCTTACCCTCAATTCCCCTCATCATCTCATAAAAAATTCCATTCATTTGCACCGGAGCCACCTCACAAAAATTTAGCACCTCTTTTACCAGCCTTCAAAGAGGAAGTTCCATCCCCAGTCGAATCTGGCCTCTATAGTCCATTATACCATCTCCAGGGTTTGATTTGAAAGTTAACCCTGCTCTCTCCACGCTCAACAACACCCCCACTTTCGACAGCTCCAACTTGGCAGCAAATCAATCTAATTTAACCTTATCTCTCGCCGAAACAGTATCTTCGACCCTATCCAATTCAATCAGCTCCCCACTATCATCACTCTACCCCTCTTCTACCATTCTATTACCAGAAGGCCCCACATTACCCTCGCCTCTCTCCCCCCATACTATCTCCTCCTCCTCACTATCCCCAGTAACTACCGCCCTACGACGTTTCGAAATCGGAATCTTACCAGCCGGCAACACCACAGACAAAGGGGCATCGGTTACAACATCTAACACTTCTAAGTCATTGCCCTCATCCATTGAGGCACGACCAGAAATACTAGCTTTGAATGCTTCGATCTCCTCGTCTATCAGTCTCTGTCTCAAAGCTTCACGAGTATGCATCTTAACCTACAGAAGAAGAGGCACGCAATTAGATGGATACATTCAATAATTACTTGTCAATAACCCATATCCTGTCTACCCCCTTTAGCAGATTCATATACATTCAAAACTTCGATCCTAAACACAATGTCTCCTTTTAAAACCCCTAAATTCTTTGAATGGGCTGGAACCTAGTCAAATGAATTCTCTTATTCTCAAAGATTACCTCCAAACCCTAAATTCATAATATTTTACTCGCAGACACAGAAGAAAAAACAAAATTAAAATTGGCAGAGTTCAAGTAACATACCTGTATTAGAAGCACTATACCCGAAACAACAAGATTAATGCAACAACTTCAGCAACTTCTCTCAAGCACCGACACTAATGGCGTATGTCCTTCTTGTCTCACTCTCTCTGGTATTTTTACAATGTACAGTACTATGGTTACTTCTCCCACACTTATATACCTTCTCAGAAAACCAAAACCGCCTCAATTTCCAAACCACTATCATTACCATGACCCCACTACCCCAGTTTTTTTGTATAATGTGCTTTGACCGATTTATCCCTCAAATCCCTCACGTATGAGCTGCATGCTCACTTCAAATTGCCTATAAAACTAAAGCTTCTCGAACCTTTTCACCCTCACTCAAAGCCAAAATGACAAATCCAAACATTAAATCACAACTTTTCTAAGAAATGAGGACAACAATAATGATTACCTGTCTGGCACATTGCCCGAGACGCACGTACCATTCTGACAAGCCAGTTGTATGAGCTGTCCATGCGACTAGGCAAATCCACCAAAACCATCGACATACTTTACACATTCGAGTAATCGACTATACCGCATCTCGAAGATTCATTAACAGATAGCCCCAAATTCGACTCTTAAAAATATTGACATTCGATCTACAGAACATTCGTCAATTCAACACCTCATACCTTTATTATTTCAGCAGATTACCTTTTCCTTTGACTACTCAAAATTTTATTTATACTCGAAGCTTAACATTGCTTTGACAGTTACAAGTTTTCCTTCGACAATCCCGACTTACACTTATACATAAACACCTATTTTCCTTCTACAGATCACATTCACCCTTCGACAGATTACAATCATGCACTTCGACAATTCAAAATTTACCTTCGATAATACAAACACCCTCCTTTGACAGATTATCCTGTTACTTCACCCGTTCAAAATTTTTGTTTCGATATCCGAAACTTTTTAATGCGATAGTTCAAATTGTTACTTAGATAGAACCAAAATATTATTTCAACAGTGATTCAAAATCCCATTTTCATTCAGAATGACAAGGCATCCAGTCATAAATTACAAACCCCAAACAAAAAGCAAAAAAGAAGGAGACAAAAAAAAATCAACAACAGGTAGACCAACCAAAGCACCACACAGTACAAATTCTAAGGGGACCTTAATTATCAGTGGGATGCTCCTCTTTGACCACAGCCGCTACACCAGCACCCTCCTCATCCACTATTCCTTCTACGAAGGACTCCAGTAGAGACAATCGGTTACCCAGAAATAGACCCATCATTTCAAGAATCCCCCACCAGTATGTAAAAGATATTCTAGCAATAGGTGCCTCGTGTTCAACTTCAAAGAGGACTGGAATCTTACTTAAGAAATTACATTCTATGGTACTGCTTCCCCCTAACATCTTACTTAAGAAAAGAAATGTAGGTGTGAGGGTCCAGTTACCTAAAATACAGCTGCTTAAGTTTATTTTGTCTCTACCAACAAGAAAAAATCTCTATACTTGCAGTCTAGGAGATTTGGAACTTTAGCATCCTATCTGGTCTAAAATACTATTATCTAGAAGGTCGAATGGTCAGGAAAAATTACCAACTTTTCTGTAGTAATCGCTTACGTTGAGATATACACATAAAGCTCATGTTGAGCACCTTGAGGAATTTGAGCAGAGCAAAAGAAATGTAATTTGTGTTTTGTGTCTTTAAATAATTCGACCTTTTCTCTTAAGCTAGAGGAAAGGTATAAAGTAGAAAAAAGGAAATGGTGCACCATTGCCTTTGTAAGAAATAATCGCTCCATACGTTGTGTAATAGTGCCACCTATTTTTAGACCCAGAGTAGCCAGTACCTGCAAGAAATTTTTTTTTATGGACAAAGAAGTATCATTAGTATATAGGAAAAAGGAATGACAAATATAAATAGTTGCCACTTATAGTATTAATACTGTTACTGCAGAGGTGATATATCTAACAACACACCATATATTCAACAAGAAAATAATCCTGAAATAACACTTTCCCCTAGAAAAGAAAAATGACACAATTTCACAGTACCAAGCCATCAGTGTCGACTCTACAAAAGGTGGATTATGAGATGCATATGGACGACTGGCTATCATGTCATTCGAGTCTCGCAAATCATCCTCGCTTGAACCAAATTTATATGAAGCAGGGGGGATCCCCAGTACCAAACCATCTTCTACAAGCTGAGCATCATTATGGAAAGTAGCCAAGACACAAATAACTAAACTCTGCACAACATAGATCAATAGTTTAGCAGTCTTGTGAATGGATAAACAAATTACCTTAATTAATGCCTCTAGGGCAGTTTGGCCTGATCCCAGTTGCGCCTAACCTGAAAAGAGAGAATTCATCAAATAAAATAACTTAGAGTGAACAACAAACTAACATTCCAATGTCAATTAGTCTTCAAGTTTAAAATTTAACTACTACGCTTTGCCATTTGATAGAAGCCTCACTGAAAAGTTTAATTATAGTGTCACAGTATTTCCCACCACAATGTTTTGCTGGGTACCAGGGTTATATCTCTTGAAACCACAGCAGTTTCCATTAATTATAATATAAAAGGGAAGGCAAAAAGTTCATATGAGTGTATGCTAAGAGAAAGAAGTAAAGCTCTATTCCTATAAAAAATAGATTTGAATACATATAGCCAAATTTGATAAGGAGATAGACACATGGAGAAAAATTTGGAAAACGATTTCAGGAGATTAATTAGGATATGATCAAGGGGAAAATAACGGATTTTTTTTTAGAAAATTAAGAGACAAAAGCTAAAAAAACTAAATTAAACATATTTTTGAGCTAGAGATCAAGAAATAGTAATTACAATTTGAAATTTCAGTGAGGGCAGTTGATCTATTTGTGGCTTCACCACAGGCTAGGATTTAGTCAAAATACACAAACAAGGATGTAAGTGTCCAAAGGGAAGTCCAAAGGCAGATAGAAAACATCAAACTATATGCGTAACAACAATCGTAATTTATGACTCCTCCTACTGGTCAAAGGCAGGTTTAAGTTATAACTGCCAAGAGCACAAAACTATACTATACATTATCTGTCTAGTAATGGACATTAAAGATAGGTTAAAAGAAGCCTTGTTCACAATCCCAAGAATTGAATGGCTACTAAATTGGAAATGTTAAAATAAACATTTTTACTACATGATTCCTTCAAAAATAAGCAAGAGTGCATGCAGAAACAAGACTACATGAGTTTTGGGTTTCTTTTTCTGCATCCTTTGTATGATAACGATATCTATTAATTAAATAGGATCTGCAAGTCATGGCAGACTTTCTTGGACCATATGATAATGCTTTCAATGTAGGGGACACAACCTTATGTTTCATCTTTTCAAAAATCTAAAAAAAATGGGAATATAATTGGGATAAACGTCTTAATAAAAATAATAGAAGACAGATCAATTATAATTTTTACATACCTCATGTTTAAACCATTTACTAAACTCATCTGAACGCTTTTTATTAAGTAGATGGTCATTCTTTCCTAATCGAGGATCTTGAAGAGTAAGTTGGCTCTTGTGTTTTTTGGTACAGTAATTAGGTTATTTACTATTACAAAATATAATCATAAAACAAAATTTTTATACATACATATATCACTATACTTACTCTAGGTATGGCTGAACTTCCTCAAAGTTAAACAAAACACAGCGATAAACTTATTCACAATTCCCTTCTAATAGAGTAAACTCCGCTTCAGTTGTCAATGGGCAACTCTCAAGAATGGTAGATTCAACATTGTTAACGTGATTTCTGTTCACTTTTCCATTGGTATATTCATCAAGATTCAAATATTCTGCACAAAACATGGCACATTCTTCTGCCAAGTAACATTCAGAATTACACCCTTCCGGCCTTGCAGGATTTCTAACATATCCTTTTAACACCTTCATAAAGCTATATATTGCATCAATATTCAATTATTGCATTAAATTCATACAAGTATTCTAAATAACTTACTAAAAGACTTAGAAAGTAAGTACCTTTCAAATGGATACATCCAACGATAATGTACAGGCCCTCCAAGGCATGCCTCTTGAACCAAGTGAATAGTGAGATGTACCATAATATTAAAAAATGATGGCAGAAAATACATCTCTAACATACATATTATCTCTACGACCACCACTTCTAAACTCTCCATTTTCTCGTAATCAATTTCTCTTTGGCAAAATTCATGGTAAAATGAACAAAGTTTAAAAATGGTATGCCTCACTCCTTTTGGCAGAAGATCAATCAAAGCCACGGGCATCAGTTTTTGCATTAATGCATTATAATCGTGTGATTTCATACCGTTAATTGTATGATCAGACATAGAAATACAATTTGAGATATTGGAACAATACCCATCCGGTAACTTCAAGGATGATAACCTATGAAAAAAACATTCTTTTTCTTTTTTTGAGAGCATATGTGGTGCCGGATGAAGGAATGTTCTCTTACCCTTAGGTTGAGGATGTAGTTCAGGCCTTATTTTTAATTCTTCCATGTCCAGACAGGATGCAAGACCATCTCTCAATTTTCTGGCAATGTTCAATAGTGTTCTGATCAAAATAGCGCAAGCGTTCTTTTTCGTGTGCATCACATCCAAATTGTGAGGTAGTAGATTATACTTCCAGTACGGTAACTCGAAGAAATTCGACCTCTTCTTCCATCTTTGCAAAAAAGTTTTTTGTAATTTTTTTTTGTTTTTGTGCAGGCTTTCCCCAATCTGTTTTAATACTTCTAACCTCATCCCAAATTTGTGGACCCTTGAAAGAAATTGAAAGTGCATCAAGCTCTTTTTTGCCATTAAACCAACTTTTCTTTGACCAAAATGGGCGATTAGGCCTAAGAAATGTTCTATGTCGAATATAACAAAATTTCCTGTCGAACTTTTGCCATTGTGAACATGTACCATAGCCACACTTAGGACATGCTACTTCTCCCTTTACTGAGCATCCTACAAGGTTTCTATATGCGGGAAAATCATTAATAGTCTACAATAATACTGCCTTTAAAGTGAACTTGGTTTTGGTATATGAATCATATGTTTTAATGCCATTTCCCCACAAAAGTTACAAGTCATCAATAAGGGGTCGCCAATAAACATCGATGTCATTACAAGGTTGCCTCGGTCTGGGGATTAATAAAGTCAACATCAAGAACTTCTTATCCATGCATAAAGAAGGAGGTAAATTATAATTTACTAACATCACAGGCCAACAACTATATTACAAACTTAAATTACAATAAGGGTTAACTCCATCTGCAGCGAGTCCCAATCGTAGGTTTCGTAACTATTTGGAGAATTTGGGCCACTTGGAGTCAATATTTTTCTAAGCAGGGCTATCTACAGGGTGACGCAGTTTGCCATCATTGTTCTTATTATCTAAATGCCATCTCAACTCTTTCGCAGTATCAATAAACATATATATCCGCCTAAACCTCGGTATTATGGGGAAATACCTTAAAACCTTTGCTGCTATACCAACTCTTATTCTTTTTGTCTTAGGATCTTGTTTCCATCGCGAAGCTCCACATTTTGGACATGACTCCTTCTTTTCATGGTCTTTCCTATACAAAATACAATCGTTCACACATGCGTGAATCTTCTCGTATTCTAATTCAAATGTCTTCAGCATTTTCCTTGCAAAATACATCGAATTTGCGAGATGGTTATCATCCGAAAGAATATCCTTCAGAGTCTCCAATAGTTTTGTGAAACTTTAATCATACCAACCATTGTTTGCTTTTATGCTAAACAGTTTAATAATAGCAGTCAACTTTGTGTACTTCATCCAGCCCGGATACAATGGCTTTTGTGCATCTTGTAACAAGTTGTCAAAGTCTGGAAGTACATTAGCATCACCATTATATTCATCACCTGTATTTGTTGCATATGCTTCCTTGTATAAGTTCTTCTCCGCAACTATTGGATTAAAGATTATCCCTTCGTGTTAACCGTGAGATATTGAATCTGGTAGATCCTCTCCATGCAATATAAATGGATCGCAAGTCATGTCTATACCTCAAATTATCAAATGATCATACACTCTTCAATGAGACAAACACTTTATGTTCTTGCAATCTTTGTATCGACATCAAATTTTGATCAAGGCCAAACCATCAGAGTTTAATTTCGCAAACTCGAGAAAATTTTCCAATACATCTTGGTACTCCTGACTAGCTCTTGGCATAAACCTCCATGACTTATCCATGGACACCTTTTATTTGAAAGTACATTTAAATGTTATTCATAAATTTAACCAAAAATAAGGAATATGTTTACTTAATTATGAATATATCTACAGTTATTCAGGGATATAATAGAAAACACCAACAACTTAAAAACAAGCACCTTTAGACTCATAGAGATACAAAATAATGAAGTGCTGGTTTCTTATGAGAACATTGCCCAAAATTCTAGGATATTATGTTGTAATTAGCGCATATGGGATAATCTTAAAAATCATAGCAAGGGCTTACATATTAAATACCAATAACATTAAACCATCCATGTTTTTATGTCTTTAAACTAAATTAAGGCCTTATTCGTATCTAGTAAATGCAAGCACTTACGCAATACTAATAACAGTTAGACCACACACTTCTCATGTAAAGGAAAGAAAAGTTAGGTCACAAGCAGATGATAAATACAACCAGCTAATGCACTAATTACTATGAAGATGAAGTTAGGTACTAACCTTCAAACTCCAAATTATATTTATGATCTTTTTGGACTAGAGGTGAACACCTTCAAATACCTGAAATAAAAAATTTTCATGCTCAAGTACATTGTTATTTGATATAGTTACCATCAACTCAAGTTCAAACATTCTATCCAGCCTCTTGCGACAAAATTTATTCCCTCAAAAATATAATTAGAAAAGAAATAGACTAAAATTTGCATTTAATAGAAATAATAATAACAACTAACACATACAGCTACTAAGCATGGGCATTAAGAATATACATGTTATAGCAAGATAAGCACTTAAAAATAATACATAATACCGCGAACATTAAAAGTTTAAAAAATATTTTCAACTCAAATTAGGCAGGCCTATTTGAACCCATAGGATTAGGCAAACTCGATCAACTCCTAAACACGATCAACTCCTAAATAGACCTAATTTATCCTTCTAAACTGTTTGATTATGATGTTTATTAGAAAATGATTGTCCGTGTCAGAGTTATTACGCTTTATAGAACTATACAGCCATAAGATATTTTAGGACGTCATAGGTAGAATCTAAGTCAGTCGTATTGAGCTCATCTGATGAGTTTAACGTATTTTCAGTATTTTGCCTTCCAAACAAAAAAAGCCTAACATATTTTTAGGAGGGCATGTGAGTTCTTCACTGAAGGCTTTTTTTCTTAAACTTGTTACAAATAAATGCATCAATTTCCTAAACTTCTTCACTGAAGGCTTTTTTTTTTCTTTTTCCAGCGTTGGACTCTTAGTTAATTAATCTTCCTGATGTTGTGTGTTACTTCTCAAAGCACCATTTCTACATTGAATATTATTCCCTTGTACGAAGAAAAGTATAAATTTATACCACATTTAAAATTTCCCAACCCTTCAATTAGGTGATGACCTTCTCCGTGTGTATAGGCATGTGAGTTCTGTTGCTGATGATGTTATGCTCCTTGATGAGGTTGTGCGCCTGAGAACATACCCTTAACAGATCTCCATGTTCCCATAAAATCCTCAAGTACATTTTCTCCAAAGTTTATGTTTATGTAAGCTCCATTAGCCCCGTTAAATGTAATCCCAGGTTCATCTGACCAAACTGTGTTACTACTGCTATCAGCATGCGGTGGCCTTTCTTGACCCTATTGGATATTTGTAGCCATGTTCCTGAAATGTTTGCAAAACCAGTGGAGAACTCGTTAGGGTTAAAGGGGATAGATTTACTGAACCTGCTGATCTACTATGGTTCCTTGAACCTCCTCCTACAGTCTGACCTCTACTTGGTTGTTGGTTATTGGTACTTGTTGACCCCAGAGCACTCTGATCTCGTTCTACGTGTAGCTTTTGAGTAGCTTTTGAGGTGACTGTATGCTTCATAATCAAAGGTTCCAGTTTGAATGCGGATAAAATTTCTTCCTCAGATAAACCAAAACTCTTATAAGCCTCTATTTTCAGTTACCAATTTGATTCGGAAATTCGTAACATTATTTGGAGAGTTGTAATGAATTTCATAGTCATAGGATCGAAACCCAATTTTGTTGGCTTTCCAATATTTATTTTGAAGCGTTTAGTGTTAAGGGTCAGTGTTGATGGCTCGGCCATGATCCATTTTTGCAATATGGGATTGAGCAACACCATGGGATCGAAAATTATTGATGTTGGGTTCCATTAGTTTCTCTACATCATATCTAAGTAAATGGGAACATTTCTTCATAACAGATACAAGGTTGTTTTGAGTCTCCATGAAGGATCTAATGAAATTACAAGATGGAATTCTATGCTTTTGCCGAGGACCCCAGGCAAGTAGCGGACAAGACAAAACTTCGTCAGTCTTTCTCTTGTCTGCATTTCTCCATACTTGCCCGCCTAGGTTCAGAAATTCAAGACCAGACCAAAGGGAGAGAATAGAGAATCCTATTTCAACTTAGCACAAAAAGATCCTAAGTAAAAAAAACCACAAGAAAATAGACATTACGGGGAGATCTCAAAATAAGTCTACTCCCCTTGGGTGTGCTGCAGAAACGATCTTGAGATTGACATATAGGATTGGACTTACCTTCACTAGGAATTTGATTTACCTTCACTAGGATAGATCTTACATCGTTCAGTTATTCAGTTTCCTTCCTACCATCTTTAGTCGATGAAGGAATGAGATGCTCATCGATCACAGTCCTGATATCATTACAAATACTAGACAACTATGTCTCAATTTTATTTTTATACTCTCTGATTCTCTTATCGTTTACTTCATCCCTCTTCCTTCCTCTTTTTGTTCTATCGATGATAAAATCCTCCACGAAGCTCTTTGATAATATAAAAGCATAAAGGAAAGATAAATACAAGGTAGGGAATGGGGATAACTCTCCCAGTCTATAGGCAAACTGAGAGATACCTGAACACCAAAGAAACTAACCACTAAAAAGCCTAAATTTCCATAAAAGAACTCAACCCAAATAAATCACTACTAAAGGGAATTCAAGGCTAAAAAAAAAATCTTGATTAAGGCAAACAACAGTATAACTCTACAGTTAACAACCCATCACAGTAAAAACAGCTCCAAGAAAATCTAACACCATAAAAATGAATATCCAAAGAGGGTGAGGTAAAGCAATAGCCTGCAAAGATTAAAAGCTCCCCGAACAATTCTTAAACAACCCTCACCCATCCATATCATCTAATTCCAATTCCCATTCTTCTGCTCATATGACTATAGAACTCAAGTTACAACAGAAGCAACATTATAAAACCAAAATATAAAATCAGAGAACAATTAAGAATCACAAGAGATTGTTAAAAATATAAAATTACTCCAAGCGGAATCAACTAACAAATTTCTACTGTCCCAAACCTTATAAGAATTTACAAAAATTAAAAATTGTGGGGAATTTGGGGTTGCATCGTTAATTGAAACAAAATTGTGGGGAAAATATTAAAAATTGGCCTGAAGTATTAGGGTTGAAGGGGGAAGTTCATACCTACTCCAAGATTAATACTCGGAGATTGAAGCTAAAGATAGGATTGAATTACACCGGAAAAATCTTATGGAGATTGGCCTGAAGTTACGGTTGCACGGCGGCTAAATCTCCTCTCTCGATTGTGCCATAAATTTCCTCTCTCAAATGTGTCGTAAAAACCTTATGTAAGATTTTCTTCATTGGAAAACTTCCACTTTTGATTGTGCCTCCTAAATCTCCTTTCTCTCGTATTGGGTTAATTATCATGGTGATCCCACAAATTTCTCCACTAAATCGCATTCAAATTTCTATTTTCCACAACCTCTATCATATTTTTTCTAAATTTTATTAATAGAAACAATGTCATTTAAGCGATTAATGACGTTATTATTGTATTTTAAATTACAGGCTTTTTTATGTCATTTGTTAAAATGACATAATTTACTACAGAAAATGGCAAACAACGTCAGTTTCTAATAAAATGACTTTAATGCATTTGTTAAAAATATAATAATCAACGTCATTATTCAAAAAAATAACGTTGATTAGTTGAGGTCGTAGCCCTTATTTGTTGTAGTGCGAGTAAGCTACTACATTCTCCCCCTCTCAGTGAATGTTTCAAAATCAGATGGAGAAGCGTTTACTGAGAATAATGTTTATTGAGAAAACTGTTTGTAGTCAGAAGTGGAACAGTTAACAGTTGATTTTTCGAGGGAGGTAATAAAAGGGGGTAATAAAGGGATGTTGGTGGTTATTGGGTATTAAATGAAATGAGGCTATAAGTATGGGTTATTGAGTAGGGATACTGTGTCATCTTCTTTCTTTTCATTCTTCTCTTTCTCTCTTTTACAAATTTTTGAAATCTCTATGGATACCACGCCAATACGCGATATCAAAGGAGGATGGGGTTCACCCGGGATCGTTGCGTAGGGCGGAAAGCTGTTGAGCTGCATATGAAGTTCTTCGGGCATCATGATCTGGAATGGGACATGCCCGAACTGGTGGAGGTAGAGGCTGGAAAACTCATCAACGGGGTGCCTTTTGCCTATCTTTTGGACCAACTGAAGTACAAATTTACTACTACGGAGAAGAGTTATCTTTTTCTGTCGGCTTTGGCCGAGTGCCTTGTTTACACAGAAGAAGAGATGGAAGAACAAATCTCGGTGAATACAACTGGGCCTTCTGGAAGTAGGGCTACTGTTTGAGGTGGTGATGATGGGTCTCTTTGTATTGTGAGGTTTTATGCAGAGGTTTTTGTTTCACTTGTTTGTATGAATGTATTGGGGTTTGAAATTTTGCTATTTTGTAAATCGGATAATGAATGGAAGCAATATTTTCTGAAACTTTGTATAATTGTATCTGGTTGGTATTGTAGATGAATATTCTTATAGGCGCGGTAGCAAATGCATGTTATCAAATTGTTAATAGGGGGTAAAAAATGGTATAAAGCTAATAATCAACTCTAGTGATGACTCGGCGCAAGAGATTGAAGTCGAAGTATGAAAATGGTCGATGGTTCGATGGTGGAGGTTTGCTCGACTGCGAGTCCTCGGGAATGAGGTTTCAAATGGGGATACAAAGAAATTTCGTTACGACTAGGAAGTTGTAGAGAACCAGGTGGCACTGAGAGTCAGGCGAATACAGGAGTGGACGTTGGAGCTGCATCGGAGGCTTGGTATCGATCAGGATACTGATGCAAAAATGTTAAACCTCTTTGAAGTGGAATCCAGGGTACCCATTGCTAGAATGTCTTTTGTATACTAGTGGGGGAATCTTCGGATGATGGGTCCATTTCCAGGCCATCGGTTGTCTCTGCTGGAGTCCTTTGTGGAAGAAATGGTGGATCAGGAGGATGCTGGTGCCTTGCCTGTGGTCGAAGAAGAGCATCTCGCTAATAATTAGGGTCCTCTTTCTGTTTTAGTAACTATTTTTGATATGGTATTTGTATGTAGGGTGTTTGTAAGAACTGTTTGAATTGTGCTGGGTTGTTTTTGAGGTTAATGTAATTGGGTGTTGATAGTATAATCTGTCGAGTTATTTTTCAATGTTGTTTTCCGTAGAATTTTGAATGCTCGAAGTAGAACTTTGATTTCTCAAAGTAACAGGCTTGAACTATGGAAGTAGGAAGTCTAATCTGTCAAAAATAAAAGGTTGGATTTGTTGATGCAAGAGGTTTAACCTGTGTACGCACACATTTTTGAACTGTCGAAGTATACAATTGTAATCTATCGAAGGAGGGATGTGGTCTGTCCAAGGAAAATTGGGATTTATTTATAAGTGGAATTCAGAACTTTTGAAGTAAAACTTGTTATCTGTCGAAGCAGTATTATGCTTTACGTATAAATAAAGTTTCAAACTGTCAGAGTAAAGGATGATCTGTCCAAATAATAAAGGCGTGAGGTTTGAAGCTGATGAATGTGCTGTAGGTCAAATGTTTGATATATTTGATAATCGAGTTTTGAGGTTATCTGTTAATGAATATTCGTGACATAGCATAATCGATTACTCGTATGTGAGAAGTGTATCAAAGGTTTTGTTGGATTTGACTGGTCGTACTGACATCCCGGACAGCTGGTCTGTCAGGGCGGTATGTGCACCTGGGGTAGTATGCCGCACAAGTAATCATGATTTTTGTTCTCGTTTTGTGGAAAAGTTGTGATTTGATGTAGGGATTTTACTGGGTGGCTTCGAGTGAGGGTGAAAAGGTTCGTGAGGTTTGAAGCTTGCGGAAAATTCAAATTGGGCGTGTAGCTCGCAAATGAGGGATATGAGAGGTAAATCAGTCAAAACACATTGTAGCCAAAAAGCCAGGGTAGTTAGGGTGTGGTAATGATAGTGGTTTGAAAATTGAGGCAATTTTTATTTTCTGAGAAGGTATATAAATGTGAGAGAAGTAACCACTATACTGTATATTGAGAAAAAAAAAAGCAGAAAGAGTGAGAGGAAGAGAAAGTACACCATTAGTGTTGGTGCTTGAGAGAAGTTGCTGAAGTTATTACATTAATCTTGCTATTTCGAGTATACTGCTTCTAACACAGGTATGTCACTTAATCTCTGTCTATTCATGTTTTATTAGGCCTTCAATGTCTGTGAGTAAAATTTTCTAGTTTTGGAGTTTGGGGGTTATCTTCGAGGATAAAAGAATTCATGAGTCTATATCCCAACCCATTCGGGGAATTTAGGGGTTTTGAAGGAGGCATCTAGTTTAGGATTGAAGTTTCGAATGTGTTTATATCTATTGGAGGGGGTAGATGAGCTATGTGTTATTGACACGTAATTATTAAATTTATCGATCTGATTACGTGCCTCTTCTTCTGTAGGCTAAGATGTATGCCCATCAGGCTTCGAGACTAAGGCTGATAGACGAGAAGATCGAAGCATTCGAAGCTAGTATTTTTGGTCGTGTTCCCATAGATGAGGGCAGTAACTTATAAGTGTTAGATGTTGTAACTGATACCTCTTTGGCCATGGCGTTGCCGGCTGGTGAGGTTTCGATTACGAAACGCCATAAGACAGTGGTGACTAAGGATAGTTAAGAGGAGGAGATACTATGGGGGGAGAGTGGTGTGGGTAATACGGGGCCTTTAGGTGGTGGAAAGGGAGAAGGGGGGCAGAATGATAAAGGTGCCATTTCGACCAGAGATAAGGTTAGATTAGATCGATTTGCTGCCAAGCTGGAGTTGTCGAAAGTGGGTGTATTGTTAAGTGTGGCGATAGTAGGGTTAACTTTAAAATCGGATCCGGGAGAAGGGATAATGGCTTATAGAGGCCAAATTCGATTGGGAATGGAACTTTCTCTTCGACGGTTGCTGAAGGAGGTGTAAAATTTTTGGGAGGTTGCCCCGGTGCAAATAAATAGAAGCTTTTACGAGATGATGGGAGTTATAGAAGGGATGAATGCAAAGTTGAGCAGTGAGGGGAGGGGTTTAATTAAATGGTTTGATATTGTGACCTTCTACTCGAGGAAGGCGAGCCAAAACGCGGGTACCTACCACATCCAGTATCACCCTGAGAAGCCCAAGTTTATTTATCTGTGCTCGACGGGTCGAGGGTGGAATAAAGACTTTGTTATAGTACGGGGTAACTATGAGAATGTTGAAGGGGAAGAACTTTATAATTTGTACCATAGGGTCTATAATTAGAGTAAGTATGTCATCAAAGGATTGTTTTTGATGTATGTCTCGAATAAGTGGTAATTATATTATGTTTGTTCTGCAGGCCTAAAGAATTTGTCTTGGAACAGCCCGAGGAATTATATTGACGCCTTGCTCGAAGCGAGTGAGGATTTGGTAAATTATGTTTTTGAAAGTCTTGGTATCATGAGGAAGAGAAGGAAGATGATGGATTCCCTACTTCAAAATGTACCCGTTATGTCGAAGCCATCGAAGAAGAGGTGGGGCGAAGGTGGTACAAAAGTTCTCGAAGAAATGGGAGGGGATGAGTTGCCAAGAAATGTTCAGTATGTTCCGAAGTCGAAATGGACGTCGAGGCAAACAGTGCCCGTAGTGGCCAGTGACACTTCGAGACTAAGGCCGAGGCAGGTGCCAACACAGGCTGAGAAAGGGAAGAGCAAGGTTACGTCCGAGGCTTCAAAGATACAACAGTCGAAGGTTGTTCAACGTAAAAGGCGTAGGGCGTTGAGGGAAGATAATGCAGCGGAAGAGGATGAATAGATGACGCAGGCTGAACGACGAGAGCAAGCAGTAGACAAACATGCTTCGATGGTTAAACTCTGCGAAGATGACCCAGACGAGGCTTCGAAGGAAATGAAGAGGAGTATGTTTCAGGTAACTGTCTAATAATTTCTTCTGTGAGACTCTGAGATTTCTTTTAAGTTCATCAAGATTCAAGGGGTACTGACTGCTCAAATATTCTAGTAGATGGATGTTTGGGCGCAATCTTACAACAAGGCAATGAAGTCAGTAAAGGGGAAGCTGCAGCAGGCGGTTGAAAGTCTAGATTTTGTTTGAGGGACTGAGGCTTCATTATTGTCTGAAGTCAAAGTTTTAAAGTAAAATTTGGCGGCAATCTGGGATTCCTTCGATAAGAGGCCGAGAGTTAACGGTATAAGCAGGAGCAGGTGTGGGTGGCAAAGCTTGTTGCGAAAGAGATGGAAAATGCATAATAGAAGGTACTGTACCAGGCGCAGTTTGATGGTGAATGTAAAGTGATTGTCAAGCATAAAGAATTTATTGAGGATCAGGGTTTTGATCCTGATACTTTTGAATGCCTTCCTATTGAGGAAGAACTTCTTGCTAAGGATTCTTTGGAGACAAATGATGGAGGGATGGAAGTTGATGTTGAAGGTTCATGAAGGAGCATGGAAACTCTTGTGGGAAAAATTGTAGCTGTTGGGGCTTCGCTTGACATGATTGCAGATGGCTCAGGATCGAGGCCTTCGATTGTGGGTGCTGAAGGCGGTGCTGAAGGGCCTGTAGGGGAAGAGGATGCGGCCTTTCCAATTTGAGGTATTTGGCATTGGGGTTCCATGCATGTCTTTTATGATTTGTTGTTGAGTTGTAATATTTTGAACCATGTTTATTTTTCTGTGGAGTTGGTCTTTGAACTTGATATTTCAGTGAGCTATTGTACTATACTGATACTGCTTTTCTATTAAACTTCTGAATTTGAGGCTGACCTACTTTTGAATTTATGCCTGATGTTCTGAACAAAATTTGTTGTATTGTTTTGGATTGTTGAAATATTGAGGCTTATTCTGTTGGCTTAGCTTGTACCAAACTCTTGATGCATGGTTTAGCTTAAGTTGTGTTGAAACTGCTTCTCTGATGCATGATGTTTTGAGTCTACTTGAATTTTACTATCATAGTATCTGCATGTACTGTTTCTGTCAAATGACTGTAGAGTGATCAAACCTCTGAAGAGCTTCGAGTATGTTGTGACACCTCTTTTGAAATAAAGGGATCTACTGGACATCGAAGGCCTAAGCCATAATGACGTAAGATGTGTTCATCCCCAGCGCATTCCCAAGGGTCCGGTCGGTCGACCATTCGTACCCTTCGAGTCTGCTCGAATGTTAGAAGTTTGAAAATTTTCAAGGTTACCCCTGAGTACCAGTCGAGTCGAGGGGACGTGATACCAAGAGGAAAACAACAAATTCACTGGACTTCAAAGCCTAAGCCACAGGGAAGCAAGACGTGTTAGCCCCCAACGCATTCTCGAGGGTCTGATCTTTTGACCATGTGTACCCCTCGATTTTGCACGAATATAGGAAACTTGAAAATTCCAAGGTCGCCCCCAATGCATCCCCCTGGTTCCAGTATTTCGACCATCCTTGCCCATCGAGTTTGCTCGAAATTAGAAGCTTGAAAATTTCAAGGTCGCCCCAAAGTATTTGTCAAGTTGAGGGTTAACATGATTCTTAGAGTAAACCAAGAAATCGACTGGACTTTGAAGGCCTAAGCCACAGCGAAGCGTAACTGTTCACCCCCAATGCATTCCCGAAGGTCTGGTCTTTCGGCCATTCGTGCCCCTCGAGTTTGCCCGAATTTTAAGGTTTTGAAAAATCTCAAGTTCATTCCTAAGTATCAGTCGGGTCGAAGGGTTGACATGATACCGAAGTTAAACCAAGAGATTCTTTAAAAAGAGGAGATGAAGTATGGGTGGAAAAACTGTTTATTGATTATTCTGAGTTACATCAGTTGTACAAGGTTGAGGCCGTGGCCTGTTATAGGAAACCATCTGCATTGTGTTCCAAGGGCTTGGTAAAGGCTCTTCGTCTTCTGTCATTAGATAGTAAGAACCCTTGTCAGTTTTATCGTACACGACCTAAGGTCCTTTCCAAGATTCGGCAAGCTTGCCGACATTTCGAGGCTTAGAGGATTGGTTGACACGTCAACGGACCAGATCTTCGATGTTGAAACTTCGTGGTCGAACTCTCTTGTTATATAACTTCTGAAGTGATGTATGGTAGCGGCCAAGGTTGACGATAGCTCAGTCTCTGGTTTTGTCGATCCATAACATATTGCATACAAGCTCAAACTCATTGTCTTCATCTAGGTGGTTAGGATCTTGTGTAGGTACTTTGAATTGAGTAGGGAGCACAGTTTTGGTACCATATGCTAGAATGAAAGGGGTGTAGCCTATAGATTTTCTTAGTATTGTTCAATAGGCCTAGAGGATATGCTGTAACTCCTGAACCCCTCGACCCTTCTTCACATCGACCCGTTTCTTGAGACCATTGACGATGGTTTTGCTGATTGTTTCGACTTGACCGTTGCCTTGGGGGTAGTAAGGTGTTGAGGGGGAAGGGATGATGATGTGTTTTTTGAGAAATTTTTTGACTTTTCCACCGATGAACTGGGGGCCATTATCGCATCGAATCATATAGGGGCAGCCGAAGTGTGTAATAATGTTTTCCCATAGAAATTTGATAACTTATTCCTCTCTGGTTCGGCGCAAAGGTACTGCTTCGACCCATTTGGTGATGTAATCTGTTGCAACAAGGATATTTTCTCTGCTACACGAGGCTTTAGGGAAGGGGACTATGAGATCGATATCCCATCTTTTGAATGGCCAGGAGACTTGACTAGAATGGAGCACTTGTAAAGGGCAGTGTATGCCGTGTGTATGGCGTTGGCATTTGTCACAATGTTTGGCGTACTCTTCGGCCTATTTTTTCATGTTTGGCCAGAATAAACTATGAGAGACGGCTCGAAGGGCCATAGAACAACCAGCAGTGTGAGCTCCACAAGTACCTTCGTAGAGTTCGGCTAGAATGGTAGAGGCCTCAGCTTGAGATATGCATCGAAGGAGGATGCCATTTGGGATTTGTAATGAAGCTCATGCTTGTAGATGGTATATCTTCGGCTATTTTCTAACAATGATCGTTTGTCTTTGGGATTATATGGGAGGGTTGCATTGTTGAGGTAATGGAGGAATGGCGTTTGCTAGTCGTCTAGATTGAGTCTCTCGCCCCCAGTATTGATGGTATTAACTTCCATCTGGCCAATACTTGGGCGTTCGAGTACTTCGATAAGGAGTGTTCGGGATTCTGAATGGCCTAGCATGGCTGCTATGTAGGCAAGGGCATCTGCATGTCAGTTTTCTCCCCGAGGGTAATAAGTAATTATAGATTTTTTGGGAAAACGGTTCATGCGCTGTCGAACGGAAAGAGCATAATCAGCCATGCGACCGTTAGCTTGATTTTTACCTAAGTAATAGCTCTGAACAAGTTAGGAATTTGTGAAAATTGCAATTTTGGGAATGCCGAGGTCGAGAGCAAGGTGGAGGCTATGAATCAAAGCTTCATACTTGGCTTCATTATTGGAACATTTAAAGTTGAGCTTGACTACCTTCTCTATTCGGTCATTGGTAGGTGTGACTAAGACTATACCGATCCCTGAACCGTTAGGCCCAGGGGATCCATCTGTTAATAGGCGCCGGCCAGTGTTGGGGTTTCATGGATCTGTTATTTCGGGTTGATCATCTATTAACTCATCTTCATGTTCTTTCCACTCGACATCTTCGACCGGGAAGTCAGCAATGAAGTCTGCTACTGCTTGGCCTTTCTAGGATATCTGCTTCACGAATGTAATATCATGTTCGCCAAGGTACATAGACCACTATTTCATTCGTCTGGATTTTTCTTTTTTGCTGAGCACTTCTCAAAGGGGGTAGCTTGTTATAACACGAATAGGGTGGGATTGAAAATATGGCTTGAGTTTGCAGGCCGAATAGACAAGGGTGAGGAGATAATGCTCAAGTTTTGAATATTGAGTTTCTGCAAGTGTTAAAGTTTTGTTGATAAATATACATGCTTCTCGACGTTTGAATCGAGTCAAATAGGCACTGAACTGATAGAGGCGTCTGTAACAGTGAGGTATAAAGAGAGTGTTTCTCCTTCGATAGGGGTGCTGATAATGGGTGGTAGGCCAAGATATGTTTTGAGTTCGAGGAAGGCCTGTTCACATTCGGGTGTCCAGTTGATCTCGGGGTTGTTTTTCTTTTTTTCTTTGTGGACACCTTGGTCGCGTAAGAGGGAAAAGAGCCAAGCACATATCTCTGAGGATTTGGAATTGAAATGGTTGGGGGCTACTATCTTACCGACCCCTTTTTGGACGTCTTTTTTGGTTCTGGGCGAAGGCATGTCGATGAGGGCTCGAATGTGTGTGGGGTCAATCTCGATACCTCATTTACTGATGAGATGGCCTAAAAGTTTTCCAGACGACACACCAAATTGGCATTTATCTGGGTTGATTTTCATGTTGTATGTTCGAACTATCGAAAAGACTTCGGTTAGATCCTTGATATGGGTCTATTTTTGGAGGCTCTTGCATAACATGTTGTCAATGTAATCTTTGACCGACTTGCCAAGCTAAGGTTTAAACATGGTTGTGACAAGGCGTTGGTAAGTGGCTCCCGTATTTTTAAGGCCAAAGGGCATGATGTTAAAACAGTAATGGCCTTCTTCAGTGATAAGGGATGCTTTAAGTTGATCTTTGGGGAGGAGGGGTACCTGATTGTAACCCGAAGCCACGTCCATCATTGATTGACGCCCATGTCCAGCAGTGGCATCGAGGAGTACTGAGATGATCGGGAGGGGGAAACTGTCCTTGGGTGTGTGCTTGTTGAGGTCGATAAAGTCGACACAGATTCTGATCTTGTTGTTCTTCTTGGGAACTACCACAATATTTGATATCCAGTCAATGTAGTTTACTTCACTTATAAATCCTGCGGCTATGAGTTTTTCTACTTCAGGGTTCACAGCTTATCGAATTCGTGGTGCCAGGTTATGCTTCTTCTATTTTACTGCTGAGGAATAGGGAATGAGGTTGAGGCGATGGCAAGCCAAACTGGGGTCGACGCCGGGCATCTCCTGGAACATCCATGCAAAGACATCTTTGCTTGCTCAAAGGAAATCTATAAGTTTGAGGCGTTCTGCGTTGTCTAGGGAAGTGCCAACGAATGTACCTCGACCAGGACCGCCGAGTTCGATATAAACAATGGGTTCGATGGGTGAGGTAGTAACTGTTGATGGTGTAGGGATAGAAAGGGACAGTGATTGCTATGGGCGGCTGACAATTTTTTGGGTTTGATTGATCTCCGGATGCTCGCATGAACGGGTGAGGCGCTAAGAGCCTTTCAAGTTCCAAGTACCATCGGGAGTAGTGAAACGAAGGGTCTGATGGTAGGTCGAAAGTATGGCTCGCATGGCATGGAGCAGTCACGCTCAAGAATACCAAGGTATTCAGCCTTCTTGTCGATGATAAAAAAGCTAGTTTGAAGTGTGACAGAACCTGTGGTGACTGGTAGGATGATTCGACCAACAACGACTTTTGTGGCCCGATTAAGGCCTTTCAATTCGACATTGGCAATAGTAATGAGATCTTCCTTCCTCATTATTTTATCAATTTGGAGGAAAAGGACATCAGCTGTACTCCCTGTATCAATCAGCATGGTGTGGAGAACGAGGTGCTCGATCTTAATCATAATGAATAATGGATTGGAATTGGGGAAACAGACGTGTGAAGTGTCACAGTCGATAAAAGAAATGCCTTCAAGTCATGGCCAAAGGCCTGATTCTGGCAGGAGGGCGGGTAACTTCTCCTGGTAAATGAGTTTGTAACATTCTTTGACACGCTTACGCTTGCTCATTGAACGGCCGCTGTCAATGTTGCTGACTTTGATGAAATAAATTTTGTAGATATGCACCTCGGTCGGGTCTGCAATAGGGGTGGCTTGAGACTTGAGGTATGACCCGTGAAGGTATCCGGGAAGGTCGGCAACATACTGATGTAGACGACCTTCTTTGAGGATGTTCTCGGGAGAGCGCTAGAGGGCGAAGCATTTATTGGTATGGTGACAATTATATTTGGGATTTGCACAATAAGGTTCCCCTGGTCTAACGTCGATAGGGAAAAGGATACGCCAGATGGGGTTTGCCTGTATATGTGGTAGAAGGGTGCAGAGAGGGGCAGTGAGTGTGGGTAAGACTGTCATTGGTCACTTTTTGCGAGCTTCAGCGCTGTTATCGATGTTAGGGCATTTGTGGCTCTCAATCTCCTGTGAGACAAGAGTGATCAGGGGTGCTGGAGTAGGAAGCAGGTTTTGTCGAGGTTTATTAAAGTTGGTGGTGTTCAAAGGCTGGCTCTGTTTGCGGGATTCATGATGGCGCTCGAGGTCGATATAACCATTGATCTTCGAGAGGATCTCCTCTAGTGTTCGGGGTTTATGGAAGACCAAGTATTCTTTCACACGGCTATGATCTGGTAGGGCATTAGAATACGCGAGTACAGTATTCGCGCAATCAAGATTCTCGACTTTCCTTGACTCATCAAGAAACCTCTTGGTGAAGGCTTCGAGTATTTCATTGCTAAATTTTCTTAAATTGAACAACGCATCGACTCGGACTTCAGTCTTTATTGAAGGCAAACTGGGCGATGAAAAGCTATGATAGTTACTCAAAGCTCCGGATCGAGCCATTTGGAAGGTTGTGATTCCATCAAAGGGGGCTATCAGTAAGGCTGGTTGGAAAATGGTGGCATAGCATACAGTCGGCCGTGGAATCGAGGCTCAATGCATTTTGGAATTCGAGAATGTGGGATTTGGGGTCTGTGTTGTGGTATTTACTGAGTTTGGGAGCACTGAAATTGGGGGATATTTTGATAGCCAAAAATTTGGTGCAAATAGGGTTGTTCAGTCGACTCCAGGAGTTCGGGGTTGGGCTCGTACTGACGCGAGTGACGGGTTGTATTTTGTGGTTGAATTCCTGCTGTGTAACATAGGCAGGATGAGGGGGAAATCGAGGGATTCGAGGATTGTGAGGTCGAGCATGTGACATGAATTCGGTACTATGTTCCCCGAGTCGTTCTCGAGCAGGACATTGTCTTGGGTGTCTGGAGGAGCGGAGGGTGGAGTCAGAAAAATCTTCTATGGGGTGAATCCCGATATGCATTGAACCAGTTGGGGGAATAGTATAGGGAAAGCCTTCTGCATTGGTATGTACTGGGGGTATCTCGATATTGGGTAAGGGTCCCATACGAGCTCGGGCGGATACTCACGGCGAGTTTGATGCTTGGGATGGTCGAGCAACATCCAGACGCTATAGTCTATGCAGCTCCCGGACGGTGTTGCGCAGCTCGTCGATTGCCCGGTTTTGTCTGTTCTCATCCTCCAGGCGGCGGATCCTTCAGTTTCTAGCTCCAGCCGGTGATTTTGCATTCCTGGTGAAGCTGTGCGTGATGGCGCTCCTCGGCTTGAGCCACTTGTTGAGATAGCAGGGCTACTTGGGTGGACACTCCATCGACGGAAATGCTGGCATGTGTTGAATTGGATTGGAGGGTGGGTGTTATTGCAGATAACTGGTTAAAATTGAGGACAAAAGGAGGGGGAAAAATGGAGATTGGTAGTATGGCAAGCACAAACGGCGCCAAATTTAGGGGCCTAACTTCTTTCGGTGGAGAAGTCGGCTCTTACACTACGAGGTTAATCTACATTCAAAGGAATATAAATAAATAATCTAGAGCATGAACAATCTATAGACAATATACTTGTATAGAGGCCTGAATGTGACGCTTTACGACCTCTGATGAGTAATTTAAGAATTGTATTTATTACTAATGAGTAATCGAAGGTTTGAGTACTGGGTTTTAACAGGGTGATTGAAGGTAAACTGTAAAGGGGCTGGGGAGAATTTTCTAACCCCTCCTTGGTTCCCCATATCTCCTATTTATAGAACATAGGAAGGGCCGAGTTACCAAGGTTAGGTCAGATTACAAGGGTATCATCCGGATATTTTGGCGTGGGTATGAGTACCGAAAATATTGAAACTGCCACTATAACAGTTGTTGGGTCTGTCTCTATACTTTTACACTCTAGCAGTGGTTGGGCCTATTACTGTAACTGCAAGGACCAGCCACTGCGCCATCATGTCTAATGAGCTGGTTGCCTGTCCCGTCATACTTCGAACATGTGTAGAAATGGTTGAAGTGTTTCTACTGTGATGTGTGGAGTCTGTCCTTGAGGCTTGTTTAGAGTCGAAGCTTCATCTTCGGATGATCTTTCAGTGGTTTGTTTGTGGATTTGTCTGGACTTCGAGAGGTTCAAGTAGGCTTTGATGAAGCCTTCGAGTATCTGTTTGGGGTAGGAGGCTGCAAGTAGGCTACTACAAAGATTACCTTCGAATACCCTGTAACTTACTTCTACTCGATCTGTCATTTAACTCAATATATATCATCAATCATTAAAATCCTCACTAGATATTGTGGAAAAACCAATTCTAGGACCCCACGCAAGTGCGTTAGTTTAGCAATAAAGTCTATTATTATCTTATATACTTGTTTAAACCCTTAGTCGAAGATAAACCCCATGGTATAAGAGCTAGTTTCCCCACTCACGAAACTTGATTCCTACATTTGTCACCGTCTGTGTTATACCCACCCTGTCTAATCCATGTTCTCTTTTTCTTTCCCCTTATAGCCATACTCAATGGCCCCCACCCTTCACTCAACCTTTTCCATCGTCAAAAACTCGGCCAACGGAGTAGCCACTCAACTTGCCCTCATTAGCTAACAGTTTTCTCTAGCCCAGGAGTACCATAACAACCAGTTATGCGTTAAGCATGAAGGCAGGCAACAAGAACTTGAGGCTGAGCGGCAACGCTGTTTAGACGATAACGACCGATAACACCAAACTTTGGATAAACTGCGTTATTCTATTTGCGAGCTTCAACAGGTTTAGATCCAAGATGCTCCTCTGATATCTTACTACTTCTTTTAGCACCCTTATCACACACATCAAGGCCGATCCTATCTGGCGTACTCCCTTTCCCTTCGAGGTCCGCAAGGATGAGCCCTACTGCCAGAATCATAAATACAATTGCCACCCCACAAGAAAATCATATACCCTGCAACACTCGCTAGAAATTATTCTTAAAGTTGGTCATCTACATTAATATGTTGTCGATTTCCCCAGCTATCTCGACGGGTCGTACATCAAGCTCTAACCTGCTCCAAATACCAACCCAGCCGAGGTACATATTTTCCAGCTCTACCTCATCGAAGTTAATAACATCGGCAGTGGTCATACTCGAGGAAAGTGCAAACGTGTCTAAGAACGTTGTAAGATTACTTACAAACATAAGTTATCCATCCTTCTACCAGAATCTAGCTAACGTTCTCGACCTAAAGGTATATCTTTTATTGATTGCGATACTTCTCATGTTCGCATCCCCCATTCTGACCCATTGGTCAACATGATCAAGGTCGATCATCTCGTCTTACACATAATTCTCATTGATATGGGCTGTACCGCAGATGTGCTCTTCCTCCAAACCGCCCGTGCCATGCAAAAAAATGACCTCATCACACCAGCCAATGTTAAACTTAAAGCCTTTAATGGCGTTACTGAGGTCGCCGTCGGTCACCTTAGCCACCCTGCCACCACTGGTCCAATTACCCACCAAACCAATTTTCTCGTCATCGATAAGAAACCTGAATATTTGGGTATTCTAGGGCGTGATTGGCTTCATGCCATGAAAGACATACCTTCAACGTAGCACCAAAAACTGCGTTTCACTACTCCTTGGGGCACATGGAACATAAAAGGCTCTCAATGCCTCGCCTGCTCATGTGAGCACACTGAGATTGACTCTACCTGGAAGCTTGCTAAATCATAGCAATCAATGCATCTCTCTCTCCCCATCTGTAACTAGACCCCTTCTACTATACCTATCGAGCCTACTGTTTACATAGAACTCGACAGACCTAGTCGAGGCACAAGAAACTGGGAAGAACGTGAAGACAATTTACCCAAAGATTAGCCCGAACAAAGCGACCCTTGAAACCATGATACGGGCTGGCATCTCATTATCGATAGATCTGCCGGACCCAACGGTTCTGGGATAGGTATTGTCCTGGTAACTCCTTCTAATGACCGAATCGGGAAGGCCGTCAAATTAAATTTCAAATGTTCCAACAATGAGTCTGAATATGAAGCTTTGATACATGGTCTCGATCTCGCTCTCGAACTTGGTGTTCCAAAACTTACAGTATTTACTAATTCCCACCTTATTCAGAGGTAGTACTCCGGTAAAAATCAGGCAAACGGTCGCATGGCTGAGTACACAACACTTGTCCACCAGCGCATGGAACGCTTCACTGAAAACTCTTTCATTACACATTACCCTCGAGGCAAAAATAGATATGCCGATGCCCTTGGGTACATAACAACATATCGAAGTACTCGGACGCCCAAGTATCAACCAGATAAAAGTCAATGCCATCAATACTTGATGCGAGAGACTCGATCCTGAAGATTGGCATATACCTTTCCTTGTATATTTCAATAGTTTTACCCTCCCGGAGGATCTCAAGGCTAAACGTTTATTATTAGAAAACTGCCGATGATACTCAATTCTCAAAGGTAGTCTATAACGCAAATCCCCAAACTGTATACACCTCCATTGCATCTCCAAACACAAGGCAACTTCCATACTTACTGAACTCCATGAAGGCAATTATGGTGCTCACATTGTTGGTCGATCTATGGCTCTTTGAGCCGTAACCCAAGGTTTATTTTGGCCCAATATGAAAAAACTAGGTAAAGAGTATGTGAAACACTGTGACAAATGCCAACGTCACGCCTACGATATCCGAAGCCCTTCGCAAGACCTCTATTGCAGCCAAGTCGCTTGGTTGTTCAAGCAGTAGGCCATTGATCTAGTGGGCCCTTTCCCCAAGGCTTCGGGCAACAGAGAGCACATTCTAGTGGCCACAGATAATCCTACTAAATAGGTCGAAGCCATGACTCTATGTCGAACCAGGGAAGAAGAAGTTATCAAGTTCTTATGGGAAAATATCATCTTACGTTTTGGCTGCCCTTACATGATTCGATGCAACAATGGTCCCCAATTTATAGAGAAAAAAGTCTTCAATTTCCTCAAGATGTACAATATTATCCTTTCCCCATCAACACCTTATTACCCACAGGAAAATGGTCAGGTCGAAGCAATTAATAAAACTATAGTTGACAGTTTTAAAAAATGCGCAGACCAGAAGAAGGGTTGATGGGTTCAAGAATTACAACATGTACTCTGGGCCAATCGTACCATACCAAAAAAGGTGGTGGGTTGCTGCAATTTCCTCCTGGCTTATGGTACCAAAGCTATGCTGCCCACTCAGTTCAAAGATCCAATGTGTGACCCTGACCTCTCCGTTGAAGATAACGAGTTTGAACTTGGATATAATATGTTACATGTCGATAAAACCAGAGACCGATCCATCGTTAACCTTGGCCGTTATCACCTTTCTCTCCAGAAGTTATATAATAAAAGGGTTCGAACTAGAAGCTTTGATATTAGAGATTTGGTTCTTTGACGAGTTACACCCTCTACAAACCCTCTTCAACGCCGGCAAGTTAGCCGAATCTTGTGAATGTCCTTATGTCGTGTACGAAAAAATTGACAAAGGATCCAAATATTTAATGAAGGAAGTTGAGGAGCCCCTACCCAACCCTTGGAACACAATGCAGTTAGTCTCATACAACAGGCCGCGACCACCACCTTGTTCAACTGATATAAATATAGTATAATCAATGAACATATTTTCCTCCTCCGAGCTTCATTTCATGCCTCCAGTAAACTTCATCATGTCAACCCTTCGACCCGACAGATACTTGGGGATGACCTCAAAGTTTTTCAAGGTTCCAATTCGAGCAATCCCGAGTGGCATGAATGGTCGACAGACTGGACACTCGGGGATCTATTAGGGCTGACCACATAATACTTCGTTTTGGCTCAAACCCGCAGATTAAAATACCCGGGGTGACCTTCGATGTCCAGTAAACTTCTTGAGTTGGTCAATCCTAAGTATCATGTCAACCCTTCGACCTGACTGATTCTTGGGGGAGACCTTAAAGATTTTTAAGGTTTCAATTCTAGCAAACCTTAGTGGCATGAATGGTCGACAGACCGGACACTCGGGAATGCATTGGGGCCGACCACATAAGACTTCGTTTAAGCTTAAACCCACGCATAGAAATACAATGGTACGAATCTCAAAGTCCAGTAAACTTCTTGAGTTGGTCAAACCTAAATATAATGTCAACCCTTTAACCCGACTGATACTTGGGGGCGACCGCAAATTTTTTCAAGGTTCTAATTCGAGCGAACACTAGTGGCATGAATGGTCGACAGACCGGACCCTCGGGGATGCATTGGGGCCGACCACATAATACTTTGTTAAGGCTCAAACCAATAGATAGACCCGTGGGTGACCTTCAAAGTCCAGTAAAATTCTAGAGTCGGTCAAACCTAAGTATCATGTCAACCCTTCGACCTAACTGATACTTTGGTGTGGCCTCCAAGTTTTTCGAGTTTCTAGTTCGAGCAAACCTGAGTGACATGCATGGTCGACAAGCAGGATACTCAGGGATACATTGTAGCCAAACATATTATGCTTCGTCTAGGTTGAAACTCGCCGATAGACATACCCTGGGGTGACCATCGAAGTACGATGCATTCTCTACTTCAATTTCTACACAGATTTTAGTAATTTAAGTCAAATACATACGAGTAATTCAAGTCCAATACATACCAGTAGGTCAAATTCAACCACATTACTCATTGATTAAATTCTGCCTATCCAACACATTGAAACAAAAAAAAGGAGAGAAAGTTCATCATAGACGACGAAAGCCAAAGACAGTACCTTCTCCAAATACCCCACTCATACAGGATTGGCCACACTTACTCCTCCTACATGATTTACTGCAACAACACCACTACTGCCTTTGACAGCGGGGTTCATCCCAGAAGCATCAGCAACACCTTTGACTATAGAATCCCTTATAGTATTTCCAGCACCAACACAATCTCCTTCGACTGTGGGATCAGCTACCACATCTCTAGAACCTCCCCCTATAGGGTCTACTTCCATCCTTTCTGTCTGTGCAAGATCTTTGACAGAAGGCTCTTCCGTTGGGGGATAGGGCTCGAAGGTGTCTGGATCGTATCCCAACCCATCTATAAATTTCTTCAAGATTGTGGTCACGTCACACTCATCATCATACTGCGTCAGGAAATGTACTTTATTGATCTTTAGCTACTCATCCTTACTAACCAGCTTTGCCTCCAGCGCTAATGCCTTCTGATTACAGTTGGCGGTCACAGCTTTGATTTTCCTCGCCGTATTGGCTCAAACCCACAACTTATCTCGTTCTACTACACCGACCTGAGACTCTAGAGACATAATAGTCTGCTACGAGAGTTCAAGTCAGTCCCTCACATGCTTCAGTTTTATACTCGATATCTTTTGTGCTTTGTTTAAAGATATTACCCAAGCATTTACCTGTATGAATACTCAACTTAATTACCAGTTCTTAAAGAATAAATATAGCTCCAAAATTCTAGAAGCACTTACCTGATGCAGAGCTTTGCAAACTTGCTTCGATGCTTCATCCGGGTTTGTGCCGCAGAAAGTAGTCATCGACTCGGCCGTTACTCGAGCGTTCTCCTCCTGTTCGACCTCGGGTCACTTCACTTTAGCTGGTTCATCTTTATCATCGGCTATCTGCTCTCGAGCCCTCTTCCCCCAAAGTTGTCTTCGTTTGCTGCGCTGTTGAATCTTCGTCAGTGACCTTGCATTTACCCTTGCTAGTCTGCCGCAGTACCTCAGGTATAGTCTGGGGCACGCTTGACCGTACTGGCCCAGGCCCCTCTTATCGAGACCTTAGTAAAATGCTCAACATTTGGGTCAAATTTTCGTAGTCCATCCCACCTGCTCTCGTCAAAGTACTTCATTAATTTCTCTTATTTGAATGCCCAGCAGTAACTGGAACCTCACTCAGCAGCGCGTCGGTCTTCTTTCGCCTCTTTCTCATAATAACCAACTTCTGAAAAACAACATTTACTCACTTTTCGTCTTCGCTGATTAGTTCATCAATATAAGTCCTCGAGTTCTTCAATACGTTATTTGTGGGTTCTGCAAAAGAATGAAGAAAAGATCAACAGTTTATTCGAGCAATACAATCAATATACTTCGAGTCCTAACTTACCTGCTTTGTACAGTTTGTTCTTCAGCCCAAATTCCTCCTCTCCCGGTGCATTCTCATAGCTCCCCTTCACCAACACCAGATCCATATCCCACCCATACCCAGTCGAACACATGTCAAATAACTATGGTTTTTCCGATTGGCACTAAATGTGATAAGTCCCTACCTTCTTATTTACTTTTCTCGAATAAAATGATACTATGTTAAACCACTGGATCAAAAGCCTCCCTTTACGTTTTAATTCCACATTTATCTCTTCAACCACCTTCATCATTTCATAAAAATTGCCATACATCTTGCATTGGGCAAAATCTCAAAAATTTAATACCTACTTCACCAGCCTTCGAAGAGGAAGCTGCATCCCTAGGGGGAATCTTTAAGCTTATACTCAGCCCTTAATGGCACCAGAATAACACCTACCTTTGACAATCCATATTTTGCCATAAATTTCTCCATCCTCGACAATCCTGAGGTGAGACCGGCCCCACAATTGTCTATTCATCATCCATACTTTTACTGCTATCACTCTCTTCCCCTTCCCCTTCCCCTTTATCCCTCTCAACACACAAAGGCCTGAAAATACCTTTGATCCCCTTCCCTCTCTTCCAGCTCCTTCTTTATTTTCATCTTCGCCACTCTCTTTGACTACTCAAGCCCTACGATGGCTTCTAGTCGAAGCTCCCACACCTGGCACTGTTATGACCAAAGGGGTATCCGTTACAATTTCTAATATTTCCACATCACTACTCTCATTCCCTTGACCTCGAACAGATATACTCGGTTGGTTTACTTCATCCTCATCCTCATCTACCAGCCTCATTCTCAAGGCTTGACGGGTACGTATTATACCCTACAGAAGAAGATGATCGACATTAGTTTGATATTTCGAGTATCAAGGTTCTATTTCATAATCTTATTTACCCTCACTAAATCGTCCAACCTATGATCGAATGTGTGATTGCTACCCCCCCCCCTCTCTCCTCCTAATTTACCACCTAGCCAGACTTCCAGCCACATGTATTACACCCTTCCTCAGTTACACCATTTTAGAAAAAAAGCCAAGCAAAACTCACCCCCACCGTACAGACAAAGAGCTAAAGGGGAAGCAACAGCAAATATAAATTACCTATCTTCACCAAGAAGTAAGAGGGCATACCTGTTTGTGTAGGTTAGATTTATCAGTGACAATGGAATTTTCTTTCCTCCTCTTTAGCAACTTGAACTGCAACAATGGTTTATATCATCTTATCTTCCTCCTTTCTCTCTCTTTCCTCCTTGTTCTATGATAAGCAAAGTTTAAAGTTAATCTTCGGGGAGAAGGGGTACCTTGTTGTAACCTGAGGGCGCTATAGTGGCTTACCCGTAGCCTTCTAGTACCAGTCGAATAATCAAAGGCTGTATCGAAGCCTACCTAGTGAATCAAAGCCCAACATGACAGTAACTGAGTCTACGAAGCCTTCCGAGATTAATCGAATACTCGAAGGCATCATCAAAGCTAAATGCCATAGTCGAAGTCGAAGATAGACGGTCAGCACTAGAACTCAGTATCAGTTCCAGAAAAACTTTGACCATGGTAATATATGGTCGAAGGCAGACACATCTAACAGCCAGCTCACCTGACAGAACAGTAAAATGAGCCGCCTGACAACTGCAGTATCAAAACTGACTCCACATACAAAATAACTGTCCCCAAAGGATATACATATAATCTGACCTTCCATGGTGATTCACCACTTTTCCTATATCCTATAAATAGGAGGGAGGAGGTACTATGAAGGGGATAGGAAAACTCGCCCTAAAACCCCTTTCCAGATTACCTTCGAATACACTATAACCTACTTCTACTCGATCAATCATCTAACTCAATATATATTATCAATCATTCAAATCATCACTAGAGGTTGTGGGGAAACCAATTCTAGGACTCTACGCAAGTGTGTTTGTTCAGTAATATAGTCTATTATTGCCTTTTATACTATTTTAAACCCCTAGTCAAAGATAAACCCCATGGTGTAAGAGCTAGTTTCCCCTCCTACAAAACTTGGTTCCTACAGCCGCGCTCATCATAGATAGCCGTGCATGGCCAACTATTACATCCAGGAGTACTAAAATGATCGGGAAAGAGAAACTGACCTTCGGTGTCTATTTATTAAGATCTGTTAAGTCGATGTTGATTCGGATCTTGCCATTCTTCTTGGGGACAATGACAATATTACAGATCCAATCGGTATATTTAACTTCTTTGATAAAACCAGCGGCTAAGAGTTTTTCAACCTCAAGGTTCATTGCTTCTCGAATCCTCAGTGATAAAATGTACTTCTTTTACTTCAAAGAAGTAGATTTAGGGATGAGGTGAAGTCGATGGCAGGCCAGGGTGGGGTCGATGTCGGGCATCTCATAGAATGTCTAAGTGAAAACATCTTTATTTGATTGTAAGAATGTGGTGAGCTCGTGGCTTTTGTTGGATATCAAAAACTATCAATAAATGTACCTCGACCAGGGCCATCAAGTTCGACGTAAAGTGTAGGTTTGACAGGTATGATAGAAGGGATTAAGGGTATGGGGAGAGAGAGGTACAGTGATTGCTATAGCTTTACCAGTTTCCTGGTAAGGTCGATCTCATGGTGCTCACATGAGTGGGCGAGGCGCTGGGAGCCTTTCATGTTCCACGTGCCACAAAGGGTAGTAAAAAGCAATATCTGGTGATCCTTAGAAGGTATGGCTTTAATGGCATAAAGCCAATCACTCCCTAGAATGCCCAGATATTCATACTTCTTATCGATGAAAAGAAATCTGGTTTGGAGGGTAACTGGACTGGTGGTGACAGGGAGACTAAGGTGACCAATGGTGACCACGTTAGTGTTGTTAAAGCCCTTAAGTTTTACATTGACTTGTATGATGAGGTCGGCTTTTTTCATGGCACAGACGGTCTAGAGGAATAACATGTCTGTTGTACTGCCTGTATCAATGCCCATTGTGTGTAAGACGAGATGTCCGACCTTGATCATGATGACCAAAGGGTCGGAATGGGGGAAGCTGACATGAGAGGTGTCACAATCGATAAAGGATATTCCTTCAGGTCGAGGGCATTGGCTTGATTCGGGTAGAAGGATGGGTTATTTTTCCTGATAAGTAAACTTACATCATTCTTTGACTCGTTTGCATTTTCTTCGAGTATGACCACTGCCGATGTTATCAACTTTATTGAGGCAGAGTTGGAAAATATTTACCTCAGCTGGGTTGGCATTTGGAGCGGGTTAGGGCTTGAGGTACGACCCGTCGGGATAACTGGTGAGATCAGCAACATATTGATGCAGACGAATAACTTTAAGAATCATTTCCACTGATCATTATAAAGCATAACATTTGTTTGTAGGGTGGCAGTTACATTTGTGATTTTGGTAGTAGGGCTCGTCCTTCAGGACCTCGATGGGGAAGGGAGTGGGCTATATAGGATCGGCCTGGATGTGTGTGACAAGGGTGCTGAAGGGGGTAATGAGTTTTGGTATGATGGGCATGGGCCACTTTTTGCGAGGTTCAGAAGACTGAACGTTGAAGTGAGGGTGCTTGTGGCTGTCGGCCTCTTGTGAGATGGGAGTGGCTATGGGTGCAGTCGATGGTTGAGGTTTGTTGAGGTTGGTAGTTGGGGAATGTCTCTGGCGATTAGACTTGCGGAGACGTTCGAGGTTAGTACTCCCATTGACATTGGATAACATCTCCTCGAGTAATCGTGGCTTTTGGAGTACATTCTACTCCTTAACGTGGCTGTGGTCTGGAAGGGCATTAGAGTGCGCCAGAACAACGTTCGCACAGTCGAGATTTTTGACTTTGTACGATTCATCGAGAAAATGCTTGGTGAAAGTTTTAGGCATTTTGTTGGGTGACTTGCAGAAGTAGAAAAGAGTATCAAATCAGACCTCACGGTCTTTATTTAAGGTGAACTTGGAGATGAAAATGATCGACAGTTGTTCAAAACTTTAGATCAAGCCATTAGGGAGGCTATGGTACCATTTGAGAGGGGTGTCAGTGAGACTGCGGGAAATATATGAAACAAGATGTGGTTGGCTGTAGAATATTGGCTTAAAGTATTTTGGAACTCGAGGACATGAGATTGGGAGTCAATATTGTGGTAATTGTGGATTTTTGGAATATGGAAATTTGGAGGTACCTCAACAGCGAGGAGCATCGGGCTAATGGGACTGTTTCTCCAGTAGTTCTAGGTGGGGCTTGCGCTGATGTAAATGGTGGCGTGAATATTTTGGTCAAATTCCTGCTGTGTAAGTTATACAAGATAAGGGTGAGAATGCAGGGGTCGAAGGTGATATGGTCACGGGTTTAGGTTGTATTCAACATTGCGTTTGCTAAGGCGCTCCCGAGCAGGGCACCGTGTAGGGGTGTCGGGGAGTTTGAAGGGTAGATTCGGATAGATCTTCCGGAGGGAGCACACCAAGATGGACCGAGCCAGCAGGTATAGCGGTGGAGGCCCCCTCGGTGCCACAATGGATCGGGGGGACCTCAATTTGGGGATGGGGCCCAAGTAGGGCGCGGGCTGAGACGCGCGAGGAGGCGGCTACCCGAGACTACAAAGGAGCATCTTGGGTTTGAACCGACTGATGCTCATGAGCAGTATGGTGCAGTTCATCCGGAGTACAATATTGTCGGTCATTATCATTTAAGCGGCTGCTGTTCAGCCTCAAGTTCTTATCGTCTATCTTCACGTTTAATATGCAACTGGTTGTTGGTATGGTGCTCCTCGGCTCGGGAAAATTATTTGTTGATAAGGGTGAGTTGGGCCACTATTCCGTTGGTAAAGTTTCCAACGATATAAGGGGAAAGAAAGAGAAAAGAGGGATTGGGCAGGGTGAGTGTAGCACAGATGGTGGCAAATGTATGGACTTGTTTCGTGGAGGGGAAACTTAGCTCATACACCATGAAGATTACCCTCGGCTAGAAGCGTTGGCAAATATATAAGACTATAACCAACTAGTTTATTGAACTAGCATACTTGTGTGGAGTCTATGAATTGGGTTCTCCACAACCTCTAGCGAGGATTTGAATGATAGATGATATATATTGAGTTAGATGATAGATCGAGTAAGAAGAAAGTTACAGGGCGTTTGAAGGAAATCTTAAAGGAGGTTTTAGATAGACTTTTTCTAACCCATTTAAAGTGTCTCCTACCTCCAATTTATAGGATATAGGAAAGAAATGAGTCACAATGGGAGGTCATATTACATGTTGTCTTGCAGCCTTGACAAGTTAGTCATCTAACTCAATATAGTTATCCTGCAGCCACAAGTGGAGTCGGTTCTTGAAGGGGCCAAACTTCTCGCGGAGAGGAAGTCGGTTCTTACACCACGGGGTTTAATCTTTAATCAAAGGGATTCAAGTACATAATCAAGAATGTAAATAATTTATAGGCAATATAATCGGGTGGAGGCCTAAAATGTGACTCTCCACGACCTCTGATGAGGATTTTTAGGAGTATTTGTATTTCTTTCGAGTTGTCAAAGGTTCGAGTACTGAGTTTTACATGGTGATCAAAGGTAAACAATATGGGGTCTGAGCAAAGTTTTCCTAACCTCGCCTTGGCTACCCATCCCCCCTATTTATATAATATAGGAAGGGTTGAGTCACCAAGGATAGGTCAGATTATAAGTGTACAATCCAGGTATCCTCTGGATATTAAGCGGGACTCCCAGATTTGGTGTTAAAGCCGGAAATGCAGGGTCTGTCACCATACCCTGTCACTGTAGCTGTCTGTAGGATCTATCACTATAGCTGACTTGACCGACAATGGCACCGTTCCTATCAGGTGAGCTGGCTGTCTTGACACACTTCCACCATGTATGGATATGGTCAAAGTGTTTCTGATGCTGAAGTGAAGTTCTTCCTTGCGGCATTTTTACAGTCGAGGCTTCGTCTTCAGATAATCTTTGGGAGACTCTTTTGGGGATTGGATGGGATTACGATATTCGAGTAGGTTTTGAAGTAGCCTTCGAGTATTTGACTGAGGTAGAAGGCTGCGAGTAGGCTACTACATTCTCCCCCTCTCAGCAAGGGTCACGAAAATGGGTGAAGAGGCATTTGTTGAGAAAACTATTTGGCATCGGAAGTTAAGCGGTTTGACTATTTGTTTCCGGGTAGACGATAAAGGAAGGTAATAAAGGAATGTTGGTGGTTAGGGAGTAATAAATAAGTTTAGATGGGGCCATAAATATGGGTAATAGGGGTTGGAACACTGCATGTACTTCTTCTATTTTGTTCTCTGCTCCATCCTCTCTATTTCTTGAAAAACGTTATGGAAGCCACACCGAACACTCACTATCAATAAAGGATGGGTTTCGCCCGAGATCATCGCATAGGGCGGAAGATTGCTTAATTTTATTTAAAGTTCTTCGGTCAACATGATCTGGACTGGGACATGCCCGAGCTGGTGGAGGTAGGAGCTGGGGAACTCGTCAACGGGGAGTCTTATAATTATCTTTGGGGTCAACTGAAGTTTCATTTTATGACTGCTGAGAAACACTACCTCTTCCTGTCAGCTTTGGCCGAGTGTCTCATTCAGGCAGAAGAGGAGATGGAGGAATAAGGTTTGGTGAGTGGAACTGGCCCGTCTGGAAATAGGGCGGCTTCTTCTTAGGGTGGTGATGATGGTTTATTTCTTTTATGTGGAACTATATTTTGAAGGTTTCTGTTGTTGTTGTGGTTTTGGATATTTGGGTTTGTAACTTTGGTGTTTCTGTTGTTGTAACCTATGGAATGGAATGGAAACAATGTTTGGCTAAAATTTTGTGTCTTTGTTTCTGGTAGTTATTGCAGACGAATAGACTTATAGGCACGGTAGCAAATATATCATCATCGAGTGTTGGAAAAAACTGGCTTCGAAATATAATGGTATGGTCGAAGGTAATTGACCCTGTATTAGTCAAAACTCTGTAAAAGAGGTCTGAGACGAAGTGTGAAAGTGGGCGGCATTCGATTATAATGAGTACTCGAGGGTTCAATGCTGGGGATTTGCTCGACTGCAAGTTATCGGGAATGTGGTTTCAATGAGGATACATATGAAACAGCCATGTCTAGGAAGTTGAAAAGGTCAGACTGCTGAGTTTTCAATGAGAGGAATTTAAAGACTACAATAAATATAATTTGTGATTAATGAATGTTTTAAATGTACCTTCATGTATAAAATATGGCGTTACGAGGAGAATTTCTCATCTTTCTTTGTTCTTCTTCTAAAAATAATGTCTTCTTCTTCGTCCCAGAATAGTGGAAGTTCTTCCATGGCCAAACAGGAGGACCGGATTGCGGCAAAAGCTATTCGGGTCCAAGAAAAGACCCTGGAGCTGTAATGGAAGTTTCTTATCGATCAGGACAATGATGCGGAGATGCCAAACCTGTTTAAAGCGGAACCCAGGGAGCCCGTTGCTGGAATATCCTTTGTATATTGGTGGTCGATTCTTTAGATGATGGGCTCATTTCTGGGCTATTGGTTGTTCTTGCTAAAATCATTTGTGGAGGAGATGGTGGAGTAGGAGGACTCTGCAGCTGAGGCTGAGGATAGGCATCCCGAAGATAAATAGGGGTTCCTTGCTAGTTTGTTGAGTAGTTTAGATGGGTGTGGGAGGGTGTTTGAATTTTCTATTTTGAATTGTACTACTTTGATTTGAAGTGAATGAAATTGAGGATTAGTAATATAATAGTCGAATTCTTTTTCAGTACTTTGTGCAAGTAGAATTCTGAATGCTCGAGGTAAAATTTTGAATTGTTGAAGTAACATGTTTGAACTTGTCGATGTAGGAGGTCTAATATGTCGAAGAAATATTTTGCTCTGTGCATAAGTAAAATGCTGAACTGTCAAAGTAAAAAGTATGATCTGTCAAAGTAGAAATCTGATCTGTGGAAATAATATTATGATATGTGTATAAGTAAAATTTTAAACTATCAAAGTAAAAAGTGGGATCGGTTGAAGTAGAAATCTGATCTGTCAAAATAATATTATGATCTGCGTATAAGTAAAATTCTAAAATGTCATAGTTTGTCGAATGTACGGTAGATCCAATGTTCAATATATCTTGAAATTAAATGTGGGGTTATCTGGGGATGAATGTGCAAGACACGGTATAGTCGATTATTCTTGTGGTAAAAGTGGGTGTATCAAAGGTTTTGTTGGATTTGACTGGATGGGCAGACGGCTCAGGCAGCTGATCTGTCAGAACGGTACATGCTTCTGGGGCAGTGTGCCATGCAGGTAATCATGATTTTTGCTCATTTTACGGAAAAGGTGTGATTTGATGTTGGGACTTGACTGGACAGCTTCGTGTGAGGATCAGAAGGTTCGAGAGGCTTTTGAGTTAACAGCTAATTGAGAGTGAGCGTGTTGTTCACACGTAAGGGGAATGTGGGGTAAATAGGTAGAAACCTATTGCAACCAAAAAGCTGGGGTAGTGGGGGCGTGGTAATGATTGTGGGTTGGAAATCAAGGCAGTTTTGGTATTCCGAAGAGGTATATAAATGTGAAGGAAGTAACCAATGTACTATTTATAGGGAAAAACTAGAGAGTGAGAGGAGGAGAAACGTACGCCATTGTTACGTAAAGCTTGATAGAGGTTGCTGAAGTTATTGCTGAGTACGGACTAATTTGCAATTTTGAGTGTGTTTTTGCTAATACCAGGTATGTCGATTTATCTTTATCTGCTTTTTATTTGGTTCTGCTTTTTGTATCTGTAAGTAAGGCCTTCTGTCTTCATAATTAAGAAGTGATAGTCGTGGTCAGGGGGAATTCATGAGTCTAAGTTCTAGCCCATTTTGGGATTTAGAGTGTATTGATGAAGCGTTTGGGTTTGGGATTGAGTTTTCAATTGTGTTCGTATCTACTAGAGTGGGTAGAGGAGAAATGGGTTACTAACATGTAATTGTTGAATGTATCGATCTAATTGTGTGCCTCTGCATCTGTAGGATAAGATGCAAACTCGGCGAGCTTTGAGACAGAGGCTAATAGGTGAGGAGGTCGATGAGAATAAGGCTAGTGTATCTGGTTGTGCTCCAATGGATGAGGGCAGTGACTTAGAAGAATTGGTCATAGCAAAAGATATCCCATTGGTAGTGGTGGTTCCTAAAACTGGAGGTTTGAGTAGTAAGAGTCGTAAGACGGTTGTGACAGTGGATAGTGATGAGGAAGAGGTAGAGGGAGGAGAGAGAAACGTGGGTAATACTGGACCTTCGGGTAAAGAAAGGGGAGAAAAGGAGTAAAGTGATTATAATGAGGATTTGACTGAGTCGGATAAGGCTGAGGGCTCTGTCTCAGCTATAGATAAAAGACAGTAGATCGATTTGCTGCCAAATTGGAGTTGTCGAAGGTGGGGGTCATGTTAAGTGCGGTGGGAACAGGGTAGACTTTCAAGTTGAACCCGCGAGAGGGTTTAATGGGGTACAGGGGTCAAATTCAACTGGGAATGCAGCTTCCCCTCAGGAGGATGGTGAAGGAGGTGTTGAATTTTTGGGAAGTTGCCCTGGTTTAGATGAATGAAAATTTTTACGTGATTATAAGGGTAATTGAAGGCATGAATGTAAATTTGAGGAATGAGAAGAAAGGTTTGATCGAATGGTATGATGTGGTGTTATTCTACTCGAGGAAGGCGAATCAGAATATGGGAACATACCATATTCAGTATCACCCAGAAAGGCCCTGGTTGTTTGATCTGTGTTCGATGGGTCAAGGGTGGAATAGAGACTTGTCTGTAGTTTAGGGTAAATTTGAGAATGTTGAAGGGGAGGACTCGTATAGGTTACATTATAAAGTCTATAACCCGAGTGAGTCTTTTGTCGAAGGTTTTATTTTGATGTGTTGCTCAAATAAATAGTGATTATATTTTTGTTTTCCTGTAGGTCTGACTAACCGGTTCTGGGAGAATCCGACGGATTACATTGACGCTTTATTCGATTCAGATAAGGATTAGGTAAATTCCGTTTTCATGAGTCTTGGTATCAAATGGAAGAGGAAGAAGAAGACAGATTCCCTACTTCAAAATATACCCATTATGCTGAAGCCATCAATGAAGAGGAGTGGCGAAGGTGGTTCGAAAGTATTTGATGAAATGGGGGTGGATGATTTGGCAAGGACTGTTCAGTATGTCCCGAAGGTAAAATGGGCGTCAAAGAAAGCATCGCCAGTGCCCGAAGTGGCTAGTGATGGCTCGAGACTGAGACCGAGGTAGGTACCAACACAGGCTAAGAAAGGGAAGGGCAAGGTTGTTCCCGAGTATCCGAAGGTGCAACAGATGAAGGTTATTCTGTACAAATGTTGTGGCCGATTGTATGAAACCAGCTGCATTGTGTTCCATAGATTAGGGAGAGGATCTTCATCTTCGGTCATCAGATTGTATGAACCCTTATTGATTTTATCATAAATGACATAAGGTCCTTCCCAAGATTCGGCTAGCTTTCCTGTATTTCGAGGCTTCAAAGATTGAATGACGCGTCGAAGTACGAGGTCTCCAATGTTAAAAATTCATGGTCTAACTTTCTTGTTGTATAACTTTGATGTGATGTATGGTAGCGGCCGAGGTTGGCGATGGCTCAGTCTCTAGTTTTATCGATCCATAATATGTTACATCTGAGTTCAAACTCATTGTCTCCATCTGGGAGGTTGGGATCTCGTGTGGGTCCTTCTAATTGAGTAGGGAGCACTGCTTCAGTACCATAGGCTAAAAGGAAAGGGGTACAGCCTGTGGATTTTCTCAGTATTATTCGATAAGCCAAGAGGTCATACAGTAACTCCTGAACTCGTCGACCTCTCTTTGCCTCGACTCGTTTCTTGAGGCCGTCGACTATGGTTTTGTTGATAGCTTCCACTTGACTATTGCCTTGGTGGTAGTATGGTATTGAGCGGGAGAGGATGATGTTGTGCTTCTTGAGGTAATTTCTGACTTTATTACCGACGAACTGGGGACCATTGTCGCATTGAATCATATGAGGGCATCCGAAGCGTGTGATGATATTTTCCCATAGAAATTTGATAAATTCTTCTTCTCTGGTTCATCATAAAGTCACGGCTTTGACCCATTTGGTAAAATAATCTGTTGCAACAAGGATATTTTCTCGGCTACCCAAAACTTTAGGGAAGGGACCGATTAGATCAATAGCTCTTGTTTTAAATGGCCAGGAGACTTGACTGAAATGGAGGTCTTATGAAGGGCAGTGGATGTCGTGAGCATGACATTGGCATTTGTCACAGTGTTTGGAATACTCTTCAGCTTGTCTTTTCATGATCGGCCAGAATAAACCTTGAGAGACTATCCAAATGGCCATAGAAGGATCGACACTATGATTACCGTAGGTACCATGATGGAGTTTGGTTAAAATTTTTGAGGTTTCAGTTTGGGAGATGCATCGAAGAAGGATGCCATTTAGGGATTTGTGATGTAACTCGTGTTTATGGATGGTGTATCTACGATAGTTCTCTAATAATGACCATTTGGCTTTGGGATCATCTGGGGGGGTAGCACTATTAAAGTAATGGAGGAATGGTGTTCGCCAGTCGTCTGGATCCAGACTCTCGCCCCCAGTATTAATGGCATTGACTTCCATCTAATTGATACTTGGGCATTCGAGTACTTTGATATGGAGGGTTCGGGATTCTGATTGGCCTAATATAGTTGCTATGTAGGCAAGGGCATCTGCGTGGTGGCTTTCTCCTTGAGGGTAATGAGTGATAGTAGATTTCTTGAGAAAATGGTCCATGTGTTATCGAGCGAAAAGAGCATATTCTGCCATGCGATCGTTAGTTTTATTTTCACATGTGCAATCTCTATGAACAAGTTGGGAATCTGTAAAAACTGTAAGTTTGGGAACGTCGAGGTCGAGGCCGTGGATCAAAGCTTCGTACTCAGCTTTGTTATTGGAACATTCAAAGTTTAATTTGATGGCCTTCTCTATTCGATCATTTGTAGGAGTGACCAGGACTATGCCGATCCCTGAACCATTAGATCCAGCGGATCCATCTGTGAATAAATGCCATCTTGTACTAGGGTTTTATGGATTTATTTCTTCGGGCCGATCTTCTGTGATGTCGTCTTCATGTTCTTCCCAATCGACATCTTCGACTGGGAAGTTAGCGAGGAAATCTGCTACTGCTTGGCCTTTCTGGGATATCTGTTTCTCGAATGTGATGTCATGTTCACCAAGATAGACAAACCACTATTGCACTCATATGGATTTCTCTTTCTTACTGAGTACTTAATGAAGGGGATAACTTGATATAACACGGATGGGGTGAGGTTGAAAATATGGTTCGAGTTTGCGAGCTGAGTAGACAAGGATATGGAGCAAACGCTCAAGTTTTGAATATCAAATTTCTGTGGGTGCTCGAGTTTTACTGATAAAAAATACAGGCTTCTCGATGCTTGAGTAGAGTCGAATGAGAACTGAATTGATGGAAGTGTCTGTAATAGTGATATATAAAGAGAGTGTCTCACCTTCGAGTGGGGTGCTGATAATGGGTGGTCGACCAAGGTAAGTTTTGAGATCGCGTAAGGCCTGCTAACATTTTGGTGCCCAGTTAATCTCATGGTTATTTTTCCTTTTTGCGTTGTGAACGTCTTGGTCGCGTAAGAGGGAAAAAAGCCAAGTACAACTGTCTGAGGATTTGGAAAAAAAACGGTTGAGAGCCACAATTTTACCGACCACCTTCTGGACATCTTTCTTGGTTTGAGGCGAAGGCATGTTGATGAGGGCTTGAATATGGGTTAGGTCGATCTCGATACCACATTTGCTGATAAGATGGCCTAGAAATTTACTAGACGAAACACCAAATTGGCATTTGTCTGGGTTAAGTTTCATGTTGTATGTATGAAGTATCGAAAAAACTTCGGTGAGCTCCTGAATGTAGGTCTATTTTTGGAAGCTCTTGCATAACATCTCGTCGATGTAAACTTCGACCAACTTGCCAAGCAAGGGTTTGAACATTGTTGTGACAAGGCGTTGGTAAGTGGCGCCCACATTTTTAAGGCCGAAGGGCATGACGTTAAAATAGTAAAAGCCTTGTTCAGTGATAAAGGAAGTTTTAAGTTGATCATCAGGGAGAAGGGGTACCTGATTGTAACCCAAATCAGCGTCTATCATTGACAGGCGCTCCTGTCTAGCTATGGCATCGAGGAGGATTGAGATGACCGGGAGGGAGAAACTGTTATTCGGTGTATGCTTGTTGAGGTCCGTGAAATCGACACAGATTCTAATTTTGCCATTATTTTTGGGAACTGCAACAATGTTTGATATCTAATCAGCATTCTTTACTTCTCTGATGAAACCTGTGGCTATATGCTTGCCTACTTTGAGGTTTACTGATCCTCGAAGGCGGGGTGCCAAGGTGCGCTTCTTCTGTTTAACTGCTGTAGAATTAGGAATGATATCGAGGCGGTGGCATGCCAAACTGGGGTCGACACCGGGCATCTCCTGGAACGTCCATGCAAAGATGTCTTTGTTTGCTCGAAGGAAGTCTGAGAGCTCGAGGCATTCTGCCTCATCTAGAAAAGTTCTAATAAATGTTCCTTGACCAGAACCATTGAGTTTGATATAAACATTGTGTTTGATAAGTGAGGTGGTATCTGTCGAAGATGTGGGGAAAGAGAGAGACAGTGATTGCTATGAGCGGCTGACGAGCCTCCAGGTTTGATCGATCACCGGATGCTCACATGAACAGGCGAGGCATTGAGATCCTTTTAAATTCCAAGTGCCAAAAGGGGCGGTGAAATGAAGGTTTTGATGATATGTTGAAGGTATGTCACGTATGGCATGGAGTCAGTCGCGTCCAAGGATTTCAATGTATTCCGACTTCTTGTCGGCGGCAAGGAAACTGGTTTGAAGTGTGACTGGACCGATAGTAACTGGGTGGCTGATTCGACCAATAACAACTTTTGTGGCCCCATTAAAACCTTTGAGTTTGACATTGGCAACACTGTTGAGGTCGGTTTTCTTCATGGTTTGGACAGTTTGGAGGAAAAGGACATCAGCTATACTTCTTGTATCTATGAGCATTATGTGGAGGATGAGGTTTTTGATCTTATTCATGATGACTAATGGATCGGAATGGGTAAAACGAACATGGGATGCGTCACAGTCAATGAAAGAAATGTCTTCGGGTTGAGGGGAGAGGCTTGATCCTGGTAGGAGTCCGGGCAGCTTCTCCTGGTAGGTGAGTTTGTTGCATTCTATGACATGCTTGCATTTTCTCTTAGAACCGCCACTGTCGATGTTATTGACTTCGATGAAATTTATCTGGCAGATATGCACCTCGGGCGGGTTGGTCGTAGGGGTAGGTTGAGGTTTGAGGTATGACTCGTCAAGGTAACTGAAAAAGTCGACAACATAGTAATGTGGACGAACGGCTTTGAGGATGACCTCGAGGGAACGCTGCTAGGCAAAGAATTTATTGGTGTGGTGATAATTATACTTGTGATTGGCGCAGTAGGGTTTGCCTGGTTTGACTTTGATGGGGAAAGGGATATGCCGGATGGGGTCTTCCTGTATATGTGGTAGAAGGGTGCTGAGAGGGGCAGTAAGCGTGGGTAGGACTATCTTCGGTCCTTTTCTGCGAGCTTCAACATTGTTGTCGCTGTGAGGGCATTTGTGGTTCTTAGTCTCCTATGGGATAAGAGGGATCAAGGGTCTAGATGCAGAAGGTAGGCCTTGTCGAGGTTTATTAAAGTTGGTAGTTGAAGGTTGCCCCTGTTTATGGGATTCGTGGTGGTGCTCAAGGTCGATATAGCCATTGACTTTTGAGAGCATCACCACGATGGTTCAAGGTTTGTGGAGGACCAGATACTCTTTCACACGGCTGTGATCTGGTAAAGCATTGAAGTACACGGGCACAACATTCACGCCGTCAAGGTTCTTAACTTTCCGTGATTCAGCGTGGAACCTCTTGGTAAAGGCTTCGAGGGTTTAACTGCTGAATGTTCTAAAATTGAACAGGGCATCAACTCTTACTTCTCTGTTTTTGTTGAAGGCAAACTAAGCGATGAAAAGCTGTGATAGTTGCTCGAAGCTCTGAATCGAGCCGCTAGGATGATTGTGATACCATCGAAGGGGGCTGTCAGTAAGGCCGGTGGTAAAAAAGCGACACAACATGTGGTCGGCTGTGGAGTAGAGGCTCAGAGTATTTTGGAATTCGAGAATGCGCGATTAAGGGTCTGTGTTGCGGTATTTGCTGAGTTTAGGAGTACGAAAATTGGGGGGTATCTCGATAGCAAGAAGTTTTGGGCAAAATGGGTTATTCAGTCGACCCCAAATGCTAGGAGTTAGGCTCGCGCTGACGTGAATAACAGGTTTGATTTTGTAGTCGAGGTCCTGTTGTATAGCATAGGCAGGATGAGTGGGAGATCGAGGGATTTGAGGATGGTGAGGTCGAGTAAGTAGTATGTGTTCGGCGCTGCGCTCCCCGGGAGGTTCTCGAGCGGGGCGGCGTTTGGGGTGCCTAGAGGATCGAAGGGTGGAGCCAAAAGAATCTTTTGTGGGGTGAATACCGAGATGGATAGAGCCAGTAGGGGTAATATTGTGGGGAGCACCCTCAACTCGGATATAGACTAGAGATTCTTCAGGATTTGGCAGGGGCCCAAGACAAGCACGGGCAGACACGCGCAAAAGGTCTGGTGCTTGGGATGGTCGAGCGGTGTCCAGAGGTTGTATTCTCTGCAACTCCCGGACGGTGTTACGTAACTCGTCAATCACATAGCTGTGTCTGTCGGCATCGTCTAGGCAACTGTTCCATTCAACTTCATACTCCAGCCGATGCTTTCACATTATTGGTGAAGTTGTGCATGGTGGCGTTCCTCGGCTTGATAAAAGTGTTATGAAAGTAAGGCTATTTGGGCGGCTACTTCGTCGACAGAGTTGTCGGCGTGGGTTAAACTGGAACGAAGGGTGGGTGTCATTGGAAATAATTTGTTGAAGTTGAGGACAAAAGAAAGGAAATAAGAAAGGGAGACTGGTAGGGTGGGAAGCACAGACGGCGTCAAATGTAGGGTCCTAACTTCTTACGGAGGGGAAGTTGGCTCTTACACCAGGGAGTTTAATATTCATTCAAACGGATTCAAATACGTAATCTAGAATACGAATAATCTATAAACAATATACTTGCGTGGAGGCCTGGAATGTGACTCTCCACAACCTCTTATGAGGATTTTTAAGAGTATTTGTATTTCTGCCAAGTGGTCGAAGGTTCGAGTACTGAGTTTTTCAAGGTGATCGAAGGTAAACAATATGGGATATGGGGAGAGTTTTTCTAACCTCGCCTTGGTTCCCCATCTCTCCTATTTATAGAATATAGGAAGGGCTGAGTCACCAAGGCTAGGTCAGATTACAAGTGTACAATCCAAGTATCCTTCGGATATTGAGCGGGTATCCCAGAATTGGTGTTGAAGCCGGAAATGTAGGGTCTCTCACAATACTCTGTCACTGTAGCTGTCTGTAGGTTCTGTAACTGTAGCTGACTAGGCCGACAACGGCGCCATTCCTATCTGGTGAGCTAGCTATCTTGTCGCACTTCGACCATGTACGGATATGGTCGAAGTGTTTCTGATGTTGAAGTGAAGCTCTTCTTCGAGGCATGTTCAGAGTCAAGGCTTCGTCTTCGGATAATCTTTGGGAGACTTGTTTAGGGATTGGATGGGATTCGAGATATTTGAGTAGGCCTCGATGTAGCCTTCGAGTATTTGACTGGGGTAGAAGGATGCGTGTAGGCTATTACAGTTCAGGCACTGTAGTTGTCTTGCAGCTCGTTTTACTATTCTGTCTGGTTAGTTAGCTGTCAGGTGTCTCTGCCTCCGACCATGTATCACTATGGTCAAAGTTTCTCTGGTGCCAAGTTTATGTGCAGACTGTCTAGTTTTGGCTTCGACTACGTAGTTAGATTTGATGTTGCCCTTGAGTGTTCGATCAATCATGGAAGGCTTCGTAGAATTAGTTGTTAGTCTCGCTGGGCTTCGAGTCTCTAGGTAGGCTTCGATTTAGGCTTTTAAGTATTCTACTGGTGCTGGATGGCTGCGAGTAGGCTACTAGATTTACCCCCTCTCAGTAAGGGTCTCGGAATTTATTGTAGATGGCGTGTGCTGAGAAAAACTGTTGGGCCTGGGAATTTGAAAAGTTGACTGGTGTGAATGTGGGTAATTCCGAGGAGAGTATTTAAGGTAATTAATGATTAAGAAGGTAATAAATGCCCTTTAATCAAGTAATAATAGGGGCTGTTAGGGAGGAAAATTCAAGTATTGTTTATCGTCTTTCTTTAGTAAACACAACAATGGAAACCACTCCAAATACTCGTTACCAGAAGATAATGGAGGAGAAAAATCAACGTATTTGAAGGGGCCAAGTTTCGCATGCGGGGAAACCGGCTCTTACACCAAGGGGTTTTTCTTCGATTAGGGATTTGTATGCATATAAATAATAATAATAAGAGATACTACTGAGACAATACACTTGCGTGGAGGCTTAGTATGGGTTACTCCACAACCTCTAGTAAGGATTTTAATAAGAAATGATATATATCTAGTTAGTCGAGGGATCGAGGAGTATATTGTTACAGGGTATTCGAAGGTAATCTTGTAATGCTTAACGGATAAGATTTTCTAACCCCTTAATCGTGCCTCCTCCCCCTATTTATAGGATCTAGAAAGGGCTGAGTCACCATGGGGGGTCAAGTTACATGTATATCCTTTGGGGATTACTGACTTGTACCCAGAGTCAGTTCTGACACTGTAGCTGTTAGTTCTGACATCGTAGTTGTAATGGTCAAATTCCGAAAGCTCAAAATGGCTGTAGAATTTTCTATCACACCAATAAACATGTAACAATATTCTAATGAAAATAAAGAAATGAAACAAGTGATTTTAGAGTGGAAAACCTATGAATAGGTAAAAAAACCACGACCTCGTGTGAAGGATTTTTGTTGAAAGTAAATTTATTGCTTGAGGCAAATATCTTATTACAAGTGATCTCTAAGAATAGAAAATGCTAGAGTCTTGTAACTAAGATGCTTTGATGACAGAACGGGAATCTTGAATATGTAATTTCTAGGTGATCAATTGTGTAATTTTTCTGGTTCTTGTCTCTTCTGGAACTTCTTCCTTATATAGGCCTTCTCCGCAGCTCTTCATCATGCTGGAGTACGTTCTCTGAACAATATGGCTAGTGGCGGTTGACTGAGTAACTGACGAGTTCGTGAGAGACAGGTGTCTTTGACTTGTTCAGGTTTTCCAGTTTAAGTTTGACCCAAGTTCTTCACCAGTTCGCGGAGTATGTTGAAATGTTGGCTGGAGAAGTTATGTTAAAAAATGCGTGAGCCTGAGATGGAAGTTATATTTACTGGAGAAGTCACGAGTGGCTTTGGTTGAGAAAGAATCAGAGGGTAATGGGTATTAGGGTTTGAATATTGTGAATAAATAACGTAGTCATGATGGTGCTGACGTGTTGGAAATTGTGCGGTTATTGGGATGTAATGGGTATTAAATGATGATGTTGATGCTGATGTATGTGACAGTTGCGACTCAAAAAGTTGTATTTGTAATAAATTATGACGCTTGGGAAAACGTACCTACACAATAAATGTAGTGTTATATAAATAGTACCTATAGCAAATCTTTGGAGTAGTGCATGTCTATTTTTTCTGAAATTATCAATAGTGAAGACTCGTTGCATGGTCCTTGAAGAGAAGATTATGACTGAAATGCAGAGATTAAAGTTGAAGTACTTTGGGGATAAATCCTTGGAGATGTTGATACCTGTTCCTGTTCCTCCGTCGTATCAAGGCATGTCGGAAGATGAAGCGATTGATGCTGAGGAACAGTTTTACTGCAAGTGGAGGTTTGATGTCATCGTATTAACAGGTGAGGACCGATGGGCCTGTCTTTGTACTCTAACAAAAGGCAGGATTAGGGCTTCATATGCAGGGATAGGCATAACATCCGGGCAGTTATGCTAATTTTTTGTACCACCGTGGATTCTAAGGTCGGGCCCTTTTCATCTTTACCAACTCTTCGGTGGTGGTAGTTTCAGGGGAGGGGGTGATGGTAGTGGAGGAGGGAGACAACCATTTGGAGTCTGTTTCTGCATTTCCATCAGTTTTTCGTGTTCAGTAGACCTTTAGTTCAAGAATTTGGTTCTAGCACTGAATCTACTGCTTACATAGTTTCCATTTGAAGTTCGATTAGACTTCAACAAATCTCATGCGAGGTAAGCTCTCTACTGGTTCCAATTTTTGCTTTGTATCAGGGTAAAAGATCATTAAAGCAAGAAGAACTGGAGAAGTTGATGCGTCAATGCGCCTGAATTACATGTGGCTCTAAAAAACAGTGGAAAACTTGTTATCTGTAAAGTACCTGGAGTTCGATGTTCTGAAAAACTTGTTATCTTTGTAATGTTTTTGACATGAATAAATATTAGTCATTCAATTACTTGAGCTGATGTAGAAATAGATTATGTAGAAATCGAACTAAATTGTTGCAAAAAATGTATAGAATGTATGAATATTGTGAGTAAGGCCTCACTTTATACGAACTGAGATGAGTATGTGTGAGAATGTGTGTTGTGACGTAAGTGGATTCTGTTTTGTGTGTTGAAAAGTTAGAGAATTTTGCTTTAAGAATTTAGTAATTCGAAAATTCATTCTAACAGAGTTCAATGGAAGAATAATTTTAGTTAGGATAACTGGACCTAGAAACTAATATAAAAGACGAGTTCGAAGGAAGAGATAAGGTCAAATATTTTACTCAAGATTCTGGGGTTTTCTGTTACGAGATAAAAGATAAAAATCACATTTTGAGGGGAAAGTGAGTGGAAAATGTATAAATATGGGTAGGATGATCTGTGAAGTTGGAGAAGAGGTTAGGATGGTGCAGACTCAATCTCTGAGGATACGTCATGCCGGAGAGGGACAATTGGCCGTAGAGATAGCTAAAGTACGGGGGGGGATTTTTGGTGGTGTTTGGTTATGATGCTGAATTTTAAGTGAGGGAGTGCCAGCTCAAAGGATTAGATGTTAGAAGTAGGGAACGTGAGTATGCCCTGCACTTCTTTGGGGTATGCTTTCGAGTATTGGTACCTGCAGCTCGAGAAGAAATGGCTAAATTAATTGTTGAGGTCGAGATTGAATTCGAAGATGGCTGATTGAATGGTAATGTGATATGACGTGGTTGTTCAGGTTGTTTAGATGTAATAATGTATAACGTGTTTATCATGGATAAATATATGTTTGTTGAATTTTAACAGAAAATTATGAACACCAATGGGATCCTCTATAGTTTCAAATATTGTTGAAACTATTGTGATAAATATTTTGTATAATTTTGAAAATTTCCTCAGCTTTGAGAATGACGTCACTATTACTATAAATATTATAGACAAGGATAGAGAAACAAAAAATGAGAAAATGCAGAAGCTTCTAGTTTTGTTTTGTATGTAAAGCAGCAAAGATCTAATATCGTGTAGGGTGAGTTATCATGAGTCTGGGAAGGTCAGAAAAAGATATAGAAATAGGAGTAAAAAATATGATAAAATATGATGGAAGGGGTGATGATGGAAAGTCTATTTTATTGAAAAGATACAAGACGTCTGAAAAGGATAGTGGAAAGGATGCCTCAGTTCCAAAACTGAGGACGGGTCGTGCGAGGCGTAATAACTGCTAGCCGCGAGAGAGAGAAAAGATAAATAGTGTTTCTTCCTCATCATTCAAACGTTTTTCCACTTCTAAAAATTTGGAGAGTACATAGAGAGAGGCACAAAAAATTTTAGAGGACCTAATAATAACTTATCTGAGGGTGATCGGTGGCCATACAGCAGCGTCGTGAGGGAAGGTTTTTGCACTACTGCGGATTCTCATTCGGATTCTGAAGGTTAGTAGAGACGTACGCAATATATATGTATTTGTGCAAATCGTTTTTGAAGCAAATCTTAACAATAGGTATACATGGCAATTTTCTATACTTTTGACATATGCACAGAATAAATAAAAGATATGTTATATGTTTATATGATAGATTTGTATGACATAATAATAGATACTTGAACCTGTATGTAGGTGGAGCATGAGAGGCAGTCGTGTAAGGTCAAAAACTTACCTGTAGAAATTGTAGTTAAAATGAATAGTTTACCTATTACCGAGGTGTCAACCTTTGGTCGGACGATTGAGTCTGATAATGAGGTTGAAGTAGGGTTGGAACCATTTCCAGGTTTTCCTGGTCAATTAGTGTTCTATCCTCCTGGTTTAAATACATTTAGAGAATTCTGTAAAGCCAAGGCTACTGTAGAAGGGACATGGGGTAATTGTATAGAATATGCCCGTAGGTAGTTTAGGGGTTGCACGGTACCGACTGGGGAAGAATATTTTTATTTGCTGGCAGATTTAGAGGTGGAAAAATGAGATAGGGGCATAGATGAATTGATCTCGTTAGTGTACTTTAATGAGGGTATTCTTAGTGACCTTGAAGAAGGTTTTCTGTGTTACCTATCTCAATTAGACTTCTGGCTAAGTCTTCCCCTTACTAACTTGGCGAAGGGGATTATGAATGCAATTGGGGAATATCCCGTTCATGGCCTCTGGTACCACTGGAAGTGGTGAGGTCGCTAAAGAAGAAAAGGATAAGGTTGTTGAAGAGTGATCGGCCATGGTGGTCGACCTCAAAGAGGTTGAGGAGAGGGTTAGATTGGCGATCCTTCATGGCGAGGAAGATATGAGAAAGATGGTAAGTCTATACTGAATATGAAAAAAGGATTATGAATTGTGTTTCGAGCTGATGTTGAGGTCAATTTTTCTTCAGCAGGTTGCCCGGCTGGCAAAGGGGATCTGGCTTGGAGTTGAGGAAGACAAGTCTGAGCTGATGAGGATGAAAATTAAGCTTAAAAAAAAGTTAGCTCAAGCTAAAGTTGATTCCGTTAAGGACACCAAGCAGCTGGAGGCTCTGAAGGTTTCCCATGCCATGGCAATTGGTCAGCTACAGGTGGAGGCGAGGGCCAATTTGGAGGAGATGGTGGAGAAGCGTGACAGGCTGGGGGGGTCACCTGATGTTAAAAGGATATTATGAGGAGGAGGTGAATGCCATTAAGGCGGACACCTACATTGAGGAGGAAGATGATAAAGGGATGGAGGAGGTCGCGATGGGAGTAGTTGACGGATTAGATAGTGTCTCTCATCAAAAAGTGTTGGATAACCAAGAGGAGGATAACAAACTCCCGGAGGGCGGGCACGAGAAGGTTGGATTGGTAAATAATTTGGTTTTGTATGAACATTTTGGATGGGTGCTGTAAACTATTAGATTGTGTACATTGAATAGACTCTTAGGCTGAGTTTTATTTTTCTAACCCTCTTGTTGGCACTTAGAGAAATGAGTCTCAGGATAAAAGGCCTAGAGACTGAGCTGGCCAGGGAGAAAGAGATTTCAACATCTTCATCGTCTTCCCAAGCGGAGCTCCAGGTTAGATTGAAAAAGACCTTTTGGCATGTATGTTATATCGACATAAAGCTACATAGTAAATAGGATGTAGATGTAGGCCATAACTTTTTCTATCAACTTTAGGAAAATGTCACTAATATAGTGCATAGAAAAATTCAGCGCTCTTTATGCAAAGTAGTATATCGAAAGTATGTATCTTAAACTTCGCAATATACCTCATGGAGCATTTATCTGATAATGTATCCGAATCTTTTGTCTAGAAGTATTTGCACACCGCAGATGTTAGAAATCATATATAAGTTATAAAATGAAATATAGTTGCTCATTGATTGTATTCTGGATCAAATTGTATTAAAATATTTATATCATACAGATTGAATTGGATTTAACTCACTTGCTCGAGAATGATGTACTCTAATGTAACCGGGAATTTGTAGAGGAGTTGGATAGGATGAGGGAGACGAATGAAAATAGAGATGATTAACACGTAAAGGTGTACTTTAAACTTGTAGAGGTAACGCAGGCTGTTTCTGAGCTGACTCGTAAGGTTGAATAAAAAGATGCCGAAATAGCCTTGGGGCTAAAAGAACTGGTAAAGATCAAAGAACATGTCGCGAAGCTCCAAATTTGGGTTGACACGTTGATGGTTAAGGGTAAGCAGGCTGAAATGGCTTAGTACCGTATTTAGGCACTAGAAAGATCAGAGGAACAATTTTAATCTGATCTTCAGAATTACAGAAATGAGATGGAGCGACTGAAACAAAAAATCGTTACAAAAGACAACGAGCTGAGAGTAGTTCGGGAAAATCTATCAGCTTTGGAAGCCGCGGCTGAACACTTGCATATAGCTCTACCTGCCAAGGATATGGAGTTTCGGGAAATGCAACGATGGTGTAATGATTTAAATGAGAGGGTGGCACGATTAAAGGCTGAACTGGCACATGCCAACGCACGTGCCAAGAAAGCAGAGGCTGGAGAGCACTCGAGGGGGAGTAAGAAGGATGTTCAAGCTCCTCTAGTCCGAGGGGATGTTGTAAGTTTATCAGGATGAATTAGAGATCTGAAGGTGGCACAGCACAAATTTAGGGGCATGTTCAGAGAGGTAATGCAAGCTTAATGGAATACCAGCAGAAGTTGGATGCTACTCTTATCAAGGAGAAGGTTTTGGAAGGCGAGGTGAAGGCAAAGGAAATGGTAATAAAGAGGAAAGAAGAATTATTAAAGGATATTCCGGCTAGGGAAGAGCTGAACGAAGAAATTAAGAGACTTCGAGCCCAGGTCGTAGACCTGGAGGCTATGAACCTAGCTGAATCAGCTAAATAAATAAAAGAAAGTTGGAAGATAATGTAGCACATGATGCTAAAGTCGATATGAAATGATTCATCTGAAGATTTAGTATGCTAGATTGGAATCACGCCTTGAGAAGGTAAGAGTGAAATTTGTAAGAATTGTCGTACTTGATGTATCGAGATTAAACCTTCTAAAGGCGATAGTTGCATATTTTGTAGAGGAAGTAAAAAGACTTGAGTTAGAACGAGATACCTTGCTCAAAAGTCTGTTGGATAAGGGATGCATCTGCAGAGTTAACATAGACTGTGGGAACTGTACGGCCTCTTTGGAAACCGATTTAGGCCCTCGACCTGATGACCTAATAGAGGGGGGTAGAGTTACTGTAATCTGTGAACTGAATGTTTGACCTCTTGCTGCAGGGGGAAGCATGGCTGACATCCTATCATTAGAAAAAAATTTCTTGTAATTTGAATTTGACCAGAAAAATAAATAGTATCTGCCGCAGACACATTAAAATAGATGAAAGCTAGAATGACCTTTCCTTTATCTTTGTTTTTGGTGGGGATTTTTTTATAAAATAAGTTTTTGCACTTGTTTGAATCGCAGAAATAGGTTGAGTTAGACCAAGTTGAAACTTGATTGAACTATAGAAATGTTACAGACATATTGAAAGAGATGAAGGCCAGTATTACTTTTGCCTTATCTTATGCCTGGTGGGGTCTTAGATATGAAACAAGTTTTTATACTTGCTACAATCGCAGATATTTTGTATAGTTAGTCGAACTAAGTGTTATCCTTGATCTAGCCGTTATAAATGACCCAAACAAGTTGAAAAAGGTGAAGACTATTATTACCTTTGCCTTATCTCTTGTTGGTAGAGTCTTTGATATAAAATAAGTTTTTACACTTACTACAATCGCAGAGATTTAGTTCAGTCGAACCAAGTATTATCCTAGATCTAGCCTTTATAAATAACCCAAACAAGTTGAAAAAGATGAAGACTAGTATTACCTTTACCTTATCTCTTGTTTGGTAGAGTCTTTAATATGAAATAAGTTTATATACTTGCTATAATTACAAAGATTTAGTAAAGTCAATTGAACCAAGTGTTATCCTTGATCTAGCCGTAATAAATGACTCAAACAAGTTGAAAAAGATGAAGACTAGTATTACCTTTGCCTTATCTCTTGTTTGGCAGAGTCTTTGATATGAAGCAAGTTTCTACACTTGCTACAATCGCAAAAATTTAGTAGAGTCAGCCGAACCAACTGTTATGCTTGATTAGCCGTTAAAAATGACCCAAACTAGTTGAAAAAGATGAAGAATAGTATTACCTTTGCCTTATCTCTTATTTGGTAGAATCTACTTAAGTATAGAGATATTTGAGAGAAACTTAGAATTTCATTGATAAGTTTAGAATTTACATTGGGTGGAGATGAAAATCTTACTTTTGGAATTGAAAAACAAATTAACAAAAACAAGGAAAGGAAATGAAGTAGTAAGACGCTTAACGTTAATACCGTTTCAAAATGGGGATTCCCTTTTCTATCATGAGATAATATGATCCCAGGCCTGAGAGACTTGTGTTAATGAATTGACCCTCCCAATTGTTGGCTAATTTTCCATCGTGAGGCTTTTTACGATGTTGAGGAATTTCTCTGAGGATGAGATCTTTGATTTGGAAGGCACGGCTTCAGACTTGGTTGTTGTACGATCTGGTAAGCATATGATGATATCGATCTAAGTTAGAGATGGCGTGTTCCCTGGTTTTATCTATCATATTGAGGTTGTAAGCCAACTCGAACTCATTTTCCTCGTCAGTTAGCTCGTGTCATGAACTAGATGATGATATTCTGTAGGAATGATGGCCTCAGTATCATAAGCAAGGAGGAATGGGACATGAGGCAGTTCGCGAACCCAATTCCTTTTTATCTGTGAGTGAAGCCATTTTTTGAGTCCATCTAAGATAGTTTTGTTGGTGATTTTGGCTTGGCCATTGCCTTGAGGATAGTAAGGATTGGATGGTGAGCAGATGATATTGTGGTAGTTTAGGAAGTTTATGACTTTTCCCCCACAAATTGGGGCCCATTATCGATACGAATTAGGTAGGGGTACCCAAACTGAGTGATCATGTGGTTCCAGATAAAAGAGATGATCTCCTCATCTCTGATTCAGCATAGTAGAACTGCTTTTACTCATTTTTTAAAATAATCGGTTGCTACGAGTAGGTGACGGCGGTTACCTGGAAATTTAGGGAATTCGTTGAAGAGGTCTAGTGTGTATCTTTGGAATGGCCAGAAAACCTTGCTTTTATGGAGCTCGAGCGCAGGGGCACATGTCATTTGTCCATGTCTTTGGCATGTATCGCATCTGCGGGAGTACTCCTCTGCTTACTTGCCCATGCTGGGTCAGAATACTCCTTGTGTGATTGCTCTATTTACTAGTGATCGACCTACGGCATGGTAGTCTCAAGTCCCTTCCAGTAATTTGTTAAGCAATTCATTCGCTTTTGATTTGGAGAGGTATTAGAGGCAAGGCCCTGTGACATAAAGGCGGTATAGCACACCGTTTTGATTAGTGTAGCACTTTGAGTTGTTGATCAGGTGTCGGCACTCCTTTAGATCTACTATGAGTGGTCCGTTGCAATTATTATTGACACCGGGGTAGGCTAAGAAAGGCTTTCGCTAATCATCGCCTCCCCCTTTGATGCCCCCAATGTTGATCGTGCACACAAAAATACGATCAATGTTGGGGGTTAAAATGATTTTGATCTGGAGATATCGAGCTTCTGTAACCAAGACCCCGGTTAGATATGCCAAGGAATAGACATCTCTATTCTCGCCTCGAAGAAGATAATCGAGAGTTGCTTTCGCGAACTTGCTCATCCTATCTAAAACGTAGGCTACGTATTCGATCATCTTTCCATTTTACTTGTATTATTTTGAGTAGTGGTGTATAATGAGTTGTAAATTTGTGTAAACTAAGAGTTTGGAGACATCGAGCTCAAGAGCGAGGTGGAGTCCATGAATAAGAGCTTCATACTCGGTGATATTATTTGAGGCCTCAAAATTCAAGCGGATTGATTTATAGATTTTGTCATTGGAAAGGGTAATTAAAAAAATTCCGATTCCTGACCCTGTGGGTCCTGCTGATCCATTTATGGGAAATCTCCACCGTGATGAAGTAATCCATTCAACTCGGTCGTCGAATGGCTTGGGTGGTAGATCCACAGGTGTTTCTTCTGTAAGGTCAGGGTCGTGCTCCTCTCACTCAGGATCTTCCACTGGAAAATCTGTGAGAAAATCGGCAATGGCTTGAACTTTTTCAGAATGACGTTGCTTAAACTTGATATCAAGTTCTCCCAAACTGACTGACCACTATTGTTCTCTTCTAAATTTTTCTTTCTTGGATAGGACTTCCTAAAGTGGGTAGCTTGCCATGACTTTGAATGAATTAGCTTGGAAGTAGTACTTGAGTTTCTGTGAAGTATAAACAAGAGTGTGAAGAAGTTTCTCAATTTTATAGTACCTTGTTTCTGCTGGTGTGAGGGTCTTGCTGATGAGGAAGACTGGTTTATCTATTTTCCCATCTAGGCAAATAAGAGCTGAGTTGAGGGAAGTATTTGTGACTGCTAGGTAGATAATCAGTTCCTCATTATCAACTGGGGTGCTCATTATGGGAGACCTTCCTAAATAGGTATTAGGATCCTGATAAGCTACTTCGCATTTTGGTGTCCATGTGACCTCTGAATTTTACTGAACCTTTCCTCATTAAGTACAATAGTAGAGTAATAAGAACAGCCAATGACAGCAGTATGAAGATTTATAAACGAAATGGTTTATCGTGGCAATCATGCCGAAGAGTTTTTGAACATCTTTTGATGTTTTTAGAGATGGCATGTTGAGAAGAGCTCGAATCTGATCTGAATAGGCCTCAATCCCCTTCTTGCCGATAAGGTGACTGAAAATATGCCAGAATAGACCCTAAATTAGCATTTATCAGGGCTGAGGTGTATTCTGTAAGATCAAATAATGTTGAATTCAGTGTTGAGATTTGAGATGTGATTGGCTGACTGTACGCTCTTATAAAAGAGATCATCGATGTAGACTTCAACGAATTTCCCTAGGTGTACCTTAAACATAGTAGTCATCAACCGTTGATATATAGCACCTGTATTTTTGAGTCCTAAGGGCATGACTTTGTAGCAATAAAGACCTTTTTTAGTGATGAAAGTTGTCTTTTCTTGATCTTCTTCTAAAAGTGGAATCTGAATGTACTCTGAAGCAACGTTCATCATAGATAGTAGATCATGACCGGTTGTAGAATCGAGGATCTAATGAATGTTGGGAAGAGGGAAACTATTATTTGGAGTATATTTTTTTAGATCGATAAAATCTACGTAAACTCGGACTTTTCTGTTCTTTTTCAGCACAACGACAATATTGGATATCCAGTCAGGATATTTGGCTTCTCGAATGAATCCCACCTTGATCAATTTCTCAATCTCAGTGTTAACTTCATCTCGAAGATGAGGTGAAAGATGTTGTTGCTTCTGTTTGACCACTGTGGCGCTGATATTTATGGCCAACTTGTGACATACCTTTGTCAGATCGACCCCAGGTATCTCTTCGAAAGACCATGCAAAAACATCTCGATTGAGCTGCAAAAACTGAATGAGAGTATCTTTTTCCTGTTAACCCAGCTTAGTACCAATAAAAGTAACTCGGCCAGGTCCATCGAGGTTGATGTATTTTGTAGGCTCTTTCATGGAAGATTGATCATTGAGGTGATCAACTTCCTGTAATTGCTATGCAGCCAATCTGTCGAAGGTATCTAGGATAGTTGAGACAGTATTTTCATAAGCTTGAGAGAGTTTCTGACTACCTCTGATCTCATAAATACCATTGTTGTGTTTGAATCGGAGTACCTGATGATATGTGGAAGTGATTGCTTCCATGTTGTGAATCCAGCAGTGGCCTATAATCTCGAGATAGCGAGATTTGGCATTAATGACATAGAACACGACGTCGATGGTGCTTGGTCCTGTGGTAATATGTAAGATGATCTTGCCTACTGATTCTTTATTGGAACCATTGAACCCATTGATACTGGTGTCACTTCTATTAACTTGGTCAGCCAATCCCATTTGGTCAATTGTACTTTGAAGAAGAATCTCAATACAGCTTCCAATATCGATCATCATTGTGTGCATGACAAACTTCCTCATTTTCAGCATCATTACTAATGCATCATGATGTAGAAAATTGACATGGCTGTTATTGTAATCTTCGAATAAAATTCCTAGCCGGTGATTGCTCGACTCTGCGAGAAGCATGACTTCTTTGTCTTGAGGTGTGAGATCGTAGCATTCCGATAGTCTCCTAGATTTTGATCTATTGGAGTTGGTGATCTGATTGATTTTGATCATGTTGCTATGGTGCATATGGTAAAGGTGTTTTTTCTCAGCTTGATTATTGACCTGAATAACTTCAAGCTTCTTCTTATAGCTTTTATCATTGTATGACCACAGATCGACAATGTACTCGAGCATCCGTCCCTCTTTAAAAATGTACTCGAGCAACCGCTATAGAGCATAGAAATTTTCGGTAGTATGATGATTTACCTTATGATGCAGGTAATATGGTCAACTATCGTTTGGTTCCAGCGATTGAGAGATGCGGTAGAGTATATCCTTCAATAGTAATGGAAAAATTGTAGAGATTCAGACGTTCAATTTTGGGAGGATAGTTTTGTTTGGTGGACTGCCTCTCCGAGGGTAACTAATGTTTCCTTTGGTGTGCTTCTGATCTCCTAGTTTTTCCTTGGGCTTACTGGCTCGATCTGTAGATGGGCCTTTGGTGGAGAGGACAAATTTAGTAGATTTCTGTCACTCGGACATCATCCTCTCAAAGTCGGCGTAACTGTTGACTTTGGTGATCATCTTTTCCAAGGTCGCAGGTTTGTTAAGGAAGAGGTATTCTTTGGTTTTGCAGTCGAGCAGGAGAGCATTAGTGAAAGCAGTAGCTGATGTTTTCTGATCGCGGTTATCAACTTTTCACGCGAGCTCTAAGAATTTCTTTGAGAAATCTTCACGTTTCTCTCCATGTGATTGTTTAAGACCGATAAGAGAATGCAAGTTTTCCTCTATATCTCTGTTGTGAGCATACGTCTTGATGAACTGCTTATGCAGTTGATCGAATGTATAGATGGAGTGCTCAGGGAGAGAGTAGAACCATCAGAATGGTTCCTCCTGTAGACTTGTGGTGAATAGATGGCAGAGGATGTGGTTGAGATTGGAGTATAACCCCAATGAATCACGATATTGTTTAATGTGTCCCTTTCGGGTCAATACCTTTGTATTTGCAAATTTTGGGAGTATGGAAACCTTTTGGTATCTGCATATCGAATTGTTCCTTGGCAATCAGACTTCCTTGGATCTCTGTGGTATCGCCGGTAGTACCTAGAACCTATGCTTCGATCAAATCCTTAATCCGCTGGTCCATATCCTCTTTTGTGATATAATGACGTATCGGTTGAATTGTTGGACGAGCTAGTTGTGGATGATGAGTGCTCGTGCCTTCACTTAGGCCATCAAGTGCTAGAACTTGATGATGAGGTCGTTGTTCTTCCACTTGGCAGGAAGAAATTCTGTGACCTTGACTGACTTCGGACTAAACTTCACCCCCCAAGTGTATAGAGGGCTATGGTTCACAGTGTAGATTCTTGGACATCGCTTTACTGGTGACTCCCCGAGGTCCCAACCTTTCCCTTGCAAAAATACGGGAGGTCTTTGGAAGCTGATCATTACCTCTTGTTGGTGGAGCCTGCTGAGTATTTTGTAGAGCCTCCAGAGCAGTCTACATTGATGTCATCTAATCTTCATGTCATTTGAACGCTGCCAAATGAGCTTGTCGTTCAGCATCGAGCTCTTTCACACGGAGCTCTCGATCCTTAGTTAAATGAAATTCGAGCTTGGCGCATTTCTCCATTTCAGCGTTGAGATTCGCCCGTAACTCTGCGAGCGGCCCTGACACCATAGACACTTTGAGCTGAGTTCCTGTAGCCGGTCGTCCTGAAGTAACCATGATTGAAAGTTGTAGTGAAAGACTGCCTTAGGATATCGTGAAAATGCAATCTTTCCTACAGACGATGCCAAATATAATGACCAATTTCTGTAAGCTAAAAATGGTTGTTGAATTTGCTATCACACCAATGAACCTTTAATAATATTCTAATAGAAATTATGAAATAAAGCAGGTGATTTTAGCATGGAAAACCTATGAATAGGTAAAAAAACAACGACCTCGTGTGGAGAATTTTTGTTGAAAGTATATTTATTGCTTGAGGCGGACATCTTATTATAAGTGATCTCTAAGAATAGAAAATGCTGGAGTCTTGTAGCTAAGATGTTTTGATGACTTGTCGAGAATCTTGAATATGAAATATCTAGGTGATCTTTTATGTAATTTTTCTGGTCCTTGTCTCTTCTGGAACTTCTACCTTATATAGGCCTTCTCCGTAACTCTTCATCGTACTAGAACACGTTCTCTAAAAAAAGTGGTTAGTGGTGATTGACTGAGTAATTGACGAGTTTGAGAGAAACATGTATCTTTGACTGGTTTAGGTTTTCCAGTTTAAGTTTGACCCACGTTCTTCACCAGTTTGCGGAGTACGTTAAAATGTTAGCTGGTTTAGTTATGCTGAAAAATGCGTGAGCCTGAGATGGAGGTTATTTGAACTGGTGACAGCTCGATTCTATGTGAGGTTGAGGGACAGGTCCCTACAGTAGTTGTTGGTTCTAGCACTTTAGTTCTTGGTTCTGGCACTGTAGCTGCCAAGCGGCTTGTTTCACTGTTCTATCTAGTGAGCTGGCTGTCAAACGTATCTGCCTTCGACCATGTATGACCATGGTAGAAGTATTTTTGGTACTGATGCTGAGTTCTGGCGCTGCTCATCTATCTTCGACTATGATACTTAGCTTCGATGACTCCTTTGAGTATTTGATTAGTCTCAGAAGGCTTCGTGGACTTAGTTATTGTATTATTGGACTTCGAGTCTCTAGGTAGGCTTCAATGTAGCCTTTGATTATTCGACTTGTGCTAGAAGGCTGCGAGTAGGCTACTACATTTGTCCCCTCTCAGTAGGGGCCTCATAAATTTGTATAGATGCACGTACTGAGAAAATTTATTAGGCGTGGGATGTTAAAAATTTGATTGTTGAATGTGAGCAGTTCCGAGGAAAGTAATTAAGGATGGTAATTAATGCGAGTGGTGATTAAAGGGGGATTGAATGAATCTTAATTTCAAATATAAATAGGGGGTGTGGGTGGGGGAGTTTTAAACTACCTTTATCTTTTTCTTCTAGTAACCGAAACCATGGAAAACACACCAACAACAAGGTACCCGAAAAGTATGGAAGTACAAGAATGGTGAATAGAGCAGAAGGCAGCTGTGTTGAAGGAAAAGTTCTTCGGCGAACATGGTACGGACTGGGAGATACCAGATTTTGTTGAGCTAGAGCCAGAGGAACCAATCTGTGGGATGCCATACGCCTATTGGTGGAGGGTGCTGTAATGGATGAACCTGAGCACCAGCAACCAGTACTTCTTTCTGAAGAACATAGCCGAAGACCAAGTGGATGTAGAAGACCGAGTCAAAGATGCAGAGGCAAGGCTCTACAAGAACTATCCCGTCTACAAATAGGGGAGTCTTGGTTTTGGTATTGGCGTTGTGAGGTGGCCGAAGAAGTTGTTATATTTTACCGCTATTGTGTTTCTGCCTCTTTTTTTTCTTATAATTTTCTCCCTGTTGTTATTGCGATTATTTCAAATGAAACAGCATTGCCTTGAAGTATAGCATTGTAAGTGTGACACGCACTGTAGACAAAGATAATATACACGCGATAGAACTTGTCGAACATCAAACTTAAGTAATGAAATAGGCAAAAAAATTGTGGGATCTTGGGTTTAATTATATAAAGATAAATACTGACCGAAGGTTCGAGTACTTAAATTTTATGTTCAATTAGATTAAGTGAGATGTAGACGATGGTTTGAAAAAATATGTGGTCGAATGTTACAACGGTAGTGGGATGGATAAGGAGGTTTGAAAGCGATGCTTTGACTGCAAAATCTGAAAGCCGAAATGGCAGACTTGTCAGAGGTGAAACATTTCCTAGGTCAGAGTGCCCTATAGGACATCATGATGTTTCCTCGGGTTATGGGAAAAAAAGTGGAAGTGACACATATGATTGAGTTAGCAGTTTCGGGCATGGTGCCAGAAGGTTCGAGACGGTTAAAAATTATTTGATGTGAGTGTGTGATATGCACGTGAGAAGAAGTGAAGGTAAAATTATCAATATACGTCTTAGCCAAAAAATGAGGGGGAGTGGAAGAATGGTAATGATGGTGAGTGGGGGAATCGAGACAGTTTTATTTTTGTGAGGTGGTATTTAAAGAGGTGAGGGAAAAATTTGTTGTTCCCAATCACTCAAACATAGAGAAAACTGTGGAGGAAGAGAGGAAACACATACTTTATTATTGCGGTAGATCTTGTTGGAGAGGAGAGAAAGACATTTTGTTATTGTTGAGAGATATGAGCTATTCGAATAGGTATATCATCTGATTTCTTTCGCAAATAGGTAATTTGTAATTTTTCTCTATCATTTCTTCTTCTATATTTGTATATTGTTTGCATTGTATGGTAGGTACAGCTAGGGTTTTTGTTGATAATGGTCTGACCGAAGAACGGGGTAACCCATGTGGTTTGAGGTACAGCCAAGTGGTAAATTTAGGAGAGTGGGGTAGTGACCAGGTTTGTAGTCAAACATTTGACTGTGGGTTGGGTGAGTTGGAGAGGGTAGAACAAAATATGATATCGAAACGTAATAGTCGAATATATCGATCTAATTGCGTGCCTCGTCTTATGTAAGGTATAATGCGTACCCGTCAAGCTTCGAGGATGAGGCAAATGCATGAGGAGGACGAAGTAAACAAGCCCAGCATATTTGGTAGAGGTCGAGGGGGTGAGATCAGCGAGGTAGATGTAGGGGCCTAACTTCTATCAAAAGGGAATTCGGCTCTTACAATACAGGGTTAACCCACAATCAAAGGAATGCAAGCATATAATCTAAAGCATGAACAATCTATAGACAAATTGTAGAGGCCTGATCTTCGTTGAGAAGCGAAGATGGCCCTTACAACACAGAGGTCAACCTCTCATCAAGGATGTACAAGTATATGACCTAAAAAGAGACTAATTATAGACAAATACTTGCGTAGAGGCCCGAATGTGACTCTCTGCGACCTCTGATGAGGATTTTTAAACAGTGATTCTATTACTGATGAGTAATAATTAAGATCGAATATAGTTTGTAAGTGGTCGAAGGTAAAAATTATTGGGTTTGGAGAGGATTTTTCTAACCACTTCTTGGTTTCCCCTCGCTCTTATTTATAGAGACATAAGAGGCTGAGTCACCAAGAGTGGGCCAGGCTACATGATTACTGTCCGGGTTTTCCGGCGGCGGCATTTATTACGGAAATCCCTGTCACTGTAGCTGATAGACCAATTAATGTTCCGTCCAATCCGTTTGAGCTAACTGCTAGTCTCATCACACTTCTGCTATTCAAACGTTTAGTCGAAGGGTATTTGTTATTATGTGCTAATCCGTTCTCAAAGGTTTATCTGTTGTCGAGCCTTCGACTACAAGAGTTCCTTGAGGGGTTTGATTCTGAGTCAAAATTATCTTCGATATGTTCGAGTAGGATACGAAGTAGACTTCGAGTTAGGAAGTCGAAGGCTACCACATTTGCCCCCTCTCAGCAAGGGTCTCAAAGCCAGGTGGAGAGGCGCTTGCTGAGAAAACTGTTGTCTTGGAACCTGTTCTTCTTTGACCGTTGGATTTCGGGAAAATAATAAAGTGGGGGGGATAATTAAGAGGTGTAGGTGGGTAAAAGGTAATAAATGGGGTGAAGGCTATAAAAATTTGTTCTTGTACGGGGATTCTGTATCTTCTTCCATCTTCAACATTACTCTGTTCTTCTTTCTGAATATCTGAATGGATAGCCCGCCCAATACCCGTTATCAGAAGAGGATGGGGTTTGCCCGTAATCTTCATATGGGCAGAAAATAGCGGAGCTACACAGGAGGTTTTTTGGACAACATGATCTAAATTGGAACATGCTGGATCTTGTGGACGAGAGGCCAGGGGAGTTCATCATTGGCGTACGGTACGCCTATCTCTGGGAGCAATTGAGGTTACACTTTACGATCAAGCAGAAACCTTATCTTTTGTTGATGGCATTAGATGAAAGCCTTGTCTGTACAGAGAAGATCATCGAGGAGGAACATGCGGCAAGCGGAGCTGGTTCTTCTGGAAGTAGGGCGTTTGGTTGATGTTGTGAATGTTTTGGTATTATTTTGCGTAGTTTTTGTTTTGTTCTGTGGGAGGAAGTTGTTTTGAGTTCGGGGTGGTAGGGAAAAAATATAATTTGTTTTTTTGGATTCCGTAATTGAAATGGAAAGACTATTTTGCTCGTGTCTGTATTCCTGTTATTTGGTTAGATAATGTTAACGAATGCAAGCGACTACTCTTCTAGGCGCGAGGTATGTTCGACTGGGAGTCATTGGGGAGGAGGTTTGAATGGAGGTACAGGCGAATCAGTTATGTCTTGGAAGTTAGAGAGGTTACATGTTGACCTTTTGTTATTGGGAATTGAAGGTTACCATTAATTCGGTTAGGGAGGAGGGAAAGTTCTGGTGAGTTTGGAGGTATAAAAAGTGGTAAGGAGGGAGAGATTTCTTTATCTGTCTTGCAGCATTCTTCTCTTCTAACGGAGTACTTCCTGTTTATCAATATGGCTGAGAACGGACCTATTGCTGAAGATCAAACGGCCGTGAGGGTGAGGAGGATTCAAGAGGCCCTGCTAGGTCTTCAATGAAGGTTTGGGATAGAGGACGACATTAACGCTGAAATGCCAGATCTCTTTAAAGCAGAACCTGGAACACCTCTCTATGATATGCCCTTCGCGTACTAGTGAGGAATAGTGCAAATGATGGGGCCGCTACCTGGCCATCGGCTGTAGCTTCTCAAAGGTTTCACAGAGGATATAGTGGATCAGAAGGATGAAGCTACGGCGGCCGCTATTGCAGAGGAGCAATCTTCTAATAGATAGGGTTCCCTTTTGTAGTTTGTCATGTTGTTGCTTTCATGTGTTCTGTTTCTCTCTTCTTTCCATTTTTTTTTTTTTTGCATGACTTTTATTGTGTTGTCCTCGTTGTCGGAATGAAAAGTGCTTTTGTTGATAGTAATAATAGAAATTATTGTGAACTGTGGGATATGGTAGTAGAATCTGAATTCCAAATATAATACTGCTCGGTACGAGGTCGGTAGTATAAATATATTGATTGAATATTTGGAATATAAAACTGAACTTGTTAGGATAAAAAATATATACTTTGTCGAAACTATTTTTTTTTTCAGAAGGCGTGAAGTTTTGACTGGCCGAATGGGGGGTTTGTTGGTATGAGAGGTTTAATAAATCTAAGGTAATTTGTTGAAGATTCTATGAGGTGTAGACTGGTCGAATGTTCGAGTTCAGAAGTGTAACGTCGGTGAAGTTTGATAGTATATCGAAGGTGAAGTTTGATAGTGTATCAAAGGTGAAGTTTGATTTGACTGGCCGATCTGACAATCCAAACGGCTGGTCTGCCAGAGTAGTACGTGCATTTAGGGTAGTGTGCTGGGAAGTAATGATTATGTTTTACTCATTTGACAAAAAAGGTGGTGATGTGACTATTGGATTCTGACTATTTAATTTCGATCTGGGAGAATATGGTTCGAGAAGCTTCGGCAGTACATGTAATTTTAGGTAAACGGGTTGTTCACACGTAGGAAATGTTAAGGGTATATTTGTCAAAGCACATTGTTACCCGAAAAGCCAGGGAGGTGGGGTCGGGGTAATGATAGCGGTTAATAAATCGAGGTTTTTTCGGGTTTTTAAAATATATATAAGTGAGATGATGACTTACTGTGCTAGTTTGCTGTGAAAACTGTAGAAAGTCAAAAGGAGAAGGACAAGCGCCATTACGAACGTGGAAGCTGTTAGGGCATCTGAGGCTGTGATCTTTCTGATTTGGGGATAGTTCTGCTAATTTCAGGTATGACATTTGATCTCTGAGAACTTTATTCTGCTTTTTCTTTTTTTTGGTTTAGATAGTAGAGGCGGAACAATCTGTGTTTGTGGTTTAGAAATGGCACTCGAGAGGTCGGAGGGGGGAAAGATTAGGGTTACGACCCGGTCTATGGTTTGTTTTGGAGGGGGTAGATTGGATGGTCACAGAATTTGTCTAGTTTGTCTATCTAATTGCGTGCCTCTTCTTCTGTAGGCTAAAAATGGATAACCGTCCGGCTTCGAGACAGGCACTGATAGATGAAGAGATCGAAGAAATTGAAGTTAGTATTTCTGGTCGAGCCCCAATGGGTGATGATAGTGATGTAGAAGTTTTAGATGTAATAACCGAGGGCCCATTATAAATTGTACTGCCTCCATTGTACTGCCTCATGAGAGTTTGTGGTTTCGAAAGGCATCGAAGGACCGATAGTAACTGAGGATAGTGGGAGAAAACATTGGGGGAAGAGGGTATGATATAGGGGCCCTCGTGAGACGAGAGGGAGATAAAGGGCTTTGTAGCGATAGCGGGGCTTTGACTGCGTCAGATGGTTGTTGGGGGTCTCGGTGCAGCGAAACGGGTAGGGTTAGGTTAGAGCAGTTGCCGCTAGTTGAACTGTCGGAAGGTGTAATATTTTTTAGTGTTGCAGGGGCGGGATTAACCTTTAACTCAAAGCTTGGAGCAGGGATTATGGCTTATAGGGGCCAGATCGATTGGGGATGAGGTTACATCTGAGGGCTGTGTAAAAAGATGTTTGAAACTAATGGGGAGGTGGCTCCAGTGCAAGGAACGGGAATTTTATGAGAGACGAAGGTGACAGAGGGGGATGAATGTAAAATTGGGCTGGTGAGGGCCGACCTTCAATGAAGTGGTTTGATATTGTTACCTTTTATCGAGAAGGCGAGTCAGAACCCAGGGACTATCCATCCAATGACCTGCGAAACCTTGGTTATCTGATCTGTGATCAGGTGGGTTGAGGGTAGAATGAAAGATGTGTTGATAGTGAGAGGTAACTTTGAGAATGAGACGAAGAATGACCTTATAAATTACTCTATAGAGTCATATAATGAATAAGTTTGTTGTCGAGGGCGTTGTTGTTGTTGTGTTTACTAAAATAGTGATTAACTTGTTTTTGTTTTATTTTGCAGGTCCGGGAAAGTTCGGAACTTGAGATAATCCTGTGAATACATGGGATCATATGCCTCAAGGCTAGTGAAGCGTGGGTAAATTCTAGTTTGACCAGTCTCACATCAAGAGGCAAAGGAGAAGAGGGTACTTCCCGCTTCGAGGTCCCCATAGCCGAAGCTATAAAGAGAAAAAGAAGTTAGGTTCCTCCAAGAGGTCATCGGAAATTGCAAGAGAGTAGCTACCGAGGAACAATCATTTGGGCCGAGACTCGCAAGGGGATAGTCGTGTTGTTCCCAGCCACGCGAATTCAGAATGCTAAGGGTGGCACAACGCCAGAGGCGTAGGGCACTGGGGGAGAGGACTGATACACGGGAGGAGGAGGAGTGGAAATGACAGAGGCGGATGACAGCGTAGTCAATGATAAGCAAAACTCTGGGAGGATAACCTAGACGAGGCGTCGAAGGAAGTAAAGAGGTTCATGTTTCAGGTAACTATATACTGCTTCTTATTGTGATATTCTAAAATGTCTTTCGAATTCTCCGAGTTTTGAGTTTTACTGACTGATTGAATATTTTTGCAGGCGGATGCTTGAGTGCGAACGTGCAGCAAGGTTATGAAGTCAGTAAAAGAAAAGTTGTGGCAAGCAAAGGAAAATCATGATCTTTCTTGTGGGATGGAGGCATCATTGGTGTCTGGGGTGAAGAAGTTGATGCATGACCTTAGGGTTCTTACCAAATCTTATGATAAGAGACTCGAACTTCAGCGGTCGAGGCCGGAGTGGGAGTGGGCAGCGAAGCTTACAGCGTGTGAGAGGGAGAAGGCTGAATAGAAGGTGTGGTTCCATGGACAATACGATAGCGAATGCAAGGTGACTGTGAGGTTGAAGACTTTCATAGATGAAAAGGGGTATGACCCTGATATACTCGAACCGTACCCTATATCTCCAGAATTTGTTGAAGGTGATGAGGTCCAGCTGAAAGAAGTAGAGTTGCCCGTTGTTCATGAGACAGTTCGGAGTACTGAAGGTGGTGGAGATACTTCTCTCCTTGGAGTACCCAGTAGTGGTCTTGTAGATGGTAGGGCTGTCGGAGTCTCGAATGATGCCGCCATAGATGCTGATGGTGGAGCATCTGGGGTACAAGAATGTGAGACCGTGCCGGTGTGAGGTACTTGTAGTTAAGGTTGCTCATCATTTTCCTCTGACATGTGGTGATTTGAAATATGTTGAACGGTGTTGCTGCAATTTTTCTTTGAACTTTTGTAGTTAATTTTGAACATGTTGATGTGTATTTTCTTGGAATGTTGGAATTTGCATGCTTATTCTGCCGATGATTGATCTTTGACTAGCACTACGACTGCTGCGTTGACAGATAATATGTAAGATACTTCCATGACGTTTACATAACTGTAGCATTGTCGATCCATGTAGAATGTGGATATAATGTGGATCAAACTCTGTGTGTTCTTTTGGACATCTAATGCCAATGCCACAGCGATGTTTAAAACTCGAAACATTTCCAGGTCACCCTCGAGTATCAGTCGGGGAGAGGGGACGTGATACCTAGGGGAAACCCAAAAATGTGCTGAACTTCTAAAGCCTAAGCCACAGCAAAGCATTACCGATTGCCTCCAACGCATTCCCGAGGGTTTGGTCTTTCGACCATCCTTTCCCCTTGAGTTTGCACGAATGTTGGAAACCTGAGCAATTCAAGGTCGTCCTCAAGTATCTGTCAGGGCGAGGGTGGGCATGATCCCCAGGGTAGACCAAGAAAAGGACTGTACTTCGTCGGCTTCAGAGCCTGGACGAAGGAATATCGAATCGCCTCCAATGTATCCCTAAGGGTCTGGTCTTTCGACCATTCTTGCCCTCGAGTTTGCTCGAATTTTGGAGACTTGGGCAATTCAAGGTCGCCCCCAAGTATCTGTCGGGGCGAGGGTAGACAAGATATACGGGGTAGACCTAGAAAAGGACTGTACTTTGAAGGCCGTAGCCACATCGAAGGAATATCGAACTGTCTCCCATGCATCTTCGAGGGTCCGGTCCTTCGACCATCCTTGCCCCTCGAGTTTGCTCGAATTTCAAAGACTGGAAAATTGTCGAGATCATCCTCGAGTACCAGTTGGGTCGAAGGTTGGCATGGTATTCGAGTTAAACCAAGAAATTCAAAGTGAAACATGAGACAAAGTATTGGTGACAAAAGCCTCATTTATTGATTATCCTGGATTACATCAGTGGTACATAATTGTAGGTAAGGCCTTTTATAAGAGACCAACTGCATTGTGTTCCAAGGGTTCGGTTGAGGCTCTTCGTCTTCTGTCATCAAGTAGTAATATCCTTTGTCTGTTTTATCGCAAACAATGTAGGGTCCTTCCCAAGATTTGACTAATTTTCCAGCATTCGCAGGCTTTGTCGAATGATTAACACGTTGGAGTACTAGATCACCAACATTGAAACTTCATGGTCGAACTCGCTTGTTGTAAGATTTCTGAAGTGATGCGTGGTAGCGGCCCAGGCTAGCGATAGCTCGGTGTCTGGTTTTATCGATCCACAGCATGTTGCATGCGAGTTCAAACTCATTATCTTCATTTGGGAGGTTAGGATCTCGAGTGGGTATTTTGAACTGAGTTGGTAGTATTGCTTCTGTTCCATATGATAGGAGGAAGGGAGTGTATTCGGTAGATTTCTTGGTATTGTAGGATAGGCCCAGAGGACGTGTTGTAACTCTTGAGCCTATCGTGCTTTCTTTGTATCGACTCTCTTCTTTAGACCATCAACGATAGTTTTGTTAATTGCCTCGACTTGACCGTTTCCCTGGGGGTACTAAGGTGTGGAGGGTGAGGGAATAATGTTGTGTTTTTTGAGGAAATTCTGTACTTTACTGCCAACAAACTGGGGACTATTATCGCACTAAATCATATGGGGGCAGCCGAAGCTTGTGATGATGTTTTCCCATAAAAACTTGATAACATCATCTTCTCTGGTTCGACATAAGGTAACAGCTTCGAACCATTTGGTGAAGTAATCAGTGGCAATGAGGATGTTTTCTCTGCTACCCGAATCTTTTGGAAATGGACCAATGAGATCGATGGCCCATCTTTTGAATAGCAAAGAAACTTGGCTGACATGAAGATCTTGAGAGTGGCAGTGGATGTCATGAGCATGAAGCAGGCATTAATCACAATGTGCTACATATTCTGAAGCATGCTTTCTCATATCGGGCAAAAACCATCCTTGGGTTACAACTCGAAGGGGCAAAGATCGGGCAGCAGTGTGAGCACCACAGGGGCCTTCGTGAAGCTCTGCTAAGATTTGAGAGGCTTCGGCATTAGATATACATTAAAGGAGGACACCATTTGAAGATTTGCGATGTAGTTCATTGTTATGGATAGTGTATCTGCGACAGTTTTCTAACAGTGGACGTCTAGCTTTAGGATCATCGAGAAGGGTGGCGTTGGTAAGGTAATATAGGAATGATGTTCGCCAATCATCTAAATCGAAACTCTTGCCCCCTGTATTGATGGCATTGATTTCCATCTGTTCGATACTTGGATGTTCGAGTACTTCGATGTGGAGGGATTGAGATTTTGTCTGTCCCAACATAGCTGCTATGTAGGCTAGGGCATCGGCATGTTCGTTTTCTCCTCGAGGATAATGGGTAATTGTTGATTTTTTTTGGGAAATCGGTCCATCCACTGTCACACGAGTAAAGCGTAGTCATCCATGCGACCGTTAGCTTGATTTTCTCCTTCATAATGTCTCTGAATGAGTTAGGAATCTGTACAGACTGCGAGTTTGGGAATGCCGAGATCGAGTGTGAGGTCGAGACCGTGGATCAGTGCTTTATACTCTACTTCATTATTAGAACATTCAAATGTAAGTTTAACTGCTTTCTCTATTCGGTCATTAGTCGGTGTGACCAAGACAATTCTTATTCCTAAACCATTGGGTCCTGCGGAGCCATCTGTGAATAAACGCCAACCGGTAAGGGGGTCCTATGGATCTACGACTTCAGGTTGATCTTCCGGCAGATCAACTTCGTGTTCTTCCCAGTCGCAATCTTCAACCGGGAAGTCGGCGAGGAAATCTGCTACTGCTTGGCCTTTCTGAGATATTTACTTCTCGAAGGTTTTGTCGTGCTCGCCAAGGTATGCAGACCATTGTTGTACTCGTCTGAATTTTTCTTTTTTACTAAGTACTTCGTGGAGAGGGTAACTCGTGATGACACGAATGGGGTGGGCTTGAAAATATGGTTTGAGCTTACGGGCTGAATAAACAAATGTCAGGAGGAATCGCTTAAGTTTGGAATAGCGGGTTTCGGCAGGGTTTAGAATTTTACTGATGAAATAAACAGGCTTTTTGATGATGGAATCAAGGTGAATTAGTATAGAACTAATTGAAGTTTCTGTGGCAGTGAGATATATGGAGAGTGTTTCACCTTCGATGGGGGTACTGATGATGGGTGGGCGGCCAAGATAAGTTTTGAGTTCGAGAAAGGCGTCTTCGCACTCAGGGGTTCAATTGATCTCAGGGTTGCTTTTCTTTCTCATTTTATGGGCGCCCTGACTACGTAAGAGGGAGAAGAGCCAAGCACATCTATCAGAGGACATGGAAATAAAACGGTTAAGGGCTACTATCCTGCCATCCACCTTTGGGGCATTTCTCTTTGTTGTGGGTGAGGGCATGTCAATGAGGGATCGAATATGGGTGGGGTTGATTTCGATGCCACGTTTACTGATTAAGTGTCCCAAGAATTTTCCGGATGAGATGCCAAATTAGCACTTCTCTGGGTTGAATTTCATTTTATAGGTGCAAAGTATTGAGAAGATGTCGGTCAGCTCGTGGATGTGGGTCTGTTTTTGAATAATCTAGCATAACATGTCGTCGATGTAGACTTCAGCTGACTTGCCAAGAAGGGGCTTAAACATAGTTGTCACGAGGCGCTGGTAAGTAGCACCCGCATTTTTAAGGCTGAAGGGCATGACATTAAAAAAATAAAGGCCTTATTCAGTTATGAAGGAAGTTTTAAGTTGATCTTCTAGGAGGAGGGGTACCTGTTTGTAACCTGAAGCTGCGTCCATCATGGATAGGCGCTCGTGTCCAGTAGTGGCATCGAGGAGTGCTGAAATGGTCGGAAATGGTAAACTGTCCTTCGGTGTGTGCTTATTGAGGTCGGCGAAGTCGACGCAGATTCGGATCATTCCATTCTTCTTAGAAACTACCACAATTTTTAATATCCAGTCGGCGTACTTGACTTCTCTGATAAAGCCCACGGCTATAAGCTTGTCTACTTCGAGGTTAACCCCATCTCAAAGTCGCAGTGCCAGGGTACGCTACTTTTGTTTGACTGCTGAGGAATTGGGAATGAGATCGAGGCGATGATATGCCAAGCTGGGGTCAACATCAGGCATCTCCTGAAATGTTGAAGCAAAGATGTCCATGTTTGCTCAAAGGAAATTTAAAACCTCGAGCCGTTCGGCCTCGCTGAGAAAAGTTCTAATGAGTGTTCCACGTCCAAGGCCGTCGAGTTTGATATAAACGGTTGCTTCGATATAGGGGGTGGTATCTATCGAAGTCGATGGGATAGAAAGGTACAGTGATTATTATGGGCATCTGACAAGTTTTTTGGTCTGGTCAATTTCTGGGTACTCGCATTAGCGGGCGAGATGTTGAGATCCTTGAAGGTTCAACGTACCCTTAGGAGTTGCAAAACGAAGGGTTAGGTGATAGGTCGAGGGTATAGCCCGCATAGCATGGAGCCAGTCCCAGCCGAGTATATCGAGGTATTCGAATTTCTTGTTAATGACAAGGAAACTGGTTTGAAGGGTGAGGGGTTTTGTGGTGACAGGTAGGCTGATACGATCGACGGCGACTTCGGTAGTCCTATTGAATCCTTTTAACTCGACGTTGGCTGGGGTAATGAGATCAATTTTCTGCATTTTTTCGACGGTGGATAAAAATAGAATGTCAACTGCACTTCCTGTGTCGATGAGCACTGTGTGAAGGGAAATGTTTTTTATCTTAATCATAATGACCAGAGGATCAGAATGAAGGAAACGGGCGTGTGACGTGTCACAATTGATGAAAGAAATGCCCTCAAGACGAGGGTAACAGCTGAATTCTTGCAGTAGGGTAGGGAATTTTTCCTTGGAAGAAAGTTTGTAACATTCACCGATGAACTTTCGCTTTTTATGCGAACGACCACTGTCTATATTGTTGACTTCGATGAAATATGATCGGTAGATATGTACTGCGGGTGGATTAGCAGTAGGGGTGGAGAGGGATTGGAGGTAAGACCCATCGAGATAACTGGGAAGGTCGGTAACGTACTGGTGCAGACGTCCTGCTCGGAGGATGAGTTCGAGAGAACGTTGGAGGGCGAAGCATTTCTTCGTATGGTGACAATTGCATTTGTGATTGGCGCACTAAGGCTCCCCAGGTCTGACTTCGATTGGGTGAGGGATGCACTATATGGGGTCTGCCTGAATGTGCGGTAAGAGGGTACAGAGGGGGAGGGTGAGTGTAGGCAAGATAGGCTTCGATCGCTTCTTGCGAGCTTCAGCACTACTGTCAGTTTAAGGGCGTTTATGGCTCTCAGTCTCCACTGAGATGGGAGCGATCAAGGGTAGTGGAGTAGGATGCGAGTGTTGTCGCGGTTTGTTGAAGTGGGTAGTGTTCAAAGGTTGGGTATGTTTGCGGGATTCTTGGAGTCTTTCAAGGTCGATATAGCCGTTGACCTTCGAGAGCATCTCTTCGAGTGTTGGGGGTTTGTGGAGGATGAGGTACTCTTTACCTCGACTATGATCAGTTAGAGCATTTGAATATACGAGGATAGCATTTGCACAGTCGAGGTTCTCTATTTTCTGTGACTCGTTGAGGAATTGCTTTGTGAAGGCTTCAAGGGTCTCTGTGCTTGACTTTCTAAAATTAAATAATGCATTAACTCTGACTTCTCTATCTTTGTTAATGGCAAACTGGGCGATGAAGAGCTGCGTGAGTTGCTCGAAGCTTCGTATCGAGCCATTTGGGAGATTGTGATACCATCAAAGTAGGTTTTCAGTGAGGTTAGTTGGAAAAAGTCGACATAACAGGTAGTCGGCAGTAGAGTAAAGGCTTAGCAAGTTTTGAAATTCGAAAATGTGGGCTTTGGGGTCTGTGTTGCGATATTTGTTGAGCTTGGGGGTACAAAAATTAGGGGTTATGTCGATGGCGAGTAGGGTGGCACAAATGGGATTGTTGAGGCGGCTCCATGAGTTTAAGGCTGGGCTTGCACTGACGCGAATAGCGGGTTGTATCTTGTGGTCGAAGTCTTGTTGCGTGACATATGCAGGAGGGGGAGATTGGTGATGTCGATGGTTGCAGGGTCGAATGTATGGCACATATTCAGCACTGCGCTCCCCAATTCGGTCTCGAGCGGGACGACGCTCGCCGAGTCGGTCTTTGACAGGCCGAGGGTGTCTTGATGAATGGCGGGTGGAGTCAGAAGAGTCTTCTGTGGGGTGGATTCTGAGGTTGATAGAGCCAGTGGGTGGAATAGTATGGGGAATACCTTCGGCACCAATGGGAGTTGGGGGTAACTCGAGGTTTGTTGAGGGTCCAAGGTGAGAATGGGCAGATACGCGCGATTGATCCGATACCTGGGACTGACAGGCGGGTTACAAGGGCTCTAACCTTTAAAGTTCTCAGACTGTGTTGCGTAGCTCATCGATTGCTCGATTTTGTCTATTTTTGTCTTCTACTTGGCGATTCCATTCGGCTTCTAACATCAGGCAGTGATTTTCTCGTTCTTGGGTGAGTTGATGCATATGGCGCTCTTCTGCTTGAGCAATTTGCTGAGATGAGATGGCACGGCGGGAAGGGGACATTGAAAAGGAGCGGTAAATGGATGGAAAGAAAGGAAGGTAACAAAGATGAGGTAACTGATAGTGTGGGAAGCACAGACGGCGCCAATTGTAGGGGCCTGATCTTCGTTAAGAAGTGAAGATGGCTCTTACAACACGGAGGTCAACCTCTCATCAAAGATGTACATGTATATGACCTAAAAGGAGACTAATTAGAGACAAATACTTGCGTAGAGGCCCAAATGTAATTCTCTACGACCTCTGATGAGGATTTTTAAACTGTGATTCTATTACTGATGAGTAATAATAAAGATTGAATACAGTTTGTTGGTGGCCGAAGGTAAAAAGCATTGGGTTTGGAGAGGATTTTTCTAACCCCTTCTTGGTTTCCCCTCACTCTTATTTATAGAGACATAAGAGGCTGAGTCACCAAGAGTGAGCCAGGCTACATGATTATTGTCCGGGTTTTCCGGCGGTGGCATTTATTACGGACATCCCTGTTACTGTAGCTGAAAGACCAATTAATGCGCCGTCTAATCCGTTTGAGCTGACTGCTAGTCTCATCACACTACTTCTATTCGAGCGTTCATTCGAAGGGTATCTGCTATTATGTCCTGATCCGTTCTCGAAGGTTTATCTTCTGTCGAGGCTTCGACTACAAGAGTTCCTTGAGGGGATTGATTCTGAGTCAAAATAGTCTTCGATATGTTCGAGTAAGATACGAAGTAGACTTCGAGTGAGGTAGTCGAAGGCTACGAGTAGGCTACCACACAAAATACTTGCGTAGAAGCCTGAATGTGACTCTCTACGACCTCTGATGAGGATTTTAAAGAGTGTTTTTATTACTGATGAGTAATTAAATTTTCGAGTACTGGGTTTTTTTACAGAGTGGTCGAAGGTAAACTGCAAAGGGGTTGGGGAGAATTTTTCTAACCCCTCATTGGTTCCCCTTCTCTCCTATTTATAGAATCATAGGAAGGTTTGAGTCACTAAGGTTAGGTCAGATTACAAGGGTACTGTCCGTATATCCCAGAGCAAGTATAGGCGCCAGAATAGTTGGAACTGTCACTGTGACAGTTGTTGAGTCTGTCCATGTACTTTGACATTGTTGTGGTGGTTGGGCCTATCACTGTAGCTACAAGGACCAACCACTGCGCCGTCTTGTTTGGTGAGTTGACTGCCTATCCTGTCATACCTCAACCATGTGTAGATATGGTCGAAGTGTTTCTGCTGTGATGTGTGGAGTCCGTCCTCGAGGCTTGTTCGAAGTCGAAGCTTTATCCTCGGGTGATTTTGGGGAGGTTTGTATGTAGATTTGTATTGACTTAGATATGCTCAAGTAGGCTTCGAAGTAGCCTTTGAGTGTTTGTCTGGGGTAGAAGGCTGCGAGTAGGCTACTAAATTCGCCCCCTCTCAGCGTGGGTATTGAAGCTAAGTGGAGAGGCTTTTGCTGATAAAACTGTTTGGCCACGGAATTTGAGCAGTTTGACTGTTAGTTTTTGGGTAAGTAATAAAAGTGGATAATTAAGAGGTATTGGTGGCTATAGGCTAATAAATGAAATGAGGCTATAAGTATAAGTTATTGAGTAGGGATATTGTGTTACCTTGTTCTTTTCATTCTTCTCTCTTTCCTCTGCAAACTTTTGAAATCTCGATGGATACCACGCCCAACACGCGCTATCAGAGGAGGATGGGGTTCGCCCGGGGCCGTCGCGTAGGGCGGAAGGCTGGTGAACTGAATATGAAGTTTTTCGGACATCATGATCTGGACAGGGACATGCCCGAACTGGTGGAGGTAGAGGTTGGAGAGCTCATCAATGGGGAGCCTTATGCCTATCTTTGGAACCAACTGAAGTTTGATTTTACTACTGCGGAGAAGCGTTATCATTTTCTGTTGGCTTTGGCCGAATGCCTCGTTTGTGCAAAAGAGGAGATGGAGGAACAAAGTACGGTAAGTGGAGTTGGGCCTTCTGGAAGTAGGGCTACTTTTTGAGGTGGTGATGATTGGTCTCTTTGAATTGTGGGGTTTTATGTAAGGGTTTTTGTTTGGGCTGGTTGTATGAATATATTTAGGCTTAAAATTTTGCTGGTTTGTTGTTGTATGTGATGGAATGGAATGAGAATAATATTTTGTTGTATATTTGAGTTTTTGTAACTGCTAGGAATTGGAAACTGCTAGGTATTGGAAATAAATAATATTAATGCTGCGAAAGGTGTTCTCGAAGTATAATGATATTGCCGAATGTAGTTAACTCAAAGTGTAAAAATGGTCAATGGTTCGATGCGGGGTGGACTGTTGAGTAGCTGGTCGAAGGTTCGGTGCACAAGTTTCGACTGCAAATCCTAATAAATGGTGTTTTCATGCGCATGCTGAGGAAACTGTTACGTTTAGGAAGTTGTAGAGGTTGGACTGTTCTTTTTTCAAGGTGGGAATTGAAGGTAGCAATTAATTCGGCTTGGGAAGAGGGAAGGTTGAAATCGCTCTTCATGAATAAAAGGAACTGTTATGATGAGGATTTCCCATCATTCTTTCTTCATCTTTCTTCTTATTTGCACGAATTATAATGGCTGCAAATGTGCCCGCACAAGAGAACTAGGCTGTAGAGAGGAGGACAGGGCAGTAGATTGACAATATTTGATTTTTTATTATTATTATTTATTTATTTTGCATTTTTTGAAGTATTGACGTTATTTTTAAAATGTCATTGTTGATATATAAAAATGCTACCATGTCACTTTAAATATGACGTTAAAAGAGTTCAACTACGTCATTTTTTAATGACGTTACTTAGTGACATCAATAGAATACATTAGCCGGCCGGCCACCGGAATTGGCTATCAATAGCGTCATTTTTTGAAACCCCTTATTCGTCACTTAATTAATGACGTTAGTGCCTAGCTTTCCACGTCACTTATTTAATGACGTCGTTAGTCCCTACCATTCCACATCATCGCCTTCGACGTCATTTGTACAAATGACGTTAAATCACTATTACGTCATTTTTTCAATGACGTAAGAACCTGTATTTGTTATAGTGGATCGCAGCCTCCTACCCCAAACAGATACTCGAAGGCTACTTCAAAGCCTACTCGAACCTCTCGAAGTCCAGGCAAATCCACAAACAAACCTCCCAAAGATCGTCCGAAGACGAAGCTTCGACTCTAAACAAACCTCGAGGACGGACACCACTCATCACAGCAGAAACACTTCGACCATATCTACACATGGTTGAAGTATGACGGGACAGGCAGCCATCTCATTAGACAAGACAGCACAATGGTTGGTCCTTATAGCTATAGTGACAGGCTCAACCACTGCCACAGTGTAAAAGTACATAGACAAACCCAACAACTGTTATAGTGATAGTTCCGACATTTTCGGCGCCCATACCTACGGCAGAATATCCAGATGGTACCCTTATAATCTAACCTAACCTTGGTGACTCAGCCCTTCCTATGTTCTATAAATAGGAGAGATGGGGAACCAAGGAGGGGTTAGAAAAATGTTCCCCAGCTCCTTTGCAGTTTACCTTTGATCACCCTATAAAAACCCAGTACTCGAACCTTTGATTACTAATCAGTAATAAATACTCTCTTAAAAAATTTTATCAGAGGTCGTAGGGCATCACATTCAGGCCTCTACGCAAGTATATTGTTTATAGATTGTTCATACTCTAGATTATTTACTTGTATTCCTTTGATTGTGGATTAACCCCATGGTGTAAGAGCCGACTTCCCCTCTGAAAGAAGTTAGGCCCCTTCAATCTTGAAGGGGGCTTTAGGAAGAGTTTTTCTAACCACTTCATAGTGCCTCCTCCCTCTTATTTATAGGTGATAGGGAAAGGGGTGAGTCGCTATGGGAGGCCAGATTACATGTATATCCTTTGGGGACAACTATTTTGTACGTGAGGTCGGTTCTGACATTATAGTTATCTGGCGGCTCATTTTAATGTTCTGCCTAGTGAGGTGGCTGTCAGATGTGTCTGGCTTTGACCATGTATTGCCATGGTCGAACTCTATCTGCCTAGTGAGGTGGCTGTCAGATGTGTCTGGCTGTCAGATGTGTCCTAAACCACTTTATCTCCAAATCCTATGACCGTTGTGCAAGGTTATTCTCCATTTTGCGTGATGAAGGTGTTCATAAAGCAAAAAAGAAGAACCTCAAAATTAACTAGACCCCTGAATACGAACAAGCTTTTCTCGATCTCAAAAATTTCCTTGGCCAACCCTCAATCATCAATACCCCGGTCGAAGGAAAAATACTCACTTTATATCTCGCAATCACCAAGACCTCTATCAGCTCAGTCCTCATCCGAATCGATGCCAATATTGAGAAACTTGTCTATTTTATCAGCAAGACCCTAACCCCTGCCAAAATACGATACACTAAACTTTAACGACTATTGCTTACTTTTGTCTATACCTCTAGAAAGCTAAAACCACACTTCTAGGAACACCACATACGCGTCATTACCAGTTATCCTCTTCGGGAACTCCTCAGTACAAAAGATAAATTCAGACGAGTGCAACATTGGTATGTATCCCTCGGCGAACATGATATCACCTTTGAATAACAAGTTTCTCTCAAAGGACAGGCAGTGGCCGATTTTCTTGCCGAATTCCCGATAGAAAACATCGACTGGGAAGAACACGAAGATGATCTACCTGAAGATCCACCCGAACTGACTGACCCTTGGCATCCCAATACAGGTTGGCATCTCTTTACATTTGGATGTAGAGGACCAAAAGGTTCTGGTATAGGTATCGTCCTGGTCACACCTTCCAACAACCGCATCAAAAAGGCTACTAAATTAAACTTCGAATGTACCAACAACAAGGCGGAGTACGAAGCTTTGATACATGGTCAAGATCTAACTCTCAAACTTGGTATCCCCAAACTTGCAGTATTTACTGATTCCTAGCTTGTTACGAGACAGTACACCAGTGAAAATCAGGCAAACGATTGCATGGCTGAGTATGCTACACTCGTCCGCCAACGCATGGATCAGTTCCCTAAAAAATTATTGATTACACATTACCCGCAAAAATAAGCATGATGACGCCCTCACTTACATTGCCGCCATGCAAGGCCAATCTGAATCTTGAACCCTTACTATCGAAGTGCTCGAATGCCCAAGTGTAGCCCAGATGGAAATCAATTCTATCGATACTGGAGCGAGAACCTTGATACTGAAATTGGCACAAACCTTTCCTTGCATACTTCAACAGTTCTACCCTCCTGGAGGATCCCAATGCCAAACGTTCGTTATTGGAAAACTGTAGACGGTACACCATTCATAAAGGTGGTCTAAATTACAAATCCCCAAATGGCATACACCTCTGTTGCATCTCCCAACATGAGGCAACTACCATACTTACCAAACTCAATGAAGGCAATTGTGGTGCCCTCAACCCTGGCCGATCTATGGCTCTTCGAGCCATAACCCAGGGTTTAAACACAATGCAACTAGTATCCTACAACAGGCTGCGACCACCAATCCCCACAGCTGATTTATCCACCATAAGTAATCAATAAACATATTTTTCTCCTCTGAGCTTCATCTCATATCTCCAATGAACTTCTTGAGTTGGTCAAACATAAGTATCATGTAAACCCTTCGACACGACTGATACTTGGGGTGACCTTAAATTTTTCAAGGTTCCAATTTGAATACTCCCAAGTAACATGAATGGTTAGCAGACCAGATACTCGGGGACGCATTGGGGCTGACCAGATTATGCTTTGTTTAGGATCAAACCCGCGGCTAGAAATACCTGGGGGTGACCTTCAAAGTCCAGTGAAATTTTTAAGTTGGTCAAACCCAAGTTTAATGCCAACCCTTTGTATTGGGGCCGATAACATTACGCTTTGTTTGGATCAAACCCGCAGATAGAAATACCCGGAGGTGACCTTTGAAGTCCAATAAACTTCCTACTTCAATTCATAACCAACCTGTTGTTTCCAACTTTCTCCAATTTACACGTCAAATATACCAGCAAATCTATGCGAATACCCAAATATTGAAGTACATACCAAATTGTTCAACTTTACCTATCGAACTCACAAAATCAAAAGGTTCATTATAAAATAGAAACCAATCCAAGTCCTTCCTCTAAGCATTCTCACACCGGGTCGCTCACACTCTCCATCATCGCCGTTACTCCCTCACTAGCAAGGTTTTCACCAACAGCACCACCTTCAAAATAGTATTACCAGTTCTAGCACTATCCATTTCGACCATGGGATCAGCTACCGCATCTCCAACAGCTCCACCTACAGGGTCCACTTCCATCATGTCCGCCCGTGTAACATCTTCAATATCTTCATCTATTAGAGGGTAGAGTTTAAAGGTCTCTGGATCATAACCCAACCAATCTACAAAATTCTTTATGGTTGTGGTCACGTCACACTCCTAGTCGTACTGCACCTGGAACCTTGCACGATTGTTTTACAGTAGCTCCTCCTTGTTGGTCAGCTTCGCCTCCAGCAATGCTACCCTCTGGTCATAATTTGCAATCGCAGCTTAGGTTTTCCTCACGGCATCAGCTCGAATCTATACCTAATCTATTTCTAGCACACCGACCCGGCTCTCTAACGATAGAATGGTCCCCTGCGCCTGCTCTAGCCTGTCTTCTCGACTCCTTCAACTTTTCACTCGATACCTTTTGTACTTTGCTAAAAGATATCATCCAAGCATTTACCTACAAAAATACTCGACTAATTACCAGTTCTTAAAGCATAATTTCAACTTCAAATATCCAAAATACTTATTTGGTGCAAAACTTTCCCAACTTTCTACCCCACTTCATCTAGGTTAGTGCCGAAGAGACTTATCATCGACTCAGTCGTTACTCAAACGTTCTCTTCATACTCGACCGCGTGCGCCTAGCCTCGAATTGGTCATCCCCGTCGACCGTCATCTCACCGATCCTCTTTCACACAATTGTCTTCGTTAAATAGGTTGTTAAGCCTTTGTTCTTGACTTTGCCTTTGCATTTGTTGGTCTGCCGAATTACTTTGGGAAAAGTCTCGGGAATGCTCGACCGTGTCGTTTCGGGCGCTCCTCACCGAGCCCTTGGTACAAAGCTAAACTTTCAAGTTAGATCCTCGTTTTCCATCACACCTGCCCTTGCTGAGGTACCTTCTTCATTTCTCTTCCTTGATAACCCAGCAGCAATTGGAACGTCTCTCAGTATCGTGTTCGTCTTCTTTTGTCTCTTTCTAACAATACCCAACTTCCGAAATACCTTATTCACCCACTCTTCGCTCTAATTGATAAGCTCATCAATATAGGTCATCGGGTTCTTCAATCCATTATTGGTGGGTTCTGCAAAATAATGAAGAAAAGATTAACAGTTTATTCGAGCAACACAATCAATATACTTCGACCACTAACTTACTTGCAATGAATAACTTGTTCTTCAGTCCAAATTCTTCTTCCCCCTGTACATTCACATAGCTCCCCTTCACCACCACCAGATCCTTATCCCACCCACGCCCAGTCAAATACTAGTCAATTAACCATGGTTTGTCTAAATGGTACTGAATGTGATATGTTCCTACCTTCTTATTTGCCTTCCTCGAATAGAACGATACTATGTCAAGCCACTCGATCAATAACTTCTCTTCGCATTTCAACTCCACATTCATCCCTTTGACTACCCTCATCATTTCATAAGAGTTGTCATTCATCTGGCATGGGGCTACATCCTAAAAGTTTAGCACCTGCTTCACCAGCCTTCGATGATGTAGCTGCATCCCTAAACAAATTTGGCCTATGAATGCCATAATCCCCTCTTGGGGGGAATCCTTAAACATTTACTTGGCCCTTTATAGCACCATAATAACACCCACCTTTGCCAACCCATGTTTTGCCATTAATCGATCTAGCCTCGCCTTTTCTGAAGGTGAGACTGGCCCCATAGTTGTCCCTTCCTCATCCGTACCTTTACTACTATCACTCTTTTCCCCCTTCCCTTCATCCTTCTTATCACCCGTAGATTCGACAGTACTTTTGTCCCCCCTTCCCTTTCCTTCCCCCTCCTCATTTTCTTCTTCGTCACTCTCTCCAACTATTTGAGCCCTACGACGACTCCTAGTCGATGCTCCAACATCTAGCACTACTACTACCAACGAGTCATCCATTGTAATTTCTAACACTTCCACATCACTCCTTTCATCCCCTCGACCTTGACCAGATATACTCGGTTCATTTACTTCCACCTAATCCGCATCTACCAGCCTTATCTTTGAAAGTTGATGGGTATGCATTATACCCTACAGAAGAAGAGGATTGACCTCTATATATTTGAGTATCAAGGTTCAGTTCTATACTATAATATTACCTACCCCCACTAATCAGCCGACCTACAACCGAATATTCGATTACTACCTCCCCCCCCCCCCTCCAAATTTACCACTTTGCCAGACCTCCCGCCACAACTATTACCCCCTTCCTCAGTTATGCCGTTACCGGCGACCTAGCAAAAACTTACCCCTACTGTACAGACAAAAATAAAAGGAGAAGCAACAGCGAAAAGAAATTAGCTATCTTTACCAAGAACTCAGATGGCATAGCAGTTTGATCAAATCAAATTTCTCAGCAGCAACAGTATTTTACTTTTCTCCTCTCCAACAAGTTCAACCGCAATAATTTGTTCGGGAACAGTAACTCTTTCTCTCCCCTCTTTAAATATTGCCCAAGAAAAACTTACTGCCTTGGTTTCCCCCACTCGCCATCATTACCACTCCTCCACTCCCGTCTCCTTTTTAGGCAATAAGTATTTTTCCAAGATTGCCCCTACTTGCACTCATATGCGCATCCCACACTTACCCCATCCCAAGACTTTTTCTAGCTCTCACGAACCTTCTGACACACAACCTGAAGTAGTCACCTAAAGCCCACGCATCACCTCCACCTCTTTCCCATACCCGAAGAAACATAATGATGGCCTGCAGCGATACACTACCCCATGAGTAGTATCATCTCAAACATTTCTGCCATTACGGTTGTCAGCTTTTGTGATCGAAGCCTCCCATACATTCATTTTTAAGCCATCTTATACATTCAACCATACTCGCACCCTTTGACCACAGACGTTTTCGAGCCATCCCATGTATTCTCTTTCGAGCCATTGCATACATGCAACCGTGGTCATTCATCTACATTCTACCGTAGCGATCGTACACATACAATTCCTTATCGAGCCTTCGGCCCATATTTTTCGTTCTTATCAAATACTTAAATTTTATTAGCACTATTACTCGCTTTCATTACCCAAGTCAGAAGTTTGAACATTAAACTACACCTACATTACCATCGTCTGCATTACCTATACTGTTATACTTCCATACTTCGACAAGCACATCATTGATTCATTCAAAAAGTAAGTGGGCATACATCATCAACATCGAAAAGAAGAAAGAAAACAACAGCAACAATAACAACTCTCTTTACATACCCAACCATAATACCGAAGACCCCCCTATTTATACATGGGCCAGTTCTCACAAAGCCCCGCCTGAGCCTTGGCCACGTCTTCAACCCGCACCTATTGTTCTGCCAAGCTCATCAACAAATAATATCGGTTACTCACATTCGGTCCCAATCATTGCATTACTCTCAACTAGTACGCGTACGGATGCCCACAGGTATTCTTCTTCAGTTCCAGCTCTTCCAGGTCAGGCAACGGCATATCCAAACCTTGATCCCCAAAAAAGTTCTACTTCAGAGCCATCGCCTTTTCCTAAATACGTTAATTTTTTCCTCCATTCTCTTCTGGTAACGATTATTTGGAGTGGTTTCCATTGTTGTGCTTACTCAAGAAAGAAGATGAATAGTACTTTAATTTCCCCCCTAACAACCCCTATTTATATTTTGATTAAAGGGCATTTATTACCTCCTTAATTAGCAATTACCTTGAATATTCTCCTCGGAACTACCCACATTCACACCAGTCAACTTTTAAACTTCTCATGCCCAACAGTTTTTCTCAACATACGCCATCTACAGCAATTTCTAAGGCCCTTATTGAGAGGGGGGAAATATAGTTGCCTACTCGCAGCCTTCTAGCACCAGTCGAATACTCGAAGGCTATATCGAAGCCTACCTAGAGACTCAAAGCCCAGCAAGACTAGAAACTAATTCCACGAAGCCTTCCGAGATTAATCGAACACTCAAAGGCATCATCGAAGCTAACTATGTAGTCGAAGCCAAAAATAGATGGTCAGCACCAGAACTAGGCACCATGGAAACTTTGACCATAGTGATACATGGCCGAAGGCAGACACACCTGATAGCCAGGTCACCAGACAGAGCAGTAAATTAAGCCGCCAAACAACTATAGTGTCAAAACTGACTCCATGTACAGAACAGTTATCCTAAAGTATATACATGTAATCTGACCTCCTATGGTGACTCACCCATTTCCTATCTCCTATAAATAGGAGGGAGGACACACTATGAAGGGGTTAGAAAAACTCTCTTTAAAACCCCCTTCAAGATTACCTTCGAATGCCCTGTAACCTTCTTCCTACTCGATCTGTCATCTAACTTAATATATATCATCTATCATTCAAATCCTCGCTAGAGGTCATAGAGAACCCAATTCATCGACTTCACGCAAGTATGTTAGTTCAATTAACTTGTTGTTTATAGTCTTATATATTTGACAATGCTTCTAACCGAGGGTAACTGTAATGGCCTAATTTGTAAACTCGAAGTGGCCTAGAATTAGCTCTTACACCAATCTACTTGTAACAAAATCAAATTGAAAACTTAAAATGGTACAGGTGTTTAGCGTGGAAAACCTATTAATAGGCTAAAAAACCACGACCTCGGGTTGAGGATTTTGATAATAGTGACATTAATTTCTTAAGGCTGATATCTTATTACAAGTGATTTCTAGACTTAGAAATGCTTGATCTTGTGAATAAGAAGTTTAAAGCTTTAGAGAGTCTAGAAAATATAGCATTCCTGGTGATTTCTCCTATAATCATCTTGTCCATGTCTCTTCTAGACTTTTTCTTTATATAGACCTTTTCGGCAGTTCTTCATCATGCTGGAGCATGTTCTCTGAACAATATGGTTAGTGGCGGTTGAGTGAGTAACAACTAAGTTTGAGAAAGACAGATGGCTTTGACTTGTCCAGGTTTTTTGGTTTGAGCTCGACCAATATTTCTTGTCAGTTCGTGGAATATGTGGCAATGTTAATTGGTGAAGTCATGTGGAGAATGCATGAGTCTAATATGGAGGTAGATCAAACTGGAGATAGATTGATTAAGGGAAGACCGAGGGATAGGCCTCTATAATAGTCCTCTCGCAACCGAAGTCACGAGTGGCTTGGGTTGAGAAAGAATTTTTTGGGATATGGGTTTGAAATTTAAATGTGGAAAGAAGTAATGATGGTGTTTGACAGCATGAAGAATGCGCGTGTCAAGGGTGAAGTATGTGCATTTATTGCTGATGGGAATATTGATGTATGCGACAATTAGGGTTTGAAGAGTCTCATCGTATTTAATGATGACGCTTGGTAAAATATACCTGCACAATAAATGAAGGGTTATGTAAATAGTACCTGTACCGAGGTTGGTGGCCAAGTACGCTTGTTCTGATACAAAATTTTCTGCAAGTGTTGAAGATGTTGAAGACTCGTAGGATGGTTCTTGAAGAGAAAATTGCTTCTGAAATATAGAGGTTGAAGTTAAAGTTTTTTGGAGATCAGTCCTTGGAGAATCCGACTCCTATTCCTATTTCTCCAACGTACCATGGAATATCAAAAGATGAAGCGGCCGAAGTTGAGGAGGATTTTTACTATAGATGGAGGCTTCGCCACGTTGTCACTACAGGCAAGCAATGTTGGTTTTGTCTCCATATTTTTGTGGAAGACAAGGTTGGGGAGACAGATGCAGGGATTGGCGTAACTGCGGTGCAGTTGCGCTGATGTCTTACGTCACAACGGATTCTATGGTCATACCCTTTTCATCTCTACAAACTCTGAGGGGTTGGTGGTTATAGGAGAAGTGGTGATGGTAGTGGAGGAGGTAGACAGAAAATGAAAGTCTGCTTCAACATTTCCATCACTACTTTGCATTGGAAGACCTTCAGTTTGTAAGGTTGGTACAAGCACGAAGTCTCCTGTTCCCATAGTTTCCATTTGAAATTCGTCTAGACTTTGACCAAACTCATGGGAGGGGGGATATTCGTTGCTTCCAATATCTGCTTTACATCAGGATGAAAAATTACTGAAGTAGGATAAACTGAAGGATTTGAAGATTCAGAGTGCCTGAAAGCCTTATTAGCTATAAAAGTACTAAAAAACTTATTATATGTAAATTACATGAAGTTGAGTATTGGACATAACTTCATCTTTAAAGTATCTGATGTCGAGTACTTGAAAGACTTGTTATCTATAAAAGTATTTGTAATATGTTTCGTGATGAACAAAAATTGTTATCCAAATTCGTGCTGATATAGAAATTAAATAACTCTTGAAATCGAGCAGTATGAAGGCGTTGTGTGAAATAAAATATATGAGGGCAAAAAGTAAAATACTTGTAATAACCAAATTGTTATACATTAATCTTTAAATATATGTCTTAAGAGGCGAATATTATTCGATCTGTGAGCTGAAAATATGAGAGAAAAAAAAATTATAGGAGTTTTATAATAAAGAATCGATCTCGTAGAGGTCATTTTCGAATATTAGATCTGGAAATAATAAGTTCGATCAGTAACAGCCTGGGATTACTGAGTTTGATAGGAAGAGATACATTCAAATAATTTTTCTCAAGATAAGGGGCGTCTGATACTAGATAAAAAGAAAATAGCATAACTTGCGTGAAATTGATAGTAAAAATAGATAAATAAGAGTATAATGATTTCAAATTCTAGGGAAAATGATAAGAATAGTGTGGACTCGAGCCCAGAGAATCTGTTATGCCGCTGAAGGATGATTGGTAATAAAGATCGCTGAAGTGGGTGAGAGAATTTTTAGACTGCTGGATTATGATACTAAGTTGCCAGTGATGGAATGTCAGTTCAAAGGGTTAGATTCGATGGGTAGGGAACTTGAGTATGCATATTTTTTCTATGAAAGGTTTTTTCGCGAACTAGTGATGGATCTTGCAGATCGAGAATAGGTGATGGGATTTATTGCTGAAGAAGAGATCGATTTTGAGGATGCAAGGATCGTTGTAGGTTTATTGATTGGATGTAGCTTCCCAGGTCATGAAGGCTATTTTAGATGCAATTATATGTGAGGTGAATAGAGTTGATATAAAAATAGGAGTTATAGAATGTAACTTCTTGTATTTAAATAATTTGAAAGGAATTGTTGTTGAATAGATCCACTATTTTTGTGATAGTTGTTTACGACTGTTATAAAATTTGAATTTAAAAATATTTGAAACTCTGTTATGTGAGCTTTGGAAATGAAGTCATTGCTGCTATAAGAGTAGAAAAAGAAAGACGCACAGAAAAAGTAGGAAGTTTTTAATTTTATCCCTTGTGCAAAAGTTGTGAAAGCCCGATTGCGTGTAATAGTGAGTCATCATAAATGTCGTGAGGTCAGAAGGTAATTTGGAAAAGAGAGATAGATGTAGGGAACTAACTCCGTTCAGATGGGGAGTCGGTTCTTACAAAGTAAACTCAATCCTCAATCAAAGGGAACAAGCAATTGGCCAATGATAAGATAAAACTAAAGGAAAATGCTTGCGTAGAGGCCCGAATGTGACTCTCTACGACCTCTGATGAGGATTTTTAAAACAGATTATATTACTGAAGAGTAAATTAGAGGGTTCGAGTACAGGTTTTATGGGTGGTCGAAGGTAAAGATGCAAAGGCCGGAGGAGATCTTTCTAACCACCATCTGGTATCCCCTCTTCTCTATTTATAGAAGCATTGAGAGCTGAGTCACCAGGCGTGGGTCCGGTTTACATGATTATGTTGTCAGAAAATCCCAGCGTGTGACGGACGCCGGTCATGTCGGTACTATTGCTGTTGCAATTATTGGTGATGGCCCTGAATGGCGCGGTGGTTGGGCTTGTCATTGTAGATGCACAGGCCAATCAATGCATTGTCTTATCTGATGAGGTAGTTGTCTGTCTAATCTTGCTTCAACCATGTGATAGTGAGGTTGAATGATATCTACTGCTGGGACGTTAATTCATTCTCGAAGTTCTGTCCAGTGAGCTGGCCGTCTGCCTTATCATACTTCAACCGCATGTAGATATGGTCAAAAGATGTCTGCTGTAATGTACTAATCCATTCTCAAAATTTTGTCTGGTAAGCTGGCTGTCTACCTTTTCATACTTCGACCGCATATAGATATGGTCGAAGGATGTCTGCTGCAATGTACTGATCCGTTCTCAAAGTTTTGTCCGGTGTCGAAGGTTCGCATTTGGGGGATCTCTGAGGAGCCTTATTTAGGGGTTGAGAGGGCTTTGATATATTCGTGTAGGCTATGAAGTGGGCTTCGGTTGTCTGTTCGAAGGCTACGAGTAAGCTACTACATTTGCCCCCTCTCAGAAAAGGTCTCGAAGCCAGGTGGAGTGGTGTTCGCTGAGAAAACTATTCGATCTTGGAATCTAGTCGGTTTGACTGTCCTGTTTTTTGGGAAAGTAGTGAAAAGGGGTTTTCATGGGATGCAGTTGGTTATAGGGTAAAAAATATATTGAAGCCTATAAATATGGGCTATTATGGAGGTACGCTGTATCTTCTTTCATCTGCAATAGTTTTCTGGTCTGTTTTCCATATTCTAAACATTTGGATGGATACAGCGCCGAACACACGTTACCAGAAGAGGATGGGGTTTGCACGGGGCCGCCGAGTGGGGGGAAAAATGGCAGAACTGCACGTTCAGTTTTTTGGCGAACATGACCTGACCTAGGATATGCCAGACCTTGTGGATACAAGGCCTGAGGATTTCTTCAATGGTGACCCATATTCTTATCTTTGGGAACAGTTGAGGTTTCAATTTACGACTGCTGAACGGCTCTATCTCTTTCTGATGGCACTGGCTCAAAGTCACGTTTGTGTTGAAGAGATCATCGAGGAGCAGAATGTGGCGAACGGTGCTGGTCCTTCCGGTAGTAGAACTTCGGGTTGAGAGGGGAATGTTTTGATTTTATGTTTTGCTATGTTTGGAGGAGGTTGTTTCTGCTGTGTAGGGTTGATAGTAGAAATGTAGTTTGTCTATTAAATTTACTATTTGGAATGGATAGAGTATTTTCTCCGTACTAATATTGCTATGTCTGATTAATATTACAGACGAATATAAACGAATACTCTTATAGGCGCGAGGTACAGTGATGAGCTCGAAGGTAATGATGAACGAAGTTTAGTATTATCTGGTTATGATGATCAGAATGAATTATAGTCTAAGGTATGATGAAATACTACTTTGTAATAAATGATGGTTGTGATGGTTGAATGCTCAATGTGGGTGATGTGCTCGAATGGAGGTCCTCGGGAATAAGGTCTGTATGCATGCACCAATGAATCAGTTATGTCTAAGAAGTTGGATTGGTTGCATGTTGAATTTTTGAGGTTAGAAATGAAAGGTTGTCATTAATTTGGTTACGGAAGAGGGAAAGTTGATGTGGGTTTGCAAGTATAAAACGAACTGTTGTAGAGATTACTTCTCACCTTTCTGCATGCTTTTCTTGTTGTTCTTCTTCGTTGCTCTTATTGAAATGGCGGCAGATATTCCCGTTCAAGAGGACCGACCTGGCTGCTGCGAGAGTTAGGCGCATACGAGAGGCCTTGCTGGGACTGCGACGGTGGTTTGGCCTGGAAGAGGACATTGATGCAGAAATGTCAAATATTTTTAAGGTGGAACCCGGAGCTCCAATTCTTGAGATGCCATTCGCATACTGGTGGGGGATACTGTAGATGATGGGGCCATTCCCCGGTCATCAGATGTCTCTCCTCGAGGGCTTCGCAGAGGATATTGTTGACCAAGAGGATGCAAATGCTCCAGCCATTGTCGAAGAGGAGCATCCTGCTAATAACTAGGGTCCTCTAAAATATGATTGTGTTGTTGCTTTCTTTCCTTTTGTTTCAATTGTCTCTTGTTTGTTATTTTGAAAGAGGGTTGAAATGTTAGCTACTTTTTAAATGAAAAATGATTTCTTTGAATAACTCGTGTTGTCGAATTGTGGGTAATAGTAATAAAGTCTGATATGGAATGGATGATACAGTTTGTCAAAATATGTAGTTTGTGTTGTTCGATGATAAAAATGGTTTTGTCGAAGGGAAAAGTAAACTGTGGCGAAGCTAAAAAATTTATCTGCATGCCTGAGGTTTTTGACTGGTCAATTTAACGACTGCATTTGGTCAAAGGTTTGAATCTTTTGAGTTAAGGAGCGTGCTGAATGTCGAAGGCCAATATATTAAAATGAATTTTTTTTAGGCTTGATGCTAACGATTGTTCGAGGCATGAAATGGTCTAGTACTCGAGTGCCGGAATGTGTCGAAGATTGAGTTTGATTTGACTTGCTACTCTGACAGCCTAGACGGCTGGTCGGTCAGACTAGTACGAATGCCTGGGGAAGTGTGCAAAAGGTAATGATGTTGTTTTTCTCGTATGATGGAAAAAAGGTAATGATTGGCTATTTGGACTAGACTGCTTGGCATCGAGTAAGGGAGAAAAAGGATTTGAGAACTTCGGGTTTTGCGAGCAGATGGTAGTAAGGGTGTTGTGCGTACGTGGAAAGTGCGAGGGTTAAAATGTTTAAATGATATTAGAGCCGAAAAGCCAGGGTAGTGGGGAGGGGGATAAGCTGCAGGGGGGTGATAACGAGGATTCAACTGAGTCGGATGAGATCGAGGATGTCATTTCGGCAAAACATAGGGTTAGGTTTGATTGGTTTGCCGTACAATTAGAACACTCAAATATGGGGGTGCAACTGAGTGCGGCGGGGGTAGGGTTGACTTTCAAATCGGACACTGGGGAAGGGATTATGGCTTATAGGGGTCAAATTTGATTGGGACTGGAGCAGCCTCTTCGGCGACTGGTGAAAGAAGTGCTAAATTTCTGGGGGGTAGCACCGGTGCAGATGAACAGTAATTTTTATGAGATGATGAGTGTGATAGAGGGGATGAATGTGAAATTGGCTGGTGAGGGTCGAGGTTTAATTAAATGGTTCGACATTATCACCATTTATTCGAGGAAGGCTAGTCAAAACCCAGGGGTATATCACATCCAATGTCACCCAGAGAAGCCTTGGTTCTTCGATCTGTGCTCAACAGGCCGGGGGTGGAATAAAGATTTACTGATAGAACTACAAGAATATAGATAACGATGGCCCGTCCAAATTACATCATAGGGTATTTAACGGAATTAAGTTTGCTGTCGAAGGTTTGTTGTTGGTGTGCTTCTGAAATAAGTGATAACTGTGTTTTTGATTTATTTTTGTAGGTCCAGGAAGTTCATCTTGGGATAATCTGGTGAATTACATTGATACTCTGCTCCAGGCTAGTGAAGACTGGGTAAATTCAGTGTTTGATAGTCTCAAGATTATGAGGCAAAGGAGAAAAAAGATGGATTCCTAGCTTTGAGACGTACCCACTATGCCGAAGCGATCAAAGAGAAAAAGAGGGGTAGGTTTTTCGAAAGAGAAAAAAGAAATAGGAGGGGAAGAGTTGCTGAGGAATTACCAGTTTGTGCCGAGGTCGCGGAGGGGTGCGAGTAAGAGGCGCCAGTGGCCGAAGGGGGTGGTGAGGCTTCAATGATGAAGGCAAAACAGGTTTCTTCTCAAGCCAAGAAAGGGAAGGGTCGAGTAGCGCCCGAAGCCCCTAAGGTGCAGCAATCTAAGGTTATTCAACGTAAGAGATGTAAGGTACTTGGGGAGGATGGTACAATGGAGGAAGATGAAGAAATGACGGAAGCTGAGCGATAGGAGCAGGCTGTGGCAAAGTAGGCGTCGATGGTCGAGCTCTGGGAGGATGACCCTGACGAAGCTTTGAAGTAGATAAAGAAGCACATGTCTCAGGTAACTATATATAGCTTTCTGTATAGATATTTCGAAGTTTTTTGCAAATTGTTTGAGTTTCGAGGTTCACTGATATCTTGAATATTTTTAGCAGATGGAAGTATGGGTAGAGACTTGTAACAAAGTGATGAAGTCGGTGATGGCGAAGCTGCGACAATCAAAGGAAAATCTATATTTGCCTCGTGGGAAGGAGGCATCATGGGTATCTCAAGTTAGGAAGATTAAGAAAGATATAGATGCGCTTACTGACTCTTATGATGAGAGGCTCGAGCAACATCGGTCAAGGTTGGAGCGAGAGTGGTCGGCAAAGCTGAAGGCGTGTGTGAAGGCGAAAGCAGAACAGAAGGTAGGTTTTCAGGAGCAGTATGATAAGGAATGCATGGAGAATGTGAGGTTGAAAAAGTTTAACGATGGTATGGGGTATGATATCGATACGTTGCAGCCTTATCCTATTTCTCTGGGACTTCTGGAGGGGGATGAATTACAGATGAAGGGAGGGGAGGTGAATGTTGTTGAGGAAGTACTTGGGGGTATTTGGGGTGATGTTGAGAGTGCTCTTCGTGTAGAGCCCATTGGTAGAACTTCTGATGGTCTGATTGAAGGGTTTGCATGAGGCTGCTGAGGTTGGTGGTGTTGGGGTGACTGTGGAACCGCGCCCACGTGAGGTATTTTGAGGTAGGATTTGCATGTATTCTTCTGCTGGATGTGATGTTAAGTTGTAATATTGTGAATGATGTTTGTGGTTTTCTGTTGGTATTGGAACTCAGTATGGGGGGTTTATTTTTTGCTTTTGTTATCTGCTGAACTTCTACGGTTGATGCTGAACATATTGATGCTTGTTTCCAGAACATACTAATTATGAGCTTCTGACTTGGAATCTGATTTGTAGAAGGATTATGCTATTGTAGTCTGACCTTGAATTGTTGTAATTTGAATGCACATATTGTTGATTTTCCTTGTTTTTACACTCTTACTTATTGATTTATGAATTATACTGCAACTGCTTCTTACGGGTAATATGTTGAGTGCCCTCTGCATTTGATGGCATTAGCGAGTGTTTTTATATTTTTGAAGTAGACATTAGATCTGTTCGAAATAGGAAGTTGATCTGTTTGATTGACTGTAGTGTGATCGAATTCTGAAGAGTATCGGAGATATATAGATCGAACTCTGAATGTTTTGCTGGACATCGAAGGTCGAAGCCACAGCGATGCTGAAATTTAGAACAACTTCCAGGTCGCCTCTGAGTATCATTCGGTCCGAGGGGACGTGATACCTAGAGGAAACCTGAAATATAACTGATCACCTCCAACGCATTCACAAGGATCTGGTCGTTCGACCATACTTGCCCCTCGAGTTTGCACGAATGTTGGAAACTTGAGCAATTCAACGTCGCCCCCATGTATCAGTCGGGGCGAGGGTGGACGTGATACCCGGGGTAAACCAAGAAATGGACTGGACTTTGACGATTTCAAAGCCTGGACAATGTATATCTGATCGCCCTCAATGCATCCCCGAGGGTCTAATCTTTCGACCTTCCTTGCCCCTCGAGTTTGCTCGAAATTGGAGACTTGAACAATTCAAGGTCACCACCAACTATCAGTCGGGGCGAGGGTGGACGTGATGCCCGGGGTAAGCCAAGAAATGGACTGGACTTTGACGATTTCAGAGCCTGGACAATGTATATCTGATCGCCCTCAATGCATCCCCGAGGGTCCGGTCTTTCGACCTTTCTTGCCCCTCGAGTTTGCTCGAAATTGGAGACTTGAGCAATTCAAGGTCACCACCAAGTATCAGTCGGGGGAAAGTGGACATGATACCTAGGTTCAACCAGGAAGAGGACTGGACTTCGAAGGCTTAAGCCACAGCGAGGAAATATCTGATCGCCCCCAATACATCCCTGAGGGTCTGGTCTTTCGACCTTCCTTGCCCCTTGAGTTTGCTCGAAATTGGAGACTTGGAACAATTTAGGTTTGTCCCCATGTATCAGTCGGGGCGAGGGTGGACATGATACCTAGGTTCAGCCAAGAATTAAAAAATGAAACAGTAGACGAAGTCGAAATGGAAGAACTTTTTATTGAATATTCTGGGTTAGATCAGTTGTGCATGATTGTAGATATGGCCTATTGTAGGAGGCCAATTGCATTGTATTCTAGGGTTGTGGTAGAGGCTCATCGTCTTCCGTCATTAGGTAATAGGAACCCTTGTCTATTTTATCACAGACGATGTAGGGTCCTTCCCCAGATTTGGCTAGCTTGCCAGCATTTTGAGGCTTCGAAGATTGATTGACATGTCGAAGCACTAGATCTCCTATGTTGAAACTTCTTGGTCGAACTCTCTTGTTATAGGATTTTTGAAGTGAAATGTGGCAGCGGCCAAGGTTGGCGATAGCTCGGCCTCTGGTCTCGTCAATCCATAACATGTTATACAAAAGTTTGAACTCATTATCTTCATCTGGGAGGTTAGGGTCTCGGGTGGGTACTTCGAATTGAGTTGGTAGCACAGCTTCGGTCCCATATGTCAGGAGGAAAGAGGTGCATTCCGTAGATTTTCTTGGTGTTGTGCAATAAGCCCAGAGGACGTGTTGTAACTCTTTGACCCATCATCCTTTCTTTGCATCGACTCTCTTCTTATGACCGTCGATAATTATTTTGTTGATTTCTTCGACTTGAGCATTGCCCTGAGGGTAGTAAGGTGTTGATGGTGCGAGAATGATATTATGTTTTTATAGGAATTTTCTAACTTTGCTTCTAACAAACTGGGGACCGCTGTCGCATCGGATCATATGGAGGCAGCCGAAGCGAGAGATGATATTTTCCCACAAGAATTTGATAACTTTCTCTGGTTCGGCATAGGGGAATAGCTTCAACCCATTTAGTAAAGTAGTCGGTTGTGACACGGATGCTTTCTCTGCTACCTGAGGCTTTTGGGAAGGGTCCAATGAGATCAATGGCCCATCTTTTGAATGGCTAGGAAACTTGGCTGACATGGAGGTCTCTAGAGGGGCAATGGATATCGTGGGCGTGACGCTGGCATTTGTCACATTGTTTTACATAGTCTGAAGCTTGTTTCTTTATATCGGGCCAAAATAATCCTAGGGTAATAGCTCAAAGGACAATAGAGTGACCAGCAGTATGAGCACTGCAGGTTCCTTCATGAAGTTTAGTTAGGATCTGAGAGGCTTCGGTTTGGGATATGCATCGAATGAGGGCGTTATTTGGGGATTTGTAATGTAATTGGCTTTTGTGGATGATATATCTACTGTAATTTTCTAGGATAGAGCGTTTGGATTTGGGATCATCTGGGAGAGTAGTATTATTAAAATAGTAAAGGAACGGTTTCCGCCAATCATCGGGATCTTGACTCTCACCCCCAGTATTGATGGTGTTAATTTTCATCTGATCGATACTTGGGCATTCGAGGATTTCAATATGGAGTGTTCGCGACTCTGAGTGGCCAAGCATGGCTGCCATATAGGCGAGGGAATCTGCATGTCGATTTTCTCCCCGAGGGTAATGTGTGATTGTGGATTTTTCGAGGAACCGGTCCATTCACTGTCGCACAAAGAGAGCGTAATCGGCCATGCAACCATTAGCTTGGTTTTTTCCTGTGTAGTATCTCTAAATAGGTTGGGAATCTGTGAAGACTGAAAAATTGGGGATGTCGATGTTGAGTACGAGGTCGAGGCTATGGATCAGGGCTTCTTATTCTACATCGTTATTGTAACATTCGAAGGAAAGCTTGACAGCTTTCTCTATGCGATCATTAGTAGGTGTTATTAGAACAATACCAATTCCTGAGCCATTAGGTCTTGCTGATCCGTCTGTGAATAAATTCCAGCTAGTGAGAGGGTCCCATGGATCTACTTCTTCGGGTTGATAGTCTGCGAGATCATCTTCGTGTTCATCCCAATCTACATCTTCGACCGGGAAGTCGGCTAGAAAATCTGCTACTGGTTGACCTTTCTGGGATATTTATTTCATAAAGGTAATGTCGTGTTCGCCAAGGTATATGGACAACTGTTGCACTCGTCTGGATTTTTCTTTTTTGCTGAGTACTTCTCAAAGGGGGTAACTGGTAATTACATGAATGGGATGAGCCTGAAAATTTGGTTTGAGTTTACGGGATGAATAGACAAATTTGAGGAGTAAAAGTTTGAGTTTTGAATACTGGGTCTCTGCAGGGGTGAGGGTTTTGCTGATAAAATATACAGGTTTTTTGATATGGGAATCAAGTCGAATGAGCACTGAACTGATTGAAGTTTCTGTAGCATTGAGGTATAAAGTCAGTGTCTCGCCTTCGATAGGGGTACTGCTAATAGGTGGACAGCCAAGATAAGTTTTAAGTTCAAGGAAGGCTTGTTCGCACTCAGGGGTCCAATTGATCTCAGGGTTGTTTTTCTTTTTTCTTTTTTGGGCTCCCTAATCGCGTAAGAGGGAAAAAAGCCAAGCACAGCGGTCAGATGATTTTGAAATGAAACAATTAAGGGTTGTTATCCTGCCATCTACTTTTTGGACGTCTTTCTTTATTAGGGGCGAAGGCATGTCTATGTGGGCTCGAATGTGGGAGGGATCGATCTCTATCCCGTATTTACTGATAAGGTGACCCATAAATTTCTGGATGACACACCAAATTGGTACTTATCTGGGTTGAGTTTCATATTGTACGTGCGAAGTATTAAGAAGATTTATGTTAGGTCTTGAATATGAGTATTCTTATGGAGGCTTTTGCATAACATGTCATCGATATAGACTTCGACTGACTTGCCAAGCAAGGGTTTTAACATAGTTGTGACGAAGCGTTGGTAGGTTGCACCGGCATTTTTAAGGCCGAATTACATAACATTGAAACAGTAAAGGCCTTGTTCGGTTATAAATGTTGATTTAAGTTGATCTTCAGGGAGGAGAGTTACCTGATTGTAACCCGAAGCCGCGTCTATTATAGATAGGCGTTCGTGTCCAGCGGTGGCGCCAAGGAGTGTTGAGATAGTTGGGAGGGGGAAACTGTCCTTCAGTGTATGCTTGTTGAGGTCAGTAAAGTTGAGCCAAATTCTAATTTTGCCATTCTTCTTTGGTACTTACACGATGTTCGATATCCAGTCTGCGTACTTTACTTCTCTGATAAACCCAGTGGCTATGAGTTTATCATCTTTAAGGTTCACAGCTTCTCGAAGTCATGGTGTCAATATAGGTTTTTTTTACTTTATTGCTGAGGAATTAGGGATGAGATCAAGGCGATGGCATGCCAGGTTGGGGTTGATGTCGGGCATCTCCTGAAATGTCCAAGCGAAGATATCTTTGTTTGTTCAAAGGATCTCTAAAAGTTCGAGGTGTTCTGACTCGTTAAGGAGGGTTCTAATAAATGTACACCGACCAGGGCCATCGAGTTCGATATAAACAGTGGGTTTAATGGGTTGTGTGGTTTCTGTCGAAGCTGAAGGTATAGGAAGATGCTATGATTTCTATAGGCGATTAACAAGTTTTTGTAATTGGTCGATCTCTGGGTGCTTGCATGAGCGGGCAAGGTGTTGAGAACCTTTTAAGTTCCAAGTACCCTCATGATTGCTGAATTGAAGGGTCTGATGATAGGTCAAAGGTATAGCTCGCATGGCGTAAAGCCAATGTCGTCTGAGTATACTAAGGTATTCGGACTTCTTGTCAATGACTATGAAGTTGGTTTGAAGGGTAATAGGCCCTGTAGTGACGGGTAGGATGATGCGGCCAATAGCGACTTCTATTGATCCATTGAAACCTTTTAGCTCGACATTAGCAGCGATTATAAGATCTATTTTCTTCATGGTTTGGACTGTTTGGAGAAATAGGATGTCAGTTGCGCTGCAAGTATCTATGAGCATTGTATGGAGAACGAGGTTCTTGATCTTAATCATGATGACTAATGGATCGGAATGGGGAAAGCGGATGTGTGAAGTATCGCAGTCGATGAAAGAGATGCCTTCGAGTCGAGGGTGGCAGCTGGTTTCTGGCCAGAGGGTGGGGAATTTCTCATAATAGGTGAGCTTGTAATATTCTTCTACGCGCTTTTGTTTGCTCTTGGAGAGTCGACTGTCTATATTGTTGACTTCGATGAACTTGACTCTGTAGATGTGTACCACGACTGGGTCAGTAGTAGGGGCGGATAGGGATTTGAGGTAGGACCCATCAAGGTAGCTTAGTAGGTTGGCAATATATTGGTGCAAACATCCTGCTCTGAAGATAAGTTCGAGAAAGCGTTGAAGGGCGAAGCATTTATTGGTATGATGACAATTGTATTCGTGGTTGGCGCAGAAAGATTCGCCTGATTGGACTTCGATAGGGAATGGAACGTACCAAATGGGGTTTGTTTGTATGTGTGGTAGAAGGGTGCTGAGGGAAGCAGTAAGTGTAGGTAAAATAGGCTTTAATCGCTTCTTGCGCGCTTCGGTGCTGTTATCAATCATGGAGCGTTTGCAGCTTTTCAGTCTCCTGTGAGATAGGAGCGATCAAGGGTATGGGGGCAGAGTGGGTATGTTGCCAAGGTTTATTGAAAGTTGTTGTTTGCGGAGGCTGGCTCTGTTTGCGGGACTCTTGAAAGCGCTCGAGGTTGATATAGCCATTGACTTTCGTGAGAATTTCTTCGAGTGTTTTGGGCTTGTGGAGAACGAGATCTTATTTTACTCGGCTGCGATAGGGCAGAGCATTAGAGTAGGCCAAAATAGTATTCGAGCAGTCGAGGTTTTCAATTTTACGAGATTCGTTGAGGAATCTTCAGGTGAAGCCTTCGAGAGTCTCATTGCCAGACACTCTAAAATTGAAAAGAGTGTCAACTCTGACCTCATTGTCTTTGTTGAAGGCGAACTGGGTGATGAAAAGTTGTGAAAGTTGCTCAAAGTAATGAATCACGCCATTTGGGAGGTTGTGGTACCATCGAAGGGGATTATCGGTAAGGCTCGTTGGAAAAAGGTAACATAAAAGATAGTCAGCCGTGGAGTAGAGACTCAGGGCATTTCGGAATTCGGGGATATGGGAATTAGGGTCTGTGTTACGATATTTGCTGAGCTTGGGATCGCAAAAGTTAGAGGGTATTTCGATGGCCAAAAGTTTAGGGAAAATTGGGTTATTTAGGCGGCTTCAGGAGTCTATAGCCGAACTCGCGGTAACACGGATGACTGGTTGTATTTTATGGTCGAATTCTTGTTGTGTAACGTATGGAGGATGAGGGGGAGATTGGTGGAGTCGAAGGTTGTGAGGTCGAGTATGTGGTATAAAGTCGGCATTGTGTTCCCCGGGCCATTCTCGAGCTGGACGGCGTACAGGTTGTCTAGAGGAGCGAAGGGTTGAGCCGGAAGAGTCTTTGGTGGGGTGAATCCCGAAGTGGATAGAGCCGGTTGGGGGAATAGTACGGGGAATACCTTCGGCCCTAGTATTAGCTGGGGGTAACTCAAGGTTTAGAGGAGGGCCAAGGCGGGTGCGGGCAGAAATGCGCGATGGGTCAGGTGCCTGGGACAGACGAGCAGGTTCTAAGGGTTGTAATCTTTGTAGCTCTCGGATGGTGCTGCGCAGCTCATCGATTGCTCTATTTTGTCAGTTTTTGTGATAAAAACGGCGATTCTGCTCTGTTTCTAATGCCAAACGATGGCTTTCGCGTTCCTAATTCAGTTGGTTCTGGTGGAACTCCTCTGCCTGAACGACTTGTTGAGATAGTAATGTTACTTGAGCAGCGACTCCATCGATGGAATTTCCAGCCTGGGTGGAGTTGGAACGGTGTACAGGTGCCATTGGGGATGATCTGATGGTGTAGAAATCAAGGGGATGGGAACAAGGGAAGGAGAGTGGTAGGGTGGGAACCACAGACGGTACCAATTGTAGGGAACTAACTCCATTTGGACGGGAAGTCAGTTCTTACAAAGTAAACTCAATCCTCAATCAAAGTGAACAAGCAATTGGCCAATGATAAGATAAAACTAAAGGCAAATGCTTATGTAGAGGCCCGAATGTGACTCTCCACGACCCCTGATGAGGATTTTTAAGACAGAATATATTACTGAAGAGTAAATTAGAGGGTTCGAGTATAGGTTTTATGGGGGGCCGAAGGTAAAGATGCAAAGGCCAGAGGATATTTTTCTAACCCCCGTCTGATTTCCCCTCTCCTCTATTTATAGAAGCATAGGGAGCTGAGTCACTAGGCGTGGGTCCCGTTTACATGATTATGGTGTCAGAAATTCTCGGCGAGTGACGGACGCCGGTCTTGTCGGTACTGTTACTGCTGCATTTATTGGTGATAGCTCTGAATGGTGCGGTGGTTGGGCTTGTCACTGTAGATGTACATGTCAATCAATGCGCTCTCTTATCTGATGTGGTAGCTATCTGCCTTATCTTGCTTCGGCCCCATGATAGTGAGGTCGAAGGATATCTGCTACTGGGACATTAATCAATTCTCGAAGTTCTGTCCAGTGAGCTGGCTGTCTGTCTTATCATACTTCGACCGCATGTAGATATGGCCGAAGGATGTCTGCTGTAATGTACTGATCCATTCTTGAAGTTCTGTCTGGTGAGCTGCCTGTCTATCTTATCATACTTCAACCACATGCAGATATGGTCGAAGGATGTCTGCTGCAATGTACTGATCCGTTCCCAAAGTTTTGTCCGGTGTCAAAGGTTCGTCTCTGGGGGATCTCTGAGGAGCCTTGTTTTGGGGTTGAGGGGCTTCAATATATTCGAGTAGGCTATGAAGTGGGCTTCGGCAGTTGTTCGAAGGCTGCAAGTAGGCTACTATAATAGAAATATAATAAAATATAGGGGAAAAGGCAATGATGGGAAGATGTTTTTACCGAAAAGGTGCAAGACGTCTAACATGGATAGCTGAAGGGATACCTCGGTTCCAAAATTGAGGATGGCTCGTGCGAGGTTCAATAACTGCCAGCAGTTATAGATAAAAAAATATAAATACTGCTTCATCTTCGTCAATAAAACATTTTTCAACTTCTAAAAACTTGAAGAGCAGTGAGAAGGGAAGAAAAAAAATGACGCACAAATAGTTTAAAAACTTATGGATATTTAAGCGAAGGGGATTATCAGTCAAGGCATGAGAGGGTCTTTGAAACTGGGTCGTAAAGGTGGCTGTATAGCAGTGTGGTGTGGGAAGGATTCGGCGATGCCTCGGATTCACACTCTGTCATAGAAGGTTAGTAGAGGATTTGTGATGTGTATACATGATTTTTAAAGATCATTTGATATTGCTAAGAAAAATTATCAATTACAATTTATAGTAATCTATGAAAATCTTTTGTTATATAATATATAAAAGATATTTGAATGTGGTTTGACGTATATTAAAGATAATAATAGATACCTGGACCTGTGTATAGGTCGAACATGTCGTGAAGGAAAAAATCATTCCTTATAGTTGATATGAGGAGTTCCCCTGTAAGTGAGGCATCAACCTCTGGTCGGTCGGTTGAGCCTGAGATTTGAACGCCTGAAAGTGAGGAAGAAGGAGGTGTTGATCAATTTCTAGGTTTCCCTAGAAGATTGGAATCCTATCCTTCTCGTTCAGATGTATTCAAAGAATCTTGTAAATCCAGGACTTTTATAGGAGGTAGATGGTGTAACTGTATAGATTATGCCGGTAGGCAATTTAGGGGTTATACTGTAGCAACAAGAGAGGAATATTTTTATTTGTTGGCTGATTTGGCGAAGGAGAATGGAGGGATCGAAATCTTTAGAGTATTTCGATGGGGATGTTCAGACTGAACTGTCAGAGGGTTTTTTATGTTACCTATCTCAGTTGGAGTATAGGTTGAGTCTCCTAGCAATCCGGCGAAAGGGATTATGAATCTCCTAGGGGCATGTACCGTTCAGATGAACGGGAACATGTAGGAGGTGATAAGTGTCTGTGAAACTTTAAATATTCAGTGGGAAGGAGATGGGAGAAGGAGGTGGATAACCTCTGAGGATATATTGCAATTTTATGGTGTAAAAAACTATTCTACAAGTGGAGGGGCATATTTCTGTGCGAGCGCAACTCAACCTCGCTTCTTCGATCTGAACTCAGCAGGCCGACCGTAGAATGATAATGTGATATTGGTGAAGGGTGATTGCCTTCAGAGAGATGATGAAGAACCCATGGAACTTCTCTTTAAATCTATAAAACACAGTAAGTATAATCATGAAAAATATATGAGATTGATAGTCGAAATTGTATGACAACGAGATACTCGTTGATGTAAACATTTTGTGTATTGTCGGTCCTAAATTACAAGTGAAGAGGATAGAATCATTGCTGGATACAGTTGCTCAAGATGAGATAAAACTCGAGGCAATACTGGAATATCTAGGCATTAGTAGAAAAAGGTTTGTTAACAGTCGAGTTGATAAAGTTTTGGAATCTCAGTCGACAAGGCTAATGACGAGAGCGGACGGCAGCAAGATGAAGGAGATTGATAGGGAAAGGCGAGCAAACTTGCCTAAGGCCCCTGGAGTGGAATGCGCAGGATTACCTTAATCTGTTACGTCGAGCAAATTAGCTCGAACATTCCCTAAAAGGCAAATATTGAAGCGTCTTTTGGCTTCTGGGACCACGGGAAGTGGCGAGGCCTAGGAAAAAAGGTGAAGGCTTAAACCTAAAATGTTGGGGATGAAGGTCATAGAAGATCGACCTGTGGTGGAAGATGATTGGAAAGAGGTGGAGGAAAAAGCAAGGTTGGCAGCTCTCCACGGGGAGGAAGAGATGAACAGAATGGTATATTTATAAACTCGAATACGTATTGTAATGGATTTTGGTATTATGATTCGAACTCGTTAATAAGGTTGATTCTGTTTGATTTTTGCAGGCTGCTCGGTTGATGAAGGGAATATGCCTTGGGGTTGAGGAGGAGAGAGCTGAGTTGAAGAGGAAGAAGGTCGAGCTCGAAAGGAATATAGCTCGATTGAAATTTAATTTGAGCAAGGAGGGTAAGCGGCTGGAGGCCTTGAAGGCTTTCCAAGTAGTAGAGATCAATAAGCTTTAGGCGGAGGCAAGAGTGGATTTGGAGGAGGCGGTAGCTGAGCGTGACAGGCTCAGGCGTCACCTTATATCCAAAGGGTATTTTAAAGATGAGGTGGACGTCATTAGGGCCGATACCAATGTGGAAGAGGATGAGGATGAAAAGACTGAAGATGTTGTTGCTGGCATTATAGAAGGGCTGGATGGTGTGTCTCCCCAGATGGTGAGTGACAACCAAGGGAATGACAACGAATGCCCAGAATTGGAAAATGAGAAGGTAGGATAGTGTGATAGAACTGTGATTGTATGAATATTTGAGAATGTTTGTAAACTATGGATATATTTTGGATAGAATTTTGTAGGCTAAGATACTTTCGTAAGCCGGGTTGTTGGAACTTGAGGACATACGCCTCAGAATAAAAGATTTTGGGGTTAAGCTCGTATTGGAGAAAGAGACCTCAGCGTCTCTGTTGTCTTCGCAAGCGGAGCTGCAGGTTAGAATAGAGCAAGAAATATTTGATTTGTATTCTTCATTAATATAGAGTTATAAAGTAGTAAATAAAGTATAGAGATGGACCGAACAATCGTTACCTGTTTAGGTGCAGACGGCACCGGAATGGTACGTGATAAAGATGTTAGTCTTTAACAAATTAAAATATAGAAAATGTGTACCTTAGACTTGGAATTATATATTAGGGAGCATTCAACCGAGATTGTACTTCGACCTCAAGGTCAAAAGTTTTTTTATACAGTAGATGTCTAAAAATAGATATCTAATTAGATGTGAGTCACATGTAGTGATTGAGTATTCTGAATTGAACTTGATATAATATAACTGTTATGTGTCGGTCGAATTGGAGTCAGCTCCCTTACGCGAAGATGAAGCTCATCAATATAACCAAGAGCTTGCAGAGGAGTTTGATTGGATAAGAGAGGCGAATGAAGATAGAGAAGATCAGCATGTGAAGGTACACTTTAAGTTTGTTAAGGCAACACAGACCGCTGTTGACCTGACTCGGCAGATTGAGGAAAAGAATGCCAAAATATAGAAAGGGCAGAAAGAGCTCGAGGAGTTAAAAAAACATGCAGTGAAACTCAAAAGCTAGAACAATACATTGGTAGTAAAGAACAGGGAAGCTGACATGGCCCGTTACCATATACATGCTTTAGAAAGATCGGAGGAAGGTTTCACTCGGTCGATAGCTGGTTTGAGAAATGATCTGGCCAGGAAAAATCATGATCAAAAAAAAATTTGATCTGATTTGGTGAATAGCAGGAGCGACCTGGGGTGATAGAAGAAGAAATTAGCTGACAAAGATAACGAGCTAAAGGGAGCTCAACACGATCGGCCTGCATCTGATGTTGTAGCCAAACAATTGACTACAGCTTTCTCTATAAAAGATATGGAGTTTAGGATAGTATAACGCAAATGTAATGAGTTGAATGAGAGAGTGACTCAATTGAAAACCGCTCTGGCGCATGCTAATTTGTGTGTCAGAAGCGTCGAGGCTGGCGAGCGCTCGAAGAAGAATAAAAATGATGCCAGAGTTCCTCTTATTCTAGGGGATGTTGTTAGCTTATCAGCATGAATAAGGGATCTAGAGAGGGATATTGCTCCAATTTAAGGACATGTGCGCAAAGGAGTTGAACAACTACGGAATTTTCAAATAAAGTTGGTCGTTGCTCTTATCAAGGAAAAAGGGTTAGAGCGTGTTATCGGGGGGAAAGAAATTGTGATAAAGGATAAAGAGGAATTGCTAAGAAAATTCCAGATGTGGAAGAACTGAACAAGGAGATCGAGATACATCAAGCTGAGTCAGCTAAAACTGACGAAAAATTTGCAGAGAGCATTGCCTTTACATATCTAATCAAATGAGAAATGGAGAGTTAGAAAACACGGTACAAAAGGCTAGAAGATCGTCTTCAGAGGTCGAGGACGATTTTCTCTCAGTCAGTTGTAACTCAGGCCCGACATTCAGAACCGCTAAGGGCGGTGATTACTTATTTTGTAGAAAAAGTAAAAAGACTTGAGTTAGAGAGAGATACTTGTTTGACTGTGTGTCAGTAAAGGGATGTATCTGTAAGGTTGATATAGTTCGTAGGGATTGCATGAGTTCCATGGGGACAAATCTAGGCCCTTGACCTGCTGAATTGATAGAACAGGGCAGGATTGTTGTGATTGCACAAGTTCGAGACTTTATGTCTAGTCGACCTCCTATTGTAGGGGAAAGTGTAGCTGACATCCTAACAGTATAACAGAATCTATTGTAGTGGTTGAGTATAAACCTAAAATAAAATAATATGTTCGCAGATATATTGAGAGATGAAAACTAATTTTACATTTGCTTTATCGCATGTCTGGCTGAGCTCTTCGATTGAAAACTAGTATCACCTTCATTTTAATCTTAGAGTTGAGTAGAGTCAGTCAAACAGGCATGACCTAAATTTAACTAGTAGAATGTTGCAGACATATTAAAAAAGATGAAAGCTAGTTTTACCTTTGCCTTATCTTATGTCTGGTAGAGTTCTTTTATTAAAAACAAGTGCTACATTGTTCTAACTGGAAGGATTCAGTAGAGTTAGCCAAACCAAGTATATTCTTGATTTAAGTAATATGATGTCGCAGACATATTGAAAAAGATGAAAGCTAGTTTTACTTTTGCCTTATCTTATGTCTGGTAGAGTCCTTTGATTGAAAACAAGTGCTACCTTGTTCTAACCGCAGGGGATTTAGTAGAGTCAGCCAAACCAAGTGTATTCTTGATTTAATTGATATGATATCACATACATATTAAAAGAGATGAAAGTTAGTTTTACCTTTGCCTTATCTTATGTCTGGTAGAGTCATTTGATTGAAAACAAGTGCTACTTTATTCTAACCGTAGGGCATTTAGTAGAGTCAACCAAACAAAGTGTATTTTTGATTTAACTGATATGATGTCTATTGAAAGCTAGTATTATCTATGCTTTAATCTATGTATTGTCTATGAAGTAGATAGATGTATGGGAGAAAAACTCTTAAGTTTCATTGAATTCTAAAAAAGAATGTACATTAATGGAGATGGAAATCTCACTTCTATAATGAAAAAAAAATAGGATACTGAAATGGAGTAGTGAGGGACCTAACAATAGTATTGTTTAAGTCGCTTAGTTTTTCAAGGACTCGAAATGTGGACTCCCTCTTCTGTCATGAGGTAATATGATCCCAGGCTTGAGAGACCTGTGATAAGGAATGGACCATCCCAATTATCTGATAGTTTCCCAGCCTGTGGCTCTTTACGGTATTGAGGTGCTTCTTTGAGGACAAGATCATTGATTTAGAAGGTACGGCTTCTGGCTCATTTGTTGTAAGAACTGGCCAGCATTTAGTGATATCGACCTAGGTTAACGACGGTGTGTTCCCTGGTTTCATCGATCCAATTGATGTTGTAAGCCAATTCGAACTCATTTTCCTTGTAAGTTAGCTCGTGATCTTTAACTGGATGATGGTATTCAGAGGGAATGACGGCCTTGGTGCCATAGGTAAGGACGAATGGAGTACAGCCTATCAACTGATGTGGAGTGGTACGATATGCCCATAAGACATGAGGATGTTCTCGAACCCAATTCCTTTTTTTTCTGTGAGTGTAGCCTTTTCTTGAGTCCATCTGCGATGGTTTTGTTAGTGATTTCGACTTGGCCATTGCACTAGGGGTAATAGGGATTGGACAGTGAGTGAATAATGATGTGTTGGTTGAGGAAAGCTATGACTTTTTCTCCAACAAATGGGGCCCGTTATCGATACAAATTAGGTAGGGGATGCCCAAACTGAGTGATGATGTATTTCCAGATAAAAAAGATGGCCTCTTCTTCTCTGGTTTGGCAGAGTAGAACTGCTTCTGCCCATTTTGTAAAATAATTGGTAGCTACGAATGGATGGCAGCAGTTACTTGGAGCATTAGGAAAATTTTCGACAAGATTAAGTGCCCATTTTTTGAATAGCCAAAACATCTTGCTTGCATTAAGTTCGAGCGCGGGGGCACGGATCATCTTTCCATATCGCTGACATGCATAACATTTACGTGAGTACTCTTCTGCTTGTTTGCGCATACCGGGCTAGAATACACCTTGTGTAACGGTTTTGTTTCCCAGTGATCGACCTGCGACATAGGAGCCATAAGTCCCTTCATTTAAATTACAGAGCATCTCGTCCGCTTTCTGTTTGGAGAGGCATTTGAGGTAAGTCCCCATGACTGAGCGGCAGTATAAAGTACCATTTAGATGTGTGTAGCGCTTTGAGTTGTCTATCAGTTATCAGTGCTCCTTCAGATCTGTGGGAAGTGGTCTTTCACATTTGTTGTTGATAACGAGATAAACTAAGAAAGGCTTTCGCCAATCGTTGTCTCCCCCTTTATCGCCCCCAGTGTGGATTATGCATACAAAAATACAATCAATGTTAGGGGTTAAAATCACTTCGATCTAGAGATATCAAGCTTCTGTACCTAAGACCCCAGCTAGATATGCCAAGATATTGGCGTATCTGTTTTATCCTCGAGGAAGGTAATCGAGAGTAACTTGCATAAACTTGCTCATCATATATGCAATGAGGGTTGCGTATTCGATCATTTTGCCATTCTTCTTATATTGCTTAGAGTAATGGTGAACGATGGGTCAAGGATCTGTGTAAATTGAGAGTTCGGGGATGCCGAGCTCGAGAGCAAGATCGAGTCCGTGAATGAGAACTTCGTACTTAGTGACATTTTTTGAGGCCTCAAAAACCAAATGGATTGATTTCTTAATTCTGTCGTTGGAAGGGGTAATCAATGCGATTCCAATTCCTGACCCTGCGGGTCCAGCTGATCCATCTGTGAGAAGTCTTTACCCTTTCCATGTTATCCATTCAGCTCTTTCGATAAATACTTTATGGGGTAGATCTTCTGTAATATCTTCTGCATGGCCAGGATCGTACTCCTCCCACTCGATATCTTCTACTAGAAAATCCGCGAGGAAATCGGCAATGGCCTGCCCCTTTTCGGAATGACGTCGCAAGAACTTGATCTCATATTCTCCCAAATTGACTGACCATTGTTACACTCTCCTTGATTTTTCTTTCTTGGATTGAACCTCCCGAAGTGGATAGTTCGCCATGACTTTTACTGAATGAGCTTGGAAGTAGTACTTGAGTTTCTGCAAAGCATAAAGAAGAGTGAGAAGAAGTTTCTCAATTTTAGAGTACCTCGTTTCTGCTGGAATGAGGGTCTTGCTGATGAAGTTGACTGGTTTCTCGATTTTCCCTTCAAGTCGAATGAGATCCAAGCTGAGTGAAGTAATTGTAACTGCTAGGTAGATAATCAGTTCCTCATTATCTATTGAGGTGCTCATGATAGGAGACTTCCCCAAGTATGTCTAAAGGTCCTGAAAGGCTGTTTCGCATTCTGATGTCCATTGAACCTCTGTATTTTGCTAAACATTTCCTTACTTGGTACAACCGCGGAGTAGTAGGAATAGCCAATGATAGCGGTCTGAAGATTTTGAAACAAAACGGTTGATATCAGCAATCTTGCTGGTAAGTTTCTGAACGTCTTTCGTCGTTTGTGTTGATGGCATGTCGAGGAGAGCCCAAATCTGAGCTAGATCGGCCTCAATCCTTTTCTTGCTAATGAGGTGACTTAGATATCGACTTGAATGTACTCTAAATTAACACTTATCAGGATTGAGACGCATCCTATAAGATCAAAGAATGTTGAATATTGTGTTGAGATCTGAAATGTGGTTGATGGACTGTATGCCCTTGCACAAAAGATCATCAATGTAGACTTCCATGACTTTCCTAAGTTGTGTATTGAACATAGTAGTCATTAAGTGTTGATAAGTCACACCTGCGTTCTTGAGCCCAAAGAGAATGGCTTAGTAGCAGTAAAGTCCTCCTTCAGTGATGAAAGTGGTATTTTCTTGATCTTCATCAAAGAGTGCCATCTGATTATATCCCGAAGAAGTGTCCATCATAGGTAGGAGTTCATGACCTGCTGTATAATCAAGGACCTGATGAATGTTGGGAAGTGTAAAACTGCCCTTTGGAGTATATTTGTTGAGATCGGTGAAATCCACACAAACTCAAACTTTTCCATTCTTCTTTGGGACAGCGACAATGGTGGATATCCAATCTGAATACTTGGCTTCTCGAATAAATCTCATTTTGATCAATTTCTCGATCTTTATGTTAACTTTAACTTGAAGTTACAGTAACAGGCACCACTATTTATGTTTGACTGCCGTTGTGTTGATGTTGGTGGCTAATTTGTGATATGCCTTGGCCGGATCGATCCCAGGCATCTCTTCGAAAGACCACGCAAAAATGTCTTAGTTTAGTCATAAGAACTGAATGAAAGCATCTTTTTCATGTTAAACCAGCTTAGTACCGATAAAAGTACTTATGCCAGGTCCATCAATATTAATATATTCGGTGGGCTCCTCCATAAAAGGCTGATCATCAGGGTGATCAGCTTTCTGTAATTGTTATACAGTATATATGTCTGAGGTATCTATAATAGCAGAGACGGTATTCTTGCAAGCTCGCAAAAGATTTTGACTACCCCTGATCTCGTAGATCCCATCATTGTGTTTGAATCGGAGTGCTTGATGATAGGTGGAAGTGATTGTTTCCATGTAATGAATCCAGCAACGGCCCATAATCCCGAGACAATGAGATTTGGTATTGATCACATAAAAGATGACGTCAATTGTGGTTGGTCCTACGATAATAGGTAAGTTGATCTTTCCTACTCGATCTTCCTTAGAACCATTGAATCTACTGATGTCAGTGTCACTTTAAATGACCTGGTCGGCCAATCCCATTTGGTCGATAGTACTCTGAAAGATGATCTCAATACCACTGCCAGTATCGATCATCATTGTGTGCAGACAAACTTCTTCATCTTGAGCATTATGACTAGTACATCATGATATAGAAATTTGACATGGCTAATATCGCAATCTTCGAATAATATCCTGAGCTGGCGATTGCTAGACTGAGGCAGAAGTTTAGCCTCTTTATCTTGAAGTATGAGATCACAGCATTCTGACAGTTTCCTACACATTAATTTGTTAGAGTTGGTGATCTAATTGAGCTAGATCATGTTATTTTGGTGCATATGGTAGAGATGCTTCTCCCCAGCTTGATTTTTGAACTGGACAACTTCAAGCTGCTTTTTATAGCTGTCATCCTTGTACGATTCAAGGTCGACAATATATTCCAACATCCGTCCCTCCTTGAAAATGTATTCTAGCAACCTCTATGAAGTATAGCAATTGTCAGTAGAATAATGGTTTACCTCATAATGCATGCAGTACGGTCGGCTCTTAATGAATTCTAATAGTTGGGAGAGATGGTAGAGTTTATCCATTGTGAGGATTGGAAAAATTATGGGGATTCGAACATTCATCTTTGGGAGGACCGGTTTGACTTGTGATCTGATTTCCGAGGGTTGCTGGTGTTTCCCTTGGCATGCTTTTGGCCACCCTGGTCCTCCTTTGGTTCAGTGTTTTGATCTGTAGATGGACCTTTTGTGGAAACGATAGATTTAGTATATTTATGACTTTCAAACATCATCCTTTCTAGGTCGATGTAACTATTGACTTGGTGATCATATCTTCCAAAGTCGCAGGTTTGTTGAGGAAGAGGTACTCTTTGGCTTTACAGTCAAGCTGGAGCATGTTGGTAAAATCAGTAACAACTATTTTTTGATCGAGATTGTCTACTTTACGGGTAAGCTCTAAGAACTTCTTTGCAAATACCTCGACCTTCTCTCCATTCGATTGTTTAAGACTGATAAGAGAATATAAATTTTCTTCTTTGGCTCTATTGTGAGCATATGTCTTGATGAATTGTTTATGCAGCTGATCGAATGTATATATGGAGTCTTTAGGTAGAGAGTGCAACCATCATAGTGGCTCCTCATGTAGACTTGTGGCAAACAGAAGGCAGGGAATGTGGTTGAGATTAGAGTACAACCCTAATGAATCACGGTATTATTAAATGTGCTCCTTTGGATCAATACCCTTGTATTTGTGAATTTTCAGAGTATGGAATAGTTCTTTGGCAATTGGACTCCCTTGTAACTTGGTAAGGTAGTCAGTAGCGCCTAGAACTTGTGCGTCGATCAGCTCCTTAATACGCTGGTCCATATGCTCTTGTGTAACATAGTGACGGGTCGGTTGAGTGGCTTGACGAAGAGGTGGCAGATTATGAGTACCGATACCTTCGCTTAAACGATCTCATACTGGAATTCGAGGTGGAAGTCTTTATTCTTCCTCTTAGCGTATGGATTATCGGTGTCCTAAGCTGATCTCAGATTGAACCTCTCACTATAAATAGATGGAAGGTTGAGGTTCATTCCAAAAATTCCTAGAAATAGCTTTACTAGTTGTTCCTTGAGGTCCCAATCTTTCCCATGCAGAAACCCAGGAGCCTTCTAGCACCTGATCGCGATCTCCTGTTGGTGGAGCCTACTGAGTGTTCTACAGAGCTTGCAGGGTAGTCTGCATTGTTGACATTTGATCTTCATGCCGTTTGAGTACTGTCAAACAAGTTTGTCGTTCGGCATCGAGCTCCATCTCACGGAGCTCTCTGTTACGAGTTATTATCGTTCGAGCTCGTTGCGTTTCTCCATTTCAGTGTTTAGATTCATTCATAGCTCTGTAAGTTGTTCCGACTTAACTGAAAGATCGAGCTGGATTCTGTTAGCTGGTCACCTGGACGTGGGCAAAGCTGAAATTTATTGTATAGTGACTGAATGTCTTAGGATATCGTAGAAAATATTTTTTTTCCCACAGACGGCGCCAAATGTAATGGCCTAATTCTGTAAACTCGAAGTGGCCTGGAAATAGCTCTTACACCAATGTACCTGTAATAAAATCTAATTAAAAACTAGAATTATGCAGGTGTTTAACGTGAAAAACCTATGAATAGGTTAAAAAACCATGACCTCGGGTTGAGGATTTTTGTAATAGCAGCATTTATTTCTTAAGGCTGATATCTAATTACAAGTGATCTTTAGACTTAGAAATGTTTAATCTTGTGAATAAGAAGTTTGAAGTTTTGGAGAATCAAGAAAATATAGCCTTCCTGGTGATTTCTCCTGTAATCTTCTAGTCCTTGTCTCTTCTGGAACTTTTTCTTTATATAGGCATTTTCTGCAGTTCTTCATCGTACTAGAACACATTCTCCGAATAATATGGTTAGTGGTGGTTGACTGAGTAACTACTAAGTTTGAGAGAGACAGGTGGCTTTGACATATTCAAGTTTTTCGGTCTGAGCTCGACCCACATTTCTTGTTAGTTCGTGGAGTATGTGGTAATGTTGACTAGTAAAGTCATATGGAGAATACGTGAGTCTAACATGGAGGAAGCTCGAACTGGAGACAGATCGATTTAGGTAAGATCGAGGGATAGGTCCCTACAGTAACCTTTATGGTGTAAGAGTTAAGTTTTCCCTCTACAAAACTAGTCCCCTACATTTACATATATGATTCTTCTTATGCTCTAATTAATGTACATATAGAGCGCAACCCTTAATTGGATCCAGATATCTTACAACTTATCCAAGATAATTTGTTGGAGTATAATACTTTCTTTAGAATATATCGACAAGCATACGAAGTCTTGAAAGAGGCATCCTCAAAAAATGGCCATAATATAAACGTTTATATGCTCATCTTCATTACAACTCCAGAATAAATTGTTGTCATTATAACCTCCCATCAACTAATGAGATTGCAGTAGTACTTCTAGGAGAAGGACATGAATAGTATAGCATAATAGATATTATCATACATCTGAGAAGTGAATAAGAACTTATGTGAATAAGTGAATGACACCCTGCCTATTTACCGATGCATTTCATCCTTATGTTCTCTCAAGGACAAATAGGTTGGGAACCTGAGATGAAGAAGTGGGACATCAATTACAATGGACTGTCAGCAAGGCGACTGACCCAGATGGATTTTTACTCTTACCAGCTCTTCCAGCAACCTACTGAGTACTCGACTATTTTGAGAGATGGTAAATTATTTTTTAGGCTACAACTAAGCAAAACAGACTGACTTTCCATAAAAAAAAAATAACAAGACAAGCTAAGATTTGAGTTATACGGCGGACTGAAAGATTTGGTGGGTGTTGGCTTCACTTTAAAAGAGGCGGATAAATGGCTATTTCTACCATCATCTTTTTTTGGCGGTCCCAAATACATGTCAAAGATATTTCAAGACTGAATAGAAATTATCCGTCATAGTAACCATCCAAATTTTTTTTAACTATGACTACAAATCCTAATTAGCCAGAAATAAGAAATGCTCTTCTACCGCACCAAAGTACAACCGATTGCCCAGACTTAGTAGCCAGAATTTTTGAACTTAAGCATCGTGTTCTGATGAAAGAAATAAAAAAAAGGTAAAGTTTTTCGAAAGGTGGTCGCTTATGTTTACACAATCATGTTCCAGAAAAGAAGGTTGCCCCACATGCACGCATTATTCTTTCTGCAACGGGAAAATAAAATCCGTAACAGCAATCAGGTTGATAAGATAGTATTATTCTAATTTCCTTATCAAGGCCTTGATCCAGCATTGTATCAGACAGCCAAAAGATGCATGACCCACGGTCCGTACAGAACCTGAAATCCTTATTTAGCTTGTATGGAAAATGAAAAGTGTACAAAAAATTATCCGTGAGACTATGCGGAGATATCAGCAAGGGATAAAGATGGATATCCAGTGTATCGTCGTCGTAAAACAAGTATAATGCAATGCCCCAAATTATTTTTGGTCATTACCAGAGTTTTATTTATTTTATCTTATGAGTTATAATATCATACAATATTTTAATAGTTATATTAGCAAAATAACCCTCATGGGATGGGATTACACCTTTGGTGTTCAATTTACATCTTGTAGGTTAGGAGATAAAGAGTTCTCACGTGATTTGTTAGCTAGGGAACAGACCCTAGCCTCCACTTATAAAATTAGAGAGAAAAAGTATTCAACCCAATATACCTCCTCATTGACCTCAAGAGAGAGAGAGGGAACTAAAAAGACCAATATCATACTCTATCACCACAAGGGAAGAAATAGAGAGATCGCGACTCATCTTTTGTATCGCCCTAAAGGAGATCCGTAGGAGGCAAGTACACAACCTCTCTTATCATTTTTATGATCGTTTATAAGTACGATATTAACGATTCCACTATACCATATATATAAATATATATATATATGTCATTACAATTTATGAGGCTAGCCTAGGTAAGGAGATGCTTTTTACTTTCTTAAATACTTATATTTTGTTACTGTAACCATGGGGATGTTATCGATCTTTATTCGATGGGATAGGATATAGATTACAATAGGATATTGTAATAGCCATATCCAGGAATCGGACTTAGCCTTTATGCCATATGTGCTTAGAACACTCACAAATAGTAAATAATAGACAACACGATAATTTAGCGTAGAAAACCGTTGAATAGGTTAAAAACCATGACCTCTCTTAAGGATTTTAGAAAGAGAGAAATAAATCTTATTGAGAGTGCTAGTTTATTATAATGAATGTTCTGAGTATTTGAGTATGGAGTGTTAGAGTGAGAATTCATATGTCCATCGCCGAGAATTCTCTGGTCCTATTTATAAATCTAATATAACCGTTTGACGACAATTAAGATTCTTAATAATGGACGTTACAAAATATATTCTTGATTATTCTCTTACCAGATTGTGTAACATTTTGATCCTTGTTACTGCATAACGGCTGTACATTTGCTTAACTCGAATTGTTGGTATACATAGGGATACTGAACATGTCTTTAGTAGTGCTTCATGTATGTTGATGAGTTTGAAGATGAAGTATGAGTGCGAGATGCAAAAAAAAGCTTATTACAAGACGACTCTCAATAAAGAGCATGAGATGTATCACGGGCGAGTAGTGTTGGTTGAAAAATTTATGTTATTCCTTACGTTGTTGTATTGTCTCTGATCATGCTACAAATGTGTCACGTCCTCTTTTTATGAGGTTAAAATTTTGTATATAGTTCGAAGATGAAGCATGAATCTGAGAAGCGGAATAAGCCACTACAAACGCCTCCTCAGCCTATAGTTTGAGAAACCTTGTGGGCGAGTGGTGTTGGTTGAGAACTGTCATTAATGCTGCAGTTAATATCTGGAAATAATTTTTAATGTATATTCATGAGTATCTATTTGTGGCTTTTGGGTTTCTGAGTACCAATGGTTCTAGTCAATATTGTTTGTATGGGAAATCCTTCTGACGCTGGGAATTTGAAGAGTCGACTTTTAACCACGTGGTCGTAGGTTCGATTACCACAGACGGTGCCAAATTTAATAGCCTAATTCTGGGATTCAGACTTAGCCTTTACACCAAAGATAATCAGAGCAATTATGAACAAAAAGTAACTACTAGCATAAAGTTTAGCGTGGAAAACCTTTTAATAGGTTAAAAGCCACGGCCTCTCTTGAGGATTTAAAAGGATGGATATTATTAATAGTTGCTAGCTATTACAAAGAATGCTTTGAGTAGCTTTTGATTGATTTTCTTGATAGGAAAAATTTGTCATTTATCCGTAGCTCTATGGTCTTATTTATAGGTCTTATAATATAACTGTTATCTGCTTTAATGATGAACGTTACAATATATAGATTTGATGAGTCTTCATAATGATTTGTGTAATGGCTTAATTTGTGCCACGTGCTCTGTTGACAAGGTCGGGTGGTCGTATGATGGTCGAAGATGGGGCTTGAGTCCGAGATGCGAAATGAGCCACTACAAGATGGCTTTCTGCTAATAGCACGAAAAGCATCATGGGCGAGTGGTGTTGGCTAAGAAATTCATTCTATATCTATTACCTAATGTTGCTATCTTGATTCTGATGCAGTTTATTACCGATATTATCAATGCTTACTTTCAGGAATTTGAGGCTTTGTGGTCCTCCTGAGTACGATTTAAGTCGATTGACTTGTAATTTGTTAGACAATTTGAATGAACCTGTTATCGGCATGAAAATGTGTTATAGTAGATGTGTTGGTTGCATTGGATAAACTAATTATGGACCTAAAATATGTAATTTGCTTGGTCAAATTGGATAAACCAATTATCGACCTATAATGTATTATATGGATTGGTTGAATTGGGATGAACCATCTATAATATGTAATCTGTTTGGTCGAATTGGACGAACCAATAGTCGATCTATAATATGAAATCTATTTGGTTGAATTAGATGAACCAATTATCAACCTATAATGTATTAGATGGGTTAGTCGAATTAGGATGAACCAATAAGTGACCTATAATGTATTAGATGGGTGGTTGAATTGGGATAAACCAATAAGTGACCTGTAATGTATTAGATGGGTGGTCGAATTGGGATGAACTAATAAGCGACCTATAATTTATTAGATAGATGGTCGAATTGAGATAAACCAATAAGCGACTTTTAATGTATTAGATGGGTGGTCGAATTGAGATGAACCAATAAGCGACCTGTAATGTATTTAGAAGATAGAATTGGCTGAAGCAACAATTCTGTATATAGAAGTACATATATGAGATAGTAGAAAAGTGTAGTGATATGTAACCTGTAATATATAATCAGTTGGGTCAAATTGGACGAACCAATAACCGACCTGCAATATATAATTTCTTTTGTCTATTTGGACGAACCAATTATCGGCACGTAATGTATTAGATGGGTTGGTTGAATTAGGATGAACCAATAAGCGACCTGTAATGTGCTGGTCAAGCTCATCCCCAAGTATGATTTAAAGTTTGCATGTTGACAGAATCACGTACTTATGGAGTGTGCAATAGCATCTTGACTCCATTTACGACATAGATATTGAACTTTTGGCAAGGGCATCCTTATAATTATTAAACCTAGAGAGTCCATATACGAACAATATATGGTTATGATGAGCAGCACCAGTAGAGCTAAGACGGCATGCGTAAAATGGTTGAAGGTCTACAACTTCACTCTTTTGATAAGATAGAAGACCTGAATCGTAGAATGGCGAAAGTCTACAACTTTGTTCTGCTAATACTGTAACATATAGAGAAGCATAGAAATATTCATGTTATCCCCTTCATAAACCAGGAATGAGGTTTGATTCACACAAGAAAGATGTTTGATCCATAGATGTTGGTTCGTGACCGAGGCCATAAGACCTAGAGAGACCGAAAAGCCCGATCTTTGATGAAAAGAACGGCACTTGGGCATCCGGAATGAAATCAGATCAGAAACATATTGGAAACTTCTAGTTTTCTTCCCATCTCCGATCTTTGATGCTTCTTGTAGTACATCTCTGTCCTTACTATGATCCATTTTCTCCTTGTACAGAAGAAACAATCAAAAAGGGGTTTTGATGATCTGTATAAATCTAAAATAAGCCAAAGCATGACCATCAGCTCACATAAGAACAGCCCCTATACCACCTCCTGAAGCGTCGCATTCGAGATAAAACTCTTCTGAAGATTCAAGAATTTGCAAGTAGCTACCACAACAATTAAATCGTGTGACTAGATTCAGCAAAGTCTAGTACGATTCTCATAATCGGTTCAACATGGTAGTGTAACGCAAAAGCATTGCCATCGATCGAGGCTCAAGCTTGATTCAAAAAGCTAGCTCAAATTTGTGGATATGAGTAGCTCAAGTTCGAATCGGAAACAGAAGTATCTGTTGCGACAATTAAATTGAGATCATTATCAACAAATATCGATACAAAAGCAACATCCAATGATCCTCACAAGAGAGATCGAATATGACAATTTGAGTGAGAAAGAGAGATGTCATTCCTTGGTCTACCCTCAACAAAATTTTCGTTTAGAATAAGTAATGAAATGAAGCCGCAATGAGTTCCTTGAACGCTCGACAGAGATTTACCGAATAGATTCGAACCCTCATATTCATTATTAGGGGCTGATGATTTGCTTATGGCACTAGATGAGGCTGTAAAACCAAACCCAAAAGTGCCACTACCACCGCCACTGCAATAACTCATCCTTTGCTTCAGGCGTTGTACGAAGCAATAGACGTAGAGGTGCCATATCTTAGGGCTGAAGTTACTGATTATTCAATCCTTTTTTATCTACAGTCAGGGAATCGTTATAACCATTCTTACTATTGTTGGTGGTACTCGAATGAGAAGTTTATCCCTCAGGTAAGACCTTGATGTGAGAGACGATAAACCATTAAAATAGAGAGAAGATGATTCTAACAACAGAAACATGAACCAAAATCGGAATAATATGTTAGATGTATACGATCTTGCACGATCTAGCATAAGATAAAGTGGTGGTTATAATTTCATCCAGACCTCCCAAGATCTATTGAAGTCAGATGAACGAACCCTCTATGTTCGTGCTCGAGTGAGAAACAGAGCTCGATTTGTTAGAATTGATGAACACTCGAACTGGATCTATGAACGTTATTGTTATTGGATCTGAGTTAAATCGATAAATACCTATAAACAAACTTATTTCTTCTTTGTTGCTAATCTCCATCATCTTCGAATGCTTTTGCTCATAAATCTGAATTTCTCAGTCACTTTGGAAATTTTCTCAATTGAGCTGATGAAAATGACATGAAACTAGAGTGCCAATTTGTTGAGGGGTAAAGTTATTGATGGTGTAAAGTTGGATTTGATGGAACAAGAGATGCAGAGATGCCAGATCCGAATGAGAATGTAGGAAAAGTAAAGGTAAAGAGGTTGTCCCTGAGATAGATTAAGTGCTTACTGTAATGGAGAAGACCTCAACCGTAGTACTAGTTAAAGCTGAAAGAACAGCAGGGGTCGGGAACAAAGCAGTGTGTTCTACTAGCTGGGGACGGATGAGAGAGAGAAGATGAGAATTGGGCGGTAGAGATCATCAACTATTTTTTGAGACAATAAGTTTTAAGAACTTTGATTCCCACAAATGGCACAAAATGTAATATCCTAATTCCAGGAATCGAACTTAGCCTTTATACCAGATGTGTTTAGAACGCTCACAAACAGTAAATAATAGACAACACGATGATTTAGCATAGAAAACCTTTGAATAGGTTAAAAACCATGACCTCTCTTGAGAATTTTAGAAAGAGAGAGATAGAACTTATTGAGAGTATTAGTTTATTATAATGAATATTTTAAGTATTTGTGTATGGAGTGTTAGAGTGAGAATTCCTCTGTCCTTCATCTAGAATTCTCTGGTCCTATTTATAAGTCTTATAATATGATCGTTTGACGACCCTTAAGATTTTTAATGATGGATGTTACAAAATATATGCTTAATTATTTTCTGACCAGATTGTGTAACGTTCTGATCCATGTTACTACATAACGGATTTACGGATGACTGTACATTTGCTTAACTCGAACTGTTGGTGCAGAGGTCAAAAGTAATGACTCAAACTTAGGGATCCCGAATATGTCTTTAGTAGTGCTTCATGTATGTTAATGAGTTTGAGGATGAAGTATGAGTTCGAGATGCAAAATAAGCTTATTACGGATACAGTAAGTTAAACTCAGATTTCAAAGTAGCAGTAGATATATTAACCATCTAGTAGTTATGAACTAAGGACAGATATATTAAAATCAAACATATAGATGAAATAGATTACTCTTATTATTATAGCAGCTTAATTAAAGAGGAAACCCTTACCATGTAAAACTTGTTGATCATGGAGACTAGTAAGATTAGGGTGATTGCATGTTTAATACGTATCAGCTATGATAAGCCTAGTTATACTAAGAGCTTAACTCGTACAAGATTTCTATTTCACCTTAATTAGAAACTTAAAAGTACAGACTATTCTTTTGGGAACTATTTCATCTATTACACGGCTAAGAGCTAGAATTTGGAAACCTAGCGTCGAGTAGAGCAACTCGTCAACTTGCCCTTTTACATAAGTTAGTTGCACACTAGAGTTAGTGTGTGTATTTTTGTGGTTTATAAAATAATCCATACGGTCTAAATCAATAGACGTAATAATTTATATTACCCACCTAAGGGAAGACTAGAAGTGGTTGTATATGATAGGGGTTTCTTATCGGTCAGGTCTAGTAGTGAATTGTCAACATTTCTATGTGTATGAATCCAAGAAAGAGTATTTGTCAGGTCACAAGAATTGGAAAATTCTATGGCATTTTTATAAGTGTTAATCCCTAAAAAATATTGGTCAGGTTGAAGAGTTCAACCTTAGGCATCTTCGTGGGCATTAAACCCTAAAAGAGGCATATCCAAAGAGTTATTGGATTATTATTTCATACAGAGGATGAAAGAGCACAATTTCAAAGAAACTATATGTGTACACTACACTCCTAAAATATTTCTTTAAAATATAGTTGGCGCCAATATCTTATACACTTATATCATATTTTCTTGTATATTGAACTCGTATAACTCTTAATGCCTTATAGTTAGTAATTATTAGATATATGACACTTATTGATTGATGGTTTGTATTTTATATAGTTTATTCTCATATTTTACTTGTAACATATTGCAAATTCTTAGAGAGTTGTATTTGCTTGGCTATTCCTTGTTGATGCCTTACATGATAACATTTCAGGACTAGGTCATTAGCAGTCGTTCAGCAACACGAGTAGTAGCCGGGAGCGTGCTGCTGAGACATCCCTCTAGTTGTTTTGTTTTATTCTATTTATATGAGACTCTTTGTTATATCTTCATGGAAGACTTATAGGAGTTGTTGGTCAGACATTTAATTCAATTGATATTTCCACTGCGTACTAGTTTGTATGGGTGTAGATATGTTATTTCATTTAATTTCTACATCGTTGGGGTTTATCCGTTAGGGGATGCCTGACCTATTTACAGCCTCGAGCTGCATATTCTGGTAAGTCTCAGAATACATATTTTGGGGCGTGACATATAGTACATGAGTTGGCAAACGGGAAAGAGGTTGATAATAGAGACGTGGTTCCCCACAATCCATTTCTAACACGAATGTTCGATTGTCATATCAATGCAAAAGTATGTGTAGATACACAAGTATATATACAAGGGACACGATAGCACCAATATGGTATTTTATGGAGATGACAAGATTCAACAACACATCGATACAAGATATATTGGTCACCCTAAAGCTGTTTGGCATTTATTCGAACATTCGATACATGAAGAAATTCCCTCAGTTACTAGGTTGGCACTTCATTTACCTGGGGTGTATAACGTAGTATACGATGAGAGGGAGTCAATCAAAAATGTAATTGCAAGAGCTAAAAATTAGGTATCAACATTAAAAGGGTTCTTCAACTATTATGCATTAGATGAAGATGCATGAAAGTAAACTTCTCAAGAATTTCTAGAGTTCTATAGATGTCACACAGATAAATGAATATGGCTTCCAAGAAGTGGTACTAAATTGATTGGAAGAGTATATTTTGCAGCTCCAAGTTTGGGGGAGAAATAATATCTACGGTTGCTTTTAACAGTTGTAAAAGGCCCCCAATCTTTTGAAGAGTTACGCACTGTAAGTGATGTTTTACATAACAAATTTAAAGTTATGTGCGTTTCCCTCAAGTTGCTTAAAGATGACTGGGAATGGATACAATGTCTTGAAGAGGCTTCTATAATGCAGACAGGGTATCAGCCGAGGAGGGCGTTTGCTATCATTTTTATCAATTGCAATCCAATTAATCCAAAAGGCATGTGGAATAGATTTGCAATCCATATATGCAATTACCTAAAATATTTAATCCAAAACACATATCCAATTCCTGGCCCAACAGAGCACCAAGTTACAGACTACATGTTATACTTATTAGAGAAATTACTACAGGAGTTAGATAGGAGCCTAACAGATTTGGATTTGGAAAGTTCGACTAAAGACTGGAGTGAAGAAATAAATAACAGACTAATATGGGAGCAAGAAAAATTGAGAACTGGAGAAGGACAAGCAAAATCTTTTAATAATATTGATAAGCTCAACGAACGGCAACATTTAGCTTATAATGCAGTGGTCGATTAAGTCAGAAATAATAAATGATCGGTCTTCTTCGTCAATGGAGCTGCGGGGACGGGAATTTTTTTTGCATACAACTCTATAGAAGCCACAGGCCGTAGTGAAGAAAAAATTATTGTAGTTGTTGCATCATCAGGTATTGCGTCATTATTAATGAATGGAGGCTGAATATCTCATTCGACATTTAAGAACGTCTTAGACAACATAATGTGCTAATTTTTCAAGCAATCTTTACATGCGAAGAAATTCAGAGAAACAAAACTTATAATCTGGGATGAAGTGCAAATGCAGCTCATATATTACGTAGAAGCGGTAGATCGATCACTCCAAGACATTCTAGATAATAGGAGGTCATTTGGAGAAATTATAGTTGTCTTAGGTAGCGACTTCCATCAGATTCTTCCAGTAGTACTGAAAGGAGTACGTGACGATATTGTATCTGCTTCTTTAAAAATATCACACATCTGGGGGTACATACAAGTATTATCATTATCATAAAATATGGGACTTATTAACAGCAACTTAAGTAGAGTATCATTTATAAACACATTACTAGAGGTTCTCAACCTTTTTATATCATAATCATTGTTTGCTATTAAACTTTGATGACAAAATTACATCATCACATAATTTGATTGAATCTAATATCTAGCCCAAAAAAAAATTTAGATTGGATCTAATACTTCATAAACAATCGAATTACCATCTGCGATTACCAAATGCCAAAATATCTAAGAGCTCATTAATATTGTCTACCCTCATTTAGGTGAAGTAACAGCAAACTCATCAACATACTTGATTGATCGTACGATTCTATCAGCCCGTAACAAAGATGTTAAAAGCATCAACCTTTAAGCTCATAAAATGATGTAAGGACAAGATATTGTTTATCTCAGGGCTGACAAATTATTTGAAGGGGATACAAATGATAGGGCAATTATAAATTGATATCCACAAGATATGAACTCACTTGATCCCTCAGAACTACCTCCATTCAAATTAAGGTTAAAAGTTGAATGTTCAATAATTTTGTTGTGTAATCTTGCCCCAAAGGATGGCTTGTGCAATGGGACTAGATTAGTGGTGGTTAGATGTGATCCTGGAACATTAGAGGCTAAAATTTTGACCGGTAAAAAAGCAGGAACTTTGGTCTTCATACCAAGAATATCATTAACTCCGAGTTCATAAAATCTACCATTTACAATGACACGGAGACAATTTCTGATTCATACAGCCTTGGCAATAACTATTATCAAATCCCACAGCCAGTCAGTAAAGTTTGTTGGTATCGATCTGAGGACCGAAGTATTTATTCATGGCCAATTGTATGTAGCACTATCAAGATGTACAACACCAGAGATAATTTGTGTCCTCTTTCCACCAAATACTCCAAATACAACAAGGAATGTTGTATATCCAAATGTACTATTATAGGTAAAAAAACTTAAAAGCCATAACATTTAATTGTTTATTAATTTTTATATTACTAATACAAAATTGTATGTTGTTCAATTTAAAAAAAATATCTCTATAATTATAATGTAATTTGTTTAATAAAATACCTTACTAAAGTTTCATTCTCTTAATATAGCATAATCTTTTTCAAAAAATACGGGCGATGGAGGGGCAGCAAAAAGTATGGAGCAATCATGGGAAGAATATCATAAACAGGTAAACATTTTGAACTTAAAGCATGATATTCTCAAACTCTTAACTAACAAAATTATATCTATATTTTGAGATACAAATGGAACCAAAGCGTGAAGGACGACATGTCACATGGAATTCATGCCATCTGAATGGATCACAATATATAGAGTTGAATATCATATGTTATATGTGAAATATTGTAACATTTGGTTATTGTGATTTTGCTAGGGTTATAAGAAACATCGTGCAAAAGATTAAAAATGAAGAATGGCATAAACAAAGAGAAATGAATCGTAAGATGGCAAAAGTTATTTTTTGTATTGTACAACAAATTCAATATGAGGAAAGAGAGATAATGCTACGACATCGAAAAAAGGTACAACAAAAATATTTGAGGTCTATTATTTGATCTTAGGTCTATGAGTATATAGGATGATTCAGTATTGTAAAGATCAATTGTCGATTCGCAAGTAAAATTGTTGGATGTATGACTTTAGTTACTATCTTAGACAATATTTATTATCAGTATTACAAAGAAATATATTGTTACTATCTATAATACATCAGTTATGTAATATTTAGCGTAGTTATTATCTTAGAAAATGTTTGTTTGCATTTTCAACATAGATATTTCATGTTATCTATCCTCGTATTTTGGTTTCATACATAAAAAATGAAATAATTTCATGTTATAAGGAGCCAACAAACAACAACTTCGCTAAAGAAAAGTAAAAATGAGAAAGAAGAAAATGGAGATAGACTCACATCGATGAGGTATATTTGCAAAATTCTTCAATTATTCAAGAGCAACGTTATTTTTGAAATTTAGAATATATAAAAAATGCTACAAATCTATAATTTACTTTTTGATATTATTTGAAATTTCATTTCTTCCAAGAGAAATTAGAAGCATCCACAAATGTCAACTTCAAAGAATATCATTGTCTGCTTAATGGACGTATTGTGGCCATGGTGGAAATCCTATAAGAATTAAATGAAGAAGTATTTGAAACCAATGTTTGTAATTTTTAATCTTTTTATTATTATTACCAAATGGTATGTTATACTCATTTTTATTTTCTTCAATCATATCAAACTTTAGAAAACTATATTTTGATTGCAATCCTTTTTAAAATACAAATTAAAAATAAATTGCATACAACTTATAAACCCATATGATAAGCAAATAAATTGTATCAGCATAGTAGTTATAGATAGCGACGAAGGCGCGTCGATGCTGTCGTCGTGACTTGGTCACTGGTAGTACTAGTTTTCTACATTGCACGCCTTAAATGTGCTTTTATATCTACAATATCGAGGGTGTCACTTTGCCAAGTGTTCGACATTGATATCATGTCTCCTAGTTACCAAACAAATAATGAGTTTTTATTAAAAAATCATGAATCACGCCTGATTGGTTCAACGTTAGTACTTGAAGCACATATAAGTTCATTTTCCAATCGTGGATCTAGATATGGACGTGTCCGCGAACATGGTCATAGTCATACTCAAGGATAACAAAATCATGGTGATTATAATACGATACCGAAATAGGATACAAAAAAAAATTAAAAATAAACATCGTAAAGTTTATGAATCGCCCTATTATCGGTGTGGCAAAATGGGTCATTGGGCAAATACTTATCATACGGCTAAACATCTAGTCGATCTTTATTAGGCATCTATCAATGACAAAGAAAAGAATGCTGAGATGAATTTATTGATCATGATAATCAAATTGGTACCACTGACCTTGATTTATCAGACTTCTTTGCTAATCAAGAGATAACGACTGATAACCTTTTTGATAGCGGCCATGACCACATCAATTAGAGTTTAATATTTTATGTATCCTTCTGTTTATTCTTTTTGTAAACCTTTCTTTATGAAGGATGTTGAATATGTATGACTAGCTAATAGTGTAGCAACGCATACGATCCTTCGAGATAAAAAGTATTTCTCCACCTTGATATTATTTGTAGCCAAGGTCAATACTATTTCTAGCATAACTGATCTCAATGAAGGCTTCGGTAGAGTTGATATCATATTACCAGATGGTACAAAAATCCATGCTGACGACGTTTTATACTCAACAAGATCGAGGATAAATTAATTGAGTTTTAAAGATATACGTCGCAATGGATATCATATTGAGGCCATATCATAAGATAATATATAGTATATATGTATTACTTCATTTGTCTCAAACCAAAAGTATATTTTGGAAAAGCATCAAGCTTTTTCCTCTGGATTATTTTATACCACGATAAGAATGATTGAGTCATATGCGGTAAGGAGCCAAAAGTTTAATGATCCATACAATATCAAAAAAAAGATTGATAAAATTTCACAACCTAACACCACATTAGAGCATACAATATCAAAAAAAAAATTACTTTACCTTGAAATAGCTCCTAACACCTCCACCCCCTCCTCCCACAAATATACTAAAGAGAGAAACAGCAAATGAGATAAAATGAAAGAGAGAGAGAGAGAGAGAGAGAGAGGGTGAGAGAGGAAAAAAATCGTTGGGAATCTTGGAGAGGGTGATGATGATGATCGTTGGTCCTACGTGGCCTGGTGACGTGGCCTATTGATGTGGCCTAATGGCCTGAATATAACCTGTGAAGTTGTTTTCAAAATTCTCATGAAACTCATATGAGGGTAGATTAGGTACTTCATGTGAAAATTTGACTTCAACAGGTTAACCTGTGTTCAGAGGCCATTGGGGGACCAAAACTGCATTTTTCAACAACTTGGGGACTAAAGGCAAATATCCAATTTGTAGGTGGGACTAAACTTAAAATATCCCTATCGGGTATGGTCTTAGCACATAGACATATGACCCATACTTTCATATGGTAAATTGGTTAAATTGGGTGCCAAATTACAAAAAAACAACAAAGTGAGCATCAAGCTCATTAAACAGATTTCAAGCAACATAAAGAGCAGATGACATGAATGTAGACTGCCTTGCAAGATAGTCAGCAAGTTCCCCTTCCAAGGGAACGTGATCAAATACCAACTAACTCCCGAGTTTTAGCGAAGAAATGATTGAGACCTCAAGGAGCAACTAGCAAAGGAGCTTATAAACATCTTCATAACGACCCACACGTACCACAAGTTTCAATTCATCTGGAATGGGAAGATTAGTCTGACATCATTAAAGGGCGTCGGCCCTCCAAGCGTCAAGAAGAGGAGCCACGACCTTAATCCAGGATACCAGCTCGTGAATGTCAGAGTGAGGGAATTGGTATTCATAACCCCTGGCCTGTATGCCAAGTCGCTCAAGCACCACGATAGTATGTCACACCGAAACATATGAATAAGCTCATCAAGGAATTAATCAAAGCTCAAGCTCTTGGTAATAAGGACGATTTGACTAAATTGCAAGGTAGTCTGATCGCTAAAGAGTTATTTGATATGAAAGTACCGACATGTTTCCATACTCCAAAGATATGTAAGTACAAAGGCATTGATCTGAAGGAACACATTCAACAATTCCGTGATTCATTGGGATTGTATTCAAACTTGAACCACATTCTATGTTGTCTGTTCGCAACTAGCCTGCAGGGAGAACCGCTCCAGTGGTTCATTCTCAGCCTAAAGATTTTATCCTTATATTTGACCAACTACAGAAGATCTTCGTCAAAACATATGCTTACAATAAAGATAATTAAGAAAATTTGTACACTCTTATTAGTCTTAAATAGTCTCAAGGAGAGAAACTCGAGGGTTTTGCAAAGAAGTTTTTAGAACTTGCCCAGAAAGTTAACAATCTTGATCATAAAATAGTCATTTCAGCGTTTACCAGCGCACTACAGATCGATTGTAAGGCGAAGGAGCATCTCTTCTTAAACAAACCCTCGACCTTGGAAGACATAATTACCAAGGTCAATGGGTATGTTGACCTAGAAAGAATGAAGACCAAAAGGCATAAATTCAATAAAAGCGTCCTAACCACGAAAGTCAAAATGCATATTGCAACAGTAAACCGACAAATGGCCAAGGTGATCAAAAGAACGACGAATCTCACAAAGGTAATTTATTACCCAAACGGTTCCTCCCAAAGATGAATGTCTGGATTTCAACAATTTTTCTTATACTTATGAAAAACAAGTTCTATCGTGTATCTCAACCGCTAGAACCAATAGAAGGCAAACCGTACTGCATGCATCACAAGGTAACTCATCATGAAGCTGACAAATGTTATGATTTATAGAGGCTGCTGGAATACATTTTTAAAGACGGGAGAATGCACAAGTACATTATCGACTTGGAAGGATACAAGAATAGAAGCTATAAGATGCAAGTCAAAGTAGTTTAAGTTGGAGATCAATTTGAGGAAAAATACTTGTACCATATGTACCACAGTAACATGATCGAGATCTATCAAATCAACAACTGTACCATATTCAAGAGAAGGAGGTTAACAGAATGCTGCTGCCATACAATTTAGGAAAAAGAAGCTAAACGCCATCCTGAATCATGCAATCGACGAACTGGGATTTTATTTGAGGATTGTGATATCGGTCACATCAATTTTCTACATCATGACGCTCTGGTTATTATAGTTAAGATGAAGAAATTCGTCATGCATACCATGATGATTGATACCGGCAGCGATATAAAAATCTTTTTTCAGAGCATAATTAAACAAATGGGATTAACATATCAAGTTATACCAAACAACATCAATATCAGTGGGTTTAATGGATCTAAAGAAGACCGCATATGCAAAACCATCCTACCCATTACCGCTGGACCTACCACTATCGACGTCATTTTCTATGTCATCAATGCTAAATCCCGTTACCTGGGGATCATGGGTCGCTGCTAGATACACAACATGGAAGCAATTGCATCCACACACCATCAAGAACTCCATTTCAAGAACAACGATATCTATGAAATCAAAGGCAGTTAAAAGCTCTCAAGAGCTTGTAAAAATACTGTCTCTGCCAAACTCGACACATCTGACAGATTAACTACATAGCAATTATAAAAAGCTGGCAACACTGATGATTAGCCTTCAACATAAGAACCTATAGAGTATATTGACATCGATGAACCTAGCAGAGGTACTTATATTGATACCAAGCTGGTCCAACAAGAAAAGGACATTCTCGTTCACTTTTTACAAATAAATCAAGATGTCTTCGCTTGGACTTTTAATGAAATGCCAGGAGTTGACCCAGCCAGGACGTATCACAAATTAAGCATTAACAACAAAGCCACGAAAAAACAAATAGAAATAGAGAAGGCTATCACTTCGTCTCAAAGATGAAGTCAATAATGAAATCAATAAATTGATCGAAGTCAGATTTATTCAAGAAACTAAGTACTCTGATTGGATCTCCAACATTGTCGCAACTCTAAAGAAGAATGGGAAAGCTTGAGTTTGGATAGATTTTACAGATCTAAAGAAACACACGCCAAATAATAGTTTTCCTCTTCTAATTATTCATCAAATTCTTGATTTTACGGCAGGTCACGAGCTATTATCTATGATGAATACTACTTCGGGATACAATTTGATACCTCTCCTAGAGGAATATCAGGAAAAGACCACTTTTATCGCTGAAAGAGGGCTCTACTATTACAGAGTCATGCCTTTCGAACTGATAAACACTGGAGTAACTTATTAAAGGTTAATGACAACTATGTCCAAAACACACTTGGGGAAAATTGTTAAAGTATACATCGATGATCTGCTCTGTTAAAGCTTGCAAAAGGATAATCATATCATTGATCTCAACATGTTCTTCCACATTTTATAGTCATATAGGATGAAGCTCAATCCAGGTAAATGTCAATTTGGAGTATACTCGAGCAAGTTCCTGAGACATCTCATCAGCAAGAAAGGGATTGAAGCCGACGCTGATCAGAATTGAGCTCTACACAACATGTCGTCTCCAACAACAAAGATAGATGTACATAAGCTCGCTAGTAAGATTACAGCTCTCAATAGGTTCGTCTCTAAGTCTTCAGATCGACGTCGATAGTTATTCTTATTACTTCAAAAATGTACTAAAAGAAGCAAAGTTCAACCAAACAAAGAGACGAATGGACAGAAGAATGTAAAATAGCTTTTTAAGAACTCAAATTCTATCTTGTGAAATCTCTTGTAATGAGTAGCCTAGTAGACAATGAGGAATTGATCATCTACCTCGAAGTTATAGATACCTCTCTCGGCTTGGCTCCTATTCGACCTGAAGGAGTGATTGAGAAACTGGTGTATTTCATTAGCAAAACCCTCACTCCAGCGAAAATAAGGTATTCCAAGATTATGCGACTCCACCTGACCCTTGTTTATACTTCACAAAAACTCAAACACTATTTTTAAGCTTATTCAGTCAAAGTCATAACGTACTACCCACTTTGGGAAGTTCTATATAAAAAGGCAAAAATGAGAAGAGTGCAGTAATGGTCAACCAGTTTGGGTGAACACGACATTAAATTCAAACAGAGAACTTCATAAAAGGGTCAAGCAGTGGCTAATTTTCTAACAGACTTCCCCGTAGAAGATCCAGATTGGGAAAAGCACGATCCTGCCCTCATAGACTAACTCACAAAAAATCTTCGTACCAAGCCTTTTGACAAACGAGTTGAATGGGTTACACGAAAGGGATGGCAACTTCTTACAAATGGCTCAACGTGACCTGCAGGGTCGGGGATCGGAATTGTATTGATTACTCCTTCAAATGACAGAATTGAGAAATCTATACGCCTCAATTTTAAAGCTTTCAACAATGTCAGAGAGTATGAAGCCTTAATTTATGGGCTTGATTTGGCTTTATAAATTATAGTGCCTGAGCTATCAGTTTATACTAATTATTTACTAATAGTCTATCATTACTCTGAGTAATACAAGAATAATGGCAAGATGATCGACTCGTTGCTGATAGAATGTACATATTCACTAAAGCTACTCTTCACTATTTACCTCGAGGAGAAAATCGACAAGATGATTCCTTGGCTTACTTAGCTGAGGTTTTGGGTACAGAGGCAAGACACCTCCAGATCGAAGTGATCTCAACCACCAGCATTAATCTCCCCTTGGTATACACGATCAGCACTGGGGACAATGAAGAGGAGGATGACGATTGGACAAAGCCCTTCTTTGCATACCTTGGCCCAAAGAATAAATGTGATGACCACTTCAAGAAGATCCCAAAGAACGTAGGCAATTGATTGAAAACTCCAAACGTTACATAGTTTATAAAGGCCATTTCTATCGAAGATTAGTGACGAGGCCTTAACTCAAGTGTATCTCAAAGCAACACGTAGATGGAATGCTTAAGAAATTACATGAAGGGACGTGTGGCTCCCATGCCGTAGGTCACTCCCTCATAAACAGAACTATTATGCAAGGAGTATTCTGGCCCGATATGAGAAAATAGGCTGAGGAATATTCCTGCAAGTGTGATGCATATCTAAGATATGATCATCAGATATGAGTGCCTGCACTTGAGCTCCATGCCAGTAAGGTAATCTGTCTTTTAAAGATATGGACACTCGATTCAGTAGGACAATTCCCAAACACACCAGGTAATAGAAGGTTCTTACTCATTGTAATAGATTGCTTTACAAAATGGGTGGAGAGAAGGTAGTTACATTTCTCAACAAACACAACATCATTCATTCCCCGTCCAATCCATATTACCCCAAGGAAATAGGCAGGCCAAAATCAAAAACGAGATGATCGTGGGTGGAATCAAAAAGAGACTCAAAGCAAAAAAGAAAGGTAATTGGATAAGGGAGCTACCTCATGTCTTTTGGGCTTACCGTACTATACCAAGACAATCAACTGGATGTTCCCCCTTCCCCCTTTCTTATGGAATTAAAGCTTTCATCCAAATAGAATATCACCATCATGTTAAAGATCATGAGATAATAGATAAGGAAAATGAATTTGAACTAGCCTGCAATATGAACTGGACCGGTGAGACCCGGGCTCGTGTTGTTGCCAACCAGGGTCGATATCACCATAAGCTAGTCAGTTCGTAAAACAAAAGAGTCTGAAGTCATGAGTTCTAAATCGATCATCTAGTCCTCTGATAGATCCCCAAGAGCAAAAAAGAGTTGAATGCTGGGAAGCTCTTAGAGAATTGGGAAGGTCTATTTCTGGTCGTAGGATGAACTGGACTTGGATCCTACTACCTTATAGCAGAGAAAGGTGCCAGAATACCAAGCCCTTGTAATACTAGAAGATAGAAACGATACTATCGTTAAATCCCTAGTTCCCAAGCAGAGGATACATCCATTATCATTCTTTACATTCCAAAAGTGAGATTCTAATCTCCAATAGTGTGCATATTCTTTTCTGTTAAATCAAAACTTTCAAAAAATTTCCCACATTATTCTCTACAGACATACATGTAGCATCTACTAAATCTTAATGATTAAAGCAAAGTAACACTAGGTTTCAATCGATACACATCTATCATCTACTAAATCTCAAATATTAAAGCAAAGGTAATACTAGTCTTTAATCGACATACATCTACTAAATATCAAAGATTAAAGCAAAAGTAATACTAACTTTCAATCAATAATTTCTACTATCTCTAAGACTCACGATAAAGCAAGGTAAAACTAGCTTTCATCTATCTAGCATCAATACTGCAGGAGCAAAAATTGTTTACCTGTTTATACAAGTTTTTCTTGCAGTATCGTAGATGAGCCTTCCCCTACAGCTGGAGCTCGTAAAGATATAAAGTCTTTTGCTTGAGCAAGCACAATATCCCTTCCACACTCTACTTGCTCTACAGTAATATGGTCAATTCCAATTTCCATAAGATTCAGGAAGTTACCTTGATCCACTTAAGTTTGACAGATACAACCTTTTAGCATCAGACAATCATGCAACGTACCCCTTTCAAACTTAAGCCTCTTTACTTCTTCTACAAAATAAACAATTACTGCTATCATCTCCTTCGTATGTACTTCATCCGTGGAAAGCCTACTTCGATTATGTACAGCCAGGTTAGCAAAACTACTATGTACACTCACAAAATTTTTATTTAACTTTACATATCAATTCTTGGCTCGCTAGAAGCATCCCTCCAGTTCTGATATGGCACTGGTTAATGACTTCGTCAGTTCCAACAATCTACCGTTTTCAACCTTACTTTTCTCTTTATCATCGTTAAACTCCTGCAAATTCCCCCGCAAAACCAACAACTCTTCTTCCTTTTTTTGTAAAACCTCATCCACGTTACTTCCCCTGGGCAAAAGAATTTTTCAACATCTCATCCTTTTTCTTGAGCGATTCTTCCAACTTTTTTCTTTGTTTCGAGCAATGTCCAACCTATCCCCATTCTTTCTAGCTCACTTATTAGCTTTCCTAATGGCAGCTCGAACATAAACCAAATCTCCCTCCAATTTTTTGATTTGCAACTGGGAACAACCCAATTTATCCTTAACATTAATAGCTTTGATATCCCTTTGTTTCTTCTTTGATCTCTCTATCACCTCTACCTTACTGCCGCGAGAACTTTATAGGTCTACCTTCAGCTTCTCCACTCATTTATTAAGCTTATCACATTGATTCTGAGTACGCCGGAGACTAACCTTTTTTACATTTACGATCTCACTCAGCTTTTCCACATCACTTTCGGCACTCGCCAAATCAGCTCTCGCCTTAACCAGTTCGAGCTCCTTCTTCCTCAATTATTCCCTAAAATTATTAAGGTACCCTATTAGCTGCACCATTTTTGCCTCTAACGTTCTAATATGATATTGTGCGATATTTGGCTCTTTGCACTTATCCTTTACGAACTCTAACATACTCTTCAACTTCCCAACCTCATTTTAAGCACTCATTAGCTCACCTAGAACTCTCCCTAATTCCCCTTCCTTCTTCTCGATCTTCTAGCTCAACACAGCTCAGCTCACTAACTATCTTTTCTAACTTATTCAGTCTAGGCTTCACTTTTACATAATGATATACGCTCTCCTCAAATACCTGCATGATCCTATCAAATTCTTGTTTAACCTTGTAATTACATCTCAGTACATCTTCCTCACAAGATCGTGTAGCATCTAGCTCGGCCTGCATAGCAGTTCGCTTTTAAGATCAAAACATTGAAAACATTTCATATTTCTCATATAAACAGTTTGACATTCACCAGTCTGCATACATTAAACATCTCTTGCACTCATATTATATATCATATATATACCAGAATGAGCTAGTATTTATCCTTTAAGCTGTGCTGACTCCTCGTCCTGGTGACCATACGCTCTACAATCACAATGATCTTCTAATATTTCAAGGTACACATTTTCTATCCATTACTGTTTATTACAGCTCCTAAGCATAAGGTTGATTACGTATGTCTTTAATTATTTCTGGAGTACATTTTTTCTAATAAAACCAAGAAAATGTTGCATTTTTTTCTTACTTAATCCTATCATCTCTTAGATCGATCCTAAATGAGCTACCAATATATCAATTTAGTGTTTTTTGCTATTTAGTTTATATTCTCTAACCTAAAACTCTACCCGAGCGACAGAGAGAGTTGTTGTATTCGTATAATTTTTCTCCTTAGCAAGCTCTTTCTCTAAATCCCCAATTCTGAGGTGCAAGTCTTTAAGCTCCTACAAAACAATATTTATACATCAATACATCATAGACCAATACTTCAAATACTTCTAATATTTTCCATACAACAAATAGTCTCATTCCACAAAACAAAACATCACTACAATTTTACTCTACCTTATCGTTCTCCCCCCGATTTTCATGCTCCGTCCTCACAAAGACTTCATCCAAACCTTTCACAGTGTCATGGGAAGGAGTACTGCCAGCCTCAGGGTTATCCTCTTGGTCGGGCTTCTCCACCTACACAAATCGCACTTTCATTATAGCTTGTACATTTTCCCCAGAGTAACTGACCTCTTGGAGTTTTACCCCGAGATTGCTACGAGCAACAGTCACCTCCTCTGCATTCTTTCTCGACTCCTCTTTAAGCTGATCCATGGTGTTTTGGGATGTCTGCTTCAAAGCCTTCATCTCCGAGATCGAGTTCTTCTTCTCTTCCCTTAGGTGAGATCGCTCCCTTGCCAAATCCTTCTCCAGCTAGACAACTTGCTCCTTCAACTCCATCTTCCCATCCTAAAAGCCCAGACAAATGACTCTGAGCATATATGCAACTTACATAACAAGATAGATAATCATATTCGTACATTTCAAATACATGCAAAAAATCATAGTGTTACCATTACTCTACACGACATTAGACTTACCGCTGCATCCAACTCCCCAGAACCTTCTCAAGTAGCAAACCTCATCTTATTTTCGACAACAAGAAGCTCATCCTCCTTCCTCAAAGCCACAAACCTCATTCACTAAAGGAGGGGGGATACTATCTACTTTTTTCCTCTTCGAAGGAGTCTCAGCCTCCCCATTCTTTAAAGTAACAAACTTCGCTGAGTCAACCTTGGCTCCTCTCTTCTTTATCTGCCTATAGCTCATTTTTTTCAGACAAGACCGGCAGGCTTCGGAATCACTGGCATAGGTCTAGCTTTTACTTATACTAGACGTTAGGTTTGTTGGTACTTTAGCCCCCGCAGCAGGAGTTGAGCCCTATCCAGTCATCTTTTTCTTGGCCTGTGATATCAAAACGTTAACAGATCTATTGTTAACCCTCTTATTCCTACTAATCTCCAACTCCCCCAATACAGCTTCAAGCTCGACTCCCTCTTGAGCTACAATATTAATCAAAGATTCTCTTTTGGTCACTTTAGAATAAGATTTGCATACAAAACACAGAATACTATCATAACAAAACAGAGTACAATCACAAATACAGTAAGAAAGTAATAATATTTACTTACGTTTCTTAAATGATTGATACTTATGGGGAAGGGTGTCCTCATTAGCTCGCTAAAGACACTTACCCTTTACCCAAATCAAATTGTCATTCCTAACCCTTCCAGCTGAATTCAGGTTGAAAAACTAGGGTCGGGACGAGCTATAATAGAAGTATGCCTTTCAGTATTTGCATAGTATTTCACAGTATAATACCACAAAACATCTACAGGAGTCAATCTTCTCCCATTCCCCTCACGGGCCCACCTCCTATTCAAATTCCCACATACATTAATGACCTCCCACATATTGCCATTCAACTAGGCAGGACATGCTTTGATTCCATTCATGATACCTTTAGCAAGATTTCCTAAAGGCACCACTATCCCGTAATTAAACTGGGTGAGGAAACACAAAAAAAACCCTCATCTAAATTACCTGCCTTATTCCCATTGAAATACTCAAGGGAAATACCCATTGGTATTTTCCTATACCTTTTCTGGCGCTCCAAATCATGAAGCACAAAAAATATACTTTTACCCCCTTTCCCATCCGAACACCCCCTAAAAAACCTCTTAGAATGTTTAATGGCATTCCCCCATACACCACCTACAATCACCTTATGGTTACAATACTCCATGAACACTTCTGCCTCTACAGGACAAGGAAAGATATTACTAGGGAAATCTAGAAACTTGAGTTGTTCCTCTATTACAACCTCCTTTGAGGAAGACTCCCCATCGGCCTCAACAAGGATCACCTTCGAGCTAATTATGATTAACTCGCCCCCTACAAATTCATCAGTACGTTCTACACTCTCATCCTCAGCCGAGCGACCAGAGGTGGAAGGTTCCATTTTTGAACGATAAGCTTGAAATAACATAAAGATTTTCCAAAGTTCTTTCACACGCATCTACCTACACACAAGTCCGGGTATTTCTATTTCTCTTCAATATTGTTATCAAATAAAAAATAACAAACAGACAATTATGTTTCATATTTTCAAATTATTAAAAAAATTTAAACATATATATCATTACTTTTTATATCAAATCATATTAACAGAGAAACTTTTCCAACAAATATAGAACCTTCTAAATATAGTACTTTTTCAAAATTCAAAAATACAAAGCACGCGGGATTTATCACCAATACATCAAATCATTTCACTAGAGAGAACATTGTTCAAAAACATACACTCACCCTGAATAATAGAAGATGAATCAGGAATTCCACAAGTCTTTTCTTTCACAACAGTTCTCTGTAACTTCAACCTTCTCACTACCCCAACGATAGTATCCTCGTCCCTCCTATAACGATAGTTCTCGACTCAATGTTTCTCTCTCAAATCACTGTCATAAAAAAAATCTCTCTCTCAAGAGTTTTGCCACTCTGTATTTTGTAAACGTTTGGAAGACGAGGAAGAAATATTATTTATACCATTTTCATCAAACTGCTGGTAGTTATTGAGACTTGTACAAGCCACCCTCAGTTTTCCAACCAAGGCATCATCTTGACTATTCCTGTCAGACGACTCATACTTTTTGAATATATACGCCTTTTCATCATTACCCTAAACTCAAAAATTAAATACAGCTCTCTCTCTCTTACCCATATCATTCTCACACCCTCTCACCTTCATGATCGCAAAATAAATCTACACGCAATCAATCTATATCTCAAAAAGCATTCTCTTACTAATGATTTCTATTCTCCTACTCAACTTATTTATACAAATTACATCGCCATTCCCTATGCTACATAGTTTTGAAATCCAAATTTATTTTTAACACAATCCACACAAAATAAGGAGTATATTCATAACATAAATATTATCCCTTTATTTCACTTACATTATTTCAAAATACAGTTATTCACCCTCTCAAACATCGTTACACCTAAAACAGCCAAGGTATCCTACAACACCACATCTGATCAATACATCACCAGCAAACCTCTCATCTTCTATTACAATCTCATCCAGGGCAATCTCCCTCATAGTAGCTTTTCGAGCTTCAGGGTCCAAGACCAATTCACATAATGCCTCACACCAAAAGTGGTTTTCAATCTCATTCTCCTTCACCCTTGAAGTCAACCCCCCCAACTGTAGTATAGATTTTGGCATATCAGTATCATAATCAAGCTGCCCGAATATCCTTTTACATATTTCAGCAACCTTTATCGCTAAACGTCCACCTACCACCTGCCAAACTCTTTGAGAGGGAGTCCTCACCATGTTTAATTATTCCACATCCTCGTCTACACCATATATATAAACACAGAGTACGGTCATGTAAACTCCTACCATTTTATGCATCTCCAGGTTTCAAAGATAAGCATCCCACCTGTCAAACTTATCCATCGGTTTTATCTCCTCAAATCAAGCTGAATATAAATTTGATTGTATCCTTTTTTACGAAATTTATTTTATCATATCATTTTGACCATTATACTCAAGCTCACATATAACCCCTCAGATCGTTTTACAAAACTTAAGATTCTACTTTTTCAAAAGTTTCCGATACAGTATCATATATTCTAAAACAATCAAATATATATGGCTTGAAAATTACAGTACTTTCAGCTCGACAAAAATATCTTTTTATAACTTTACAACAGTTTAATCAGGTCACCACATACAAGATCACACACAGTTCGACATTTCCTTTCGATCTACTAACCTATTTCAAATAACTCGATATACTAACTTCGTATAATTTCGTATTGTGGCACATTTTTTGAGAAATATTTTTCATTAGCTCAAAATTATAAGTTACATATTCCTTTACAAAATTTACTAAACATACTTCCTACAGATCCTTCTACAGATTACAATCAATATCAACTATCCACGAGACTTTAATTTTGAGCACCAAAAGTTTCTACCTCCTGAAACACTTCTGCAAGAAAACGAAGATGAGAAACCAAAGATGGTTATAACATAAGCATACTTCCTTCACTAAAACCACCACCACCGTCTCTTCCTCTGTATCCCTACTGCCACCGTACCTTCTACCACCACCTCCACTTTCAAAATCTACTCACGCGCAGGATAACACTGAGAAATTCTGGCATGAGTATCATTTTCCTCATCCTCGAGAGTAATAGCCTTCTACGCAAGAAAATAGAGATACACCCATTCCAACCGCTCCGATTGGGAAGAATATAAGCATTTCATATGAAAATGATCCTCATCTGCCTTCGCTGCCTCATGAATAGTCAGACCTTCAAAGAAGGATGGGCTGGATAAGGAAGGAGAAAAGCAAGATAATGGGTCCCACAGTAACGAAGCTGGAGTTATTGCACTTTGGCCAGAACCCTATTATCCCTTACTTGACTTTTGGTGGTTACCATTAAGATTAAAGACATTTGGAGCCTGACTCGTCGTCATAGGATCAGCCAAAAACATCTACAGTTAATAATGCCCAAAAGTCACTTTTAGAATGTTCAATTTTACAAAGTCAGTATTAATGTACAGTCATATTGGGGACTTTCATAGACAACATTGGCTTGTATATACCTAGAAATAAATGGTTGATGCAGTTGGTACTGGGTATGAACACTGAAAATAAACCATGCAACCCTACAGAGGATGAAAAACAAATCTGAAAAGATCTACAAGGTAACTTTTTAGTCAAATCGGCATTTGAAGTAACCAAAAAAAAGTATCAACAGGTTGGTGGTGATTGTATTTTTGGAGCAGTGGATTACACCTAAGACTAAATGGGTTTGCTTGGAGAATGATTAACAAAATTCTCCCACTGGGTAATAATATCAGGAAAAAAAACATATAGCTTTCATACATGCCCTATGTGATATGCAGATAAAAAAGAGGAGAATCATATCTTTTGTAATTCCTATATTGGTTCAAATTTATGGCATTGGGCTACTAGCATATTTTAGCATATACCAATGATAGATGCAGATAATTGGAAAACCAACTTAGAAAGAAACATAAACAGCAGCCTTTAACTCAATGTATTATGGATCTCTATGAATTTTGTTGTTTGTAATTGTATTTGGAAAACCAAGAATAATTACAGTTTTGAAGGAAGGCAAATAACCATCCAAATGATGAAGCAACAAATATTTAGTGATGTAAGAGATATAGCCACACTCACTAAGAAAGCAATGAAGCCTACTATTCATGATCTCCAGGTAATAAAATAGCTATAGGTTAAATGCAAGCACATAAAGGCACCTCAATCAAAGCTGCTGGTGGAGGCTACCAAATAAAGGAAAAACAAGAGTTTGTTGTGATGGATCAGTTCTTGGAAATCTAGGAGTTGCAGGTGCTGGTATAATATACAAATATAGTGCAGGCTCAGTTTTAGGAACATGCAGCAAATCACTAGGCAACAAAGCAAATTACATGGCTGTGATATAGGCAATATATGATATTATTCATCAATCAACAAAAAAAGAAGTATTATATGAAGGAATAAAAAAAGTTGTAGTACAAGGTTTTCTTGGTTTCAGATTCTAAAGCAACAATCATTAGATGTTTTGAGCTATGTTGCTTAATCCAGCAAGAACTTCGCTGCCTATAAGGAGCTTAAATGTTATCAATAAGCTCATAAGAAGGAAAGTCACCAGCAAGAAAACAATGCCCAGGAAGAACTCAATGCTACCACTCCCACGCAAAGGGGAGCCTAATCAACAAGAAAAGAAGGTCCAGCAAGAAAAATATGCCTTCTTTTGGTGGGTCTATGTGTTTTATTTAGCTCTTAGTTCCACTTTTCTCATCTCATACCATTAGTAGCATGTGTTTCTTAAGTAGGAGAAAAGGTTAGACAAAGAGGAAAAGGAGTTCTCATTCTTAGGATCATGCCTGCCATGCCTCTATAAAGTTTAAGAGAGGTAAAGAGAGTCAAATGTATAAATGGTTGTAGGGAGAATGATCCCTAACTTTGTTGTCTCTTTGTCTAGGATATCAGTGGCATAGTTCTAGATATAATTAACTTAATTTAGGTACTTTACTCATGTTAAACGTTACCTATGGTACAATATAGCATAGGCAATCAATCATATACACTATAGAAAGATATCACAATAATGGACAATTTTATTACAATATACTACGATATATAAGTACTCGACTTTTTGTTTCTTTCAAAAATAAAAGTAAGCAGTATATACAAGTATTAGTGATATATCGGACCTTTAAATCATGTAGTTGGATATTTTGATACATGCTAGTGATATATGTTGTTTGGTTTTATATATAGTATTCGTAAAACTTCTTTCTTGGTAGATTGGCGTTCTAAAAAAATGTTGGGCATCTGGTACTATTATGATTCTAAACCTTTATACTTGGGCATCTGGTACAAAACCTTGATGATCAAACTGTTGTTTGGGTAGCAAACAAAAATCAATGCCTCAGGAATCCACACTCTTCAAAGTTGGAACTCTCTAAGGATGGTATACTACGACTCTCTAAATCATATAACTCTATTTTAGAGACAGGTGTTGCCACAAACTCTATTTAGTCTACCAAACTCCATTGCCAAAACTCTCCGACACTCAATTATGAAAACCCCACAAAAAATCACACCCATTATCAACCTAATATGCATAGCAATACCCACCAACACTTCAAACTTTGGATTCCCCTCTTTCTCTACTACACTACTCACCACATGCATTTCATCAAACACTTCGCTTGCATTACCCCAATGAGGTTTCAACCAACACAACTCATAATTGAATACTTTACATCAGAAACTGGCAATTCTAAAAAGGAATCAGAGTTTGAAATCAGAAAACTTACAAGAGAAAAAGAGATTAACAATAGAGATAGACAAATAAGCAAACCCAAGAGCAGCAATAAAGATCAACAAATTAGCAAACCCATTGTTGAGAGTAACAAATTTGAAGATTTAAAGTGTATTGGGTTTTTGTGTTAGGGCTTCTGATTGTGTATGAGGGGTTTTGAAGGAGAAGTCCTTTGAGTTGAATTGAAATTTGGGACTTTTTGTTTTCGTAGGGTTTTGTCTAGCAGTCTCTAAACATATACTATTAATGACGACCAAGTCCAAGAGTCCCTAAACTTATACAATTAGAAACTCCCAAGTCCAATAATCCTTAAACTTAAACTATTAAGGACATGGTGATTATTTCTGTCCCAAAAAGCAAAAAATTATAAGAGACTGATTCAAAGTCGTCCCCAATGTTTTATTATTAGAGACAAATTTTACTCCGTCTCTAATATATGGTCCCAAATAATCATTGTTTTATAGTGATTGGATCCTTCACAAAGATAGACGTACATGAAGAATAACAACTGGCGGAACAGCATAGCAAAGTATTTATAGAAGAACAACACTCAATGCAGGGATAGATTTCCAACGATCATCATTCAGAGATATAGTCTTGCGAACCTAATAGCCAAACAAATCAATCAATTCAAAATTGATCGAAATCAATACCACAACTCAATCTTCCATAAATACATTTATTTCCAAGATAAATCCACATCAGCAAAATACATCATTCACATTTTTTGAAACATCCTTCCATATTCCAATTCACGACCTCGATGGGCACTTCTCAACTCAATCCACCTATGCCTTCAGCTGCGAGGGGGCAATTGTAGGAACCTGTCCCTCGAGCATTGATAAACTCGAACTAATCCAATACCAGACTCATGCAATATACATGTGACATACACGATTAACAATGACACCTATATTGTGAACTAATGAAGAACGTGGCTCAAGCACTACAAATGAAACATAATAAGTTAAAGATGGTAGCCTACTTGCAGCCTCCTAGCTTCAGTCGAACACTAGAAGGCTACGTCGAAGCCTACTCAATGACCCAAAGCCTAATAAACTCATAATCAAGCCCTCTAAGACTATACGAACACTCGACTGAGAACAAGCTTCGACCATGATCGTACGTGGTCGAAGGAAAACATGTTAGACAGTCAGCTTACCAAACATAATGGAGGAGCACACCGCTCAACAACTACAGTGTCAGATCTAACAACCACAGTGTCAGAACCAACAAGCTACAGCATCAGAGACAATAGCTATAGTGTCAGACCCGATAGTTACGGCGTCAGAACCGACTCTGGGTATAAGTCAGTTGTCCAGAGGATACTCTTGTAATTTGACCTCCCATGATGACTCAGCCCTTCCTATGTTCTATAAATAGGAGGGAGGGGAAATTATGGAAGGGTTAGAAAAACTCTCCCCACAGACCTTGAATTTTACCTTCAAATACCCTGCAATCACCTTGTACTCAAAACTTTGACTACTCGATCTTTAGGCCTCCACGCAAGTATATATTGCCAGTAGATTAGTGTTATTACTAATTATATGCTTGAATCCTTTGATTGAAGATAATATTCATAGTGTAAGTGTCAACTTCCTCCCCCACAAAATTAGACCCCTACATTTGGCACCGTCTGTGCTTTCCCACCCTACCAGTCTTTACCTACAATTTCCTACCTTTTCCCTTTTCCCGATCCTACTAGCCACCAATAATGACCCCCACCCTTCGCTCTATATCTACCCATGCAAGCGACTCCACTGACGGAGTGGCCACTCAGCTTGCCCTTCTGACACAGCAATTCGCTCAAACCGAGGAGCGTCATAGAAGAAAATTACACCAGGAGCGCGAAGAGCGCAGATAAGAGGTTAAAGCCGAACGGCAACACCATTTGGATGACGCCGATAGACAGTATTGTGCCCTCGATGATCTGCGTAACATAGTTCGTGAGTTATAACATTATCAGCCTCAAGATGTTCCTCCACCATCTCGAGTACCCGTCCCCCATTGCTCATCTCTGCCCGCGCCCGACTGGGGCCCTACCCACATCCTGACATACCCCCGGTCCATCTTGGAGCCGAGGGTGTTCCCCCCACAATCTTCCCTACTGGCTCAATTCACCTTGGTATGCACCCCGCGGAGGATTCGTACGATTTCACCCTTCGAACTACCAGACAACCTCGACGCCACCCTGCTCAAGAATGACTCAGGTAGCATAACGCTGAGCATACGCCGCATATTCAGCCTTTTCCCTTGCGACCTCAAAAATCCCCTCCTCATCCTGCGTATCTTACATATCAGGACTTCGACCAAAAAATCCATCCTGCCCTCTGAATCAGTGCGAGCCCCACGCCGAACTCATGGAATCAGTTCAATAATCCCCTTTGCCCCAAACTCCTCGTTATCGATGTGCCTCCAAACTTTCATGCCCCCAAAATTGGCAAGTATCGCAACACCGACCCCCAATCTCACATCCTTGAGTTCCAAAACACCTTAAGCTTATACTCCACGACCGGCCACCTGTTGTGCTGGCTATATCCCATCAGCCTAACAGACAACCCTCTGTGATGGTATCACAGCCTCCCCAACGACTCCATCCGAAGCTTCGAGCAGTTATCAAACCTTTGTATCACCCAATTCACCTTCAACAAGGACCGTGAAGTCTGGGTCAATACCCTCTTCAATTTCTGAAAATCCCCCAGTAAAACCCTTGAGGCCTTCACCAAGAGGTTCCTCAACGAGTCGCGCAAGATCTAAAACCTCGACTGCGCGAACGCCGTCCTCGCTTTTTCCAGCGCGCTACAAAATAACAGCCGTGTCAAGAAGTACATCGTACTCCACAAACCTCGAGCCCTCGAGAAGATGTTATCTAAAGTAAATGGATACATCGACCTCAAGTACTTGCGCAAGTCCAATCGCCAGGCACAACCTTCATCCACCAATCAACAGAATAAACCTCGACAGGGACGGCCTTCTACACCTCTGATCTCTCCTGTCTCAAAGGAGACTGAGAACCGCAAATACCCCCATACTGATGACACTACCGAAGCCCGCAAAAAATGGCCGAAGCCGGTCTTACCCAAGCTTACTGCTCCTATCAGCACCCTTCTACCACAGATCCTGGTGGACCCCAAATGGCATACCCTTTTCCCCATCGAGGTCAAACAAGGCAAACCTTACTGCCATAACCATAAGCGCAACTTCCACCACACCATCAAATGCTTCGCCCTGCAGCACTCTCTCGAAATAATCCCTAAAGCGGGTCGTCTACATCAGTATGTTGTTGACCTCCGTAGTTACATAGACGAGTCATACCTCAAATCTCAACCTAACCCTGTTACCGACCCAGCCGAGGTACACATCTACCAGGTTTATCTCATCGAGGTAAATAATATCGACAACAGTCGTTCTAAAAGTAAGCGCGAGCATGTCGAAGAATGTTGTAAACTTACTTGTCAGGATAAGCTACCCGCCCTCCTGCCATAATCAATTCAATATCCCTGACCTGAGGGTATCTCATTTATCGACTGCGACATGTCGCATGTTCGTTTTCCCTATTCCGACCCATTAGTCATTATGATTAAGGTCGAACACCTCGTCTTCCACACCATGCTTATGGATACGGGAAGTGGAGCTGATATATTTTCCCTTCAAACCGTTTGAGCCATGAACAAAATAAACCTCATCACTGCCGTCAATGTCAAACAAAAAGGTTTTAACGGGGCAACCGAAGTCCCTGTTGGTCGAATTAGCCTTCCAGTTACTACCAGCCCAGTCATACTCCAAACTAGTTTTCTTATTATCGATAAGAAATATGAATATCTCAGTATCCTTGGGCGCGACTGACTCCATGCCATACTTGCCATACCTTCGACCTATCATCAGACCCTTCGTTTTACTACCCCCAGTGGTACGTGGAACCTGAAAGGCTCTCAACGCCTCGCCTACTCATGTGAACATCCGGAGATCGATCAGACCCAAAAACTTGTCAAACAACCATAGCAATCAATGCCTTTCTTGACCCCCATACCCGTGACATCAGCTACCACCCTTATCAAACCCACTGTCTATATTAAACACAACGGTCCTAGTCGAGGTACGTTTATTGGTTCCTTTCTAGACGAGGCTGAGCACCTCGAACTCATTGACTTCCTTCGAGCCAACAAAGACATCTTCGCATTGACGTTTCAGGAGATGCCCGGTGTCGACCCCAGTTTAGCATGTCATCGCCTCGACCTCATCCCTCACGCTACAGCAGTAAAGTAGAAGAAGCGTACTTTGGCCCCACGACTTTAAGAAGCTATAAACCTCAAGGTCGACAAGCTCATAGTCACGGGTTTTTTCAGAGAAGTCAAGTATGCTGACTGGATATCCAACATTATTGCAGTTCCTAAAATGAATGGCAAGATTAGAATTTGCGTCAACTTCACAGACCTCAACAAACATACACTGAAGGACAGCTTTCCCCTCCTGATCATTTCAGTCCTCCTGGATGCCACTGCCGGACATGAGCTACTATCAATGATGGACGCGGCTTCGGGTTATAATTAGGTACCCCTCCTCCTCGAGGATCAACTTAAAACTTCTTTTATTACTGAGGAAGGCCTTTACTATTTTAACGTCATGCCCATCAGCCTTAAAAATGCGGGCGCCACTTACCAACGACTTGTTGCAACTATGTTTAAATCCTTACTTGGCAAGATGGTCAAAGTTTACATCGATGACATGTTATGCAAGAGCTTCCAAAAACAGACCCTCATCCAGGACCTAACCGAAGTCTTCTCCTTAAAACATGCCAGTTTGGGGTTTCGTTTGGAAAAATTTTAGGCAACCTCATCAGTAAATGAGGTATCAAGATTGACCCTACTCATATTCGAGCCCCCATCGACATGCCTTCTCCTTGAACCAATAAAGATGCCCAAAAGGTAGCTGGCAAGATAGCAGCCCTTAACAGCTTTATTTCAAAAAAATTAAACCGTTGTGCTTGGATTCTCTCTCTCTCTCTTACGCGATCAAGCGTATTCAAGAACAAAAAGAAAAACAACCCTGAGATTAATTAGAAACCCGACTGTGAACAGGCCTTTCCTAAACTTAAAACATACCTCAGTACGCCTATCTAAGGCCAAACGCTTTCTTTATACCTTGCGGTCACCGACACTTCTATCAGTTCAGTCCTCATTTGACTCGAATCCAACATCGAGAAACCTGTATATTTTATCAGTAAAACCCTAACACCTATAAAAACTAGATACACAAAACTTAAGCATTTTCTCCTCACCCTCGTCTATATTTTTTGAAAACTCAAACCCTATTTTCAAGCTCACCATGTTCATCTTATCACAAGTTACCCCCTTCGATAAGTACTCAGTAAGAAGGACAAATCTAGACTGGTACAGCAGTTGTTTGTTTATCTTGGCGAACACGATATTACATTTGAAAAGTAGGTTTCCCAAAAAGGTCAAGTAGTCGCTAATTTTCTTGCTAACTTCCCGGTCGAAGATGTCGACTGAGAAGAACTCAAAAATGACCTACCAGAAGACCAGCCCAAACAAGCTGACCCATGGAACCCTAACACAGGCTAGTATTTCTTCACAGATGGATCAGCTGGACCTAATGGTATGGGGATCGATATCGTCCTAGTTACACCCACTAACGATCAAATTGAAAAGGCAGTCAAGTTAAACTTCAAATGCTCCAACAACGAGGCTGAGTACGAAGCCCTAATCCATGGCCTCGTCCTCGCACTCGATCTTGGTATCCCTAAGCTGGCAGTTTTCACAGATTCCCAACTTGTTCAGAGACAATACACCAGTGAAAATCAGGCCTACGTTTGCATGGCTGAGTATGCTGCTCTCGTTCGCCTGCGCATAGACTGTTTTCCAAAAAAATCTGCAATTGCTCACTACTCCTGAGGTGAAAATAGACATGCAGATGCCCTCGCTTACATAGCAGCTATGTTAGGCTAGTCCGAATCTCAAACTCTCCATATCGAAGTACTCGAACGCCCAAGTATCGACCAGATGGAAGTCAATGCCATCAATATTGGGGGGGAGAGTCTGAATCCAGACGATTGGAGAATACCATTTCTTGCCTACATCAGTAGTTCTACACTACCAGACGACCCCAAAGCCAAACGGTCATTATTAGAAACTACCGTAGATACACCATTTTCAAAGGCAAATTACGTCGCAAATCCCCAAATGGCATCCTCCTCCGATGCATATCTCAAAATGAAGCCTTTAAAATTCTTGCCAAACTCCATGAAGGTACCTGCGGTGCTCACACTGCTTGTTGATCTATGGCCCTTTGAGCCGTCTCCCAAGGTCTATCTGGCCCAATATGAAGAAGCAAGCCGAGGAGTACGCCAAACACTGTGAAAAATGCCAACGTCACGCCCACGACATTCATAGAACTTCGCAAGACCTCCATTTTAGTTAAGTGTCTTGGCCATTCAAGCATTGGGCCATCAATCTTGGGGGTCCTTTTCCTAAAGCATCGGGTAGCCGTAAAAATGTTATTGTGGCAACAGATTATTTTACCAAATGGGTCGAAGCCATACCCTTATGTCGAACCAGAGAAGAAGTCATCAAATTTCTATAGGAGAATATTATTACACGCTTCGGCTACCCTCATATGATTCGATATGACAATGGTCCATAATTTGTTAGGAACAAAGTCAGAAATTTTCTCAAGAAGTACAACATCATCCTCTCCCCCTCGACACCTTACTACCCCCAAGGGAATGATCAGGTTAAAGTAATCAATAAAACAATTATCGACGGTCTCAAGAAGCGTGTTGATGCGAAGAAAGGATGATCGGTTCAAGAACTACAGCATGTCCTTTGGGCCTATCGAACAGCACCATAAAAGGCGATGGGCTGCTCAGCTTTCCTTTTAGCCTATGGTACCGAAGCAGTGCTACCCACACAGTTTGAAGCGCCCACACACGATCCCAACCTCCCAGACAAAGATAATGACATCGGCCGGTATCATCTCTCCCTAATCCATAGAATACAATGCAACTAGTATCATACAAAAGGTTATCGCCTCCTCCTTGTCCACCTGATGTAAATAAAGAATAATCAATGAATATTTTATTTCGTCTGAACTTTGCATCATGTCTTCCAGTAAATCTTTCAAGTCTCCCAAGTTTGAGCAAACTCGAGGGGCATGAATGGTCGAGAGACAAGACCCTCAAGAATATATTGGGGGCCAGTACGTTCTACTTCGACTAGGCCCATGCCTTCGAAGTCCTGTGACTTACTTAATCTAACCTAAGTATCATGTCAACCCTTCGACACGACTGATACTTGGGGGTGACCTTGAAAAAAATTTAAGTCTCCAATTTCGAGCAAACTCGAGGGGAACGAACGGTCGACAGACCGGACCCTCGAGAATGCATTAGGGGCGACCACGTTCTCCTTCGACTATACTCAAGCCTTCAAAGTCCAGTGAATTTCTTGGCCTAACTTAAGTATCATGTCTACCCTTCGACCCGGCTGATACTTGGGGGCAACCTCGAAATTTTTCAAGTCTCCAATTTTGAGCAAACTTGAGGGGCATGAATGGTTGACAGACCGGACCCTCGGGAATGTATTGAGGGCGACTACCTTCTGCTTCGACTAGGCTTAAGCCTTCGAAGCCTAGTAAATTCCTTGGTATCACCCATGTATTATGCCCATCCCTCGACTGACATTCGGGGAACGACCTCGAAGCTCTTTAAGGTTCGATACTTTTACAAGCATTTTATACTTCCAACAAACATAGATACACATATACTTGAACATTAACAACTCAACTACATGCAAGAAGTTTTAGTACAACATATATCAGATAATCAAGTTCAACACAAACTAATTCAAATCAAGTTCAGAGCATACATCAGCAATTCAGCACAAATCAAGTTTAACACAAGCCAGTTTCAGTACAGCCTACATTAGTAATTTAAAGCAATCACAACTTCACAGCTCAAGTCCAAAGTAAGTTAACCATTGTTTAAATGTCCTCACTCCAAATATTACAACACAACATAAAGATCAAAAAAATAGTTTGGCACAACCAGCACAATACCTCATATCAGAGTAGCCACACCATCTCCTCCTGCCGATTCTTCAACGCCAACACCCCCAGTACCTTCAGTAGAAGGGTTCGACACAACAGCATCCGCGACTTCATCAGTCACAGTCCTTGCAGCAGCTTCTTCCACCCCACCTTCCACAGCTACACCAGCAACATCTACTTCTAACCCCTCGGTCAGAACAGCGTCTTCGACGATAGGATCATTGGTTATGGAAAAGCATTTCAAAGTTTTGGGATCATACCCCGAAGCTTCTATGAACGTCTTTAGCTTGACAGTAGTCTTACATTCCTCATCAAACTGCCCTTGGAAGGTCTCCCTCTGTTCTTTAATTATCTTATCCTTCTCATCAAGCTTCGCCTACAGCACCTGCGTATAATTGTAATGTTGAGCTTCGAGTCTCCTCTCACATTCATCTCTAATAATCCCCTGCTCTCGCTTTAAACTTTTAATCTCCGATACCATGGATGCTTCAGTCCCTCGAGCAAGCTCCAGATTGTTAACCGCCTGCTTCAAATACCTTGTTGTTACCTTTTGCGCCTTGATGAAAGCCTACTCCCAAACATTTGACTGCTAGAATATTCGAGCCATCAGTATCTCTCAAAGCATGGTGCACTTAAGAAAAATTTCAAAATTTCAAAAGAAAAATAGTTACCTGATGCATAGTCTTATTCATCCGCCTATCAGCTTCGTCTGGGTTAGTGCCGCAGAGTGTTTCCATCAAAGCAGCCATAGCTCGAGCATGCTCCTCCAGTTTGGCTTTTATTAGTTCTTCGTCCACATCATCCACATCATCCTTCCCCAGCATCCTATGCCTCTTACGTTGAGTTACCTTCGGCTATTGTACCTTCAGAGATTCGGGAAAGACCTTACCTTTCTCTTTGTCAAACTGTGTCGTCGCCTGCTTCGATACGCCACGAGCTACTTCGGGTATCGGCGCTGCCTGCTTCAGCTCTTGCTGCCCCTTGGGAACATAATTTACCTTCCTCGACAATTTCACTTTCTCCATTCCTTCAACCCCCCTCGAAATACCTTCGTCTTCTCTCTTCTTTGATGGCTTCGGCATAATGGGAATGTTTCGAAGCAGAGAATTTGTCTTCTTCTATCTCTTCCTCTTAATACCTAGTTTCTTCAGCACACAGTTTACCCACTCCACGTTCGAGTTGATCAGCTCGTCAATATAATTCCTCGGATTCGTCAAAGATCGACCACTAGGCCCTGCAAAACATATTTATCAGTCTATTCAATTAATATATCAAAAAATCTTCGGCCATCAACTTACCTGGATTATAGATCCTACGCAGTACCTAATAAGGGTCTTCCCCTTCGACATTCTCATAATTACCCCGTACCACAACCAAGTTTTTATCCCAGCCTCGACCCGTCGAGCACAAATCAAATAATCAGGGCGTATCTGCGTGATATTGAATGTGATACGTGTCCACCTTCTGGTTGGCTTTTCTCGAATAGAACAATACAATATTGTACCACTTGATCAAGCCCCTCCCCTCACTTCTCAGCTCTATATTCTTACCCTCGCCCACCTTCATCATTTTATAGAAATTCCCATTTATCTAGCATGGGGCAACTTTCCAGAAGTTCAGTACCTCCTTCACCAGCCTTCGAATGGGCAGTTGCATCCCTAGCCGAATTTGGCCTCTGAATGCCATGAAACCTTCTCGAGGTTTAGACCTGAAGGTATACCCAGACCTTACTACATATAATATCACCCCTACCTTCGACAACTCTAGCTTCGCTATAAAATGATCCAGCCTCAGCTTTTCTTTAGCCGAGATAGACCCCGCAGCTTCCTTTGAGTCAGTCAAACTTATACTATTACTACATTGTTCCCCCTCTCCTCTTTCATCCCCCGAAGGCCCAGCACTACCTTCGTGTCCCCTTCTCTCTCCTCCCTCTATCTCCCCATCCCTCTCCTCGGTCACTCGAGCCTTTCGACGGCTCTTACTCAAAGCCCCAATTTTAGGAACCACTGCGGCTAATGGGGCATCTTTCGCAAAGTCTAACTCTTCTATGTCGCTGCTCTCATCTGCGGGAGCACGACTAGACACACACAGTTCATTTTCTTTTATCTCTTCGTCTATCAGCCTAAGCCTCAATGATCGACAGGTACGCATTTTACCTTACAGAAGAAGAAGCACGCAATTAGATCGATATATTTGACTATTAGGTGTCAATAAAATATTTTGATCTACCTTCCCCAACTGATACATCCATAATCGAATGCTCGACCCCAATACCAGTCACACTTTTAATACCCTCAAAATCCCAATGGACTAGACCCCCAGCTACTTGGATCACCCTCTCCCTCGGCCAGGCCTTCGCCAACAAAACCCTAACAGCAGCTACCACTCAGGAAATTTACAACAGACAAAACTACAAAGGTGAACTACTTTTAACCTATTTATATAGAATTTCAAACAAATACCTGTATGGTTGATTCAGACAGTAACAAAGAACGACCCTTCCTTTCCTCTTCAACAAGAACTTCCTCAACAATGAAGTATGTTCTCTTCCTGAATCTCTATTTTTTCTTGCAAATTAGGAACAAAAATTTATTTCTGCCTCTATAAATACCTCTTCAAAATATTAATAAACTGCCTCGATTTCCAAAACCGCTATCATTAGCACTACCCTACTACCCCTACTTTTCGGTTGGGTTGCATTTTGATGCCTTTACCCTCAACAATTCACACATGCAATTCCCACACCAACATTTAACAATTTTATATTAACCAAGTCGAACCCTCTGCTACCTTCCCAAAATCGTCCAGTCACATTTATACGCCATGTCAACCCTTTTTCCCGTAATTCAAGGAAACATTATGATGATCTATAGGGTACTCTGCCCTAAGAACAGTTTACCCTTTGTCATGTCATAATTTTTGGCTGTCTGCTTTTGTAGTCGAAGCATCACTTTTGAAATTTCTCTTCCCGTTTAATTTTGTTCTCACCCTCGACACATGTTTTCGAACCATCTTGTACATTAGCTTTGATCACTACATTTTTGTTTGAGGGTAATTTATTCGAAGCATGTTGTTGCCCTTATTATTTATTTATGTTCGAGTCCAGAGTTTTGATCACAGACCTATAGTCTACTCGTCTATCTTACTTATCCAATAAAAAACACATAGTTTTTGGGAAGGACTCTTTCATTACAAAGTTTTGCCAGTAAAACACATAAACAAAAACAAACACATAACACAATCAAATCAAAAATATACACCCATCACCATCACCCTGCCACCACCTTATGAAGAACCCCCCACCCCCCTTATTTGCAGGCAGGGCAGCTCTTCCTGCAACCGGTTCTGGCTTGCCCTCTAGCAACCAGTCCTCTTCTCCCACAATACGCTCGGCCAAGCTCTGCAGGAAGAAGTAACGTTCCTCAGCCGTTATAAACATCCACTGTAGCATTCCCCATAAGTATCCATACGATTGCCCATTGATCGGCTCCCCAAGCTCTAGTTCGACAAGGTCTGGCATGTCCCAGTCAAGCTCTCGGTCGCCAAAAAACTTTAATTTAAGTTCAGCCGTTTTTTTGCCCTATTCGACGGTCTCTGGTATGTCCCATTCTTCTCTGATAACGAATGTTGGGTGTGGTCTCCATACTGTTTGATGTAACGAAGAGGAAGAAGATGGAGATGAAGAACTTACAGAATTACCTCCTGATAACCCGTATTTATACCTTCATTCAACTCATTTATTGTACCGTAATCACCACTACCTCTTAATTACCCTCCTTTATTATCTTCCTCGGAACTGTAAACATTCCACAGTCAACCTCTCAGCTTCCAACGTTCAACCTTTCAGTCAACCTTTTGGGATCTTGTTCGCAAACCATCACCTACACTCTAACGTATTCGATACCTCGATCCATATTGTTTGACACTTTGATCTAGATTACAGTTTTCTAATGGTCGCTCCTAAATAAGCTCGACATTCGAGGAACCGTTGTCGCGCCTAAATTATTATCGTCTACGTGTTCATCTCACCTACACACAAACAATTTGATATTTCAATTCGACAGTCATTTCATGAAATCCCAACTTCATTCAGGACAATGCCCTTACACCAAAACAAAAAAAATAGTCAACATCAATAGAAAACTGCAAACATTCCTACCTACAATCCCATGCCAATACCACACTCAAGAAGCCCCTACTTGCAAATGGGGCATTACTTGCAGAGCCTCACCTCAGCATCCTCAACACGATCTTCTCTGTCTACCAGATCCTCAACTATCGATTCAAGAAAGGAGAGCCAGTTGCTGGCAATCAGGCTCAGCCATTGCAGCACCCTCCACCAGTACGCATAAGACATCCCACCAATTGGTTCTTCTGGTTCCAGTTTAACCAATTCGGGTAAAACCCAATCAAGGTCTTGATCACCAAATAACCTCTGCTTCATCTTGAGGGTCTTTTCCTGGATGCGAATCTCTCTTGTTGCCATTCTTTTCTGATACCTGGTATCAGGAGTGTTTCTACTGCTTCAGGAAGAAGAGGCAGGCATTTTACTCAGGGAAGAAGGTGCAGATGTTTGAAGTTCTCTCAAAAAACCCTACTTATACTTGAAGGTTGATACAGTTACGTCCCTCGTTAATCACAATCCCCATTAATCATAGTCTTTAATTAGCCTTCTCAGAATTGCAACAATCACCCAATCAAACTTTCCTCCTTCCCAAGCTTAACCGTTTTCTCAGCGAGCGCCCTCTACACCAGTTTCTGAGGCCCCTACTGAGAGGGGGCGAATGTAGTAGCCTACTTGTAGCCTTCTAGCTCCAATCAAACACTCGAAGGCTACGTCAAAGCCTACCCGATGACCCGAAGCCTAATAAACTCATAATCAAGCATTTTGAGACTATACGAATACTCGACAGAGAATAGGCTTCTACCATGATCGTACGTGGTCAAAGGAAAACATGTTAGACAGCCAGCTCACCAGAAAAAATGGCAAAGCACGCCGCTCGACAATTACAGTGTCAGATCCAACAACCACAGTGTTAGAACCAACAAGCTATATAATCAGGGACAGCGACTACAGTATCAGACCTGACAGTTGCGGTGTCAGAATCGACTCCGAGTGCAAGTCAGTTATCTGGAGGATACTCTTGTAATTTGACCTCCCATGATAACTCAGCCCTTCCTATGTTCTATAAATAGGAGGGAGGGGGAATTATGGAAGGGTTAGAAAAACTCTCCCCACATACCTTGAATTTTACCTTCGAATACCCTGTAATCACCTTGTAGTCAAAACTTTGACTACTCGATCTTTATATCAGTACTCTTAAAAATCCTCATCAGAGGTCATGGAGTGACCCATTGTAGGCCTCCACGCAATTATATTGTTAGTAGATTAATATTATTACTGATTATATGCTTGAATCCTTTGATTGAAGATAATATTCGCAGTGTAAAAGTCAACTTCCTCCCCCACAAAGTTAGGCCCCTACAAAAGATACCTGTCTCCCACGAGCTAATAGTTACAAGTCCAACTGCCACTTGCCCCTACTTTCAAGAGAACGTTCTTATGCACGGTGATGAACTGAGAGTGAGGTCTATAAAAAGGATGAGTTCTAGAGGATAAGGAACCAGGCTTTTCTAGTTCAAGAGATCATAAAACTTATATTCAAACATCAGCCTCAAGCAATAAAAGTTATAGTTACTAAATCCTCAAGCCGAAGTCATGGTTTTTACCTATTCAAAGGTCTCTACGCTAATTGCCTATGTCATTTCTATATAAGGTTATACTAACTCTTGTCACATGTACATTTGGTGTAAGGATTATTTTGAGCAATTTCAAGCTACTACGAAATTAGGCCATTACAAGAAATATCTAGATGAAGTAACCTCAGAAGAAGAAGCAACAGTTGCAGATCAGAGGGAGAAATTTCTAAAATAAGACCCCCAATGGAAAAAAATCATATGTTGCACATGATCATAACATCAAAGCAGAAAATTAAGATCAATTTGATTTAGAAGATGTGAATAAACAATATTCACATGATGTTTCTCTTCAACTTAAGTAAAGTACTAATACACCAATGCTTTCCCTTCTTAAGAATGTCCATTCTATTAAACATACCTCTCCTGATAAAAGAAGATTGACATAACAAACATTTTCATATAAGAATTATAATTTGTACAAGTTTCCACCTAGTTTAACCATTCAAGCCAAAATTAATAGGGTGATGATATTACAAGGCTGGCCCTTTAAGATCGGCTGAGCTGGCAGCCCACGTGGAATCATAATTTACTTTATTTATCTTTCTTCTTCAACTTTATCTATCTCTCTCCTCTTTCTTTTTCCAACTTCATCTTCTTTTTTCTTAAAATCATCTAAGTAAATTACAGCACCACCAAGATTTAATTATGTAGATATTGTTAACACCAAATTTCTCAAACTGGTTTTATGGTATGTGATTTTTATCCTTTTAATCAACAATTGAAACCCAACTCCAGAATCATAATCTGGGGAAAAAAATTATCTCTTCCTTCAATGGGAGTTTTCTCAACAAGACACTTGAACAACAAAACATTTGTAGGAATCTTTGATCTTGTAAGTTTTGTATTTTTGAGAAAATACTCTTATGCAAGACTTAGATTGAGATGGTTTTATTAGAAATGTAGAATCACAATAAGAAGATTCATAATGAAACTAAACCAAAGCTAACAAAATTTGAGATTGTTCATACTCAAAGGTTAGAAAGAGAGAGAGAAGAGAGAAGGAGAAAAAAGTGGAAGAGAAAGAGGAAAGAGAAATGGGAGAGTAAAAGTGGTCTAGGTGGGTTGCCAACTTAGCCGACCTCAAAGGGTCAGCCTTGTAATATCATCACCCAAATTAATATTAGATACTGAACGCAAACCAAACTCACCTCGAAAAAATACTTGATAGTCTTCTTTTCAATTAATTTTGTTAGAGACAGGAGAGAATGAAGAATTATAGAGATAGTTTAGCCACATGCAATGAATCTCTCATAAAAGTAGGTTTTGATCAAGAGTCTAGTTTAGACTCATGCAATCAATCTCTTCCAAGAAGAAGGTTTCCATCAAGAGTATGCTCACAATCGCGATATCCAAGCCGTCTGTTCGTCCGTCCTAACCCGCAATAGTCGCCATCCTAGTTGGAGCTAATCTTGAGAATTATCCAATGGTTAGAAAACAATCCCTAAGATATGATTTGATGTCATCCCTAAAAATGAAATATGTCATCACAAGAATCATCCAATGGTTTACACACAAAGAGTGTACCTAATTACGTAGCCACAAAAAAGAACACCTTTCCTGTACTAATACTATACATATAACATCTTTGGCATCTCTCTCTCTCTCTCTCTCTCTCTCAAACTCTAACTAAAACACAGTCTCAATTCAATCAAAGATCATCATCTAAATCGGTGAGTTCTTCGTAATTCAATCCAATTTCATTGTTTCTGAATACCCTTTGATTGATTTTAGCTCATAATCATTCGATTTCTCTGTTTTAATTAGGGTTTTGGATTACAATTGTAATTTGTTCAAATGGGTTGTACTGTAAGAGAGAAACATATTCGACCCCATCATCGCAGAATCCGATCGGTAAAACCCGATTTGGAGAAAACCCCATTAACGGATTTGAGTTTGAAACCATTAGATCATCATTTGGGTATTGATGATGGTGATCAGATTAGGAACTCTCATCATAACCCTAATTTTGATGAAAGTGGTTGGGGTTACTGTACTGAGGATCAACTTGAGGAATTACTATTGAAAAATTTGGAGTTTTTATATAATGAGGCGATATCGAAATTGTTAGGGCTTGGTTATGATGAAGAGATTGCGTTGAAAGCGATATTACGTAATGGCCATTGTTATGGAAGCAGTGACGTTTTGACGAATGTGATTCAGAATTCACTTGCTTATTTGAGTAGTAGTAATGGGATGAATTTGGAGGAACCCGATGCGGTTTTTATGGATTTGAGGCAGTTAGAGGAGTATTCGTTGACGGGTATGGTTTGTTTGCTTCAACAGGTTAGGCCACATTTGAGTAAAGGAGATGCCATGTGGTGTTTACTAATGAGTGATCTGCATGTGGGCCGTGCGAGTACTATGGAGATCCCTGTTTTACCTTCGTCTAGTAATTGTGGAAGTCCGGTTTCTGATACTGGTGATAATGGTGAGACTGTAAGTAGTAACTCTATTGGGGTGACCCCTGGTTTATGTAAGTTCCATGAGGGATGGGGGGGATTTGGAGGTGGAAAAGAATTTTCTTCAACATTTGATACCACGGTGGTGAGAGACATAGAATGCCCTAAGAGATTCAATCTCACGCCATCATTGAAATCGTTATTACAAAGAAATGTCACAATGTTTGCTGCAGGGTTTAGAGCAAATTCAAAAGTTGCCGTGACACAGTCTCAAGTATGTTCGAGTTCTTTATCAACTGTAAAGTCTCCTATGGAGACTACAGAAAAATTGAAATTGGAGGAACCTCAGGATTCGGATGTGGTCAGTTCTGTGTTAAGTAGCTTGGGTAATTTGAGTCTTGATGAGAAACCCGATAGTGGTGGGGCACCGGATCAAAAGAACGAGATGATATTAAATTTGATCCATCAGATTAGGGAGCTTGAAGAACAGGTGAAAGAGAGGAAGGATTGGGCTCACCAAAAAGCTATGCAAGCTGCAAGAAAGCTTAGCCATGATCTCACAGAGCTGAAGATGTTACGGATGGAGAGAGAAGAAACCCAACGGCTGAAGAAAGGCAAACAGACCTTGGAAGATTCAACAATGAAAAGACTCTCGGAGATGGAGAATGCTTTGAGGAAAGCTAGTGGTCGAGTTGATCGCGCAAACTCAGCTGTGAGAAAGCTTGAAAACGAAAATGCGGAGATTAGAGCTGAGATGGAAGCTTCAAAGTTAAGTAATTCAGAGTCTGTTACTACTTGTTTGGAGATTGCTAAGAGGGAGAAAAGGTGCCTTAAGAGGCTTCTGGCATGGGAGAAACAGAAAGCAAAGCTGCAAGAGGAGGTTACAGAAGAAAAACGAAAGATTGGTCAATTGCAACAGCAGTTGCATCTTATCAAAGAGTCTCAAAAGGACACCGAGGTGAGATAAACTACTCATTTGACTTATATTTTCTCTTATGTTATTATTTAGTCCCAATATAGAGTAACAAAAAAATACTAATGCAGAAAATGAGTTTCCAAATGAATATTGCCGTCGATAACCAATGAATGCACATTTTACTAAGTATAGGCACTCTTCCCTTCTTTTATCTTGGAAAGTAGCATGACTTTTTCCTTTTTCCATCTTGAAATTTTATTATTTGTAAAGCAAAACTCTGATTAAGGCAGACCCAGTTATCAAAAAGGCGGATTTACAATCTATTAATCAATTTCCTTTAGCATCTTTCTCAATTGATCTATCCAATGGTTGAGGGATGAAGCTAGAGGGCATAATATTATTTTGCAAAAATAAAATAGAGGGCACAATACTTTCACCTAAAATAGTAGAAACATAATCAGCTCCATTGTTGGCTTCTATGAATTTATGATCAATCTTGAAAGATTCCAATGAAATTTTAGTTCTATGGATATTCTTGAGCATCGCCCCACACCCTCCAAGGTGGTTTAACACTATCTCTAATGAATGAGATCATTTGAGATGAATATGTAGTAACCAACAGTATTTTGAAGCCCATACTAGCTTCACTGCTCAATCCCCTATTGATTGCCTGAATATTATGGTAAGTCACTGTCATAGGCTGATCCCTTCCTGCAACCTTGCAAGTGCCGATTCTGTCCCTTATACCCCGCAAGTGCCAAAAGGGCCATCTGTGTTTAGAAGAAGAGTGTCTATTGGAGGGTCCCATCTTCTCATTTTGATTTCTTTCTGATTGAACAGTGACTTGATGTTCCAGTCTTCACAGCTTTTCTTGAACCCGTAGTATCTTCTTTGGTTTTAGTCACAACTTTTCTTAAATCAGTGGTGTCTTTTATAGGTTCTGTTCACTGTTTGAAGCCTAGTTGTGAACTTCATTGGTTTTTGACTTTAGATTCTTTAGGCTGATTGGTCCATGTGGCTGAGGACGGTTCATATTGTTTTCAGTGAGAGTTTTCCGAAAATTTGGTGAACAGTTTCTTATTACACATCTTTCATTGATATGTGTAAAGTAATTTGAAGTTTGTCTTAAATTTCCTAATGAGAAGTCTTGCTGGTGATTTTCGAATACACATAAAAAATACCAGTATCATAAGTCAAGGTGATGCGTGGAGTAAAATCATGAGATGTTGTTTCCCCTCTATAAAAAGTTTTTTTTTTTTTTTCTCAAGTTAAATATGGGAAGAGCACATTTCTGGGTACAGGTAAAGTGGAGGCAAGAACTAAACGCTAAAGAGCTCGCCATGACACAAGTAAATGAAGAGAGAAGATCCAAGGAAGCGGCCGAGGTCAATGGGAAAAGAAATCAAGAAGCCTTGCGCAGAAAGATAGAGATAGATTTTCAACGCCATAAAGATGATATTCAAAGACTAGAACAAGAACTATCCCGTCTTAAAGCTTCAACTGAATCGGCAAAGCTAAATACCCAATCAAATTCTTTATCCACCGGAAAATCAGACACTGCAAAAATCCAGAGAGAATCAAATGCCAAGTTGCTTGATGATTTAAACAAATTGCAAGATTCTTCTGAGAAAGAAGAAACTAGTGGCAGAGAATGCTTAGTGTGTTTGAAAGATGAAGTTTCGGTTGTTTTCCTGCCTTGTGGTCACCAAGTTTTGTGTGCCAATTGCAATGAGGATTACGGTAAGAAAAGTAAAGCTACTTGCCCATGTTGTTGTGTCCATATCGAACAGAGAATCCGTGTTTATGGTGCAAGCTCTTAGATTTGGCTAAAATTTCTTTGCGATTTCGGAGAACTTACATGGGTTAGAAATATACTCTCATTTCCTTATATTTTCATTACCTTTGAATAAAAGCACGATTTTTGTCTCAGACTTGTGCTTTTACTTCCATTAAGTGGATGAATATTACTTGATGAATAAAGCTGTTGCCTAAACTTGCTTTATAGAATTAATTACAATTTGCTACTACCTACTTTCGAATCTTATATGTTTTTCTCAGCATTCATGTCTGAATAACTTGCAAAATGGAAAATCAGTTTACGCTAACAAGATATGATACATAGATTGCACTTTATATTGAGAAATTAGTAGTTACTACATATCTGGAGACTTCAGCATAAGGACTGATTATGTTTTCTGTCATCTTCTAATTGAGCTGTACTTCTCCATCATTTTAACATTATCCAAAAGTTGTAATCTGAAATTTTAGTTTCAGGGGTTTATGTATTCTTATCTTTCTCTTCTGATTATATCCTTGCTCTCTACGGAAATCGTTTACCGGAGTGTTGCTCCAGTGTTATCTGACTCTCTCACCTATCTAGTCACAATCCTCTTTACTCTTTGCTGAATAAATGTTTCCTCTATTTTGCCCTCCCTTGCAAGTTCATGGACTCTACTCCCTTTATCATGTTGAGTTGTGGTGTCCAACCCGACTAAGAGAAGCACGAGAGAAGATAGAGAGCACCAAACTACAGGAGAAAACAGCAGGAGTGGAAAATCAGAAATAAGAGAAAAGTAGAACAGATATGAAGATTAGATATTGGAGATTAACTAGTGTCATTTATGATTATGCTGCAAGTTAATGGGACCAACTCAATTAAACCTCAAGTGGTCCGAGCCCGTCCATGCGTTAAAAATGTTGGCCGAAATTGGGACCATCTACACTTAATAAGAGGTTGAACATTTCTGAAGTTTTTTTGCAAAATCATTGTTTTGTATCTTTGAATATTCCATTTGTTATGTTAAATGGGGACTTTAGCATGCGAAAATAGCCTTTGGCCCGGCCCAATCCTGCCTAAACAAATTATGGCCTCAACCCTTTAAAGCTCTACTTTGAACATCTAAGGGTTGGGCTTACTCGTCCCTTACAACTGATAAGGTGGGGCCAGGGTTTAATGTTTGGAGCTCTTAGTCCGGCCCTTTCACACTTAATCTAGCCCTTATTAAAACCCGCCCACACTAAGTCTTGCAACATTGTAGAGAAGTAAGGCATATGTCCCCCTCTCATGTTTTTCTTTATTTCTAATAAACTGATTAATATGTTTGTCAAAAAATATTTGATAATAATCTAAAATTTTAATATGATGCCTATTTTTTGTATTTATTTTTATTTTTATTAAAAGACATTAAAGTCGGCCAAACGGGGCCCAACACTAAGCCCATCCCTTAGCCCGGCCTTGGGCCCTAACACTAGGGCCAATAGATGGGTAAAGGTTGATATTTTAGGTTATGGGCAGGGTCAGGCCAGCCCAGCCCTTAGCACTATTGAGGATAGGGCTGACCCAACCCTAAGTTTGTAAGGCCTTATGTCTTTAGGGCCGGGTTGACCCTAGCCCGTCTCATTTCACACCCCTACTCCTACATTTCATTTGTAATTGTTGTGCCGAAGCTATTCTTTGCCTTATTCAGGCATTTGTGAATTATTAAGTGAATGAAAGGCACTTCACTTTCCAGTGTTTTCTGTAAAACACTTCAATTGTATATTGCTGTTTGGCCAAGACACTAGAGTAAAATGAGGATACCGTAATAGGATTTGGTCATACTTTGTAATTTTAGTATTGTATCTCTTATTGCCGAAATATAGATATTGTTAGGAGTTGGGTCCAAGTCCAAGCCCAAGCTAGGAACCGAACAGGGTTGGGGTGTTCTATACAGACTCTTAGCAAACCCATATGCCCAATAGGGTTATGGGGAGAGTTAGAGTAGAATAGGGAATCCTTCTAGGTTGTCTATATATATCACTGTACTATGTATAGAGAACACAGTTATGATAATCAATAAATATATTTCTTTATTTCTCTTTTGTTCATGCTTTAGTATTATTCTGCTCTAGAATCATATCCCAACAGATATATATCATGGCAAGAGTAGTAGCCATTAGATGAGGATAAAAAGCAGTTCTTGGAGATGCAGGTGTGTTGCTAACTTTCCGCATCAGAAATTTCGCACTAAGGGCAGGACTACGCTCTATACTCCAACTGTTATGGAGGTTGAAAAACAACTGGAATCTTCAAACTCTAAGGATTATAAGCGATTGAGATAAAATTCTAAGTTTTAGTTTTTCAGATGTGATTACATACACGGTTGATGAAAACTACATTGTCGCAGGTCTAGTATGGGCATGCGCGCAGATGTTTAGATACCCGGTAATTTGCTTTTCAGATAATACACCTGTATGTCACAATGATAATAATTTGATCAATACACTGTTATGGAGCTAATAGAAATCATTACAAATTCCATAAGACAGACTCCCCCAACCAAAAGACAATCTTGTTGCTAGCCTTTTGCGCCATGCTAAATTAAATGATATATAATTGTTTTTACCATAGAAACACTATTGTTCTTCCGAGTCTGATCCTTCATTAAGAAACACTATTCCCAGTGTCAAGAGTCTAGCATAAGAGCTTTAGAATAGCTAATCGGCAGTATTAGAATAGCTTCTAAGATTATGTTTTCTTCATTAACGTAACAATTTCTCATCTGTATATTTGAAGTTTCAACCAAGGTAAACAAACTATTGGCTTCTCCTTTATTATATTTTTTGAAGCTACTCTCAACCTCCAATAATCTTATGTTCCGCTAAAACATTATAGTTTGATATCTATAGAAGTACATAATCATTTCCAAACTAACGAGTGGATCTTTTCTTTTAACAGAGTATAGCTTAGTTGTTCGATGTCATAAGAAAATTACAATATCAACAAACATGTGTAGTAGTAATATCTATATTGAAATTGTCAAAAAAGAATTAAAATTGTGAGAAAATTAAGATGAAACTTTTGTTAATACTAAGAATTCGGAGACACCATTGTTCCAAAATTATTCTTGCTACCATACGACATAAAAACATACCACATGCGAAGCACGTACATTATATACACTAGCGTCTCAAACAATTCACAGAAGTTTATGTAACACGCGCCATCTTTGTGAACAAGATACTCTTCGACCTTATACCAGACAGAAGTTTATGTAACACGCGGCATCTTCGATATTCGTCAACAAGATACTCTTCTACCTTATACCAGATGTCAGTGGGAAACTATGCCAAATGCCTAACCTTAGACTCCACATTAAGGGGTTGGTTGAGAGTGCACGAGAGAAATTATAGAAACCTATTGCAAGTTGAAAGAAGGTATGCAACTTGGTGGTAGCACCTGTGAAATTCTAGGTGAACCATAACCCTCATTTCCCTTTCTTGTAAGTCAAATATTTGAACCCAAAGAGCTTCCCTCGTGACTCTTCTTGTTACTTTGCTCTACAAAAAGGCGAAACCTCATTACTTAACTACACCGGTTTTTCTTGTCCTCTCCGGGACGAAAGCAATGACATACTTCACGTTCATATTGACATTTGTATCAATGTTTTTCCAAAAGAAAAGGAAGAAACAAGTTCGAATTTTTGAAACTCTTCATGTAAATATAAGCGTATGCTAGGGAATGTGTATTTCTAATGACAATGTCCCTCAATACTTACTTTGGTTCTTATAGAACATGTACATGATTTTAGACTCTTCACGATAAATCAATGAATATTGATATGAACTGATAGCAATATTTTTAGTTGGCTGAAAACCAAAAACAACCCGAAAAAGTTTATAATTTCAACAACACCCTATTCATATTGTAGGACCTGTCCCTTGAGCTATAGTAACATCGAACTATTGCAATACCAGACTCACGCAAAATCTCCAAGACATACACCCTATCGATGTTGACACCTGGACCACGAACCAAAAAGAGACGTGGCTCGAACACTCCAATAAAACAGAAGAATGAGTCAAGGACACCTGCCCCCACGAACTAGCAGTTACAGAAAAAACCTTCACTCTTTCTCCAATCCAAGAGAACGTGCTGACACACACGAACTGAGGATGAGATCTATAAAAGGGATAGTAGAGATAAAAAACATATATATGAGATTTGAGAGATAAAACATTATACTCAGACGATCTACTCTCAGGATCTCAATTTTGGTAAACTCCAAGAGACTCAATCAATAAAGTTGTCTTTCTAAATCCTCAAGCCGAGATTGCGGTTTTTACCTATTCAGGTTTTCCATGCTAAACTCGTGTCACTTTATATTATCTGTTTATAGCTATTTGTGTCATAGTTACATTTGGTATAAGACTATTCGAGCTACAAATTCAGGTAGCTCGAATAGTTTCTTACACAGGTCTCACAACAATTAGACATAATTGATTTGTGATGTGTATATCAAACAAAAGTGGTTTGGAAAAATCCTCAGTTTTTGTCGTTGTGAAGGATATCATCCAAAAACAGGCTACTGTCAAACTAAATTTTAGGAACAACCTCTACATACATTATATCAAAGGCATTATGAATCATTTCATAAAAAACTTATATATTTTTTAGCTTAGAATTGTGTAGATTTAGTGCATAGAGCAGCCCACAGGCCACATACATTCTAAGCTAGGCCTTCTTAGTTTATGCGTGGCGGACATTCGGGAGGTCGCCCTATATTAACAACATTATGGAGCTCCTTTTCAGGGGGTTTATCATGGGAGCTCTTACAAATAGCTTAGACCTGTAACACTCTTGATAGCAACACTAATTAATATCAAGAAGGCTACTTTCTTTAAGTAAATGGAACCCCACATGTAAATGAAGAGGCAATCTGTGGGGTTTGCTCGTTGAAATAAATAGCAACACCTGCCATCAAGAGAATGGTATGAGAGACCTTCATACAATCTCCAACCTCTAACCAGCCCCTTATAAAAGCCTTAGTCATGCATACTCACTGATCCCATTTTCAAGATACCTTCTTACCTGAGGAGCCTTGCCATAGTCTTCTTTCAGTATGGCTGGAAATCAAGTTCATAACGAAGGAAAGAACGTTGTGATGAAGCAATGGTTTCATGATGTACTTATGTCAAAGATGAGAAGTGTTCCAGGAAAAATATGGGGCACAGTATGGAAGGTTGGTAGAGACGATCCTAGGAGAGTCATTCATTCGTTGAAAGTTGGGATGTCGTTAACACTTGTTTCGTTATTGTATCTCATGGAGCCATTGTTTGATGGAATTGGACAAAATGCAATTTGGGCTGTCATGACCGTTGTTGTAGTACTAGAGTTCACTGCAGGTGAGGCTCATTATGGATCTTCATTTTGATTAACTAATAATTATAATGATCGTATAGTTATCTACATTCTTCTTATATATATTAGGGGCTACTCTATGCAAAGGATTGAATCGAGGTTTTGGCACATTATGCGCGGGATCTCTAGCATTTTTCATTGAGTACATCGCAGAAGAGTCCGGAAAAGCTTCTCAAGCGGTTTTTATCGGGGTGGCTGTATTTCTTATAGGTACACTTTCCCTTTCATTTGGAAAAGTAGCTATTTATTTCCCAAGTTTATTTTCTATACTTTGTAGATGTACATTTTATGCAGTCGAATGTCATGTGATTTTTTCAATCATCATCTGTGCCTAAAACTTTATATCAATTTCTTCACAGGCTCTGGAGCTACATACATGAGGTTCTTCCCCAGCATAAAGAAGAACTACGACTACGGGGTTGTAATTTTTCTATTAACTTTTAATCTGATCACCGTGTCAAGTTATCGTGTTCACAACGTGTTACGAATCGCCCATCAAAGGTTCTATACTATAGTTATTGGTTGCGGTATTTGTTTGTTGATGAGTTTATTGATTTTCCCAAACTGGTCTGGAGGGGAACTGCACAATTCTACTGTGTACAAGATTGAAGGCCTAGCAAGATCAATAGAAGGTACATAGTTAGCTACTGTTTTTATACACATCTAAAACCCTTTTCTATTCTCTTAGTTTATAAATCATAGGCCGAATATTATTTTATAGTTGACAAATTTTAGTGTTGATCAACTTGCAGCTTGTGTAACCGAATATTTCCAAGATCATGATATCCATGACGAGGACAACTCCGGTGAAGATCCTATCTACAAGGGTTACAAGGCAGTTTTGGACTCCAAATCCGTAGACGAGACCCTGGTAATAATTAACATAGCAAATTTGTTGAATTAAGTCTTTTTTTTGTTTCATTAGTCGCATAACAACAAGAATAGCTTAAAAAATAGGCAGAGTAAAATAAAATCTGTTGGATCAGGCGTTGCATGCAAGTTGGGAGCCAAGGCATTCAAGACACTGCTACAAGTACCCATGGCAACAATATGTTAAATTGGGAGGTGTTCTTCGCCATTTTGGTTATACAGCTATAGCTCTACATGGATGCGTGCAGTCTCAAATTCAGGTAAATGATATGCAAGCATGGTCTAATCTAGTATCGCAAACAGACCCGATAATCATTAAAATAGACATTATATTTATCTTGTTGCTTTAAGATGTCGGGATGATCTGCTTAAATGATAATTATCTAGCTACTATGGTTCTTGCATAATATTTATTTTAAATAACTTGGATGTTTATGTGACATATCCATGTTAGGTTTGTCACATAATAATACATCTATATATTTATACTCCACCTAAGCCATAAAAACAGTAGTGATTTACTTAATTAAACATTTTTGGTTTGGTTTGGCGTTTCAGACCCCAAGATCGGTACGAACGCTCTTCAAAAAGCCATGTTCTCGAGTTGCTGAAGAAGTCTCAAAGGTACTTGTGGAACTTGCAGATAGCATAAGAAACCGTCGGCATTGCTCACCTGGCCTACTTTCAGATAATCTTCAGGATGCCTTACAAGACCTCAATAATGCTATAAAATCTCAACCTCGACTCTTCCTAGGATCCAACCGTAACCAAGCTACGAACATGCTTGCCGTAGCTGCTGCAGCAGCTAACCAAAAAGACCCTAGTGGGGGTAGGGTCTCCTTATCCTCAGTCAAAACAGACTCTTCTGCACTGCTCGAATGGCGAAGCAAAAGGGTGGCTGACCACTCCGAATGCAAAGTCTTGAGGCCAACATTGAGTATGCTTGCAATTACAAGTCTTGAATTCTTCGAGGCACTTCCATTTGCTGCATTTGCATCTTTGTTGGTAGAGATGGTGGTTAGGCTTGACCTTATTATAGAGCAAGTCGAAGAATTGGGGAGAATTGCAAACTTTAAAGAGTTTGACGACAACATAGAAATTGTTGTAGCTCGTAGGAGCTCACAAAGAGAGATTGAACCTCACCTTGGTTCCCAAAATATAGATTGATGTGGAGTTGCTTTTGGGTAGTATTACATTGCAATGACACACGTACATGCACTATAATCATGGCAAGAGCTATTTGATCTGATCAATCAAACAAAGTCGGGACGCCTAGCGTGGATACTCTTATCATGGGAATTAGATTTTACTGTATCAACGTATTATGTTTAGCAAAAAATAACGAATTAGTTCAATTTATCATATATATTACATTGCAGTTCAATATATAATGTATTATGTCTTGGCAAACTATCTTATATGTTTGAATGGGTATATGGATTCTGTTGTGGCGCTCTCTATGTATTTATTGTTGGGAATTAGGTAAGCTACTCTTAACCGCAACCCCTCAAGCGATATATGGATTCGGTGAAATGTGACACAGATCTAGTTTTGTACTGGATCGCAGTTACTTTATTTTTTCGAAAATTTGCAAAATGGTTGTATCTTCATGGCACATGCTTAGTAATTTTTGAAGAACATTGAAAATATAACCCAATGAGAAGCAAACTCAGCAAATATGAGCTTCTTCGTAGGAATTGTCGAACACATGTGAAGAACCTTGCCTACGAAATTTAACTGTTTGATTAATAGCATTTTATATTTAAACTCTAAAATGTGTGGGATTTTGACTACACTTTTAAACATTTTGCGTCACAATCTGAATGGCTACTTCGGAGCGGTTGTCGATGGTGTTGTCTCAAGCAATGGGCCTGTGCATCAGATCGACTTCAAAGACTTGGCTTAATGACAATCTACAAGAAGATGATATGAAACCTGAATGGTCCTTACGAACACATCACTATATGCGCTTAAAGCCTTAATCCAGCGCATTGTGCATCCATGTTTCACCACTATCTGTTATTTCTATTTATCATATTTTCATTGATTTTAGGTTGCTATGCCATATGAACCGTAATACTAAAAACCCCAGGTGTTTAGTAACCATATAGTGAAAATTAATACTATTTTGCTGAAATGGGTTTAACCATTTTTCTGAAACTGCTCTAGTAAGTTTAAAAGGACATTTTGCCATCTGACCTAGCAAATAAAGAGTAAAAATTGTATTAGGGTATGAACATGTCTTCAGTTTGCTATTCGCCCTCCTAGCTCGTTCTACACGAGCCAGAGGTCTGCACCCACACATCCCATATTATGTCATTCATGTTTTCCAATGTTTATAGGTGCCTTTTTAGACCCCAGCTATATGACAGCGGCATAACTTAACTAAACATAGACCTGGAGATTCAAATATTGGTGGAAGATCTTATAAACAAAATGATGTGAAGCGGAACAATACATGCTAAAACCGGGAGGCGTTATCAAAAACTTGAATGTAATTAGGGCCAATGGTGAGGTTTTCGCATACCATTCGGGTTCAACAAATTTTTGGATGGCAAAAAAGTATGCATGCTAGATACTCTACTTTCATTTACAAAAGCATTAAAACACAATTGTGTGTTCTTACTAATTATAAGACATCAATTAAAACAAAGCATAAATATGATAAAGCTGTATACATTACATAACTCTTAACACATCTAATATGTATCCAAGTGCATTTAGTGCAAAATATTTCTCTTCTTAATAAAGAAAACATATTTCTTATAATTAAGAACCAAATAAGAAAACATTTTGAAATCACAAGGTATCTAAGAAAGAAACTGCAATGGTGGGGGTAGAGTACCACATAATAGTACAAAAGCTCCTTAGTACCACCCCATCTTAAACCCTGAATCTCAATCTCTTTAAAGTGGACTTGTTTAATCATCCTTTTAACCATCCTTCCTGTTTCATTAGAATTATTTGATTACAATAGTATAAAAAAACACATCAACCCATACTCAAGAGAGAACCATTTGGTCTTATCAGAGGAGCTTTGTCTATGTTTGCAGCGAAATGAAGCCGATAATCCATAGTTTTGGGATGAAAATGATAAACTTTCCCAGAAAATTATGGAAGATGGTTTGGAAAGTTGGTCGTGATGATCCACGGAGAATTGTTCATTCGTTGAAAATTGGGTTATCTTTGTCATTGGTGTCGTTATTGAATCTCATGGAGCCATTGTTTGAAGGAATTGGAAATAAAGCAATTTGGGCTGTTATGACTGTGGTTGTAGTCCTCAAGTTCACTGTAGGTTAGTAAGATTATAATGTTCAATCGTTATAATCACCTATACGTTGTGATTATAACGATTGAACATTATAAACTAATCCCTTACGTTGTGTGAATGCCTCAGGGGCTACTCTCTGCAAAGGACTGAATCGAGGGCTTGGCACGCTCTGTGCCGGATCGCTAGTCTTGTTTGTCGAGTATATTGCAGACGAGGTCGGGAAGGTTTTTGAAAGGGTTTTTATAGGGATCGCCGTCTTTCTAATAGGTAGTTTTTCTCTCTCTTGAACTTAAGAAATCAACCGTGTTTCTCCAGGATATGTTTTGATGGTTTCCTGGAATCGTTTCCAGGAATGGGAGTTGTACTGGCTTATTCCGAATCTTGAACTCAAGCCCCATCTTCGACCATCATACATTTACTCGACCTCACCAACACATGATTACGTGGCACATTATGGAACAACTACAAAGAAGTCTACTTATCATTCTCGACCTCTACATCAACAACGCGATTCAACAAACACTCCGTCATTAATGAAACCGTTACGAAACAGAAGGGTCAGACCGTTACACAATCAATTCAATGAATCATCAAATCCATATTGTGACATCCATCATTAAGAATAATAATTATTGTCATACGGTCATATTATAAAACCTATAAATAGGACCAGAGACTACAGATAAAGACAGGAAATTCTACCCAGAAACTCTACACATAACTACTCAGAGCCATCTTTGTAATATCTAGCAATCAATAATATCTTTCTTTCTAAATCCTCAAGAGAGGTCATGGTTTTTAACCTATTCAAAGGTTTTCCACGCTAAACCTTGTGTTGGCAGTTACTTATTTCTTACTAACGTTCTGATTATCATTGATGTGAGAAACTAAGTTCGATATCCGAAATTAGGCTTTCACATTTGGCACCGTCTATGGGAACGAAGCATTTAGCCACAGTTCTGAGAAATAGTTGATACTTTCTTCACATAATGCCGCTTCTAAACCAGAATACGCCAATTGGCCCAACAGAAGGAAGCGCCGTACTAGCAGAATTGCAGGCCACTCTACACTCCGAGACAGAAAGATGAGCCGCTCTAGAACAATGGTGGATGTGCGAGATGCATTGAAAGTTTTGCAGGGACAACAGATTGTAGCCCAGTAAAACAAAGACGTGTTGCCAACCACCTCACGAGTTTTTGATCGAGAAAGGCTAGGACCCCGAGGCAACAGTCTGGTAGCTGACATTCGATCCAATCATAATCAATCGGGGGCCGAGCTCATACAGATACAAGGAGTCCTCCAAGAAGTTGATGGCATTCCCGCTGAGGTCTGGCAAGCGGAGGACCCACCCAAGGGAAAAGTTTGCATTCCATCGCATGAACGACTAAGTGAAAGAAGTGGTGATCACATTCCTCGAGAAGGATGCATCCCACGCCAGACTGCCATAGCTCGTCAGTACGTGACTTAGGAACATGTTGAAAAACACATCAAAGAATTATTTGAAGCTCAGATCTAAACCGCCAAAGGCATCACCACAGACTACAGAAAAGCCCGATTGCTCATAAACTATTGGATGGCAAAGTTCCCACCGGCTTTCACGCCCCATAAATCTGAAAGTACAGGGGAACTGATCCCGTGGAACATGTCCAAAAATTCCAGGACGCTTTAGGCTTGCATTCTACATCGAACCACATTTTATGCCATCTCTTTCCTACCAGCCTACAAGGCAAACTTTTGTGATGGTTCCACTCACTGCAAGAAGGATCCAATCATACATTCGAACAGATGCGAGAACTTTTCGTCAAGAACTACTCGCACAACAGAGATAAAGAGGAATATTTGTATTCTCTGTTTAGCCTTAAGCAGTTGCCAGGGGAGAAGCTCGAAACGTTCACTAAGAAGTTTTTGGAGTTGGCCAGAAAGGTAGATCGACTGGATCAGAAGAATACTATTTTGACCTTTACCAACGCTCTGTTCGTGGACAGTAGGGTGAAGGAACACCTTATTCTCAGCGAACCTACGACCCTGGAAGACATGATCGAAAAAGTAAATGAATATATTGATCTGGAACGAATGGTATCCGAGAGACAGAAGCCCCAGAGGGAAACCCTGACAGTAATAGATTATGGAGGAGATAGAAAATTGACCAAGTCTAATGACAATCGACCTCGGAGAGGTGGTAATTTGCTAAAGCCATGCCTTCCTAAGTTAACCGTTACAATAGCCAGCCTATACCCGACACTTCAAAAAGATAAATTCTTCCACAATGCACAATATCTCCAACCCATCGAAAGCAGACCGTATTGCATACACCACAAAGTCCGACATCATGACACAAAATATTACTTCACTTTGCCACGACTTTTGGAGTATATATTTGTAAAAGGACGAATGCATGAATACATCGTAGACGTCGAGAGTTATAAAAATGGGAGTTACAAGCTTAATACTAAGCTCGTAAAGATAAAAGGAGCATCAGAGGAAAAGTATTTGTACCACATCTCCCTCAGTCATTTTATCGAGACTCATACAATTAACAGGTCGATCAAATTCAAAAGACAACATCTTGGCCCATGCCACGATTTGGCTATGGTCGATAAAGAAACATGGTTACTCCCCGCATTTAGTTCTTAATAAATAGAAATCTCCTTCGAAGATTGCGATGTTCGCCACGTCAACTTTCCTCCTCATGATGCACTCGTGATCATGTTGAAAATGAGAAATGTCGTACTACATACAATGATGGTAGATACAGGCAGTAGTATCAAATTACTCTCCCAAATCGATTAGATGGGACTGGCCGACAAAGTTCAGCCTTGCGGCATCGATATTAGTGGATTCAACGGCTCCAAATAAGAACGTGTATGAAAAATTATACTTCCTATTACTGCAGGACCGGCAACGGTTGATGTTGTGTTTTACGTTATCAACGCAAAATCTCGTTATTTAGGAATTATGGGATGTTGCTGGCTGCATAACATGCGAGCTATCCCATCGACATATCATTTGGCATTACAGTTCGATTGGAATGACAACATCTATAAAATTAAAGGCAGTCAGAAGCTAGCTCGAGCTTGCGAAAATACTGCTACCATCGTAACGGAACCACCGACACAACAGATCGCATAGCAATTACAGCACACTACAAAGAACATTACAGAAAACCAACTACTAAGAGTATAAACTACAGAATACGTCGAAATTAGTAGAGCAAACGGGGTACTTATATTGAGACTCTTTTACCCACGACAGAGCTCAATACTCTTATTCAGTTTCTAAAAGAGAACAATGACGTCTACGCATGGATATTTTATAAAATACCAGATATTGACCCAAATTTGGCTTACCACAAACTTAGTTTAAAAGATAAGGCTGAGGCAGTCAAACAAAAACAACAAACCTTAGCGCCAAGACCACGAGAAGAAGTCAATAAAGAGATTGATAAACTCATTGAAGTTGGTTTTATTCGAAAAGCCAATTACCCCGAATGGATCTCGAACATCGTAACGGTTCTAAAGAAAAATGGCAAGATCAAAATATGCGTGGATTTCACAGACCTCAATAAACATACTCCAAAAGATAGTCTTCCTCTTCTTATTATCAACCATCTGCTCGATTCCACTGTAGAACACGAACTCTTATCCATGATGGATGTCGCGTCAGGGTATAATCAGATACCCCTTTTGCCGGAAGATCAAACAAAAACAACTTTCATCACAGAACATAGATTGTATTGCTACAAGGTTATACCTTTCGACCTCAAGAACGTCGGAGCTACTTACCAAAAACTGATGACACATATGTTCAAAGACCATCTTGGGAAAACAATGGACGTTTACATTGATGATATGTTGTGTAAAAGTTTTAAGAAGGAAAACCATCTCGCAGATTTGCACACGACCTTCGAAATTCTGCAGTCCTACAAAATGAGACTAAATCCTGGCAAATGCCAACTCGGAGTCCAATCAGGCAAATTTTTAGGACATTTGATTGGCAAATAAGGTATCGAGGCTGACCCAGATCATATTCGTGTTTTGTTATCTATACCTTCCCCAAAGACAAAGAAAGACGTACAAAAGATAGCCGACAAGATAACAGCAATAAATTATTTTGTTTCCAAGTCTTCAGATCAGTGTCACTGGTTATTCGACCTCCTAAGAGAAGGGACCAAAAAGTAGAAAGGGAAAACTCAAAAAAATCCTGAAATTGAGTGGACCATAGAATGTGAAGCAGCATTTCAGGAACTGAAACGCTACTTGGGGAAACCACCAGTAATGAGTACACCCAAAGAATGAGAAGAGCTAAAGGTATATCTCGTAGTTACTGATAACTCCCTCAGCTCAGTTCTCATCTGACTCGATGAAAAGACAAAAAAACCCGTCTACTTCATCAGCAAGACTATCACTCCAGCAGAAACACGGTACACTAAGATTGAAAAACTGTTATTAGCTCTCGTCTATACATCGCATATGTTAAAAAAAATCTAAGCTCATTCAATTCGAGTAATGATAAATTACCCTTTACGCAAAGTCCTATCCAAATGAGAAAAATCCAGATGAGTCCAGCAATGGTCGATTACTCTTAGTAAGCACGATATATGTTTCAAACCACGGCATTCCAGAAAAGGACAAGCAATAGCAGATTTCTTCGCAGATTATCCAGTAGACGACCCTGATTGGGAAGAGAATAGTACTGAGATAAATGAGGAATAATTCGAAGAGAAATTGAATTGGATATCCAAGAAAGGTTGGCACCTTTTAACTTACGGTTCTGCCAGACCAGCTGGGTCAGGCACCGGGATCGTTCTTATCATACCTTCCAATGACAGAATTGAGAAATCAATCCGACTCAACTTCAAAGCTACCAACAATGAGACCGAATACGAGGCACTGATCCACACAGACTATTTATTAATTATGAACCATTATACAGACAAATATCATAAAAATGTAAGGATGATCGACTACGCAGTAGCTGTAACCGACAGAATAAGCAGATTTAAATATGTAGTAGTTGTAGACAAATATTACAAGTCGGTTATTGGTTACCCAATTCGGCTAACAGATTACACACGTCAAAAATGCATTTGGTCATCAAAGGTCAATACAAATACATACAGATCACTAATTCTACTATCAAACTACAAAACCACATTATATTTACACTCTATCTACTATATTTTAGGGGATGTAGTACAAGTAATTCATTTTTACATTAATACCAATGCATCCTCAATCACTAAGTTCAGTCAGCGCATCGCCACGTGAACTTTCCCCACGCTTCGAAAGTTGCAAACGCGTCAGTTCTGGTACCCTCGCAGCAACAATTTGTCTTCCTTCATCAAGCCTGCTCTTAGTAAGAGCGCCGATTCTTAACATAATATGATCCAGATATTCAGTCCGCACTAGCTGCATGTCACACTTCATACCATTTGCGATCATGTTGTCATGAATCGTGTCTCTTTTTTTTCCAGTCTCTTGAGCTCGGACAAAAAAAAAAGGTAAATACTACCGCCATTTCTTTGTCACCCAACTCCTTCACCTCGAGCTAACTTAGTCAGGCATGACAAGCTCTACAATCTTTACCCTCGCCTCATTTAGCAAACTTTCCAAATATTTACAGCACGCTGCCATCGCCAAATTTTCCTCAATAGAAGTTTTATTACGTGCTTCCATAACTGTCATAAATTCATCCATTTGTTCCAACATAGCCAATGATTCCTCTATCACGAACTGATTAGGGTCCCTCTGATCAACCGCTATGTTAAGATTTCATTGAGTTGTCACAAGATCCACCGCCAATTTTCTATTCAAACTAGTCAGCTCCCCAACTACCACTTGATTCTCTATTATATTTAACTCCAATACTTGATTTATGTCCTCTGAGTTCCTTATTTAACCCAATAATTTTTTGCTAACTCAGTATGTTCGTTGTTAACTTCCTCCAACTCCTTTTCTTAATTTTTTGTACCATTCAACATTGCTTCAAACTCACTGGCTCACTCATCTACCTTCCTCACAGCAGCTCGCGCAGATACTAATTCCACCTCTTGCATGGTTACTCGTTCTGAGATATCACTTATACGACATTGAGCTTTTTCAATGTCCCAATTCTTTTTCTTCACAACTTCATTTAATTCCTCCACTTTTTATTGCATAATGGCTAATTCAGCCTCCTTACTTTCCAATTGTTCGGTCAAACGAACAACTGTACCTTGCTCTTCAATCACCCTCACCTCCATTTATACATTTAACTCAACAACATTTTTTAACGCTTCACGGTGAATGTTCAAATCAGCATTCAATTTTTCATTCAAAACACACAACACTTCACACTGACTTTGAACCTCCTCTACTTCAACTTGCATCACCAATTTACTTTCACATACATAACAGGTCGTACATCAAAATAGTTTACATATCACAGTTCACAATTTTACTCACAAAAGTTACATATGATCGATCTTACGGCAATAAAATACTTGTTTACAATCGATCTACATCTCTATTCATATCTATCACAAATATAACATATTTATTTATCAACAAAGCAGTATACAGATATCTAATGCATATGCAAGTTGTTAAACTACATAAATACTTTACTTTCACTCTCTCGAACTATGAGAGGACTGCTCCCTATCTCCCAATCTCCTTGACCTATCTACCTGCATATCAAAAAGAGCCATAAAGGTTACCACTTCCTGCTGGCGCTGCTTTTGCCGTGACCGAAGTATCAAACTCTCGACCTCCTCTTCGTCTTCCTCTAACAAATTTTGTGTCTATTTAGGAGCAGGTTTTTCACCACCTTTTTCCTCCTCATTCTTCGTAAACTACATATTTTCTACTTTTTCGGTCTCTACATCAAAGTCTTTCCCACAATCCATAATATACTTCCTAAATTCGTTTTCTACCCTTGCCAACTCCCCTCCATAAAATTCTATCACACTCTCTATATGATGCTCATGATCCGCTTGAGCTGCGACCTTTGCTCGCGACGAATACAAATGCTCCTTCAACATCATATTCGATCTATGAAGACGCCTACGGGTATCCTTCTGCAATATACCCAACTCTTTCAATTCCTCTTCTACCTTCTTTTTAACAGTTGTTTCTTTTGTCAGTTGATTTGCCAGTAAGGTATTTTGCTCCGTACTTTTCTTTAGCACGTTTTACAACTCCTTTAACTCACCCTCTAACTTGTCTTGCACTTCTATCTGCTCTTTCTTTATTTTGAAAAACAAAATCCTCGCTGCTCTTCAATCTTACACAAAGCCAAGAGTATCAGGTAAAGGACCTATATTACCCCATATTACATGCACACCAGCTATAGCCGAGCACTTTTTTGCCTCTACGCTATGACGATTACGTACCTCTTGAGCTAAAAATATCACTCGTGATGGGTCAAGTACTACACCCCTTTCTTTTAAGAGCTCTACATAAGCATCTTTTAAACCCCGCTCACTATCTACTTCGGCCTCAAAATACAGTGTCAGAGTTACCAAAAGCTTTTGACACCTGGCTTTATTACTCGAGTGACTAAAACAAATCAAGTCCTTAGATTTTCGTACTAGCACCCCTCTTTCCTCCTCTTTTCTCAAAACCTTATCTCTCTCTATTTTTATTTTTGCACATCCACACTGAAGATCATATAATTCTTTAAAAAATTTCTCTGAATTAGATTTAAATCGTCTTCTCTCATACTCAGTTTTATTTAATACTTGTTTAATACAAATCACGGAGTCCCTCGCTCTACTCAACGCTCTCTCCAGGGTGGTAACATTTTTTCTCAACCGCTCTATCTTCAACAAAGATTACAAATTCTATGTTATTAAACAAATATTCAAACAAAGCACAATAAACTTTTGACTATCAAACTTTACAGTTTTAAAGCACACGGAAAACAATCTCATCAAAGTTAGAACATAACGAAATAGTTCGAAATAGGATTACACAGAATGATATTAAGTATTATTGTCAGTCTCTACCTCAGACGGAGGCTCCACTTCAGTGCCAACAGCTGGAACTTGCTCAGTTTGAGGGAGGGGTACATTGGCCGGAGTAGCAACATCATCAACCAGTTCGTCTTCCGCATCTGAAGCAAAAATTATCTTCTTGTACCTACCTGTTATGCCCAGATCGATATCGGTCGCGCTTAACCCAAAATGACGGTAAGATTGGATCATATGATTTTTGCCATCCCTCCCCTCTACAAAAGCTTTTGCTAGAGCCTTCTCGCACTCAGACAATACCGCATACTGCTCTTAAGTAGCCTTCGCCTCTTCTAGCTTGATCTTTCTCTCCTTCTTGAGCTCCTCATCGAGCTCCTTCATCCGAGTTATTTGAGCATCGAACCTCTAAGTAAGTTATAAATACTCATGGTTTATCTTCTCAATAAAATTGTAGCCCCTTTTACCAACATCGAGAGCTGCCAATACAATACACGAGATCAGTAATACATACATCAACCACAATACATAAAATAAAGAATATTAGTACATACATTCGTTGTTTGCTCTTAAAACATCCCTTCAAGTTGCTTCGGCTCAGTCCCCGCCATCTTAAAATACCTTTGTTCCATGTCCCTCAACATAGTTATAGCTTTAGCATGAGTTTAATTACTACCTTTGATCTCATGTTATTTCCTTTTAAGAGACCCATTTCTTGCTTCTAGAGGAGCGACCTCATTCACCGCCTGCTGCTCCACCACCCGCAACAGCCAGCTTGTCACCCTATTTCCCTTGGGCCTCCCCCACAATAGAATGAGAAGATTCTTGTGGTGTCTTTTTTGGCCTCTGGATCTTCCGCGCCCCGCTCGTACTCCCTGGTGGAGGTGAAGGGATCCCAGTCAAATCCCCTAAAGGAAGAAGGGTCTTCTTCACACCCTTCTCATCCATAGCCTAATTTTTGTGAACTCATTAAAGTTTTGGAACTCTAGAATCTACTCTTTTATCCCTACGAATATTTAACTCTCTGAGCACTTGCTTCAACTTGACCTATTCGAGAGCTACGCAGTCAAAAAAGCTTATGTTATCAGGGAAGAATTTGGGTTCCGAACCTGACAAACAAAATCAAGGAAATGATTAGCAGCTCGAAGACAAACTGATATTCGGTCAAGTTAGCAGGCGTTACTTACTCGGATTAAAATATTTATGGTCCAAGTCGAGCGCTGGTTCATCTGGAACCTGCATACAATTGCCCCTTACCCATACAAGGTGATCATTCCACGGTCTACCAGTAGATTTGAAGTCAAAAAACTTTGGCCTAGACGAGTCACTAAACAAATAACCACTACTACAGACTTTAACATACTTCATTTTGTAAAATGTTAGCACGTCAACTGCTACAAACTGCTTTGCAGTCTCGTTCTCTCTCCATTTCTCATTCAACGCCTCACACACCCTCATCATCTCAAAAAAAATCCTATTTAATTGTGCAGGGCAACACTACAATGCATTCATAACCCCTTTCTGAAAAAAAAAAAAAAAAAAAAAAGGTCAAATGAATCCTAAGACCATATACGACCTGGTTTAGATAGTACAAAAAACTATCATTCGAGCCTGCCATACCCGACACATTATAGTACGTAATCTCTACATATTCTCCAAGTCTTTTCTCCTTCTTTCCTTCTTCCACAAATCTAGACTGGGCACTTGATAGTGTACCTCTTCCCCTTTCCTTGGCACAAAGGTCATAAACCACAGACCTTGTTCAATTACATAATTTCCCCACTTTCCTGCTAACTTCTTTTTAAATTTCATATATTCTTTCCCTACATCTACCCCCCTGGATATATGTAAAATGTATTATTCTTCGCCCCTGTAGGGACTTATCCCTCGATCTCACCTAAAATCGAGTTGTCGCCAGTTCGAATTACCTCCATCTTAGACTCACTCACTCACGCATTTTTAACATAACTTCTCCAATCAACATTCCAACCTACTCCACGAACTGGTGAAGAACGTGGGTCGAACTCAAACCGAAAAACCTAAGCTAGTCAAAGACACCTGTCCCTTACGAACTCAACAGTTATTCAGTCAACCGTCACTAACCACATTGTTTAGAGAACGTGCTTCAACACGATGAAGAGTTGCGGAGAAGGCCTATATATGAAAGAGGTTCTAGAAGAGACAAGGACCAGAAAAAAAAATTACACAAGAGATCACCAAGAAACTACTTGTTCTAGATTCTCAAAAACATTCAAACTTCTTAGTTACAAGGTTCAAGCATTTCTACATCTAGAGATCACTTGTAATAAGATATCCGCCTTAAACAATAAAGAGACTTTTACAAAAATCCTCTACTCGAGGTCGTGGTTTTTTACCTATTCAAAGGTTTTCCACGCTAAAATCACCTGTGTCATTTCTTGCTTTCTATTAAAATATTATCGCAGATTCACTGGTGTGATAGCAAATTCCAAGTAATTTTGAGCTTACGAAATTTGGCCATTACAGCCCCTGTATCATCTTCATCTACTACATTACTCTCTTCACTGGGCCTTTCAGTCCCTACACCCCTAATGACTTCCCTCCTATCTGCAGTCTCCTTTATGCCTCCACAATCGCCTTCTCTACCCGACGGTGATATTTCCTCTGAACTGGATGATACTACAAATGTACTAGTGGGCTTTAGATTTTTTTTAACGCATACTGAACCTACAGGTACAAACAATCTTATATTATTTTTTTTATCCCTATGATTCAGCACTTACACAATTACATGATATACCAAACATACAGCAGAGACAAACCCCACTTATACTTTTTCCCCAGTTAAGACATTTATTTTTAAAACATTCCAAAACAACAGAAAATCAATTTTAACTTTCCCTCTTCTTCTCCAAAAATAGTTTTCTCTTTCTAGACATTTGTTATCATACCCAAAGCTTTTGCAAAATATTCACTATTAGAGGGAAACAATAGTTTTGTAGCCCCTACATTCCCAAATTTAACATCCCCAATCATCATATACAAAGGCGATTAGCAAACAACACATATACAGAGTATCATTCACTGTAATAAAAATAGAGGGACAAAGTTTACTAACCTATACTTGAAGACCCACAATCTTCTACTTTGCCTACACCTTTCATAGAGATTGATTGATTATGTTGTTTCTCCAACAAATTTCTTTCCCCAAATGAAGCTTTCGTTAGGGGATTATACTCAGAACTCAAGCATTTTTTCTCTCTAGAAACACTGGTTACACCACTTTTTTCTCTCTCTATAACTGTAGATAATTTATAAGGGGATTATGATAATATTGTAATATTATCATAATTAGTTGCTTTATCAGCTCCTCTCTATAGGGAATTTCATTCAAACACTTGAAAAAACCTAGTATTTGAAGTAAACACAAGTTCAAACATAATGCATCATCAATTCAACATAGCTTAAACATAGTATATCAATTGTTCTGAAGAAAACATAACATAAAGGAGAATAGTCTAAAGAAAACATAACATAAGCTCGATAGTCTAAACAAAACATAATAAAACATAGCATAAGTAGGACGGCTTCTCTTCGTCCTGCGGGCACGTCTGGTACGGGCGAGACTCTCTTCATAGGTACATTAGACTTTTGGCTATGTTTGATAGTTGATAGACATATCAGCTAGTCTCTCTCCAGTGACTCGGATAATTTCCTGTGACTGGCGCAGCTATTTCTCTAACTCATCCATGTGTTAAAAGTATTGCATCGAATCTTCATATGCCGCATACCGCATTCTTTGGCTTTGATGCCACAACTCATCCACACTATACCTAGGTTGACACAGGTGTAGTACCTGCATGGCCAAGAACGGTAGCTGTTTACGTTCTTCACTGCTTCATGTCATCTCTATGAACTATCCCAGATTCCCCACTTCCTTGCCGTATGCCTCAACAACATCTAATAAGACGTGAGAAGACGTGGCTAAACTCGAAGTAGGTGACAGAAAAATATCGGGCCTCACTAGATCACACCTAACCATCCAAATATTTCTGGCCCTCTTCACTAAACTACAACCGATCTTAGGATTTGGATGAGCCAAACGCTAAAATGTCATGTAATTCACGTCAGCAACGATGTAATTGTGTCCATCATAAAAGTCCACCTCTTTCAGTCCCTAATAAAGTTGTCGATCGTACCGCGGAAATTCCATAATCTCTTGTGAGGGGGTCATAAGGAACACTATCAACCGCGGTGTTCTGACGCATACGCTGGTCTCCTAAATACCAAAGCTTATCATTCTCGTATGAGACTAAAACTAATGGAACCCTTCTTTCACTAAGCTCTGTGGCAACTCTTACCTCTGGACAGATTATTTGTCTAAACCTCACCTATGGTTGCCAATCAATGTTGGTTATGTCATTTTATTCTATCATTTCTCTGATCACAACAAATGAATGATGGATCTCAACCCCTGAACTAGCCCTTTCATCTCTCCACGCACTCATACGAGGATAAATATGGTTAAAGTTGTTCACCTTAACCAGATACATTCTAACGCGACAGTACTCGAAGAACCAAAATTCCAACAGAGCATAGAAGCATGTGATTGATCTCTTCATCTTCCCAATCTTCAGAACTTAGACTTCATCTAGTCCCTGATACAAAGCCACCATGATCGGAGTACCCTAGTCGAACCTCGACGCACCTAGAATATGGTGGTCTGTCAAGGCTGCAAGATAACCGGCCGACAGAGATGTGCTAGTATTCGAGAAGAAGATATTACCCATCATGTATACAATAAATGCCCTCGCATACAAGAGATTCATGTTTTGGTTGTAATTGTTGGCTTGAAGATTCAAAGACGTTAGCTGTTGTGATTTCGGGGAACAATGTTTGTGCTTCTTCGAACACCGAGTAATTATCGTCGCACGGGAGTTTGAGAACCACCCCAAAACTTATGCCTGTTAGCATGATGGAGTTTAACGGCGTAACGCCAAGTTCCCCGCAAAGGAAGTGAAAAATATGGGTGGAAGGCCACCACCGTTCCACGAGTATGAATTAAGCGACTATCCGAGTTTCCCGCTTTAATCCTCAAAAACTCTTCAAAACCCATATTCTCGACCAACCTCTTCAACGTGGGATACCTGACAATCTATTGGTACCACTTTAATACCTTATCTAGTGATCCCATATATTGTATTTTATCTCGGTTCTGAAAAAACAACACATTAACATATTAAATTTTTATTCGGGTATTTCGTCGAACATTTGACAAATAACGTTAATAACACATAAATTTTACATTAAAACTTATCGGCAATTCTTCCGATCCAATGGAAATGTACACCCAGTTGTCCGGGAGGATATCCACTCGGTGCAAATCCTCGAGGGTTGGGGCAGGATCATTGTCCGGCGTGAGGTGTAACGGCCACATATTCGTGACCAATTCTTTACCCATTCGTTTTAACTTCATCATTTGGCTTACGTCTAGTTTTTGGAATAACATGACTAGATCCCGACATTGTTAATCTATGGATAATGGGATTAAAGTACTAGGAAAAAATGGGGGTTGAAAAACTTGAGAAAGAAGTTGGGTTTGGGTGTTTAAACAAGAAGCAAATATGGATACTTAGCAAAATGAATAAAAGATAGTGGCAATTCGAACCAATTTCATGCAGGCTTTTATCGCGCAGTTCTGAACTGCACGACATTAATTTTAAAAAATAAATTACATGGCTTAATCTGATTAGTTCTCCCTGCTTCGCAGTTCTGAACTGCACGTGGGGATTGAACGTTTAGAATGTTGAGACGTGGCTTAATCTGGGACGTAAGTTGTGCCCCACAGTTCAGAATTGCGGCGGCTAATATCCACCTTGATTTTGGGCTTAAACTGTTGTGGGGTAAATTGATTTTTGCGGTGGATTTGGGCAAATTCACCCTCCAACTGCTACAGATGCTCTAATGAAGATTGTCCAACTGCAAAGGTATACTTCAGTCATTGAAGAACTTGGCAGTATATTCGGCATCCATGTTATAATTGTCGGTCGTCGTATCAATAATAATAATACATTGCACACCACCGAAGCACAAAACTAAATATTTTTAGGTTGATAAGGCATCAATTAGTACATTAAAATGAAAGATAACATAAGAGATATTTTATTATGATTTGACATATATTTGATCTGGGAGAATGAATTTCACTACGTAGGCTTGTCCGATAACCGATTATGTTTCCTCGTCATTTTCATTGTTTAGTATTATCAAGAAAAAATTAATTCAGGGATATCTTGGGAGCCGATAGGTGTCATTGTCTAGTTTGTGTGCACTATTGAGATCAGGTAATAATTTGTCAGAAACAACTCGAAGGAGTCCTTTTCACACTACACTTAAGTTTACACATAAATGTAACGGGAAATTCCATATTAGAATGCACCCCTTGCTTACTTAGTCATATTTGTGCATAACAGGTTCTAATTAGTAAAGTGTATGTAGTAAAAGTAACGTTTACCTTATTTCAGACACCAGGATCGGTTCGAGCCCTTTTCAGAAAGCCATGCCTTGGTGCTGCTCAAGAAATCTCAAAGGTACTCATGGAACTCGCAGACAACATAAGAAACCGTCGACGTTGCTCAGCAGATGTACTTTCAGATATTCTTCGACCTGAACAATGCAATAAAATCCCAACCTCCACTCCTCCTTGGATCCCACTGTAACCAGCCCAGAAACATGGTTGACGTAGCAACGGCAGCTGCCAACAAGAAAGGCGATGAGGATTCTGGCGGAGTACCCTTATCCTCTGTTAAAACTGAGGACTCTTCTGTGCTGCTTGAATGCCGAAGCAAGCGGGTCTCTGAGCTCTCCGAACTGAAAGTTTTAAGATAAAACTTTGAGTAAGCTTGCAAGTCTTGAATTCTCAGAAGCACTTCCATTTGCAGCATTTGCCTCTTTGTTGGTAGAAATGATGGTCAGACTTGACCTTGTTATCGGACAAGTTGACGAGCTAGAGAGAAGGGCAAACTTCAAAGAGATGAAAGACAACAATGAAGAAGTTGTCACACGCCAGAGAACAAAACAGAGAGCAAGAGAGAGATTCAACCTCACCTTTGTTCCGAAACCGCAGAATGACTTATCTAATCTGGTGTATCCAAGTCACCGTGAAGGGAGAAATTCATTTTGGCTTACCTAAGATTGATATGGTTTTTGTTTTCTCTCTTGTCCAAGATAATATTCCAAGTAATTAGAAGGCACCATCATATGTATTCCCCTTAAAACTTGGTTGGAAAAATCACAAATACCGATTTATTTTGATATGATGTTTGGATAATATCCTTAGTATTGTCTTACAACAGATATTTTGGGGTTTAGAAAAGAAAATTGACGACACAGATACACGGATACACACGGATACAGGGTGTCGGACATGTTTTATTTGATTAAAGTAGAGTGTCGTTACATAGGTAAAAAGTATACCAAATACTAATAGCATGGTTTACTTTGTGAAACATAAAATTCAGGAAAATAAAGGTCTGAAACCATTAAAACCAGTTGTTTCAAATAAATTTTGGCAAAGTTTAATCAAGATTTGATATATGCCACAAATTGTAACGAAGTTCCGTGGGTCTTGGCAAGGTTTCATAAAATCAGATCTCTGATGCTGGACAATTTCTTTGTTTCTGGAAACACGAGAAAGAGGGGGGAAGTGCCCAGGAGCAAGAAAGGAAATAGCCACTGTTTCTTTTCATTCTCAAGATATTTAGGGGTTGATAATGGTCAGTGGTGGCCCTCTAAACCCTTAAGTGAATTATTCCATGGTGAAAGGTCCAAATTAGTAGAGCCAACTACGGTAATGACACGTGTCATTATACGCATAGAAACCATGGATAAGATATCTCAAGTTTATGTGGAGATATATAGCTGGCAAATGGTTGTAACCAGGGTGATTGATTTACTAATGACTTGTGTGTCAAACTCCATGTTTCCAAACTTCTTTGATTGGAACAAAGGCAGGAGAACTGAGGAGAAACCACAGCTTAAGTATCATGATATTGATCTTCCCTTCTCACCTTCTCTAGTTAAAAAAACTTTCTTAAAAGATTCTTTCTCGCACTCTCTCAAGCTTTGTTCTCATCACTCTCTCCCTCTCTCTCTCAGGCTTTGTTCTCTTCATGATCAGGTAGGGAGCTCAAATGTTGTTATAGAGCATCTATTGATGGATTTTCTGCAACTTCCTTCCACAACTGTTGTGACTTCAAGGGTCCTTGTGTCGTGATTGGTTACACCAACGATTCTTTCAAATTTGGAGGATTTAATCCTAAAGGTTACAGAAGTGCAGACGACTATTACGAAACGTTTGATGCATTTCTGTTTTACTGGAGAGAACTTGAAGAGATAAAACCTGTGATTCTACCCAAAGTAGGAGGCAGTGGTGCTGCTCTTTTTGACTATGCAAGAGGCGGGCCTCAGTTCGGTGCTGATGGGCTTCTTATTGGTCCTCCATTAGCACCGGTAATGGGTGGTTCGCGGGTCCTGTTACGAATTCTGGAATAGGTGATCTAAGGCAAGCCAAGTCTAGATTAGGGTTATCTTATGCTAAGAGAGAAGATGGTAAGGAGTCTTTGTTTGGAGATGAGTCCTAAGTTACTCTTGAAGGAGTTCAAGTCTTCTGTAGTCCTCAAATTGCTAGCTTATATTAAGATAATGAAATGCAAAATTATATTACCTCCACATTTCATAATGATGATGCCCTGTACTTTGCTTATACTTCTGATAGGTGTGCGTCTGAGAGAGAGAGAGAGTGTGTGTGAGCGTGTGCATGCGGGCGTGTGCGTGTCTGTGTGTCTTGTGTATTTCTAGCAAAATAAATCCGATGTGGTATTATCATGTTACAAAAGTAGATATATATTATATTAGATATAAAAGTTGATCACTGAGAATTACATGATATAGAATCTAATGTATACTGACCCAGCCTACCTGTCCGATATAGGTCTAATAACTTTTTAGCAACAATCTGACATCCATCCTCACCTGATTCTAAGGGCACTCGAAAAGCCTCCCTTAACGCCAACAACTGGTCTTCAATCAGCCTCGCCTTTTCATTATCATCTTCCAGGTTCCCCTTGAAAGATGAAATTGTCTCAAAAAGAGTTCTGCGGACGTCTCTTACAATATAATCCTGAGTAATTCAACATAAAAGAACAATTTTGAAGAACTCCAAGGGTCTACAAGGGTAAAAAAGCTGATGTGCGCATAAAAACAAGTGGCAACTTCCTCTATTATATGTTTTAAGACTGTCCAAAAGTTACCAGCTTATCTATGGCCATAATTTTGTACTATACCTGCTTATAATATTAAGAAAAAGAAAAGTGGCCAACAACACATCGCATGACCCCTCCAAGGCGATACGTGGCTATAATTAAGATCTACGTTTAAATCAATTTGTTACAAAACTTGGAATAGTAGACTAATTTGGATCACCTCAAAAAAGATGATGAAATTTGCAGATGTTTGTTTAGTTAGTGAAGGTGTTACTTCAGACAATGTGGCAATCAAATAGTTTCAAGTTTCAGATTTTTTTGAGTAATAAACAAATGCTACAAGTGAGAGGCATGCTTCTAACCTGTGTATGATCTGTGTAACCTATCTTCCTTCTTTTCTTGTACACCTCAGATCTATCTGAGGGCTTTCGTTTGTACTCCATGGTTGACTTTATATCCTCAGATGCCATAGTTTCCCACTTCTTGTACACGTCACTCAAAGAAACTATAGCTAGAAAATGCCGAGCAAGATTCTCTTCCCCAAACAAGCAATCATCAAATGCTCCTGCATTTCCAGACAAATCAAATTATAAGGATACTGGGATACCCTCACGGTATCGTGTACAAAATTGGCCAGAATTATAACTAAGATTTGACTTCAGTTGACTGGTCGTTCGGTTCTTCTCAACTGAGGCTAGTAGTAAATTGTTGCAGCATTTGTCGAGAATATTCTTCCTATGCCACAAATTTGGCTTGATCTAATAGAGTCAAAGCGACAGAAAGAAAAAGGAGGACCACAAATTAGGGAGGGAACTACGATTGAATATTTTGTCAACATGTTCTTTTCTTCCACAAGATTTCATGGTTCTTGAAAGAAAAGTTTATTTCCTCTACTATCGTGTGAGGTTGAATGCTGAGATTTACAGAGCCAAGCTTTGATGTATATTCCTATCATTGATGCTTTTATATAGTGACGCTTGATTATCGTTACTCGTGGCATTTTCTCCTCCGTTCTTCGAGGTATTTACCGTACTTTTGTGCTGGGTGTTGCTCATTTATTACTCTATGTACACGTCATATTTTCAACAAAAAAAGTTGTGTTGCTATGTATCCGACACCGACTATCAGACATGTAGACACACGCGTCCAGAATATTTACAAAGAATTTTTCTTTTTACCGCCGTGTCCAACACCCCGTACCCGTAACAGACACCGACATGCGTATCAGTGTCCATGTTACATAGATCTCAGGTATTCTTTCCAAATAATACAGAAACATATAATACTGATGTGATGTAGAAAATCCAGATGCTGAAGAAGATCTTTAGAAGTTTCTATTTTAGAGAAGTCCAATGCAAAGTAGTTTTAGAGATTTCTATTTTGGATTCGTTTAGTAGTAATAATAGGATTCTCTTAGTTTCTATTTTGGTTTATTAGTAACTACTAATAGGGTTAGTATTTTAGAAGTTGATACCAATTAGAACTCTTCTATTTGCTTATAAAAGAGTTATAGCTCTTCATTGTAAATATAACTTTTTATCAATCAATAAGATTTATTTTCTCTTCAATTTAGTTTCTCACATTCGCTACTAAGCATAGCGTATTCTCTTCGTGAACTCAAAGTGCTACCGACTTGTACTTCGATTCTTCGCCAATTGGAATAGAACAAGTTTACGCTTCTGTGATCACGACAATGGAGAACGGTGTTGAAGAATCAAACCAAGGTTCAAATCTTTGTAATTTTGTTTTAAAAGAAGAGCTCAAGGAAGAACTTATCATCCTTAGTGCTTCTTTTAAACAAAAATTGGAGCAATCGCATACGAAACTTGGAAGCCTGATTGCGGCTCCCACGGCGGAGTTTGCTTCTTTTCGCTCATCTCAATCCCCTAACCCATCATAATCTACCCAACCCCTCAATACCAAAATTGTTAATATTCTCAACCAAACCAACATTTTTTAATCTCCAACAAATAAACCCCTTCAACTTCTCAAACCCACAACCTTTCCGCTGCCCATAAATCACAAATCCATCAAACTCCACATCCTTACACTTCTTCCCCACCCATAAGACCCTCCCACCCTACCCATCAATCAACCCCAGACTTTTCGCAAACAAATTTGAGCAAACATGAAATCATTCCTTTCACACAAAAAAACCTTCGATAAACCCACCGCAAACTTATGGAACCCTACCCCCTTATAAACCCAATCGGGATGATTTTGAGAATTTGTTGGATAATGAAATTGAGGATTATCTCCATGGTACCCAATCTCAAGGTCCTAATCCAACATATGGTAGGAATCATAGTGGGTACCAACACCCTCACCAATTTCATTACAAGATGAAGGTCGATTTACCAGCTTTTAATGGACATCTTCATGTCGAGAATTTTCTCAATTGGCTTTTAAACCTAGAGAAATTCATTGAATATATGAGTATACCGGAGGACAAGAAAGCATTTCTTGTTGCATACAAGCTTTCCAATAGCGCGTCCGCTTGGTGGGATAGTGTTCAACGTGAGCGACTTAAAGAAGGCAAACAGAAAATTCGCCAATAGGAGTGTATGAAGAAGTTATTACGGCGTTGGTTTCTTCTCACAGATTATGAAGTAGAACTATATGATCGGCTTCGAAATTATCGTCAAGGTAATCGTTTTGTTTCCGATTATGTTGATGAATTTTATCGTTTATCCGCTCGTAATGAGATTATGGAAAGAGTACCGCAACAAATTAGCCAATTTGTTGGTGGTCTGAAATTCTAAATACAAGAAAAGATAGGGGTATCGTCATCGCATATGTTGGAAAAAGCAATAAAGACAACTATGAACGCAGAATCCTTACTTGAGAAGTCTACTCGGAGTTACAACAATGGAAGAAATATGTATTTTCCTACACAATCTTATAGCACATATCAAAACCGTGGTTACAATAATAACCGCAATTTTACCCATCCTCCACCAAACTTTTCGCCAAACTCTTCAGAAAACTATACCTCTTCTAATCCTCCACCACCTAATTCTATTAATCGCCAAAATCAGCCCTACAATAACCGCTTCTCTAATAACCAATCCATCGCTACAACCAACCTAAAGCCATAGCCGAAAACCCCAACAATGCATATGCCAAACCTAATCAGCCTAGGGTTGGATTGACTCAACATAAAAATGAGTCCTCGCTTATGGAAGAGCCCGTCGAAGAACAAGCATGTGTGACTTATTGCAATCAGGATTCTTTTTATCACAATACAGAGGTTGACGATGAGAACATAGAATATGTAGATGGTGACGAATGTTTGATTTTACAAAAATTATTAATTACTCAACATGGCGAGACTTCGCAAAGGAACAATATCTTCCGTTCTAAATGCACAGTTCACGGTAAAATTGTCAAGTTTATTATAGATGGTGGTTCAAGTGAGAATATTGTGTCACAGACTGCAGTGGACAAGCTTGAGTTGAAAAGTCAACCTCATCCCAATCCTTATCCAATCTATTGGATTAAGGACGATTATACTTCCATATTGTATCTCAATGCCGAATTCCTTTTTCTATTGGGAATTATCGTGATGAAATGTTATGCGACGCTGTTGATATGGATGCTTGTGATATTTTATTTGGTAGGCCTTGGTTATTTGACTTGGGCATAATCAATGATTGCCGAGCTAACACGTATTCTTTCTCCAAAAACAATGTAAAATTTGTTTTATCTCCTATGAAGTCTCTGAATTCAAAACTTCCTTCAGTTGCTCCAACACAAGGCAAACCTCTATTTTTGGTGACTAATGATATTGAGGATGATGTCAAAGACGCATATATGATTTATGTTCTTGTTATAAAAGGTAAAGATCCAACTCCTATTGATGTGCCTCCCCAAATTCAACCACTTTTATAGGAGTTTTCAGCTATTCTTCCAACTGATTTTCCGACATCTCTCCCTCCTTTAAGAGATATTCAACATCATACCGACTTGGTTCCCGGTGCAAGTTTACCTAACTTGCCACATTATCGTATGGCACCAAAGGAACACGCAGTTTTACAAGACCAAGTAGAAGATCTTTTGCGCAAGGGTCTAATTCGTTCTTTTATGAGTCCATATGAGGTCCCAGCTATTTTGGCTCCTAAGAAGGATGATTCTTGGAGAATGTGTTGATAGTCATGCCATCAACAAGATTACTGTAAGGTATCGATTTCCTATTCCCCGGCTGGATGACATGCTTGATATGTTATGTGGATCGACTATATTTTCAAAAATTGATCTTAAAAGCAGTGATCATCAAATTCGCATTTGTTCGGGAGATGAATGGAAAACGGCTTTTAAAACTAAAGGACTTTATCAGTAGTTAGTCATGCCGTTCGGTTTGCCCAATGCACCTAGTACCTTTATGCGGCCCATGAACCAAGTATTACCACCTTTCCTTGGAAAGTTCGTTGTAGTTTACTTTGACGATATCCTAATTTATAGCAAAAGCGAAGAACATCTTTCACATTTACGTGAAGTATTCAAAGTTTTGAATGTGAATGTTTTGTAAATTCAATTCAAGAAGTGTACGTTTTTGCAAACAAGTCTTTTCTTCTTGGGATATGTTGTTTCAGCTAATGGCATACATGTTGATGAAGCAAAAGTGAAGGCAATTCAGGAGTGGCCTACTCCAAAGACTATTTGATGTACGATCTTTTCATAGATTGGCTACTTTTTATTGTCGCTTCATACCTAATTTCTCAACTATTGTGGCACCTCTTACCGACTGTCTTAAGAATCCTCATCTTCTATGGACTCCGGAAGCGGAGCAAAGTTTCATAATTCTCAAGGAGAAGCTCACTACCACACCCGTACTTGCTATGCCGGACTTTTCAAAATTGTTTGAAGTTGATTCCAATGCTTCCTGTGTAGGCATTGGAGTTGTTTTGTCTCAAAGCAAACCAGTTACATTCTATAGTGAGAAGCTTATTGAAGCCCGAAGCCCGTAGACTTTGGACCACTTATGAGTTAAAATTCTTTTATGTTATGCAAGTTTTGCGACATTCAAAACATTATCTTCTTCAGCGGGAATTCATCCTATATACAAACCATGAAGCCCTAAAGTCCTTCAAAGCAACACTATCACAAATTGAATGCATGCGAGATGGGTTGCTACACTCCAACAATTTACCTTCACTGCCAAACATAATCCCGAGAAGCTTAACAAGGAAGTTGACGCTCTAAGTCGTAGAAAAACTCTTTTGGTTACTATTCGCACCAACATTGTGGGCTTTGATTATCTCAAGGAGCTTTGTGAGGAAGTTTTAGATTATTCCAAGATGTGGTCTAAGTTAAATAACAATCAATCGGATATTGCGGATTTTCTTATTCAGGATGGTTTCTTATTCCATGGTATGCATGTCTCTATATTCCAAGAGGTTCTTTAATCGAATACATTATCAGGTGGTCTTGGTGGTCATATGGGACACGACAAAACAATTGCTTTAGTGGAAGACAAATATTTTTGGCCTTCACTCAAGCGAGATGTTGCTGATTTTGTTTGGGAAGTGTTTTATATGTCAGCAAGCTAAAGGTCAAGGGCAAAATACTAATCTCTACACTCCTCTCTCCCGTTCCCGATGTACCTTGGGTTGATATTTCCAAGGAATTCTTTTTAGGCCTTCCTAGGACTCAACGTGGTGTTGATTCGGTCTTTGTGATTGTTGATAGATATTCAAAGATGGCACATTTCGTTGCTTGTAAAAAGACTTTAAATGCCGTCCCTATTGCCAATCTTTTCTTTCTGGAAATTGTCTGACTTCATAGTGTTCCTAGATCCATTACGTCAGATAGAGATAGTAAGTTTTTAAGCTATTTTTGGCAAATTCTTTGGAGAAGATTGGATACCTCTTTGAAGTTCAGTAGCACCGTTCATCCACAAACGGATGGACAAACAGAAATTGTTAATCGCACATTGGGTAACTTGCCTCGTGCTCTCTCTGGTGCAAAACCACGACAATGAGATTTGTGTTTAGCTCAAGCCGAATTTGTTTATAATACTTCAAAACGTCGTAGTACTGGTTTTTCGCCGTTTCAGCTTGTATATGCTCGGGTACCAAACCATACTCTTGATTTGGCCAGTATTCCTAAAGTTCCAAGTACAAGTTCAATTGCGACTGATTTGCTTCAACATATTGCTGAGATTCATGACACGGCTAAGAAAATTTTGGAAGCTTATAATTCAAAATACAAAGCAGATGCGGATGCACATCGAAGACTCCAAACTTTCAAAGTTGGAGATTTGGTAATGGTTCATTTGCGCAAGGAGTGTTTTCCGGTTGGTACCAACAATAAATTGAAGATGAAGAAGATTGGACATCTCAAAGTTCTAAAAAGGATTAACAATAATGCTTACGTCATTGACCTTCCTAAAGACATGCACATGTCACCTACTTTCAACGTAAAAGACATATGGATATATGTCTTTTCAACCATGATATTTTACCGTTAGTGAACTCGTGGGCGAGTTCTTTTCAACCATGGGGGACTGATGTAGAACATCCAGATGCTGATGAAGATCTTTAGGAGTCTATTTTGGAGATGTCCAGTGCATAGTAGTTTAAGAAGTTTCTATTTTGGATTTATTTAGTAGTAACAGTAGGATTCTCTTAGTTTCTATTTTGGTTTATTAGTAACTACTAATAGGATTAGTATTTTAGAAGTTGATTCCAATTAGAACTCTTCTATTTGCTTATAAAAAAGTCATAGCTCTTCATTGTAAACATAACTTTTTATCAATCAATAAGATTTAGTCTCTTCAATTTAGTTTCTCTCCTTTGCTACTAAGCAAAGCATATTTTTCTTTGTGGACTCGAAGTGCTACCAACTTCTGCTTCGATTCTTCGTCATTTATCAATAATGAAATCTTGAAACATAGGATTTGCATGTGATCCACTAAGCTAGAGTAGTTGATCTGATAGATTTAACACTAAACTTCAGAATAAATGTTCATGCAGAATAAAACGGTTTATTGAAGTAAAATAACTTCTGTTTCACTTAAAAGACTACAAAACTAAGAAACCCTTAAGTATAGAGATCAAACTGCATTCAAACTATTACCACTACATAAGCAGATAAATCTAAATACCATAAGAGTAATACCTGTTAAAGCAAGTTTTAAGGCCATCTCATAATCTGGTATATCAGGAGATAGCACGCCTGGTGTGTCTAAGACATAAATATTGGGATGGCTTCCAATCTGGAAAATAAAGCCAAACAACTTGTCAACTGTTTTAAAAACTGTACCATGACCGTGGTTTTCCTCAACTTAAGCCTTTTTCAAGGTTCCGCTTTGGAAAAAAATGTGGTATGAGTGGTACTTCTATTTTGAGAAGGTAAAAGTACTGCAAGTATACAAATGACACAAAAAGCATATATCAGAGTGTACATGTGTATTCTACAGTAATATACATTTTGGCACAAACTCCAAAAACTTTCCTACCAAAATTTCACCAACCTCCTCTTAAAGTTATGATTCATCAAAGTGTTTAGCGCTTTTTTTTTTTCAGTAAACAGTATCGTATCTTTTCAAGCACCATGAGTATCATTAAATAGCAATAAAACTTAAGATTTGAGTGAGAGAGTTGAGAGTAGTGAGAGTGAGAGTGAGAGAGTTGAGTGTAGTCTCACTACTCTCAATTCTCTCACAATTAAACTTAAGATTCTAATGTCCACTAACACAAGACATCAAACCTTAGTTATTATGTAGGTAATAAGTGGGTAAAAGAATTCACAGCATTAAGGTTAAGCATAATAGTTCTCTAATAATAAAATGGACCTTTGGGTATAGTTTAATTATTAGCATACACTTTCAATGGTTGGCCTTATGTGTATACCAAGCTTACACATGAAGAGGAGCTACTTGGATAGAGTGCGTTCTGGGAAGAGAATGCGGGAGAAAGAGTGGACTAGGTGAGGGGATAGGAATCTATCCTTAAGCAAGGATGTCTTTAGATGGCACTTGTTAGAACAAAATGAGTAGAAGGTGGTGCAAAACTGAATAAGGAAATGTTAAGGGACATTATTGAAAATGAAGCAGATTGTAGTCTTACTACACTCAGATCACTCACAAGTAAACTTAAGATTTTCATATTCATTAAACCTAGCCACAAAAACAAGGAGTGCAGAACATCCTCCAATCTAGTTTGTTCTTGTGCAGGTAACAAGTGGATAACAATTCACAACATTAAGGTTAAGCATAATAGTGTGTCTAATGATATATATTAGAACTGGAGGTTCCATCTCAAAACCAATTGGCAATGAGAGGAGTAGCCCCAGGATCTATTGAGGTGCAAGGCTTGAATACCGATGTGGGACTACATATCTCAGCACGCCCCCTCTCGTGTGGCATAATTTTTGAGCTCAACACGTCGACGAATATTTAGGTGACGCGGATTAACACATGGGTTGTTGGGCTCGACACGTTGAAGAAAGGCTCGCTCTAATACCATATTAGAACTGGAGGATTCATCTCAAAACCAATTGGCAATAAGAGGAGGAGCCCCAGGATCTTATATTATTGAGGTGCAAGGCTGAAGACCCGATGTGGGACTATATATCTCAAATATATATATAATACAAAGACCTTCTAGTACAACTTTATTAGTAACATACTATTTCAATAGTTGACATTTTGCAAATTTTAAACTTACTGATGAAAGTGGAGCTGCATGGACTGAGTGCCTTCTGGGCAATTTCTCAACATAGAATGTGTGTGAGAGAGAAATAAAGTGGAGTAGGTGAGGGAGTGCGGGATCATCCTGAAGCAAGGATGTCTTTCGATGACACTTTGAGGATATGCATCTAAGGGATATTTTCTGCCAAAGTGGATCGTCTACCAACGTGTGGAAGGGAGTGTTTCTCACACATGTTATTTGTATACGCTGAAAAGTCTAAAACATTGCAGTATTGGCCTATATACTGAACACCCAAGTATTGAAAGCAACAACTTTGAAGTGTACAATGAGGTGGATAAAGGCAGAGTCGATAAGTCCAGCTAATAAGAGCTACTACAAGAGAATAGTGCTTATGGGATCTAAGTATCAACAAATAATTCAAAGTTTTCTTTTGCTGACCTTGTAAAACCAGAATGCGGGTATGCCTTCTATAATATGTATCATCTCAGGAACATAAGCAAAGTTGGTCATAGCATATGAAAAAGGCTTTTCTGAGGGAGGTCACTCTAAGTTTTTTAGTAACATTGACACGGGTACGTGTTTCGGTGTCCGACACGGGTATGTATTTCGGTGTCCGACACGGACAAGGCGACTTCAAAATATGTGAAAACTCGGACACAGCCTTATACCTAAAAAGATAGTATCTTTCTTCACATTTTTTGTATTGTGCATTATGATATTAACGCATGCGTTAATTTACAGCCAATAACAAGCATAAAACAATGATAATAGTTAGTAAGGTAGAATAACATGTTTAAGAATTGGAAACTTTCAAAAAGTTGACGATCTAAGCAAGAAGTACCCATTGGAGTGTCCACTCAAATGTCGGTGTTTCCAAGTGATCGACACGTTTGGACATGGATTTTTATTTTTTTTTGGAATATGGAGTGTCCATGTTACATAGACTACCTAATAATCCTAGGTAACAACGACACGGATACGGGTATCGGTGTCCGACACGGGTACGGGGTGTCGGAAACGGCAAAAAATTGTTACGTACCTTGTAAATAGTGTTGGACACGTGTGTCGAAGTGCCCAAGTATCCGAGCACTTCAAGTCCACAAAGAAAAAATACGCTTATCGGAACATTAGACGCTTAAATAGCCATTTTAAGCAAAGTGAAATTAAAGTCCTAAGAATGAAACATAACCTATCAATTTAAGCACTTGTTGATTATGTAGGTTGAAAATTCATAAACATTGCAGCAGTGGCCTTGTAAATAGTGTTGGACACTTGTGGAAAAGGCTTTTCTGAGGAAGTCACTGTACCTTCTACATGATTAACTTAGCTTGTTGAAACATTAGGGGATTAAATAGCCATCTTAAGCAAAGTGAAGGTAGAGGCCTGAGAATGAAACATAATTTTAGCACTTGTTGGGACAAAAATAGCATAGGAAAACAAATTAAGGACTATCAACAACATTGCCCCTGGATAGAAGCATTGGGCATTGGGAAACCTATAAGTTCACTGAATTTGGGAGAATCTTAATAGTATGGGATACCAGTGCTATCATGCTAAGCACAGGGGGGGATTTTTTTTTAAAATTTTTTTTTTGAGGGGGGGGGGACCCTCATTTTTTTTACATGTAAACCGGAAGAAAATAAATAAATTGGTATCTAAGCAAGGGGATTAGCATCCTTTAAGGCCCATTCTAATTTATTTTAAAGCCTAAATTTTCTCACCACTTCTCCCCCTCTTCATCTCTTCACTAAACTCCTTCCCTTTTTCAAACTTCGTAGCAAAACCACTAAAAAAAATCCCTTTAACTACCGATTTTTTTTTGGGGACTCCGCCCCCAATCCCTAGCACCCCGTAATCTAGATCTCTGGCTCCGCCCCTGGCTGGACATGATGGATACTTCACCTCAAGCTATCACTAGCCAAACTCAATGAACAAATGGCTGGCAATACTACTGCCATAAGAAACACACTGTTGAATAACTTAACAAATCTTGCCACCTCTAGTGCCGATCCTTGGATGATAATTGGGGATTTTAGTATTATGGTTAATGCACAGGATAAATCAGGGGCGGGCAGTGTAACAAAGTTTGGGTTCGGCCAAAAATCGGAAAGGTGCCAATTCGAGAAAAATCGACAATAAAGATAAAATCATTATGTTTACCATAAATGCAATATAATATTCATAATAGAAGCACATAAAACTATCAAATAATTATCAATGCTGGAGAAATTCAAACACTTCCTGCTGATTTCCTCATTAAATTTACAAGAATTTTTTTCCGTTTTTGGCACCTTTTCAGTTAGTGTCTGTGCAAATTCCTAAACCGAATTTGGGCATGACTTACAAACTAAAATCAGGTTAGTTCCTGCACAATTTACAAACTTTCCGTTTGATTCTACAAAACCTAATCAAATTAGTTCACCAACATAGCAGTTTGTAAATCATGGCCAGATTCGGTTTAGGAATTTGCACGAACACTATGTGAGAAGGTGCCAAAAAAAGTTTTAAAATTTGTTGTAGATTTAACGAGAAAATTAACGAGAAGAGTTGGTCTTTCTTCTGTTGACTCCACACGGACAGATACCTCAAGGGGAAGTAAATGGCAACACAATGTGGCTAATATGCATAGAAAAAAAGATAAGGAGGCTGTTGATTAAACAATTGCAAAGCTCTTTGTAACTAACTAATAATATTTCTTTTAATGATAGGAATCGTGCACACCTTTTTTTATTTAGTTATTTTTATTAATTTAAATCCTTGAATAATAGGACTAGTTTCCTAATTAGATTGGTATTAGGGTTTCTATTTGTGCTAGGTCTCTCCTCTTATAAAAGAGAGCATAAGCTTAGTTTGTATGTTATGTTGATTTGAGTGAGAGAGAAAGGCTTAGCCTTAGAGAGATATGTAGAGTTTGGGGTAAATCTCATAAACCCTAGGACTTTTGACTTTTATTTTATGCAATTGAGACATCTTAGTTTTAATTGAGATTAATTTAGCTTCCGCAAACGTATTTTTTAATATTTAATGTTGCAAGATCGCCGGGATATATAGAAACAATGAAAGCTGTAACAAATTACAGTGTGAGTTATGTTCCACCGAGCAGTGAAACCATTAAGACAAAGTTATTGGGAAATCTGAACGATGATGCACTCATTTTGTAAATGATATTAAAGAATCATGGGCTTTAACATGATGTACTACTATGACTGGTAGGTGGAAGGATAGAAGATAGACCTCTTATTAATTTGCTGGCTTCTTCAATCAATGGAACATTTTTCTTATATTTAGAAAACACGGAGGAGAAAACAAAAACTGCCTGATTTTTGTCAGATTTTGTTACACATGAGGTAAATTAATATGCAGGAATAGAGAATGTCATAAAAATCACAACCGACAATTATCAAATTATGCCGCTGCAGGATACAATTTGGAAGAGAGGATGTCCCATGTCTTTAAGACAAATTGTCCAGGATATTGCTTGGAGTTGATATTAGAAGATATAAATTAAGTGTCAAAAGTAAGGAATATTCGTTATGAAGCAAATTTAGTGGTTAATTTTGTTTACAAATATTAAAGCGTTCTTGATTGTATGAAAATGTACTCAAAGGGAACAGGCTGAAGAAGCCATGCGCTACTCGATTTGTAACTAATATTTTAATGTTATCTTCCATAACAAAAGTAAAAGAAGCACATCGCCTTTTGGTAGCATCAAACGAATGGAAGGGTTTAGTTGCATCCGATAAACTTGATGGAACAGATTTTGAGTTTTTGTTTTAAAGAAAACATTTTGGGATGATGCAAAAGAAGTGATTGTGGTGACCGAACCTCTTCTTAAGGACCTGAAAATGTTTGATGAGGACAGAACAACTATGGGATACATGTACGAAGCAATGGATCAGGCAAAGGAAGTAACAACAAAATATTACAGAGGGGCACCGCAGAATATGGTGCTTATTGGGATATATTTGACAATAGATGGCCAAAAATTATGCAACATCCTGTCTATGCAATGACGGCTCTTTTAAATGAATAACTTTATCACGATAAGGACAAGGTCGTTAAACATGATTCAAGGGAGCTGGAGCAAGGTTAAGTTCACCAATCTAAATGAGAAAGTTTGTAAAGCAAGGGAGCTGGACAACATCCAAACCTAGCTCCATAACAACCCTCAAAGTAGAGACTTAGCTACAGAAAAAAGAAAGAAAAATCCAAACTTATGTTAACCTTGCTAATTCTGAAGAAACCATGAAGAGAAAATAAATAGTGTGTGCAACGGCTGAGTTTTGGAGACAACACCTCTTTCTTTCACCAATCACTGAAATCAAGAAGAGCCAGAGGATAACCCAAACTTATCCTCAGTCAGTTTGGTGTAGACAAATAGGGAGATGGATAAGAGATGGAGAAAGGATAAATTCTAGTCTTAAACAATAAGAACTGAAATAAGTTACTAGAAGGACAACTGAAACCCTAAAGTCAGTTTTCATTTTGACCGCTCAATTTCAATGAGAAGTCCAGATATCTCTATCACATTTGCAATTTTGCTACCCCTCTTCTAGTTGCAGCCGATGATTAGGACCACACTTGTAATACACTTTTATAGTCAGCTCTATTGACATCATATAGAAATATAATGGACTTATTCAATTGTGATTGACGCCAAATATCTGTACTTGTAGATAAAAACAGTTGTAAGGGTTTACCAGTATGGGGAAAAAAATAAGTTACGCAAAATGTGGAGCCAAAGAAACAAAAAAGTTCCAAACCTTGAAACTGCAGATATCTTTTGTCTCCCCTGGCAATGGACTAACAGTTGCATTCTTCAGTTTTCCCTTCTCTTAAAATACAAGTTTCACAGTCAGATCCACACGAGTTACTTCATTTAAATGAAATTTATATATTATATATCACCAGATACAAAATCGACCTAAACTATACCTGTAGCGCTGATCCGCCCAATTTGATGTAAAGAATTAGCAATTGCTGATTTACCAGCATTGGGAATTCCAACTAGCATTAGGGTTGTGGTAAATTTGGACCGATTAACCGCCATTAGATCTCTTACTCGAGCTTGCAAAAAGTTCAGAAACTATAAGATGTGAGCTTCCATAACATTATGCTAAATAATAGTCATGCACACTATTGTACCAATCAGAAAGAGCCAGATAAATAATTCCTTCCAGGGATATATCAATCAGCCCATATTTCAATCTTTTCTATACATAATGATATATCCGATATGGCGATCAGATGAATTCACACTATTGTACCTATCAGAAAGAGAGGCCAGATAAATAATTCCTTCCAGGGGATTTATTAATCAGCCCGTAGTCCAATCTATTCTGTACAAAATCGCAAATCTGATATGACAACCAGATGAATAAAAATATAGTTGGAGATCGTGATTTATGTTGATTGAGGTTGTATGGGTACACTGTAGTATTGTATGTGAGATAAAGTAGATCATAACTTGGGATTACTATTAGTAGAACTTGATTCTATCTTTAGTTGATTTAGAACTTAGTATACCAGGTAGGAGTTAATTTCGTTTTAACAGTCGCGTGGTTTTTATCTAATTTAAATCCTTGTTTAAGGTGAATGTATTTACTTCTCTATTATGAACAAATATATTCTATGAGTTTACTAATATTTTGTTATTAATATTTGGGTTGTATTAGAAAAAAAAACTAATTCATTTATCCAAGAAATATGACCTATTTATCCGACAATGTTTACTTTGACAGCTCCTTTATGAGATATCATCCATTCGAGTTTTTAGCCAATATATCAAAGAAAACCAATTTTAGTCTTACAGACCGCATGTTTTAAATTTGGCCATCCATAAAGGTACCTTGTTAAGAAAAGATTACAGAGTAGATTGAGGAACTTCTCACAATAAGTGTTAGTTTATTGAGATTTGGACAGATTGAGGAAGTCTTCCCACAACCAAGTGTTAGTTTATTAAGAGGTGGAAACAAAGATGCTCATAGAACAAAATTGAACTTCGATTGCTAAGAAACATAGGCAAACTTCCTTGCTTATTTAACTCTTGAAATAGTGCTTAAATAGAGTAAACATCTAATAATAATTGAAACACTCCCCTTTCGATGCAGAAAATTATAAACTCCTAAACTTTCCCCAGAAAATTACCTCTTCAATAGGCACGCTTTCAAGAAATTATCTGCTAATTGTTCCTAGGTCTTATAGTATTACATTCGCATGATTCCTTTCGCCAGCAATTCCAGAATAAAGTAATGACCCAGTTAAATGTGCTGTGTTGATGATGACCAAATTCTTCGTCATTGCAATTATAAATTGATCCTTAAAAGAGAAAGCTGTTGGTCCCTTTTGGAGTTGCTTCATGTCCTCCAATATTCTTCTCGTCCTAACAGCACGATAAGTTGTTGTAGTAACAGCCATATAATCAGCTTTAGAAGATGATAATGCGGCAAATGATTTGTACTTAGAACTCCGTGAAATTACTCCCAAAGAGCCACATATTCATTTTAAGAATGGTGAGGCTTAATTGATGATTGAAGGGTCACCTTATATTTTCAACATTGGCTCTGAAGCAATGTCATGGTTATATAAAAAGCAATCATCTACCACATTATCATCTTTGAACCTGACTATGTGATCGATATTACAGCAGCTTATCATGGTGCTTGGATGAAATGAACCTTCAAGGCCCTTAACGCCAAGAGAAAACGCAATGTTTATTTGATCTTTTCTTCACGTTCATTGGCATCAACAAAAGCTAATGACTAGCAAGGCGCAAAAGCTAGAGCTAGGTTGACACCCTCTCGATTCCAAAAGGCTGCTTTTTTTGCTCGGATGTCAAACTGACCTCCGCTGAGCCAAAGTAGACTTCGACATAGGGAAAAGACTCGTTCCCTAACTAATCCACAATACGAATTGAGAAACCCTAAAACGAATAATTGCACGAAGAACAAACCAATTGGTTGGGAAAAATCCCTTTAGAGCTTCAATTGCTTAATCGAAATCAATTACAATTGAATTCCTCTCAAACCCTAAGTCTCTCTCTTAGAATTGTATTGATCTAACATGATCTAATCTTGCCTAGCCTTGCCCCTTTTATAAGGTTGCAAGTTCTTAGTTACAAAATAGGACAAATATGCCCTTAAACGTCTAAAGAAATAGGCTGAATCGCGCCTCTGTTCGAATAGAACAGAAAAGTGTATTCAAACAGACAATTCATGTATTCGAATAAAATACCTTAGACGCCTGTTTATTCGAACAGAAAGAAAAGTCTGTTCGAATAGACCCCAAGTCGTTCGAAGGACTCCAAATCTCGTTCGAACGACTTGGGCAAATTTTGAAAAAAACACCCTATCTTCCAAGTATCCTCTTCTCTAGATCCTCCTGGATCACTAGCTTACTCTTTTGTCTAACTGGATCACTAGCTTACTCTTTTGTCTAGCTTTTTGGCTGCCTACCTCTTGCTAAAGTTTGCGCTTGCTAGAGGACATGAAGGAACTTCAAGAAGGGCAAACATGTCTCTATTGCGACAATCAATCAGCAATTACAATGACAAAGAATTTGGTTTGTTATCAATGCAAAAAGCACATCAAACTCCATCATCACAGTATTCAGAAGTTGATGGCGGATGGAAGCATTGAAATGCAATATTGCATTACGAAGGAAGAGTTAACCGATGTTTTAATATAGGCATTACCGCTGGACAGTTTTCTTCACTTAAGGGAAGAGTGCGGGTTTGTGAATTTCCACATTAAGGGGTTGTCTTGAAATAATCCAAAAAGTGTTATTTTGCTTATACAAACTGGATGTTTATCATGGAGTAAAAACATGGGTTAGTATGTTACTTAAGATAGAGTCAAATATTGTATTAGTGGGTGTTAATAGTGGTTAACTTTTCTTTGTAACATTGTTTGATTCATTTTACACATTGTTTCAAGACTCAAGACTAGCAAAGACATTTGCCTACCTTTCTTATCAATCAAGGCAAGGTATTTGATTCTACATGCAGAAAGCCTAACACTTGTTCTGAGAAGACTTCCTTAATCTATCCAGCTGAACTTTTAACAAAAGGTACACAAGGCACATATAAGTTAAATAGAAAAACTGCTCAAAGAGCTCTTCAGTGGAGACTCCTCAGTTTATCTAATTAAACTCTTAACAAAGGTAACACATGGCACATATCAACTAATTAAGACAATTGATCAAAGTGCTCTGCGGTAGAGACCTACTGACAAAGTTCAACTTATCTCTGGATGCCTTTTATTTCAAGATTGTGAGCAGTATTTATTATTGTGTTTAATAAATAAAATGTTCCAAGAAAATATGGTTCATCTATAGCGTATCTGATCGGAATTAATATTTTAGAAGTTTTTTTAGGTGCCTACCTCCTTGATATTCTCCTTGTTGTGAGAATTGAGTCCATAACAAATATAGTCCTGCTTCTCAAAATGTCTCACCCATTCCTATAAGAAAACTGCTATTTGTCAGTATTTAATTGAAACAATCCAACTAACAGTTATGTGATTTCAAGAAATTGCTTCGGTGTAAGCTACAATACAACCAGTTGATAAGTTATATTCTCTAAGGTTTCTTTCGTTTATTTTCTCTTTGGTTATCATTTATATGATATTGAACTCCAGTGAGCTCTTACTATTTCAAACTTTCGCTAGACACCATCTTTAATTTTGAAGATGAAGGATTATTTTCATTGCAGTAGAAATTGTTAGGTTTAATATGTAGTAGTAGTAGAATGACTGGTTTTAATAATTATAAGGTTCTACTAAAATGGCCTAGCAAGCAGATGACGTGTCTCCAGTTCTATCATCCATGTGCTGTGGGGTGGAGCTAAGATTGTTAACAAATGGAAAAATTAGACTTTACACACCCCCCCCCCCCCCCCCCCCCCCCCCCCCCACACACACACACACACACAAATTCTGAACAGTAGGCTCTGCCCCCCAAATCGTGCTTTCCTATATGGAGACCCTAGCACTGCTGACTATACAAAAAACACAAATTTGACATGAAATGTCATTATTACCCCTACACGCAGGAAGCATGTGACTCTACTTCAAAACTTCCCGTTATTGTCTCTCTCCTCACTCTAAACTGAGCTCTCTCTCTCTCCAAACTCCTCTCTATCCCACCGGATATCTCTCTTTCTTCCTAACAAAGACAAGAAAATGAGTTCTTGCATTGTGTGAAAGAGGCCAAGTATTATTAAGGTAGCAACTTTTATCACTATCAAGAGAAGGAGGCAAAGGTTGGATTAAAAACTAAAACAAGAACGGAGATAATAAGTTGTAAATTTTACTCCTACACGCACGAAACATGGGACTTTGGTAAAAACAATGGAAATTACTTCTTGTTCTACTCTTCATCTACTTTCTCTCACTAGAACAATAATGGAAACATATTTTTCTCTCTAGAAACCATAAAAATTCATCTTCATTCTTCTCTCACTGTCCACGCTCTGAAATCACAATCACAACCGACCCAACTCACTCACTTGGAGCCTGGGTCAACTCAAATTCAACCCCACGTAATTGGCATCACTTGCTCAACTGGACAACCCAACTCCGTAAACCCTCCCAGAACGAAATCAGCAATCTTGGCTCTCTTGACTTCTCTCATAACAATCTCAGTGTAAATAATATTGCAAGAGGAAATCAACTCAACTGAGTTTATTGAACTGGATGATTACAACTGAATTGTAGTTCTGCCAATTATATAGGCAACTACATTCCTAAAAGGCAACGAAACCCACCAAGTAAACCAATTTTATTAACTACCAGCTCACTTTCTAACAAGGAGCAGATTTTGCAACCAATTTAGGAGCTATTAGTGTATCACAAGTGTTCAAAAATCTAATGTCCGAAGGACAGTTTCTCCATGCCCCTCATCACAAGACTAGTGGATTCGACAGCCAGCCACGAACGGATGTCGTTTATAGATGGTTATTCTGGATACAACCAAATACCTTTAGCGGTCGAGGACCAGGATTGCACTTCGTTCACAACAGAACAAAGCTTATATTGTTATACAGTGATGCCATTCGGTCTGAAAAATGCAGGATCCACGTATCAACGGTTGGTAACGACGATGTTTGAAGAGCAGTTGGGAAAAACCGTGGAAGTATATATTGATGACATGCTCGTCAAGAGCAGACTGAAGCACGACCATCTAACCGACCAAGATACCGTGTTTTCCAAGTTATGACTATACAAGATGAGGCTAAACCCTGAGAAATACAGCTTTGGAGTTTCTTCAGGAAAGTTCTTGGGGCACCTAGTTACTCAACAAGGGATAGAGGCCGATAGATGCAAGCTTTAGCCTATATGCCCTAACCTACGACACTAAAACAAGTTAAAAACTAGTAGGAAAAATTTCAGCCCTTGGTCGCTTTATTTTTATAACTTCATACAAATGTCAGCCGTTGTTTCAATGTATTAAGGAAAATAAGAAATACCAATGGAACCAAGAATGCGAGACAGCCTTCCAAGATATGCTAAGATATTTGGCTACACCACCGATACTCAACGCACCGAAAGAAAACGAGCTCCTGGAATTGTAGTTGAGGAACACGAAGGAATCCATCAGCGTAGTCCTCCTCGTCCAAACAGGAGCTAAAACCGAGAAACTAGTTTACTTCATAAGCAAGACACTCTTGGGGCCAGAGTTGCGGTATTCTGCAGTAGAGAAGCAGGCGCTTGCCTTGGTATACGCTTCGCAGAAACTACGACCATACTTTCAAGCGCACAAAATCAAGGTTATAACGAGTCAGCCATTGAGGGAGGTGTTTGCAAAGAAAGATAAAGCTCCTAGAATAGCGAAATGGGCAATCACCCTGGGGGAATTTGACATTCGTTTAAGCTGAGAGTGGCAATTAAGTGACAGGCCATTGCAGATCTATGGGCCGACCTCCCCATTCACGACGACAACTGGGTCAGTGAAGAAGACAATGACAAAGTTGCACCCCCAGAGGAGGATACCGATACACCTTTTACAAAGGGGTGGCGGTTGTACACGGACGGATCAGTTAATGCGGGCGGGTCAGCCTAGGGGTGGTATTAGTCACTTCAAACAACGCAAAGATAAAAAAAAAAACAATCAGAGTCAAATTCTCACTAAGTAACAACAAAGCCGAGTATGAAGCCCTTTTATGTGGATTAGATGCAGTGTTGGCACTAGGCGTGGAGGAAATCTCCATCTCTAACTACTCACAGCTAGTTGTTAACCAACATAGCAGGACGTTCTAGGCCAACGGGAAAATGGCAAAGTACATGGTGATCTTGAAGCAAAAGCTTAGAAAGTTCAAGAAAGTTAACCTCGAACACATTCGCAGAGGCGAGAATAGGCACTTTGATGCCCTCGCATACTTGGCAAGAATCATCGGTGATCAATTAAGAGTTATCCAAGTAGAGGTCCTCGACCAGCCAAGCAAACTAGAACATAAAGTAGAAGTAATGCAAATCGACAGTGGGCTCAGAACATGTAACCCGGCTGGAGGAAACCCGCTTATTGATTTCCTGAGTGAACACCACATCCTCCCCGCAGATAGGTTGGCCGCCGAGAGTATCAAGAACAAGGCACGGAAATATATGTTGATAAATAACGAGCTCTACCGAACGAACCTATACACCTCACATCTTACATATATTGCAGGAAATCGAGTGACGACGATCATCAAAGAAATTCATGAGGGGCTATATGGAGTGCACACAGTGGGGAGGTCCATGGCTGAGCGAGCGTATACACAGGAACTTTACTGGCCAACAATGAGGCAATAATTCATAGAGGTACGCAAAGAAGTGCGAAAAATATCAGTTTCACAGTCATCTCATCCACGCCCCCGTCATAGACCTATATATAGTATCAATCTCATGGCCGTTCGCGAAGTGGGGACTGGACATAGTTGGAGCGCTCCCAATGGCTAGTGAGGAGACGTAAATAGTTATTGGTCGCAACGGACTACTTCACCAGGTGGGTAGAACCCGTCCCACTCGCTCGTATAAGAAAAGACGAAGTGACAAGTTTTCTCTAGAAACACATCATCACGAGGTTTGGTGTCCCAACGGCCCTCATGACAGATAATGGCACACAGCTCGTGGGCAGTAAAGTCGTCGACTTTGTACGGCCCTACAACATCAAAATGCTATCGTCAAGTCCACAGTACTGACACCCACAAGGGAACAGGAGCCGAGGAGACCAATTTAACAATCATTGATGGTATCAGCAATAGGTTGGACGTAGCCAAAGGCAAATAGGTCGACAAGCTGCCCCATGTGTTAGAGTCATACCGGACAACACCTCGAAAGTCGACAAGCTTCACTCCATTCATGCCCACGTACGGGTCCAAAGCAGTGCTACCGATAGAGGTGATAGCCCATATAACAAGGTCACTCGTCGTTCGCAACAAAATTAACGAATGCCTCCTCCCCAAAAACCTTGACTTTATTGGCAAAACAAGAGAGGAGGCCTCGTCAGGATGCTAAGGTACCAGGAGATCTTGAAGAGAAATTTTAACAAAAGAGTCCGCCCAACAGAGTTCCAAGAGGAAGAATATGTGATGAAGAAGGTCTTCCCCACGGCCTGGAACCACAACAAGGGAAAACTCCAGCCAAACTAGGAAGGGACGTATATTATCTGAAGGGTCGTAGACGGTAAAAGAGTTTGTGAGAACTCAAAAATCCCCAAGTAATTTTTTCGCTTGGTCGTAAGAACGACCAAAGACAATAGTCCAACACGGACTGGTAAAAAAGTTTATGGGAACTCAAAAATCCCCAAGTAATTTTTTTGCTTTGTCGTAGCAACGACCAAGAACAAAAGTCCAACAAAGACTCGTAAAAGAGTTAATAGGAACTTAAACACCCCGAGAAAATGTTTCATTAGATCGATGCAACGACCAGCCTTCAATAATTCAACAAGGAAGCTTTCGAACGCAAACAAATAGTTATAAGACAACAATGATCACCTTTAATCAACAAAACAAACTTAAAAAAGCTAACAAAAGTATATAAGAGCACTCTCAAACTTAAAAACACGGTTGCAAATGTACGCGACGAGCACATCACACAGAAAGCTTAAAAAAGTACCTACCCCAACGGGCATCCAACACAAAGTCACTAAAGATTATTACAAGGCCACTAAGGGTCAACTTCCATGGACAAGCTCGCAGTTTGAGCATCAGCATCCTCTCGGGCGAGCTCCTCTACTTCTTCTAGCGTTATATCCTTCTCATTATTATGAGGAAGCGGGCCTGACGACCAGAGTACCCAAGGTGACGAAGCAAGGTGACGAAGCTCGAGGACAGGTTAACTCTAGCGAAGAGTTAACAGAGAAAGAGCCAAGGTAGCAACCCACCAGTCGGTGGACAAGCGAAACTCAGTCTCTACGCCAGATAAAGTCTTGACGAGCTCTGCCACCCGCTCTTAGAGCTTAAGAGAAACAGCACGTTCGCCCTCCAACTGGTCGTGGAACTGCTTCTCGTCCGCTGACTTTTGCAAGTTCAAAGTGTTCACACGACCATTAGCCGCCAATAAATCCCTTTCCAGATTGAGCGTATCCTCCTTTAAGAGGTCAACTTCTTCTTGCAAAGCACGGGTCTGGTTGGCAACGTAATCCGCCAGGGTACGCTGCACCTCATCGTTAATCCGCTCTTTCTCTCGAGCCTTCATATTAGCCATATGTCGCTCAAGGTCATTGTTACGACTGGCAAGATTCTCCCCACGTTGAAGAGCAGCCTCGAGAATAAAAGTACACTGCAAAGGACAAATTAGCAATAAGAACGGGAAGGAACATAGAAATAAGAGCAAACACACCAAATAAAACTTACTCGTAATACGACTACAACAGCGAAGTGACGAGCACGAGGGTCTGCTAAAGCACCAACAAGAAGGGCTTTCTCTTTGTCCTTATAGGGCGTACTTTGCACTTCCCCCTCGAGCAAGAGCCCCGAAAACAGCTTCCTGCTCCCAGCAAAACGGCTTGAGTCATCAACATATGAGTGCGACAAAGGTTGTCGCTCACACCTCCTTAAGGCCTGTAGCTCGTCCTCAATGACAAGTTGTTCATTAGCAGACTTCTGGTACTTTGGGTTTGGAGCATCCTTATGAGAGTGAATGCGCACCGCACCCCCTTCAGGCCAGGACTCACGTCTGGGGGGAGCGTTTGGCTTTGGGAAGCGCTCGCGAAGTCCCGAGATTTCCCCAAAAAGCGAGGCTTCGGAGGCATGTCGATAGACTCAGTTGATTTATAAGAATGAGTACTTTGCACAGAGATGGTCTTGCTCGGCACCGATTTGGTTAGCTCGTTGTACTTAACTAGAGACCAAAACTTGCTCGTCTCAAACTTGCCTTTGAATATACGTTTTAGCACGTAGCACTCGCGATCTTGGTAGCACAACCAGCAGAGCTTAGATCCCTTATACGTAACACCCGCGAGCGTAACACCTGCTCTAGGAAAACAAACGGTTAGTACACAAGCAACTAGATGTCTCAAGGAAAACAAATAGTATATGCATACACTTTGTATTAAAGACGTCGTGACAGAGACGACCGTCTGGTCCGTCGTCAAAATCAAATGTCCTAGTTACGTGAATAGGATGGTAGCACCAGTAATTCCCACCCGTTGGAAGATTAAAAATCTTAGGCTCATCAGACCTACGAGAAATATAATACAGTGCCCCCCCCCCCCATTCAGGAGCGCAATAACGCATGACTTTCCAAACTTTAGGATCAACTTTTTTCTTCTTTTTAATAGGAGACTTCTTAACAACCAATCCCGCCCTCGCCTTCGCCGACGTACAAGTTTTGCGCCCCTCAGAACAGCCTTTGGAAGGAGCGCGAGTCATAGGTGGTGAAGGTACGGGCTCGTTTGCAGGTTCCACAGGGACAGATTCTCATTGCCTGGGGCAGCGCCCACTCTTATAAGCCACCATTACATCTGCGCACCCCACGTTGTAACGAGGGGGTACAGACTGGTTAATTAACCGACAACCCGTCATTAACCTATGAAAAGTCTCATTCATCTGACCAGGTGCTTGTCCAAACGAGTTTAGACACTTTTTCGTTAGGTCATCCAACTGGAAACGAAGGCCAGCATCAAACTGCCCAAAGTAACAAATGCACTGATTCGGTGCTAAAGTCGGACAATAGGGCCAAATCCATTCATCGTTCCCGCTCGCTCTGGCACACTCGTTAATAACGTCCAGATGCTCCATTGTTATCTCGTCGATCTCATACTCAGCAAGGGAAGCATGTGGCTTCCACTCACTAGGGTAAGGCCAGAAAGTTTCTGAGGAATCCCTAGTACAACCATTGATGATAGACTCATGAGCCATGTCCCCCAACACCTTTTTTGGCAAGAAGTCCAAACGAGACTCAACTTCCAAGTCACGCGAGGCATAAGTACCTGCCTCGTGGTCATGACGGCCTTCCCTGTATGGCACACGGGGGCCTTATAGACGACCATTCCGTCGTAGACTCGCCACCAAATAAATCCATTCCTCACCCACAAGGGTCTAACTCAAGTACGCACACGACTCGTGCAATATAAGAAGTCGTACCTGCACGAGACAGATGCAAGAGTTAGACGCCAAATGGTCCGAAAATGGTCACAAAAACAATAACAACCACCACATTAAAGGCTCAGTAAGAAATAGGGGGACACCCAAAACTAGGGCAACCTAGGGGACCCATCGTCTAAAAAGTGCCTCTTACATAGAAGCGGCCGCCCTAAATGCTGCGGTTCTAACAATAATGGAGATTGTGCAGAGTTGTGCAAATCCAGTTCATAAGACTTTATTTTGAGAATTGGAACAAACAAATACAACAAACTGGTCTCTCTGGGGTCATTGCAAAGGCAAAATAGCAAAGAGGCATGTACGCCATGAAAAGGCAGAAAAGCAACAACATAAAAAAGTCCTAAGTCACGAAGATGCAAAGAGGAAGAATGTATAAACTTCTACTTACTGGAAAGATACAGAAGAATTGCAAAGCTTCAAACTCCAAGCAGCAATAATGGCGAAGAAGGCAAAGCAGAGAGCGAAAAACAGGAAGAAAAAGTGAGTTGAAATGTTTAATTCTCCCAGTTATAATAGAGAGAGGAGACGAACGGATGGCTCTCACGTGTGAATGGGACTTCGTGCGCCGTGATGGGACACGTTACCCAGGGAAAAGCATTAATGGTAACAACTGCATGCCACATCGATGCACACAACATTCATTACTTTAATTATTTTTGAACAATAATGGTGGGCAACAGATTCCCACGCAAAACAGTCAAAAACTTTTGAAATTCAAACGAACATGTTCCCTCGTTTAACGAGGCGAAGCTCGTACCTACACATAACAACGCAAGTACCACTTCCTTGCTTGATAGGGCACAAATAAATATCCCTCATTCTACAACGACGATATTCAAATACTACCTTTACATGCCGACTCAGCTCTCCTTCGTTACAAGCCAGAGTTAAGGGAGGCGATTGTAGGAGCATGCTCCCGCTACCTACGAGCTTGGGGGTTGCCCACGGTCTCCTCACCCCTAGACGAGCACGTCTTAGGGAGAGCTCATTCAGCAACCCGCAAACCACGGCAAAAGGATTAAAGCCGACAAGAACACTTTGTGTTAGGCCCACGTGGAAAGGTATAGCCTAAAACCCCACAAGGGTAATTTAGGGATTACGCACATCACGTGAGCCCGAGCACTCCGAGGTCTTAAACCCTGCCTTATAAATAGGAGGGAGAAACCTAGAAGTAGACCTTTTTTTAGAACCTCCTCCTTCATCTACTAAACACTAGCAACTCTAGAGGAAGAGAGAAGAGAGCCCCAGAGAGAGATGAGTAGTGCCTTCCTCTGGTGAGACATGTCAAGCCCCAAACTAAATACGACTTATTGTCGTTCCTGAGAAAATCTTTGGGACTACAACTATAGTAGTACAATAATCTACGATATAGCAAAGAAGTCTGCCACATTCACGGTGGACCTATGTAGAAGTGGGTCACTCCTTCAGATCCTTCCAAAATAAACTTGGCAAAGAGAAAGCTCTGTGAGAGATGAGGACATTTGCACATACTGGTGAGTTGTGTGTCACAAAGTTGCCTCTTCTAATCCCCTTAAGGGATTTGTGGAGAAGCTTCTAGAAGTGCCCAAAAAGATTCGGAGTTAGGTGGAGTTATCTAAAATATTTTGAAGAACCTGCAATTATATGTAACCCGTAGGTCGTCTGTGAACAATTGGCCTCTGTTATACCATGGACTATTGTACTAGTGTGGTGTAGGAGAGTTGTGGGATCTCTAGAAAGGCTATAGGGTTAGGATAATCTAGATATCTCCATTTACCTACATTTTTTTTTTGATAAGTGTAAATTTTATTGAAAAAACAAGTACAAGGCCAATACAAGAGGAAATCACAAGAGAGAAAGAAAAAAAAAAAAAAAAAAAAAAAAAAACACGCATCTCCAAGAGGAAAACACCGACCCAAAAGAAAAAACCACCAAGAAACCACTACTAAAGCCACTATCCGTCAAGTATATACGGTGATCGTCTCCTTCCACCTCACCATAAGCAACTCAAAAGACGTCCCCAACATATCCGTCGTGGCCTTACTCCAATAAAAAATGAGAGCTTTAATAGAGACCATAACCGAAGCTTTTGGCTTCTCTTTCCGTTCGAACTTCCTCGCATTACGTGGATAGATGTAGATAATTGTAGAGTATTCCTTAACCATTAGATCCACGCCATGTGACAATCATGGAAATTCTCTCTCTTCATATTTTCTTAAACAAAATTTTATCCACCTAGATCATAATCCAAATTTTATCTTTAGATACTCAGACTCAATGATTATCTCCCTGGATTCTCTAATTCTGTACTGTATCTAGATTAACGTCCAAATGTTATGTCTCTAGATTCTCTTTGTCCAAATTTTCTCTTATACATATTCCTAGTCTAAATTTTATATCCATGCAAGGCGTAAGTCACATGTCTCATAAAATGTCAGCCGTATTCTCTAATTCCATTAGAATCTAAATTTTATTAGATTCTCTAATTCTGTACTGTAACTTTATATATGCATAAACAGATTGCTTTAAACTATCAAGAAATCTAATAAAAAAGGAGAATCGTCAAATCAAATTACCCCTGTTTGTGAGCGGTTTGCAAGGTCTGTCTTATTCAAGACTATGATACGCTGAGAGGACGACGGAAAGTACCCCGTGTATTCATATCCTGACGAAATGGGTATCTAAAACAACAGAAAACAATCACTAATCAACCTACAGAAACAAAATACATAACTTCTCGACAAAAAAAAAAACCCCGCATTTCAAATGGTTCTCTTAGAAATTTCTTCAAACACTTTGGACTACATAACTCTTGAGAGAACCCAGTTATCCTAAAATACCCAAAACCAACAAAACTATCAAGAACTGAAACCGTACCCTTGCATCTCTAACTTCGAGGGTGAAATCGACCTGAGGGATTCGCTCGACGATCGCACGAGACGCCGCTGCCATAAGAGGGCTGAACCACCTCAATGGCTTATTTGGAGCTTTGTTCTTGACAACCCCACACAAACGCCTAGAGACAAAAGTGATAGCCATTGGCGGGAAATTTAACTAGTATACCGCAACACAGTGAGGACACGACCAAAAGACCAATTATTTCGCATTTCTGTAATGCAAGTTGTTTTGGTTACGACACTCTGCAATTCAAGACCCAAATAAATCAAACTTTCAAAAATATTTGCAGTTGCATTTAAAAATAACATATGGGAAAAAGACTTAGGTGCAATCTTACCAATATACAATAATTTCATACATATGATGAAGTTCATACAATAGTTTAATACCAAAAATATAATCTAATAAAAGTTTAATACCAAAAGTATAACCCATTTACAATCATAAAATCTACAATGAATAGTTCATAAATTATGGATTATTGTTATTAGTTGCATCAACCCCACGAACCAAAAATCAAGGGAGGCGAAATTGTACATTAAATTAACAACGAAAGCTATAACAATTTTCCCAGGAAACTCAATCTCTATCATCCCCAAAACTAACACGCAACAATCATCACATAAGTAATCATCTCCAAAATTTTCAATCTACATCTACTAATAACTAAATGTACTGTAGCTACTTTACTTAAGAACCTAAACCCAGTAAAAATATCCCTCTTTTTCTCCAAAAATATTCCTCCTTTACAATAAAGCTACTGAAAATGGAATCAAACAAAGAAAAAAAAAACACCTAAACGAATCTGAAACCCTCCCCAAAACAATCCAAATAATTGGTGAGAAAAAATCCAATCAACCATAAAAATTACTCTATCTTCCTCTCCCAACTCAGCAAAGCTAAACAACATCAACAACAAACCAACATAAACTACTCACATTTCCACCATAACCACAAAATCAAACACAGTTACATCTCTAAACCATAGAAATCAAAAACACAACAGATTATTAGAGAGAGAGACCTAAAATAGAAAAACCTTTGAAGGTTTCACGATTTGAGCAATGGTGGAATTCGTCTACGCGAAACATGGCTTCTCCCTCGATCCACAAATTACACTTTGGGTTCCCAACAAACGAAAATCAGATCTCATGGCAGTACACAGAGAGATAGAGAAAGTGCAACAAATCTAAAACAACAATCTAGAATCTAGAGAGCAGAGTATACATGGGACAGAGAGAGTCGGAGAAATTGTAGAGAAAGTGGGAATTTCAAACATAATAATTCTATATTAAGACATACTCAAGTTGGTACCCTTCTCAAAGGCAAAAAGAAAGAAGGTAATTGACGGCTGGGATTACAAGTTGACCCTGGCGTCTCTATTCTCTCTTTAGAGCATCCACAGCATTAGGTGGGTCAATTAACAAATAAATCAGGGTGAATTCAATCCCCTCAAAGCTGTTCGTTTGGAAATCAAGATGAATATTAATTCCCGCAATTCAGAACTCTGTGGCGCCATCAACATTCACGATCCAGCCACGTGTCCCCATCAGAAACGTTCATCACATCAACGCAGTTCTGAACTGCCCGTAGTAAGGACCAATAAGCAATTGTTACGTATTTTTTATTTTTGTATACATAGCCGCGCAATTCAGAGCCGCGCGGCATCCTCCGGCAAGTTTTAGGCATAAACTTCATTCGTTTCACACAAGTGTTATTCCTAGCATACCCAACTTTGGCATACCCAAGTCTTATTCCTCAAGTTTCCCAACCGAATATTTTCTTCTCCATAATTCAACGCGTTAATCCATTGACAATGTCGGAAGAGTCTAGTCAAAGATCGGGCTATGCATACCCCAAAACAAGACGTAACCCAAGCTCTGAAGTAAAACGAAGGGGGAAAGAATAGGTAACAAATATGTGGCCTTTACACCTAACAAGCGACAATGATCCCTCCAAAACCCTCGAGGAGTTTAACCGAGTTGATATCCTCCCGGACGGCTGGGTCCATATTTCTGTTGGATCAGAGAAAATGCCGGTAAGTTTTGTTTGTAAAATTTAAGTGTTATTAACGTATATTGTCAATTATTCGACAAAATGCCCAACTGAAAATTTAATGTGTTAATGTATGTTTTTGGTCAAAATCGAAATGAAATACAATGTAGGGGATCATTGGATAAGGTGTTGAAGTGGTACCAATGAATTACGCGGTATCCGATGTTGAAAAAGTTGGTTGACGATATAGGTTTTGAAGATTTTTTGTCGATTAAGGCAAGAAACTCGGATAACCGCTTGATTCATGCTCTCGTGGAATGGGCATATCTTTTGGAAGGGGTCGCGAACTCCCGTACGACGAGAAGTATTCTAAGTTAGACGAAGTAGAAAAGATGTTCCCGGGAATCACAAGTACTGACATCAGGTACGGTAACATCACTCTCACCTATTTAAAAATGTGGAATGAGGCTTTGAATCCACAGCTCAACAATTACAACCAAAAGTTGGATATAGTATATGCGAGGGCATTTATTGCCTATATGATTGGTAATATCTTCTTCTCGAATGCACAAACATCTCTTCCGACGGGTTATCTTGCATCTTTGACAAACTGCGATATCATAGGTGCGTCGGTATTTGATTGGGGTACGTTGATTATGGCATATTTGTATCGGGGACTAGATGAAGTCTCGGTACTGAAGAATGGGAAGGTGAAGAAATCGATCACAGGATTCTATGCTATGTTGGAGTTTTAGTTCTTTGAGTACTGTCGAGTTGGAATGTATCTGGTGAAGGTTTCAAACTTTAACCATATTTATCCCCGCATGGGTGCGTGGAGAGATGAAAGGCCTAATTCGGGGTCTAAAATCCATCATTTTTTTGCTGTGATCAGAGAAATGATAGAATGGAAAGACAGAACCAATATGGATTGGCAACCATGGCACAGGTCTAGATAATTAATTCGTCCAGAGGTAAGAGTTGCCAATTTGTTGAGTATGAAGATGGTTCCCTTGGTTTCAATCCCATATGGGAACGGTACGCTTTGATATTTAGGAAACAGGTGTATGCGTCAGTTGATCAGGGAAGATAGTGTACCATATGACCCCCGCCCCCCAAGAGATTAAGGAATTCTCGCGGTATAATCGAAAGTTATATCAGGGTCTAAAAGATGTGAACTTCTACAATGGTTGCAATTATCTTGTTTCAAACGTAGATTACATGAGATATTGGTGCGTCTCTCATCCAAATCCCAAGATCGGCTACAATTTAGTCAAGAGGGCTAGAAATATTTGAATGGTCGGGAATAATCTAGTGAGACCCGATGTACACTTGTCACCTACGTCGAGTTTAGCTACATATTTGCGGGTGGAAGACTATGGTGTTCAGGCGACCGGTGATCAACATGATATGGGATGGTTCATGGATATGGTGGGAATGAGCGATGAACGTAGACAGATACCGATCCCGGTGATGCAGGTACCATACCCGTGTCCACCTACGTATAGTGTAGATGAGTTATGGCGTCAATCCCAATGAATTCGATATGCGGTATATGAAGACTCGAGACAATACGCTGACCGCATGGCCAAGTTAGAGGGGGAGCTAAGGCAGGCACAAGAGATCATCCAAGAGACGTCTGAAAGACTAGCTGAGATATCCATTTCTTAATAGACAGAGCCGGTTGTACAATGTACCTATGATGAGAGTCTTGCACTTAGCAGACGCGCCTGCCAAACAAAGAGAGGTCGTCCCAGTTAGGTTATGTTTTATTTAGAACTACGATTTATATTTTATTTAAACTACGTTGAGTATGCCTTTATTTGTTTAGAACTTCAATTTACTATGTTAAAACTACGTTAAGTATGTTATGTGTTTGTTTAGAACTTTGATAAGTTATGTTAAACCTTAGGTTTTTTATGACCTCCTCTCTATACTTGGGTTTATTTGGTAATAACAAATGCAATATTTTTGGGGCAAACTTGTTGAACAAGTAGCTCAACGGCTATATTCGCTTAAAAACTTGTTGACCAAGTAGCTCAACGGCTCTTCGATTATCTCCAAGGAACACAATCCAGTTCTTACAAGAAGTAATACGCACAAAAATGTTAAGTCTAAAAGAAAGACGGCATCAACATCTATTGTAGTTGAGGATGTAGTTGAGGTTGAGGAGGAAGTTGCTAACGACAAGGACTCATGTAGGAACTCAAAAAATTGGTCTTCCGAGGACTACGTATATCTTGTATACGCTTGGTCTTAAGTATCTCAAAACCTCGCTACCACGAACAACCAAAAAGCCATTATATTTTGGTTCAAGGTGTGTGACTAATTCAACACATTCTATGTTGACTAATCGATGTGGCGATTGTATAATAATATCAATTGAGCGTATAAGGGGCGGCTCAATAGGATTGTTTAATTTTTAGAGGCATCATTCAAGACCTTGAAAGTCGACATTTTACCAGCATTGGATCGGGCAACTTCGTAAGTATTTACATTTTTTTCTCATTTCATTCATTTTGTTATGTTAATCATACTCATTAGAATTTGAAACTTGATTTTTAGGAACGTATGGTATACGAGACATTTGACAAAATACAAAAAATGTCATTTATATTTGAGGAGACTTACAAAGTTTTGGAACAGTGTCAAAAATGGTCATAAATTCATCACATCGGGCAACCCGGCTGCAACATCGCTAGGAAGCCAAATTTTCACGATAGCTCGGGTAACTCCACCAATACCGATCCTGAAACACGTACTTCCTGCAATCCAAATGTCATAATTCCAGATGATTCTATCGACATGGACGTACCATTATATTTTTATGGGGATATACGACCGCACGATAAAAAAAATACAATGCAAAAGATGTGGCAAAGTCAAGTATAGGTTATTGGGGGAAGAAGATGTTTGAGACGACGACCAACATGATGAAGGCATGGAATGAGAGAGACGAACATAAGAAAGAGGAAAAGGAAGCTAGATCTATAGTACGGGATGAACAAAAGTTGGCTAGAGAGGCTGAGATTCAAATGATGCATGAAGCAGAGCTAACTCGAAAAAAAGTCATCGAAGATGCGCATATGGTTAAGGTGATGATAACGGACCCAAGTAACCTACTAACGACACAAAGGCGTTGGATGAAGAAGCAAATTAAAAAATATTCGAAGAAGTTGAAGGAGCATTGTCCAAGTGATGACGACGTTTCTAGTGATGAATATTAATGTAATCCTTAGCGTTAATAGTAGCTCTTAAGTTCTATGTAATTTTATTATTTCAATAAAATTGTTATCAATCATACGTAATCCTTAAAATATACTTTAATCAAGTAGATAAAATACATTACAACTTCAGCATAACACTTGGAAATAAAATACATTACTCTAGAAAATTAAAAAGTAATGATGAAGACTACATTACTCTACCCCTTTTCGATTCCACAAATGCGTGACAAGTTCATCTCGTAATTGGAAATGAGCACATTTATTTATAATTTCATAAACCTTCTGGATGTACTCTGCCATAGTGTTGATCGCATGTCTTAGATTTAAGTCCTCCTTCTAATTATTTACGGATTTTCTAAACTCGGGATCAATGTCCATTTGCCGGATGTAAGTATGATGTTCATCTTCGGCGATCATATTGTGTAGGATTATGGATGCGTACTTAACATTTCCTAGATCACTAGGTTTCCAAAATTGCTTACCGTGTGCCAATATTTGAAACCTAGCTTGTAATACCCCAAAACCATGTTCTACGTCTTTCCGACATACTTCTTGTATCTTTGAAAAATATATTTCGGCATCGTTGGACGAATTTCCTATGGTTTGAACAAGTGTTTGTCATTTTGGATAGACTCCATCAGCTAAGTAATACCCTAGAGTGTACGGTGTCGTGCCTATATTATAATTGTATGACAGCGCAACTCTATTAGACAAGTTGTTGAAAAGCCACCCTTGATGCAACACGTTCACGTCGTTGCTAAAACCAGACACCCCAAAGAATGCGTGCCCTATCCAAAGATCTTGCGATGCAATAGCTTCTAAAATCATTATCAAGATTTTCTTATACCTGGTATATTATCCTGCTAACCCGGTTGGACAATTCTTCCATTTCCAATGCATACAATCTAAATCACCTAACATCCCCGGGAAGCCTTACGATCTATTCACTTCTAGCAAGTGTAATATATCATTTCCATTAGGAGATCTAAGGTATTGAGCTTTGAATTGTGTTATAATTGCTTTACAAAATTCTTTCAAGCATAAAATACCTGTAGACTCCTCAATTTGAAGGTATTCTTCTTGGGCGTTTGCGCTCGTACCGCAACATAATAGGCGAAGTGCACACATTATCTTTTGGTGTGAGGATAAGCCCATCGTCTTAACGACATTTTCTCTTTGAATAAAATAGGGGTTCGAAGAAAGTTTAGCCGTTGAGTTTCTTGTTGAAGAAGTTTGATCGGGGAAAAACCAAGTATGGTGAGGGAACCTTGTGAACATTTCATGCCTATGACTTACAGGCTCTTGCCGCACAGTTCTAAACAGCGCGGCAAGAACTAGGCGTTGCACATACTATCAAATCTTAGTTGTCCACGTATCTCCATCTTAGTCGTTGTATAAATGCACAGTTTAGAACTACGTGGCAATAGGGCCTCTTAAAATTTGACAGGTGTCATCATCTCATTGGCTCACTCTCTAAGCGCAATTTAGAATTTCACTGCATCAATCCACCAAAAATCTACCCAGAGAGTGGAGAATCTACCCTCAATGTAGGTATTGCAATGCCTCGTAAGCATAGTCACCTAACTGATGTGGGGTGTATTTGGCCAAATGAGGGTAAAGGATGGGAATCCACCCTCCACGCCATCCTTTACCTTGCTGCTGTGGGTGTTCTTGCAAATCTAAAACAAACATGGGTCAAACTTACTATAACTGTCCCTAATACATGATTACCCTATCTTCTTCGCCCCACAGTTCATCCCAAACTCTGCGTTATTTCCCCAATCATATTTGATATTTTCTTCCCTTATCTAGGAGGTTAAATCTATTTTAAATCTAGCAATCCACAATTACAACTTCTAGATGTAACATCTGTAGGTATTTTTCCCAATCCCTAATCGGGTATTGCCATATTCACTGAGATCTTAATGTTATGGTAAGTTTCCATGGATTTTATTTTTGTTAGGCGCAAATTTTGTTCAGCCTATAATTAGTTGTCTTCAAAAATTAACGAAAACTTCGAAAACAATTCATCCTCTATTGAATTTACATAATGAATAACAAGAGAAAACCAAGTTTATATCAATGGTTCATTTATCACCTTTTTTTCCATTGTCTTATTCTTATTTTATGCTTATAGTTTTAAAAGGTCTTTATGCTTACAGGTGTAATAAGCTATTTCTCTTTATCTCTCGGGCATGTGAAATTATTGGCATGCAGATGAAGATTGGAAATCTTCTTCTACACAATCATCGCACTTTTTCTTGAAGGAGTATTTCACACTGGAGGTTGGTTCATGCTCTTTTACAACTAGCTTCCTCAGTTATTTGAGGAAGTAAGACATGCTGGAGGGGGTCAGGCTCTGTTGCAACCATCGCAACAACTTTTCTTACAAAAGAGTATCGGTATGAAGCAGTGATGAAAGACTGAAATATAATGTAACATGTAGATCAATCTATAGGAAAATTCATAAATTATACTTTGTAAAGTATTATGTAAGCAATATTTGAGCTAATGAAAAAGATATTTGTGCAGAAAGTCTGAATTGATAGATCAAATTTGAAATTAGTACAGTAGATCGAACTACAAAATAAAAAAAATTGGAATAGCGAAATGTAATGTGTTATTTTTAGAAAACGAACTAAATATAAGTATTATAAGTCGAAACGTGATAATGTATCTTTGTACAATATATTAGTCGACCTGTTGAAGATATATCTGAAGATGTAATAGGTACGTATATCGAGCTGATGAGATACCAATAATCGGGCTATGAGGCATTGTTCTTATGTAGAATAGAATGTGCATAAATTAAACATCGAGCTTTAGAGGTATTGTGGAAATGTATAACATAGGGGAGCAGGGGCGGAGTCAGGATTCCATATTTGTGTGTGTGGGGGGGGGGGGGGGGGCGAAGATAGTATGATGAATTATATTAGAGTATTCGGGGGTAAAATTTTTTTTGGCCATTTAACGGTATTTTAAGCTTAAAAATTAATCAAATATAACATTAAATTTGACTAGCAAATTATATGGATTCACTTCTCCTCTCGTAAAAAAAATCAAAGCTTTTTGTAGCAATGATATGATCAGCTTAAGGTGAAAAAATTATGAAAATAAGGTTCTTATTTGATGACATCAAGAATTGAACCTTAAACTCTTGGATTAGGAACTCTTCATTTTACTAGTTGATCTAACTTTTCTTAATGTCATTGGGACAAAGAAAAATGTACATATATATATATATATGTATGTATATGTATATACCTATATATGTATTTTTTAACAAAATTCTTGGGGGGGGGGGACCGCCCCCCCTAAATCCGCCCCTATAGGGGAGAAATTGTAAAAATGAGTTCAAAAAAGTGATGGACAACAATTATTTTAAGGTTGATTTGGAAGATAAGTTTAAATAACTTTTTAGGATGATTTTAGGGTTTCCTGGTATGGAAATGTGGAGTAAATATAGATTACTATATGCATAATGGGGTGAGGGGGGGGGGGATTTGATATTTTCTCCAATATGTTTATAAATAATGCTTAAAAGGTTATGTACAGAGGAGGAAGAAATAAAAATGGTAAGGACTCACTCTCAAAGAGCTCGTCATGCGTCTGAGGGGTGTTTAGCAATAAAAATTGTAGAAGTACGAGAGATGATCTTCGGGCTGTTAGATTATTATGCTAACTTGTCTTAATTTGAAATCCAGTTTGGCGGGTTGAATGCGAGGGTGAGGGAGTACGAGATTGGTTGTCACTTTTATTCGAAGATATTTTGTGAATTGGTGTTGGAGCCTGGAGCTTGAAAAGCTGCTGTGAGGGAAATTGTTGTTGAAGAAATAGCTGAGAAAGATGAGAGGATGGCTGAGGGCGAATTTATTAAGTATGGTACTCCAAGGCATCTTGGATGTTTCATGTGTGATTATGTATAAAGGAGCAAACTGATTTAGATCGAATAACCGTATTTTGAATGTAGGGAGAATACTTCTTCTGAATTTATTCCTGTTTTATTGTAAATGTTGTTTGAAATTTTTTGAATAAAAATTTGAATTTTGAAATGTTATGGCATTAGAAATGACGTCATCAATTCTATAAGTTGTAGAAGGTGGTTGAGAGAAATCAGATCATCTGTGAATTTTTATCTTTTGTATAAGGGTATAAAAAGTTCGATTGTGTGTGAGTATAAAGTCATCATGAGTGTGGGAAGGTCTGAAAGAGATTTGGGTAGGAAAGAGAAAAATATATTTAAATATAGGATGTGGGACAATAATGGGAAGGCATTTTTGCCAAAAAGGTATAAAATGTCTTATATTAATTGTGGAAGGGACGCCACAGTTCCAACCGAGAGTGGCATGTGTGATCCCCAATAACTACCATAAATTAGATAGAGAAAGTATAAATAACCCCTCTTCCTCTTTATTTAAACGTTTGTCAAACTCAAAAAAAAAATCCAGAGAGAGAGAGATAAAAAGAAAGTAAGTTACAAAGATTCTAGAGAGAGGTTGAACGAAAGCAAACATCGTAGCCAGAGGGAAAATGTTGTTGTAGAAGATCAGAGTCCTTTCGTTTCACAGTGTCGTTGCAAGAAGAGAATTGAGCAATATTCCAGACTCTTACTCAGACATTGAAGGTCAGTAGCTACGATTGATTGTTTTGATTTGTGATAATCGTGTGATGTTTGATGTGGAGAGTAACATATTTGTGGGTTTTCAAAATTTAAAAAGATTGCTATTTTTTGTAAATCTTTGAAAAGTTTTAATGAATACAAAAAAATATTTATATACTAGTACTACTCGTGACTACGCACGGAAACTACATCGACGCGCCTTCGGCGCTATCTATAACTCTAAAAGCTATAATGATTATTACTCAATTTTCCACATAAGAACCAAACACAATTTTTAGCTTTCTTTTTAATTAACCATTTACATATTTTACAATTTTCTTCTTTCTCATGAATAAAATTAATATAAGTGGATGGAAGTACTGACGATCAAATGTCATTTTAAGCAACGGTTGACAACCAGTATAAACCAAAAATACAAATAAATAGTTGCAAAGAGTTGGACGAACTACAACCATTCAAAAATTACATAAATAAATCTTATCAGCCCCCTTCGGACTTAATGACAATGACTTTGATTACTTCTAAATACAAATTTTCTAATAGATATTTGTCTTAACGCCTAGTAAATTCCACAAATGTAATCAACCTTCTACTCCAATTACACTCTTTCACGTAAGGATCTTAGTAGAACAAAATAGCAAAACATTTGAGTATTGAGCCCATAAAACCCCTCAAAAATTCTTTCACACAACATCCATGCTAACCACCCTTTTAACCAACCTCTCAATAAGAAGAGCACATATTTTGTAACTCTAACCTCTTGTACTTCATCATTTTTGCATCTTTAGTTAACTTTCTATAATGATTGCAACGTCCCCAAAATATCCATTTATGTTTTCCTTGCACCCATCCGACTCATCAAACTCTAGGTTGACCTGATAAGTAACATAAAAGATATCAAATATTGAGTATCAAGTAGTTGTGAAATAAAAGAACTAAAGATTAAGCCATTACTTTCTACAATCCGACCACTATGTATTTTTAGAGGTGAGACCCCTTAAGGTCATATACCATACATGTGGTGCCTATAAGCAGGATATATTTTATGCATAAAATGGTTTTCAATTCTTAATACATCTATATTTAAAAAAAAGAAAAGAAGAAGAAGAAAGAAAAGAGTAATCCCATTAGATGTAAGACTATATTATTTCATGGAAATGGAGAAGTCTGTATGTACTGCCATTTCTCTTTTGGATCTAAGTGGTTAATATATTTTTAATTTTGGAACAAAATAATAAAGGTATTGCAGTTGTCATTAGGTACAAAGTTTTGGAGTTAGTGGTGGATAAAAATAAAAATGTAAATCCTTAGAATACTATCACCGATGAGGTCATGAATTCAACATCATGAATTTTTGTATCATAGCATTATATCAACTATACTTGAAAACCAAATCCTTTATTTTTTTTTGAAAAGTATAAAAAAAATTAAAAAACCCACGGAGCTAAAATTTATTGACAAATACACTAAGTGACTTATTAATTTTTGGTCTTGTGAGTCAGAAACTTAGATGTGCGAAAATAACTCTTATCCTCTGCCACTAATGTTTACTAACATAGTTGCCTTTAAATCAATAAAAATAAATTTAATAGATGATAATAACTATAACAAAAAACCAAAAGATACACTGTTAACGGATTTTAATTATTGTCGCCCGACGAAGTGAATAAACCTAAGTGGCATGGCTATAAAATAAATAGATTTATTGGTTGTACATCTATAACATTAAATTTTTCTCCAAACTAATTCTGGAGTTGAAGTAAGAACCACTCATCGCAATTTTAATTATCGGTACAGAACAACAAATTATTACAAACATAAACTATAAGGCTACTCCAACCGCACTAACACCAAATAACCCCACCACCATATTTTGGGACACCACAAACGCCCCTTAATCATCTGACACCAACACAATCATGTTGATCACTACCACAAAAAGCAGTAATGTAAACAAAGCAAGCGCATCTGGAAAAAACTCTTCTACATTTTCAAGCAACCCCGCCTTTGTCAAAAGAGAAATTTAGGGTATTGGAAAAAGCAAAGGACTTGGGGGTTATTGAATTTGCTTTCATACCAATTAAAAAGCAATCCTGCCTTGTCTGCGATACTCAAAACCTTTCTTCTCCAGTTTCTTGAATAATCTACTTGTAGCTCTTCGCTCCCTTCTATAAAGAGTCTTGCGACGGGCCATTGTTTCTTTCAGGTTAGGTTGTATTTGTTTACCTAAAATAGTACAAATTAAAATAGAGATAGAGATACATATCTGGAGTGGGAGAGAGGACTGGGAGTGTTTGTGGATAGTAGAATTTGAGAGACACAAATGGGCTGAACCATTGAAGAAAGATGTGGGTAGGTTCATCATTTAGTTTTTTGAGTGACGTGGGCATACAAAATTGGAGCTACTTGTTCGAACTTAAAGGTGTAATAGAGACAGCTGTAATTCCTTCTTAACCCATAAATCGTATATTTATCATCGGGAGACGCATCAAATAGAGTTTGTCTTGATACAAGTACCCTAGATTATAATATAGATGATTGATGTATGTGTATATTATATGTATGTATAAAAGTATAGACAAAAGGTAATAGTAGAAAAAATTGATTGAATACTTGGACCTATATGTAGGTTGAGGCTTGAGAAGGTTCTGTTATAGATATAAGCCTTATCCTCAAGTCTAAACCCGAGATGGTGACTTCGACCTCAGGTCGTGTTATTGAAAGTGTATCTAATGAACCTGAAAATATAGATATTGTGGGGGGCGTCCTGCGAACGGAGAACCCTGATTTTGTATCGTATCTTACAGTGTCTGATATATTTAAGTTATTCTGTAAAATCAAAAGTAGCTTAGGTGGAAAATGGGGTAATGGAATATCACATGCTAGGAGGTCGTTTAGGGGATGTATGGTAGCAGATGGGGAAATTTATTTTTCTTTGTTGCCCGACTTACAATGGGAGAAATCGGATAGGAGAGTGGAGGAATCGATCTTTTTTAAGTACTTCGATAGGAATGTCCAAAGCAACCTGGATCAGGGATTTTTGTGCTATCTTTCTTAGTTAAAATTTAAACTGATGTTACCTTTTAGCAATCTTGCTAAAGGTATTTTGATTACCATAAAGGCATGTCCTTCCCAACTGATTGGAAATATGTAGGAGGTGATAAACATCTGTGATAATCTGAATAGACTGTTGGAGGAGAATGAGGTAGAGAGATGAAACTCTTGTAGATGTTTTGTAGTATTATACTAAAATATTATGCAGCAACTGGAGGCACGTATTATTGTTCTAGTTTTTCGTGACCTCTGTTCTTCGATCTAAATTCGGCAGGACAAGTTTGGAATGATAATAAGATATGGGTGAAAGGTGATTGTCTCCAGAGAATGGATGAGGAACCCATGGACCTTATATATAAAACTCTGAAGAAAAGTAAGTAATTGTTTGTGATATCAAACTTTTGTAGTTATAGGTACGTTCTGTCTGTTTAATAATGTGTTTTGTTATTTTATAGGTCTTCGATCGCAGGTGGCAAGAAGAGAATCGCTGATAGATACTGTAGCTCAAGAAGGTACAGAGCTCGAGATTGTTCTAAAGGAGCTCGATATTAGCTGATACACAAGAGCTAATAACAGGTAAGAGAAAATACAAAAGTCTTAAGCCATGAGACAAATGATAGGAACCGAAGCTGGAAAGAAAGGAGCATCGGACGGTGAATAACGACCAGTACTAGTAAAAGATGCTCCAATGGCTCTGAAGGCAGGTGTTGGGGGTGCTACGTCGAACAAGTTATCTCACAGGCATCCAAAGATGAAGGCTGTGAAGGGTGGTTCGACTTCAGTGACCACTAAGATTGAAGAGGTCGAGATGAGCTTGAAGAAGAGAAGGGTAGATTTACCTGCTACTGTAAGCGGGACAAAGGATGTGGAGAGTGGACCTATTATGGAGGATGAGCTGCTGGCCATAGAGAATAGGCTGAGAGTAGCAGCTCGAGGAGGTACTGAGGAGCTGAATGCTTCTTTACAGTTGGAGTTGAGCAAGGTAAGCCGATGCTTTGTATGATATTTGAACTTTTTGTTTGGTTTCGAGCTAAAATGTGCCTCTTTCTATTATAGGTTGCTCGTATGCTTAAAGGCATCTGTCTTGGGCTTGGGGATGGGAGGGCTGAGTTCGAGAGATGGAAAGCTAAACTCGAGAAGAAAGTAGCTCAGCTAGAGTCTGATCTGGCTTTGGAGTGGGAGCGCTTGGTCTCGACGAAGGATGCACACCGTGTAATAATGTATGAGCTCGCGGGGGAGACAAAGAAGAATTTTGTGGAAGTTATTGCTGCTCGTGATAGCCTTGGGCGCCAACTTCTCGAAGTGGGGTACTCTGTTGCTGATCTCGAAGCTATTATAGCAGGATACTATGTTGAAAATGCTAGAGTGGAAGAGGAGCTTCTGGTTGATGGTGGCTCTCTCCCAGGTGTAGTAACATGGTTGAATGTGGTTTCTACTAAAACTGAACTAGAGCACCGTAAGGGAGATGATGAGAAGATAGAGTAAAACTGTTTGGAGTTTGTTTGTGTTCTTTGTGTGGATTGAAAATTGGAATTGTATGGTATATTGATTTGAAGGATAAATTTGGGATAGTCTAAGTGTTGTTTGTAAACATTGATTTGTAGGAACTTAAAGATATGCACCTCTGAATTAAGGAGTTAGAGAAAGAGCACGCTAAGGAGCAAAATGCCTCAGCAACTCTGTTGACTTCATAAGCGGAGCTATAGGTTAGAAAAGAGCTTGAAATATTTGACTTGTATACTTTTCTTCTTTAAAGCTACAAAGTAAAGTTAGAAGGCCGATATATATCATAATGACCGTTAACAATCAAGTATGGTCAGACTATCTCGGAGTGTTTGAAAATTAGAACGTATAAAATGTGTACCTTAAAATAGGATGTAGATGTTTTTGCCTTAAGTGACTTCAGGGCAAAGTATAATCCCAGCTTGTTGGCATGTCTGAAACTAAAATCTGTTTAAGTTGTATAAAACTAACTGTAGTATATATTGATTGTATCTGTGAAGTATTGTTGAATCGAGCTTGATGATGCATGTCGAATTAGAGACTGTTCGCTTGAGCAACTAACAGACATTTTAATACAATCATGAGTTTAGGGTTGAATTTGATAGGATGAATGAGGCATATGGAAATAGGGACGATCAATATGTCAAAGTACATATCCACTTTTCCAAGGCGACGAAGACTGTGGATGATCTAACCCGACAGATTAAAAGTAAAAATGCTGAATTAAAGAAATTACAAAGGGAGCTTGAAGGTACACAAACTGAATTAACGAAGCTCAAAAGTAGGATAAACTTGTTGATGGTGAAAGGTAAAGAAGCGGATGCCGCTCAATACCGTATCAGGTCGTTAGAGGCGACAGAAAAGAGTTGTGGGGCTATGTGGCTAGTTTAAAGGTTCAATTGGCCTAGAAGGAAAATGAACTTGTGAAGGCTCCAGATGATCTAGCTGCTTCTAAAAGTGTAGTCGAGCAGTTGAGAGAGGCCATGCCTGTGAAAGATATTGATCTTCGGATGGCCCAAAAATGGTGTGATAAACTGAAAGAGAGGGTTATAAGGCTGAAGGAGGATTTGGCCATATCCAATTCGCTTACCAAGAAGGCCAAGGCTGGAGAGTGGTCATAGAAGAAAAAGAATGACGCTGAGGTCTTGACTGTTATGGGTGACATAGTTAACCTATCAGTTCGAGTTAAACAATTGGAGGCAGATCTTGTTCGTGTTCAAGCTTATGTAAGGAAGGGAAATGAATGCTTAAGAGAAAGTGATGATAAGTTAGATGTTGCTCTTTGTAGAGAGAAAGATTTAGAGGGGGTGATCAAAAGGAAAGATGAGCTGCTGAATAAAGCTCACGTCGGGGGAAGTGATGTAAATGAGTTGGAGTTGGTGGCACTTCGTGCTCAAGTGGAAGAGTTGAGGATGATAAAAAAATTTAAGCTGGATAAAGCAACGGGAACAATAGCGCAACAAATTGAGGTGATAACATGATTAGGGCAGCATATAGAGTAGGATGACATTCTATACCAGGCATTGGGATAACGCCATCAGTGACAAAGAATATGGTTTACCGAGTTAGTCATGCATGATTGCAAGAAGATTGGTCCAGAAGAGGTACACTCAAGGGAGTTAATGGCTGTCATTGCTTATTTTGTGGAAGAAGTAAAGAGGCTTGAGATTGAAAGGGACACCTTGCATGACTTTGTAGCATTCAGGGGGTTGTATATGTAATGTTGATATAGATCGGGGAAATTACCTGAACATGGAAATGGAGCTAGTTTCCTAACCTGTAGAACTGGTAGATCAAGGAAGGAATGTTGTGACTGCTCAAGCTTCAGAGTTTATGGCTACACGACCTCCTTTGTAGGGGAAAGCGCAGCTGACCTCCCATAAGCAAAAATCGGCCAAAGTAACCTATAGTTTATGTATTTGCAGACATACAGGGAGATGAAAGCTAGTATTACCTTTGCTTTAATTTATGTATAAATGGTCAATTAAAAGCTAGTATGACTTTTGCTTTAATCTGTATAGATGGTCGATTCAAAACTAGTATTATCTTTGCTTAAATCTATGGGATTTAGTAGATTCTACATAATTAAAGAGTAATGTGGGAAAAAAAACTTGAAAGTTTTCATTCAGTAAAATGAAATGTGCACTGTTGGAGATTGAAATATCACTTTTAGAATGTAAAGAACGAGAATAGAGTAATCTGTAATGGAGAAACTCAGGATTTGGCGATAATATATCGTTTCAATCGTCTAGTGTTCCAGGGATTTAGGATTCGGACGCCTTTATCTGTTATGAGGTAGTATGATCCAAGGCTAGTGCGGCCAACGATGAGGAAATGACCTTCTTAATTTTCTGTCAGCTTTCCAGCGTTTGCTTCATTTCTACTCTGTAGGATTTCTCTAAGGACGAAATCGTAAATTTGGAATGCATGGCTTCAGACTCTTCTGCTGTACGAGTTGGCCAGCATATGGTGATATCGACATAGGTTGGCAATAGTTCAAGCTTGGGTTTCATCAATGCAGTTGATATTACAGGCTAACTCAAACTCATTTTCTTTGTCTGTGAGCTCGTGATCTTTGACAGGATGGTGGTACTCTATTGGAATGATGGCTTCTGTGTCATAATCCAGGAGGATAGGGGAACAACCAGTTAATTATCTTGATGTAGTACGTATGGTATGCCCATAAGACGTAAGGAAGCTCCCATATCCAATTACCTTTCTTCTATTATTAAAGCCTTTACTTGAGTCCATCCACTATTATTTTGTTGGTGATTTTGGCCTATCTATTGCCTTGCGGGCAGTATGGATTGGATGGGGAATGAATTATGTTATTTTTTGAGGAAGGCCACGACCTTTTCTCCAACGAACTGCGGCCCGTTATTGATCCAAATCAGGTGGGGGCATTCGAACTGTGTGATAATGTGCTCCTAGATAAAAGAGATGACCTTCTTTTCTAATTCGACAAATAGGAACTTCTTCCACCCATTTTGTAAAGTAATCTGTCACCACGAGTAAAAAATGTCGGTTACCTGACGTATTGGGAAATTCTCCCACGAGATCGGGCGCCCACCGCTTGAAGGGCCAGAATACCTTGCTTGAATGTAGTTTGAGTGCAGGAGCTCGTATCATGTGTCCATGTCCCTGAGATGCGTTGCATCTTCGTGAGTATTCTTCCACTTGCTTGCGCATTCCTGGCTAGAGTACTCCTTGTGTAATTGCTGTATTTGTAAGTGATCAACTTGCGGTATGGGAGCCACAAGTTCCTTCATGTATTTTTTTGAGAATTCCACCAGCTTTCTTCTTGGAGAGGCACTTGAGATAAGGCTCTGTCACTGATTGGTGATATAAATGGCCATTCTAAACTGTATAACGCTTTAAATTTTTTATAAACTATCGGTGCTCTTTTTGATCTGGTGGAAAGGGCCTGTCACACTTGTTCTCTGTGCCGAGGTAGGCGATAAAGGGCTTCTGCCAATCGTCGTCTTTATCTTCATCGCCCCCAGTGTTGATCTTGTATAGTGAATAAAGATCAATGCTAGGGGTGGATATCACTTTTATTTATGAATATCGTGGAATCAACATGTATGTTCTCGCCTCGAGGTAAATAGTCAAGAGTTGCTTTCGTAAATCTGTTTATCCTATCAGCAACGAGAGTTGCATATTCGATCATCTTACCATTTTACTTGTACTGTTCTGAGTAATGGTGGATGATGAGTAAATAATTGTATAGACTAATAGCTCGGGAACGCCAATCTCGAATGCTAAGTCGCGTCCATGAATTAAAGTTTCGTATTCTGTGAAATTGTTATAAACTTTAAAATCTTATCAGATTGATTTCTCAATTCTGTTGTTAGACTGGGTAATCAGTACGATTCTAATCCCTAACCCTGCGGGTCCTGTTGAACCATCTGTGAGAAGCCTCCACCCTTTCCTTGTAATCCATTCAGCTCACTCTTCAAATGGCTTGGCGGGTGGGTCTTCTGTAAGGTCAGGATTGTGCTCCTCCCAATCAAGATCTTCCGTAGGAATATATGCGAGAAAATTGGTAACGGCCTGACCTTTTTCTTAATGGCGTTGTTCAGACTTGATATCATGTTCTCTCAAACTGATCGACCATTGTTGCACTCTTTGTAATTTTTTTCTTTTTTAGACAAAACTTCTCAAAGTGGGTAGTTTATTATCACTTTGACTGAATGAGCTTGAAAGTAATGCTTGAGTTTCTGTGAAATGTAAAAAAGAGTGAGAAGGAGTCTCTCGATCTTAGAATATCTCATTTCTGATGGAGTGAAGGTTATTAATGAAATAAACTAATTTTTTGATCTTTTCCTCAAGTCAAATGATGATCGAGCTAATAAAATTGTCTGTAACTGCGAGGTAAATGATCAGTTCCTCATCATCAACCAGGGTACTCATGATGGGAGACTTCCCCTGATAGGTTTTAATTTCCTGAAAAGCTGCCTCGCATTGTACTGTCTATCGAATCTCTTCGTTGGGCTGAACTTTTCCTCGTTTTGTATACCCTCAGAGTAATAAGAATAACCACCGACGTCGATCTGAAGACTTAGAGACGAATTGATTGATAACAACAATCTTGCATGCGAGTTTCTGTACGTCCTTCTTTGTTTTTGGAGAGGGCTTGTTGAGGAGAACTCGAATTTGATCTGGGTTGGCTTCAATCCTCTTCTTGCTGATAAGATGGCCGAGAAACTTGCCTGAGTGCACTCCAAATTATCATTTATCAGGATTGAGCTATATTTTGTATGAGTGTAGAATATGGAAGACTGCAGAGAGATCTGTGATATGGTCTTTGGACTGTAAGCTCTTATACAGAAGATCATCGATGTAGACTTCAACCATTTTCCCCAAGTGTGTTTTAAGCATTATTGTCATTACCCGCTGATAAGTTGCGCCTGCATTCTTCAGTACCGAAAGGCATGACTTTGTAATAGTAAAGCCTCATCTCAGTGATTAAAGTGGTATTTTCCTGATCGACATCTAAGAGTGGTATCTAATTGTATCCAGAAGCAGCATCCATCATAAATAAGAGCTTGTGACCTACCGTGGAATCTAGAATTTAATGAATAATTGGAATTGGGAAACTTTTCTTGGGAGTGTGTTTGTTTAGATCGGTAAAAATTACGCAAACTCAGACTTTCCCATTCTTCTTTAGAACTGCGACAATGTTAGAAATCCAATCCGGATACTTAGCTTCTCGAATAAATCCTACTTTAATCAACTTATTGATTTTATTGTTGACTTCATCTCGAAGATGAGGTGATAGTCTTCTTTATTTATGTTTGACCGTCGTGACATTATTGTTGAGGCTTAATATGCGACATGCCTTATATGGATTGACTCCGGGCATTTCATCAAAAGTCCAAGTGAAGATGTCGTGATTCATTTGTAAGAAGTGAACGAGGGCTTCCTTGTCATGTTGGACCAGTTTGGTACCAATATAAGTACCTCTGCTAGGTTCATCAATGTTTATGTACTCTGCAAGTTCATTTGTTGAAGGCTGGTCATCGATGTGACCAGCATTCTGTAGTTACTATACAGCGTATCTGTCAGATGTATCGAGAATGGCAGAAATGGTATTTTCGTAAGCTCGGGAGAGCTTTTGATTGTATTTGATTTCATAGATGCTGCCATTGTGCTTGAAGCGATTGCTTCCATGTTGTGGATCTAACAGCGGCCTATAATCCCTAGATAACAAAATTTGACATTGATGACGTAGAAGACAAAGTTGATTATGGCTGGTCCAACGGTGTAGGTAAGATGATCTTGTCTACTCATTCGTCCTTTGAGTCATGAAAGCCACTGATATCAATGTTGTTTGGAATAACTTGATCGGCCAATCCCATCTGTTTGATTGTGCTCTTAAAAAGAATTTTAATGCCGCTACCAGTATCATCCTTCTTTGTATGCATGCCAAATTTTTTTATCTTTAGCATGATAATAGTACATCATGATGAGGAAACTTGACGTAACTAATATTGCAATCCTCAAATGAAATCCCAAGTCGACGATTACTTGATTCAGGAAGAAATTTTGCTTCTTTGTCTTGAGCGGTAATATCGCAGCACTATGATAATCTCCATCGCTTGAATCTAGAAGAGTTGTTAATATGATGGATTTTGATCATATTCTATGGTACATATGGTATAAGTATTTTTCCTCGGCTTGATCTTCGACCTGCGTCTTGTAGCTTTCGTTCTTGTATGATTCCATATCGATAATGTACTCGGCATTCATCCATCTTTGAAAATATATTTTAGCAGCCTCTGTAAAGTATAGCAATTGTTAGCTTCATGATGATTTACCTTGTGATGTATGAAGTACGGTTTGCCTTCAATTGGTTTGTGTGTTTGAGATACACGGTAGAATTTGTCGCTCACCAGCTCGGGAAAAATTAATGAGATCCACATAATCATCTTTGGGAAGACCGACTTGGGTAATAAATTGCCTTTCCATGGTTTGCCTGTGTTTACCTAGGAACACTTTTGATTACCCTGGTCTTCCTTTGGTACATTGTTGTATTATGTGCTTTGACCTTTAGTGGTTAGGACAAATTTAATAGATTTATGCCTTTCGCTTATCATCCTTTCTAGGTCGACTTACTAATTGACCTTGGTAATTATATCCTCCAAGGTCACAGGTTTGTTTAAAAAGAGATGCTCATTTACTTTGCAATTGAGTTGTAGTGCATTTGTAAAAGTAGTAACAGCTATTTTCTGATCGAGATTATCAAGTTTTCGTATGAGCTCCAGAAACTTCTTTACAAAGACCTCGAGCTTTTCTCCTTGTGACTGCTTGAGACTAATATGAGAATATAAATTATCTTCCTTATCTTTGTTGTGTGCATAAGTCTTGATAAAATTCTTCTGTAGTTATTCGAATGTGAGGATGAAATCTTAAGGTAGAGAATGGAACCATCATAGCGGTTTTCCTTGTAGACTTGTTGCGAACAGATGACATAAAATATGGTAGAGATTTGAGTACAATCCTAATTAATCACGGATTTACATATCTTTGGAGTATGGAAACTTGTTGGTACTTCCATATCAAATAACTCTTTAACAATCGGACTACCTTACAACTTGGTAAAATCGTCCTTACTACCTAAGGCTTGAACTTAAATTAACTCCTTGATACGTTAATCTATGTACTCTTGTGTGACGTACTGGCGTGTTGCATGAGTGACTTGAGGAGCTGGTCAAGGATTATGTGTATCAGTGTCCTTGCTCAAGCACTCATATGCTAGAAATTTGGTTTGAGGTCATTATTCTTCCTCTTGACGCTTGGAAGGCCAGAGGCCTCTACTGATATCAGACTGAGCTTCTCTTCCCAGATGAATTGAAGCTTGTGGTTTGTACTAAAGATTTCTGGAAATGGCTTTGCTGTTTACTCCTCGAGGTCCTAATCTTTTGTGTGTAGAAACTCGGGAGTTTGCTGGTACTTGATCACGATCTCTGGTATGGGGAGCCTATTGAGTATCCTGCAGAGCTAGCAATAAGGTTTGCATAGTTGTTATCTGTTCATCATGTCTCTTGAATGCTGCCAAACAATCTTGATGCTCGCTTTCGAGCTCTTTTACGTGGAGCTCACGGTCAAGAGCTAACGAGGCTCAAGCTCATTATGTTTCTCTATCTTAGCGTGGAGATTCGCCCATAGTTTAGCGTATTGTTCTGGTTCAACTAAAAGATCGAGCTGAACTCCTGTTGTTGGTATCTTGGAAGTGACCATGATTGGAAATGGATAATGGAGTAAATACATACCTTAGGATATCGTGGAAATGTCTTCTTTCCCATAGATGGCGCCAAATGTAATGGCCTAATTTCGTAGCTCGAATAGCTTAAAATTAGTTCTTACACTAAATTTATCAGCGACAAAAATTATTACAATGCAAGAAATGGCACAGGTTATTTAGCCTGGAAAACCTAATAGGTAAAAAAAAAAACCACGGCATCGAGTTTAAGATTTAGTAACCGTAACTTTTATTGCTTGAGGATGATATCCTATTACAAGTGATCTCTTAAGCTAGAAATGCTTGATCTTGAAATAATAATTCTTGTGGTGTTTAGAATCTAGAAATTTCTGTGTTAGAATATCGAAATTCCAGTCTTTATCTCCTTTGGAATTTTTTTCTTTATATAGACCTTACTTGCAGTTCATTATCATGTAGAAGCACATTCTCCTGATAATAATGTAAGTGGTAGCTGAATGTGTATCTGTTAGTCTGTGGGAGACAGGTGTCTTTGACTTGTTCATATTTTACTGTAGCGCTCGATCCACGTTCTTAATCAGTTCATGGTCTAGTTGTCAATGTTGATTGTACATGTCACGTGTATAATGCGTGAGTCTGATATTGAGGTAGTTTGAGTTTGGACTAGGTCGAGGGATAGGTCCCTGCAGTAGATATTACTCTTCTCTATATAAGTTACAATGATGCTCATTTTTCTTTATATATAGAAATTGGTTAATTATGCCAAACTTATAACATTTGGCATCGTTAATCGGTTGTGATAGCATAAATGTTACTTAAAAATGCTGTCGTAAGAGTCTATATTATCATTGGACATTGCAATGAAAATACTACTGGTGGAACATCTTTTTTATATTTTGTTTTTTGCCATGGATGATAAAACTTATTTGGTTTTTGAATACTTTTGAGTTAATGGTCAACTGGGATTTGGAGGTAACTGTAGTTCCTACGAACCAAGAATCATACAATATACTATTCCCCTTATGTTCTTCTCTTCATTAGTTGGTCTTGAATTTATTAACGGTGATTACATCTCTAAAGTTTTATCGAGATTATTGCCGTTAAAAAAATTGCATTCCCATCTCTTCATCTTTTCCGTAGTTAGTTTTGTTAATTGCTTATTTTTCCTTTTCCTGATTTGGTATTCTATGACATCTATGTTATTGAGGATCAAGCTTTAAATATTTGAAACTTTTCAAGTATTTGTCCTCATTAAAAACTAGTGGAGCACTTGAGGTCAGTGGCTTTATGAAGGGTAAGTGCATCTCAATAAATTATATGTGGCATAGGCAGACAATCTTGTGCCATGATTCACATATCCTGGGCTTTTTGCAAGGTTTCTACCTCTATAACATTTTTCAAAGATTTGGGATTTATAAAAATATGTTGAAGGTTACCAGGGGTTTTCATCTGCCCCTCATCTTTTGTAAGGTTCTGTCTAATTCAAACAACCAATTTTACCATTCATGGAAGTTTGCATAAGTTCTTCTCATGTGTTTGCAGTTGTTTTGTCTTGGGATGTTGAATAAATCTGTGTTTACCATCTAATTTCCACATCACTTCTCGCGACATTCCCAACTTTTGAATGCAATTTGTAGTTGTTCAAATATGAAATAATCTATGTTTATGTATGAAAATATGAAAAGCTCACAACTTTACATGCTAAATATATCATTGGTATAATTTAAGGGAATCAAGTTTGTTCAAATATATTGAGATGTCATCAACACAATAGAATAACTTAGTTTCAGTTGTTTTGTTGTTTTTATATCCCTTTTTGATACATGTCTCAATGTTCTGCCACTACATCTTAAACCACAAAATTGGTCTAAACACCAAGCGATGCATGCATAAAAGTGAATCAATTGCACGTAAGTTTCAATCGATTTCCCTACACTTGGATCGAACTCATTTCCTGAATAAGTACATACATCATAAGTAAAGTGCAAATCAAATATGGCTATAAATATGCATGGTCTAAGTAATATAGATAGCGCTGAAGGCGCATTAACATTATTGCTTGTGCGTAGTCATGGGTAGTACTAGTTTTCTATGAAAGATAAAAAAGAACATGAGAGGAGAAAGAGCAGGAGAATCTTCTCTTGTAGTGGGAAAATTTGCATAAGAGGGAGAGAGTTAAAGGAGAGAAGAGCTATGAGGGAGAATGACGGATAAAAAGACAAGTTTTGTGACATCTTTAGCTTTGAGTGCTGCTAGGAAGACCCCAGGGTCATATGGGCTTATGACCTCTTATAAAAGGATGCCACGTGTATAAGTGGTAACTTGTTTACTTGCTTTCCCGGATTTATTAAAAATAAAAGCAAACAAACATTTTCTCTCATCAATAAACAACAATTCTCTTTATCTCTCTTCCATTCAAAGGCATTCTCATTTAGGTTTTTCTCCCTCGTCCATATTCTTTTTCTCTTTCATCCGAGAACCAAATAATATGATCTCTACGATACGTTTCTCTAGTTTTGATCTATAGATCTTATCTATCTCCACTTTATTTCTCTTCTCTCATTTGTTCTTCTTCATACTCAACCTATAAAACATGATTCAAATTCCAAACAACCTATATTGGTTTCAGCCTTTCTGGTTTGCAGTTCACGCATTATTTTGGTCGTAGTGACAACAACAATCATTCTCATTAATATTGGTGAAGCCGTGTAACAATTATCGAGGTCCAAAACTTGAACTTGATGAGAAGGAGAACTGAAGGGATCTATGAGTTGATATTTTCTTGTGTATATACTGAATTGGACAAATTTTTGATTTTAAGTTTATGATATTCCAATAAGTTAATTTAGAACATGTTAAGTAGCCTTCAAAAGTTTTCTTTTCTCCCATTTTGGTAAAAGCTAAAAACTATAATGCTAAAGAACTAGTAGTTGAGAGAGAGAGAGAGAGAGAGAGAAGAGAGAGATAAAGTATTTTATTTATTTTATATATTATAAAACTTGGAGAACCAATAGCCCATTCCACAAAAACATGTGGCAGATTGGTAAGGCAATGGTCCCCTTGGCTTAGAGCCATAGGGTTACCAAAGTACTTCTCTTTAGCTTTTCAGTGTGTCCAGCATAATACACTCCCTCTGATGGTTTGAATAGAGAGGTAATGGCTATATTCTTTCTTGTTGAAACCTCAACAATCACTCCCATACTTTTACTTCACCAACTTCACACATAGAGATAGATCAGAAGGAGTTGTTTGTTTCTTTTAGGGTAAAAACAATGGATCACTCTATACTTGTATACCGCAACATGGTGGGAGACGACTATGATCCTACAATTATATTTGTGCTGGGAAGCGATAACAAATAAAAATAGTGCTAGATCATGGATGTTGTAATAGCCTAAATTCAGAGCTTAAACTTAGTTTCTCACACCAAAGATGAACAAAATACTAGATAGAAAGCAAGTAACCACAAATGAAAACAAGATCTTGCATGGAAACCTTTAAATAGGTAAAAACCGTGACCTTTCTTAAGTATTTAGAAACAATAATGTGATTGATTGGGCGACTACTTATTACAGCGAGTATTCTGGGTAGTATTGCCTAGAACTTCTGGATTCTAAAAATCTCCCCTAATATGTTCTTCCTTGGTCTTATTTATAGGTCTCATATTATGATCATTTAATGAGCCTTCATAATGGTTGTATAATGGTATGAATGATTCTTCTTTCTTGTAACGGCTTCATTAATGAGCCACTACTATAACATGTCATTTTGTGATTGCTTGGTCGAGTCACTACTTGAAAGGTCAATTTAATACATGAGTTTGGGACCAGGAGTAAGTTCTTACAATCACCTCTTCTCAACTAAAAACACGGGTAGTTATGGTTGAGAAGCTCGACCAAGTATCTTTTACTCTTGTTGCAGTTTGGAACTTAATAAAGTTTATTGTTGCTATTTAATGCTTGTTGCTAGAAATGAATCGTTTGACTCGACCCTTGGATTTCCAAGACTCATTAACTACATTCTCGTTGACTTTTGGAATTTGTGGTCTGCCTAACTTGCTTATAAAATAACTTATCTTTTGTTTAGGGAATTAGTATTTCTTCCTTCCCTTAGCAAAACTTGAAAAGGCAATGGTGAAAATAAGATCTCAGACCCGTTGTGTAGAATGTGAGCCACAAATTATTGCCAAGATGGATGAATTAAAACCTCGTTATTTTGGCCAATAGTCACTTGTTAATCCGACCCCGATACTGATGGAGCCTACCTTTCAGGGTTTGACAATTGTTGAGGCAGAAGAAACTAGTGAAGACTACTTTTGGCTTCACCAGTTTCACTATATCATTATGGCTGAGACTGACTATGAGGATTGCCTTTGTGGCATGTCATAAAATATTATAGAGGACGAAGACAATGCATCTGTTGTAGGTCAAAAGCATTCTCGTAAGTGCGGTTATATAGGTTGTAAATAGGTTAAAATACTTGTTTGTAACCTGTACAATTTTAATGAAATTTACTTTTGTTAACTGCCTTCAGTATATTATTTCCACATCTTGTAGCACTTCGATCTTTACCATGTGAATTGAGGAATTCAAATTTTTACGATCGTTATCAAAAGTAGATTTGTTATGGATCATTCTTATCTGATGAATGCTTGGAAATATAATCTTCAATAAAATCTTTAGTTTTATGGTGGATGAACCATTTTGGTATAGCTCTGAGTGAATCAAGAAATACTTCACCCTTTTATGACTTTGCTCGAGCTAGGTTTATATTTCGATAACGGGTGACGTGTACCCTTGGTCTAATATTTTGCCACCATTTTCTAAGGAATCTAGTGATGGGGAATATATGTTTTAACTTTCGCGTATAATTTTTCATCCCTGTAATCACACGTTGGGATTAGCATGAAATATATATATTATTTCCCAAAAATTTGTTTCCCTTCAATTATATAAGGAGTTTATCCCTTGGGTATAGTTCATCATTCTCCCTTTGTGTGAATCTTCTTCTTCTTTGCAATTGTAGTTATCATGGTGAGGACATGTTCCCAATGTCGGCGGCGTGTAGTATAAGGTAAACTAGCCATCAAAGTGGTTGAACTGCTTGAGCGGTATTTGCAGCTTCTGCCATATGATACGGAGTTACCTAAGTGGCCATTACAATTAGATGGTCTTAACATGGAGAAAAGGCATGTGCAACTGGACTGTCATTTCTGGTGCGATGTCTTCCGAAGTCTAATCCTTGATACGGGAGCTCGAACGAGTATTGAAAGGGAAATCGCACTGGACAAACTTGCAGAAGAGGATGAGAAAAACAGCCAATGGGGAAATAATCTGTTGTGGTGAACCTTATTACTCTGGTTATTTTAAATGCAAGTATATATGTATGTAGTTTTTGTGTGCCTAAGTCATTTTTACATTTGCTCAATTTAAGTGAATAAAAGAATTTTCTAAAAGCTTTTAGTACTTTGTAGTTCATAACAAACATTCATCCTTTTGTGCAATCGAACTTATCGTTTATGAACGAATGTGTATCGAACTAGGTAATTTAAATCTATTTGTTGTAAATATATGCACATTACATGCTTGGATGTGATAGCTGTTATTTGATATATCCATTTTGTAAAGCTTGAAATTAAAAAAATTTGCTCTTTAAAATGTTGAATATAAAGGGGTTGAAAGGGAGATGGTGCAGGAGTACGAACTGAAGGGAGAGAGGAGTGAGTAGGAGTACAAACTGTGTGGTATTTAGGTTATCTTGGGAAAGATGAAGTGTTAGTAGTATTTCAATGGCAGGTGTGAAAAGGGGTAATAATGGCAGGGTGCATTTCTCCATGAGAGATGAGAGTAATGAGTGACCGAGGGGAAATGGTACCTATTTTCAAAAACTGAGGCGGCAGACACGTGTTGCAAGGAACAATCACTTCCCCTGAGTGAGAGAGTATTAAATCTTTTTCTCTCTCTCCCTAAAGGTAATATTTCTATTTTAAAGAGAGAAAACATTGCTGAGAAAACAAATTATAGAGAGAGAAAGCTTCAAAATTCGGTGATACAACTCATCTCTAAAATTATGGGGGAAACTGCTCACAGTGATCTAGCAGTTTTTGAGGAGCATTGACACAAGAATCGTCTTCCCAAGTCTTTTGTAAAGATTGAGAACTGTGGATCTTCCATATCAGGCTGGTACTTTTGCTTGTGAATATCTGTGTTTTGCAGTTTGAGTTGTGCAATTCTGCTTGCTTAAATGTTTGTTTTTTGTTTTTTTAATTTTGGTATTTGTTTTGTGGAGAATCTATAATTTTGTTTCTCTGAATTTGGCGGTTTTGGGGAGAGAGTAAATGTGGATGCAAATGTGTAGAATTCCCCCCTAAAATTTGAATTAAAAATGGTGGAATTGCTTTTTGATGGCAATTGCATAATTAGGGCAAAAGAATTTATATTTGCAAACTTTTAAGATGTGAATTATGGCTTGTTCAAAGTAGTTGTGGATGTTTAAGATTTTTGTACTTTTGATAAAAGTATCGACCTTAATTTTTTTAAGGACGAACCATAGATCGGTGAGATGAGTTTTAACGGGAAGAATTTAACAGTTAATCCCTAGTTTTCTTTGTAGGTCGAGTATGCGTATTAAAAACTTAGTTCCTAGCAGTAAATTGTAGTTGAATCGAGCTTAGAAGAAATGCCTTTGTCTGGACAAGAGGGTGAATTCTATAATGCTGAGGAGGTGGTCGTAGATAGACGGGAAGGGCCGGGTGAGGCTGCGTATGTAGAATTCGTGCCTCTACAGGTTGAACATAAAGTTTTATAGGCTACTGGTGGGGGTAATGTGTCAAGTGCAATAGAGATCTGTGTATATCCAGAAAGGGTAGATATTGGGAAGGAATTCCTTAGGTATTAAAGGAAATTAAAATGTGAATAGGGGGGAGTATATTGTTGAAGAGGATTGATTTTTTAAAGAGTTCACCCCAGCAAAGAGGCCGAAAAAGTGTTATCAAGTTCTTGATCTTGAACAAGTTATGAAGGATAGGAATTTGTCAGACGATGTGACATCAGAGTACTATACCAGTTTGGCCCTGGTGATGGGTTTTTATTCTATACCAATCAACTTTTATATGGTCTTAAGATCCCTCTGACCCACTTCCAAAAATGGGTCATGAATCTGATATACTGCTACCCAACGTAGTTAAACAGCAGTGTGTACAAACTGATGAAAGTTTATAAGACTCTGAATGAGAGATGGAGCGCGAATGGGCTTGATAAACAATTTGTTACTTTAGATGTTTTAAAATATTACATGATGAAATACATGAGGGCAATTCAGAGCTGTTATATGTATAGTAATTTCTCGAGAATAAATTTTTTTAATTTCGATTCTGCTGGTCGACCTTAGAATGATCATCTGGTACGGGTTAGAGGGAACTGTATGCGGGTTCCAGATGAACCAACACTCAAGCTGGAATTTAAGTATTTTAATTTGAGTAAGTATTTATCACTAAACTTGATGAGTCAATGTCCTTGTATGTTCGTGCTTCTTATCATTTCCTTTGATCCTTGTTTTTTCTTCTTGTAGGTCCTCAAGCAACTGCTACTTTTGACAATACGAGCCTCTTTCATTGTTTTGGTCGAGAGAAGAATGAATAGAAAGAAGTTCTAGCTGATCTGAAGATCTAGAGGGAGAAGAGGGTCAATTCTAAAATTCACAAAATTTAACGGGCTAAATAGAGGTGAGCTATGGCTGGTCAAGATGAGAACCCAAACTAAAAGATTTTGTCCCATTCCAATGGAGGTGGTCTTGAGATGTCAACTGTTGCTGGTTTAGCAGATATTCTACCTCCTGATACTTTAGGTACGACTTGGAAGCTACGTCATCTCAAAAGGGCTAGTCATGAGTTACCCCTAAATAAGAAAATGGTCCCACCAGCCAGTGATGATTTGACTCGGCCCGCTTTGGAATCTGTTGAAGTTACGCTTCAGGAAAAAGATATGGTTAAGAAATGTAAGGTTAGTTACAACGAGGTGGATGATGAGGACGATCTCTCGCAAACCAGGTAAAAAAATGCATAAGCTCGAAGTAAGTGATTGGACTCGATCTACTGCCATAACTAAACTCAGGGATGCTGAGAGTCGCTATTATTAACTTGTTTTAACAGATTTAGAGAAGCTCGAGGAAATGTTCCTAGAGCAGGCCGCACAGGTATACCTGTCAACAATTCCTATTATTATTATTATTATTAATATTATTATTATTATTATTATTATTACAAGTATGCTTTCTAAATTGTGTAGCTCTGGCAGCTGATGATGTTAGTCAAAGGCTCTTCTCGGGGCCTATTATAAAGAAAGAATGATCAACTTGGGCTCTCACAAAAGGTCAAGGCCCAGACCTTAACGGAATATGCTTTACAAAAAGAAAATGATGAGTTAAAATCTCTGTTAGATGGTCTAGTGGCAGAAGCCGAGGAAGAAAAATAAAAAGTTATCAAAGCGGCGAGTGTTCTAGTAAGGTTTGGGCTGCAAATGGTAGGTGATCGAGCACCAGAAGGTCATAGAGAAGGCGGTAGAGGCGATTAAGGTTGGACGGAACAATCAGATCCAATCTTATTACTTTTTTGGTCTGCCGAAAAATGATATCACTCGTGGCCTTGATGGTAGATAATAGGAAATCATCTTCCCTTTATGAGGTTGAGGACTAAAATGCTGATGAAGAACAACTGAACCTTCGTGCATCCACTGGTGATGCTACAAATGTTCAATCTCCAGAGGATTTGGACGATGCGAGTAAAATTTCTAATATTTATGCTAACAAGGTGTCACCTCGAGAGGTAGAGCTCAAAAAGAGCTATCAGGCTTGTCAGTTCTTTTGATTATTGCGAAGTTAATATTATTTTGGAAAACTACAGCTTTTTAGATTTTTGAAGGGAATGACTATATTTATAAATTAGATTTTGAGTATATGAATAATGTAGAACTTTATTGTCTTTATAGGATGTAGAAAATATGAGGGAGGCTGTAGACAGTCAGCAGAGAGCATTGAACCAAGCTAAAAATTCTTTAAGTCGCGCTCATCAGGTAATGGCTTGATCTGAATATTAAATAAGGTAACATATTCTGTCAGATAAGCGTTGGCAAGAGTTGTGTGATATCTAGTTTAAGTTTGCCAAAGCCAAAATAGAGAAAAATGAGGCTATTAGGAAAGAACACGATAAGCTTACGAAGACCCATAAAATGTTGAAAGAAATCCCCTTAAATGATGAGTGTGAGAGGCGTTGCTAATATTAACGCTTTATTTTGAGGCAGAATTTGATAGTGAAAAAGGCTTAAAGGACAGACATATACTCATATTAGAAGAACGGGGTGTGGTACCAGATCCAGCTCAAGTTGAATCTTTGGTAACTGCAGCAATACATCCTCATAGTACAAATGCAAAAGAATGTTTAGTTCGGGCTGGTGTATCTGTAATTTATATGACTTAGTAGTATGGGGGCATGTGTATTAGGTGTTTGAACATATGTATTTGATTTTGTGTAGGGTCAGAGATCTATGAGAATATTGTTTTTCAAAATAAGCAAAGAACTTAAGTGAGTTCAAACTGAGTTAGAGAATGAGCTGAAAATGACCCAGGAAGCTTAACACCACTATACCGAACAGAATGTTTGGCTTACAATACAGGTTATAGAGGAGTTATCGCTAAGAAAAAAGGATAAAAATAGACGAGAAAAAATAGAGTAAAAACAAACTCGCGACCGGTTATAGAAATCGCATGAGTAGACGATGAATCTTTTACATCGTAAACTGAAAAAATTGTTGCTAAGGATCCACACGAGTTACATATAGAAGCAGTCATTGCCTTTTATGGTGGTGAATTGAACAGAGTTGAGATCAAGTTTCAGAAATATGTGGCTGACTATAACAAGGACTATGATTTAGAGATTGTAATGGCATAGTATCTTTATTTTCTAAATGAGAAGAACAAAGTTGTTCGTGCTGAGGACCCTGCTCCTGTATCTATGGAAGATTTTTCGAATGACAACGAGATCGAGGATTTTGTACCTCGCTCCCAGCGAGTGACGTGAAGAAGATATTGTAAGATTTTGTCCTAAAGGGGTTACTATACTTCTAGTCATGGTGGTAGTTCGTCCAGAGGTGGAAAAATGATGTAGTTGACTTGGCAGGTTACGAGAATGGGTAAAAATTGAGATGAGCTGTGTTGCAATATAGTAGATGATTCTTTTATGTATATACATTGCATTTACTATGTGTTGTAATATAATAGATGAAAGGAACTGTTTAATTTCTCAGAAGCTAGAAATGTCTTTTCATAAAATAGATGTTCAAAATTATATTAGATGTATACGTTAATCAACATAAGTATTTCATTAAAGAAGGAAGAAACGTGCATAGAAATGGAGAATAATTCTTGCTTTCTTAATGTCAAAAACATCGAACTGCAAAATAAGTTTATAGGTTATATGTTTTCAACCTTCGTGTATTCCAAGGGTTTGGAACTCGAACTCCTTTTTTTGTTATCAGGTCGTATGATCTGAGGTTAGTCTTACCAACCACAATGAAGGGTCCTTTCCAGTTCTTCGCAAGTTCCTCGGCATTCAATTTCATTCTTTGTTTAGGTATTTCTCTTTAGAGGAAACCTTGGATATTAAATTCTTTGCTGTGAACTCTTTTGTTATAGGATTTGGCCAATGCCTGATAATATTGTCCAAGATTTACAATTGCTCAGTCTCTCATTTCTTCGATCCAGTTCATATTGCATACTAACTAAATTTCATTTTCCTCATCTATCATTTCGTGATCATGTACTGGGTGATAATATTCTGTCGGGATAACAACCTCAGTTCCATAAGCTAAAAGGAAAGGTGTACACCCTGTAGGCACTTGTGAGGTTGTTCGATATGCCTAAATTTAATTTCATGTCATTCAAGTGCTTTTTAATCCCATCAATTATCGTCTTGTTGGTGATCTCTTCCTGACCGTTACCTTGTGGGTAATTATTGTTTAAGAAGAATGGATGATGTTATGTTTATTAAGAAACTCGATCACCTTTTCACCAATGAACTGCGGCCCATTACCAATCCTAATGAGATGTGGGCAACCGAACCTGGTAATAATATTCCCCCATATAAACTTGATGACTTCATCTTCCCGCGTTCGACATAAAGGGATTGCTTATACCCATTTTGTAAAGTAATCAGTTGCCACCAAAAGGTGTTTCCTTTCTTCAGGAGTATTCGGTAATTCTCTTACTATGTCAAGATCCCATCTTTTAAAGGGTCAATACACTTTGTTTGCGTGAAATCCAGGGCATGAGCTCAAATTTTATGTCCATGTCACTAGCATGCATCGCATTTCCTTGCATATTCTTTAACTTGTGTCCTCAGTTTAGGCCAAAAAATTCCCTGAGTGATTGCTCAATTTGCCAAGCAACGACCATTGACATGCGATCCGCATGTTCCTTCATGTAATTCCCTTAACATGTCATTGGCGTCTTTTTTAGACAAACGCTTCAAATAAGAACCTATGGCTGATCTTTTGTAAAGATGATTTTTGATAATTATGTACCATTTTGCATTGTCTATCAGGCTTCCTCTCTCATTGACGTATTCTGGGAGCTCACCTTTAAAATTGCTCTAGGGACCAATATATTTTAGAAAAGGCAACCACCAATCGCCATTTTCGAGTTCATCGCCCCCAGTATTAATTACATTCTAGCTGAAAATATTAACACTAGGGGTAGATATGACTTTAATTTTTAAATATCGATCCTCTTTTCTGATAAATTCTTCCAGATAAGTGAGGGAGTCTGCATGCTTATTTTCTCCCTGAGTTAAATACTAAATCGTGGCCTTTTAAAATTTGTTTATTCTGTTAGCCACTAGGGCAGCGTATTCTACCATCTTTTTATTTTTATGATATCATTTGGTGCAATAGTTTATGATCCACAGAGAATCGGTGTATGCTGAAAGCTTAGGTACTTTGAGCTCTAATGCCATATTCAAACCATGGATTAATGCCTCGTACTCTATTTCATTGTTTGTTTCTTCAAAATTAAGTCGGATAGATTTTTTAATCCTATCGTTCGAGGGTATAATGAGAATGATCCCGATTTCTAATCCTATTGGTCCATACCCATCGGTCAAAAGGAGCTACCCCTTTCTCGATATCCAGTCAGCCTTTTCTTCTAACAGGGATTATGTTCATCCCAATCCGATTCTTCAACAGGGAAATCCGCTAGAAAATTAGCTATCGTCTACCCCTTTTTAGAAATCCTTTGCTCGAAACGTATATCGTGCCAACCCAAGCTAATTGACCATTGTTGTACCCGTCTAGATTTTTTTTTTTTGATAAGACCTCCCAAAATGGATATTTCATCATTACTCGAATTGAATGAGCTTGAAAATATTGTTTTAGCTTCTGCGATGTGTAGACAAGGGTAATGAGTAGTTTTTATATTTTAGTATTCTGTAACTCTGATGGAGTAAGAGTTTTACTAATGAAATATACCAGTTTATCTATTTTCCATCAAGTCAAATAAGTACCGAGCTAAGTGAGTTCTATGTAGCAGTAAGCTATACTGTCATTTCTTCCCCTTTTCTCGGGGTACTCAAGATGGGAGATTTTCCCAAATATTTCTTGAAGTCTTGGAATGTTATTTTGCATTCGTTATTCTATTTGTTTTCTAAACCCTTCTTATTCTTCCCTCTTCATGTCCCTTCACGTAGAAGGTTAAATAACCATTTACACTAATCTGATGATTTTGACACAAATTTATTAATCGTTGAAATCTTGGTAGCCAATTTTAACACGTCTTTCTTGGTTTTTGGTAATAGCATTTATAAGAGGGCTCGAATGCAGTCAGGGTTAGCTTCGATTCCCTTTTTGATGATCAAGTGCCTCAAGAACTTCCCTGATTGGACTCCGAACTGACATTTATCAGGGTTAGACTTCATTTTGCAAGACCGAAGGATTTCGAAAACTATGTGAATATGTGTAAGGTGATCACCTTTCTTATGGCTTTTTGAAAACTTGTAATCAATGTATTCACGACATAAAATATCACATCAATTTTCATCAGGCCTGTTATGATAGAAAGTATGATTTTCCCTACATGTACCTCTTTAGATCCATTAAAGCTACTGATATCCATAATTTTATCCTCGACATGATCTGCTAGACTCATCTATTCGATGGTACTCTAAAAAAAGTACTTTAATGGCGCTTCCAATATCTACCATATTGCGTGCATTATGAAAATTTTCATTTCAACATGATAACCAATGCATCATGGTGATGCAATTTTGACATGACTGACATCACAATATTTTAAGGAGATACCGGTTCTTCTGCTACTAGACTCTGGAAGCAATTAAGCTTCATTTTCAACCACCATTAGTTCGTGACATCGAATGAGTTAACTTCTTTTCAATATGACCGATCTGTTTACCTTGTGTGTCTCAATAAAGTGATTGAGGCAAAGATTATAGAGGTATTTGTCTTCAGTCCCTTGTTTGATCTGGATAGCTTCATTATCTTTTTTGTAGCTCCAGTTCTTATAACTTTCTACGCCAACAATGTACTTGTACATTCTTCCATCTTTGAGTATATATTCCATTAGTCTTTGTAGAGCATAACATTATTATGTATCGTGATGTCTAACTATGTGATGTTTATAGTAGGACTTTCCTTCGATTGGCTCGAGGGGTTATGCATTTCGGAAGAACTTATTTTTTGTGAAGTATAGGATAAATATCAGCTAACTTGGCAGTTGATTTCTAGAGAAAAGGCTTTGGAAGCTTATTTCCTTTTTGAGGTCGGTCTCCTTCTGACTTAACTCATTTTCTATCACCTTTAGTATCTGTAGTGCTTCGAATTCTCATTATGTGTTTTGCCCTTTAGTTGCAAGTATAGATTTTGCAAGCTTTTGCATTTTAGACATCATTCTTTCTAGATCAATATAATTCTTTATCTTCTCATCCATCTCTTCTAGAATTTCTAGATTGTTCAAGATGAAGCGCCCTTTCATTCTTCTCTCAATGTGTAGGGCATTTGTAAGGGCCGATACTATAATTTTTTGGTCGAGACCGCTCACCCTTCTGGCAAGATCTGAAAACTTCTTAGAAAACATTTCAAGTTTCTCTCTCAATATTTGTTTAAGACTGACAATGATGTAAAGATTCTTTTCCTTTTCGTGGTTGTGTTAATAGTTCTTGACGAAAAATTGACGCAACTGATCAAAAGAGTGAATCGATCCTTCTTCTAGTGAGTGAAAGCAGCACATGGGCTTGCCCTAGAGATTGGTGGGGAATAAACAACATAAAATGTGGTTCGACGTCGAGTGTAATCCCAGAGAATCTTAGAATTCTTGTACGTGCTCAGCAGGTTCCATTCCTTTATACTTTCTCATTTTTAGTATATGAAAGCTTGATGGTACATCGCTGTCCAGCAATTCTTGCACAATCGGACTCTTTTATAGTTTGTTAATGATGTCTTTTCCCTTGCGTGTTTAGGCCTCAAAGAGTTCTTTGATTTGTTTGTCCATATACTCCTGGGTAATGAACTCGAGTCGTGACTGTTTATCGCTGAAGGCGTTTCTCCCTAGGGTTGTGATATCCACTTTCCTTACTAATCCTTTCTCATTCGAGAATACGAGTTTTTACCCTTAGTACGTCCTCCACCTGTATAGGGTCAACCGAATCTTTGTCGACCTTTTGTTGAACGGCAGGTTCTGAAAAAATCTCGGGTTCCCGTAGGTTTTGGTCAGGTTGAATATCAATTTCTTGGCTGACACCTCTGCGAGGTCCCAATTTTTTACGAGCTAAAATTCACGATATAGCCAGTTGCATATCTTTATTCTTATGAGTCGCTGCCTATTGTCCTTGTAGAATTTATAGAACATTTTTCACTTTTGCCAATTATTGCTCTAAAACTATTTTTCTTTATATTTTGGAGTTGAGCATAACTCGCAACTCAGCCAGTTGATTTACTCCTTTGCTCGCTCCTTCTATCTGTAAGACTGGGGGTGTTTGACTAGGATTTGGCATTTTTTGAACCTGATTAGTATCTACAAAATTTGAGAGTTGTGGCTGATTATATCTTTTTCATAGACGGTGCCAAATGTAGGAACCTAAATTTGGTGCTTGAACTTAATTTCTCACACCAAAGATGAGCAGAATACTAGACAATAAACAAATAACCACAAATGAAAGCAAGTTCTAGCATGGAAACCTTTGAATAGGTAAAAACCAGGACCTTTCTCAAGGATTTATAAATAATGGTGTAATTGATTGAGCGACTACTTATTACAGCGAGTATTCTGGGTAGCATTGCTTAAAACTTATAGATTCCAAAAATCCCCCTTAATATGTTATTCGTTGGTCTCATTTATAGGTATCATATTATGACTGTATAATAACCATTATTTCCTTTTAATTATTGAGGTTATAAAATAGTTAATGAGCCTTCGTAACGGTTGTATAATGGTATGAATGATCCCTCTTTCTTGTAAAGGCTTATTTAATGAGCCACTACTATGGTCCGTCGTCTTGTGATTGCTAGGTCGAGTCACTGCTTGAAAGGTCGATTTAATACATGAGTTCTAGACCAAGAGTAAGTCCTTTCAAATGTGATGAACCAAACGGAGATAGATAAGTGGCGGTGACAATTAGTGTCCCTAGGCTAGGTAGGGGATGTTTTCTTTTTCTGACCAGGGTGATCTAGGTTCATAATTTATTACAATTCACATGTAAAATCTATGCAGACACATACTTGGCGAGTCAGGATAAATCCTATCGAGTATGGCATTGTCTTCCATTGGTGGCGAGTCATATGTTGGCGATGATGCACCAAGATAGGAGAGAGGTAATGAGCAAGGAGTGGAGACGAGTGAAGAAGACGATGAGAGTTTTTATCTTTCTAAATGGTAACTAATTAACATAGATAGTTTATTTTTGACATTTTTAGTTCTACATTACGTACATAGAAAAGCTCCCTACATATGCTTGATAAAATTCACATGACTAAAATGACTACTGAAACAAATTGATATAACAACTAACAAAGTAGCACTGATTGTTTTGAACACGGGTCATTCTAACTTCATTACACCTTTTTCCTACCTGCTCACTACACAGGGCCATTTACTCTTTTATCCCTAACTTAAGTCTGCTATTACAACTTTTTCTCTTTCAAAATTGCTGGAAACACTACCCTGTTTTGTTTGTCTAGTTTGTCAGTTTAGTCCGTGAGTATGGTTTAGTTTGGTTTTTCTTTGGCTTTCTTCAAACCAAAAGTTCCTTTTGTCCCCTCCACTCATCCCACCAATTTAACTCCCTGAGATGGATCGTTTCGGCAAGGTGAAGAAGAAAGCAAAATTTCCAACCCTAACTCAATCGATCGATGATAATTTTGCAAAAAATAATTACTTCGATGCTTGATGCTTCATGGTTCTCGCCTCTCATCATCAAATTTCCAACACAATCACCATGTCTTTATCTTTCACCGTATTTCATCTCCACAATCTCATCTCGTACTCATTCTTATCAAACACAAGCTCACTGTTTCGATCGTCGCACCTGCACCCGCACCTGCACCTGTACCAACTCACACCAAATGGAGAGTAGGAAATCAACATTGATATAAACTTTGTTTGTTTAGGGTAATGGAACTTGCAGGAGGAAAAATAATTATCGATAACATTGATGTTTCTAAGCTAGGACTTCATGATCTTAGGTCCCAATTTGGCATCATTCCTCAAGAATACTATTCCAAGGAATTGTTCAAAGCAACATTGACCCAATTGGATTATATTTAGATGAAGATATATATAGGAGCCTCGAGTGCGGTGCCAACTTAAAGATATTATGGCCACGAAACCTGACAAACTTAATGCATCGGTGGTTCACATTACAGATGTAGAAAGTAAAGTGTAATCAGAGACTAATCTTCTGAATATTTCATATGAACGAATGAGATGAGGTTGACACACTCTGTAGTAGCGTTATATCTTAAATTAAAATGCTCACAACAACTCATATTTTGTATGTACAATAACTTTATTATGGCATTCATTTCATATACATTGTTAACGCTATGAACATTGGCATTTTCACTATGAGCAAAACGCTAGTGGCAATTCATTCTTAAATACAAGACCTAGGCAATACACATAGCGTTAAACTTATTGAATTTAGTTATTTATAAACTGTAGCATGCACCATTGACATCCGAATAGTGGCATTGGTAATACTCAACTAACAAACTGGTAAAGCAATTTGTTATCGACGCGTGATCTATAAGCGGTTGGGAAAAACCATAAAATCTGAGATTAGTATTAAAATCCTTTATTCTTACCCAAAATGTACTGGAATTAGAGGGAATTGCTTACTTCAGATTTAATGTTGGATAACGGGGAGGAGAGGAGAGGAGAGGAGAGGAGAGGAGAGTACACCTTTAATGACCGGAGGAGCACCGAAATTACACTTAGACAAGGGCAGGGAAAGAAAAATGGGTTTAGGTTTTTTTTCGGTGATTCTAACTTCACTACGCTATTTTATTTCCCGCTTACTATGCATGGCAATTTACTGAAGTACCCCTCACTTTGGATTGATATTAGAACTTTATGAAATTTAAATTTGCTAATAACACTACCTTAGTTAGTTGGTTTAGCTTATTGGGAATGGTTCACTACAAAAAAAAATATTTTGGTTTGGTTTGGTTTGGGTCTCTTCAAATTGTCTAACAACACTACCTCACTTCCTACCATTTTCACTCCATCCTTCCACCTTTCTAACCATTTTCACTCCACCCTTCCTACCATTTTTGCTCCATGAGATGAATCCTCAGATGAAATTGAAGAGGAGGAAGAAATGTCCACCCCTAGCTCGATTGTTAGATGAATACTTTGCGGACAACGCACCCGACAGAATCCCATATACATATTTTAATTTCAATGGTAATGTCAATAGAAACTCCTCAACCACCATATTATTGCTAATATAATGTAGCTAATGTTTTCTTTTTTATTCTCTAATTAGCACAAGATTTATGCTGACGTCTCGGCAGAAGAAATCAAGTTCAATCAATCTAAAACGGAGTACCCATTGTTTTAAAACTAAGTGTTTGTTATTCAACAGAGCCAAGAAGGTTCAGACTTGGTTGGTGTGGTCGTGGTGGTGCTGGATCTTCTGAAGAAGGTTTCTATTTTAGGCAAACACGATTCTACAAATTCGTATTTTGTTTGTATCTAATGTTGTAAACTTAACATTCCTTATGTTGGTCCTAAAATCTTATCTTCTGGCGTTGACGCTAAAGTACATACGTTAGGTAATTTTGATGAGTTTTTTATGTGAACACCACTCAACCTCAATTACTATTGACATCCATCACTTTCATAAGGTTTCGTTTGACCTACACCATTGATGCCAGAATACTAACGTACATGCCTTGAAATTGGTTATGTTCTCATGTGTCTGTAACCACGACGCTATCCACATAACGTTTTTTTACATTGTAGGTGCTTGTTATATCGTTCGTTATGCATTGTTGACACTGCTATGCTAGCATTTTTTAAGTTAATTTTATCAAATTTAGCTTTTTTTTAAGGTTACAATGGACTATACACTGTTGCTTGTCACATAACCTCTTGTAACATTTGTACTAAATGCTCCAGACTATACGTAGACACTTAACATGGAACCTTTAGAAACATTTTTAGTTGGTACTTCAGACTATATGCAACCATTTGGCATGAAACCTATTGAAACATTTATAATCGGTGCTCCAAACTATATACAGCCACTTCGCATAGAACCTCTCAAAATAGTTATACTAAGTGATGTAGATCCCAGCATTGAACGTATAGACGAAGTTCATCTCAGTACACTAAATTGTAGTCTACCGTTTGTCCCTAATCCTATAAATGCGGTTCCGCTAAGTACCCATTGCCATGTACCTAACATTGTGGAGGCCACGAATGTGTTCAAAATGGATAAGGTACTCTTTTGTTAAGGTTTATGAAATAGGATTGACATGATTGTATAGACGCAATTCTTCTTAGTAATGCTTATTGCTGGTAATCTGTGTATAGGTATTTATAACAAGAGAAGATATTTTATCATGGGTCCGGAATGCAGCTAAAGAAGTAAAAAGGTGCTTAACCACAAGAAGATCAAACAAAGGTTCGAGGGTACTTTTAAAATGTCATTATAGGGGTGTTTATCGTGGTGAAAAGTTGCTCACTCTAAAAGAAAGGGAGAAGGTGAAGGAGAAAGAGAATAGAGATAACGTGAATGGTAAATAGGCAGTTGTAAAGGGTGATAGAAATAAAGAAAGGGTAGAGAGACAGGAACCATCTAGACTAGATGTTAGACTGTTGTGCTTTTGAGCTGAAAGGTTATGCACGTTCAAGTGAATCACAGATGGCATAACCATACAACTGCTGAACGTCAGAAAGGTCAGGCATACCTAGCTCTTATAAAGAAGACTACTTACCTTAATGATTTGACGAAGTCGGGTGTAAAGCCGATGGAGATTTTGCTTCTTATTAAGGATAAATTCATAGAAAATTGTTTTAATTTGAAAAACATGTGCAACGCATGTGCAAGGTGGAAGAAAGAAGTATTGGGTGGTAAAACAGAGATCCAACATCTTTTAGGAAGCTTGGATGAAAAGAAATACGTTGAGTATCATACTGTCCATCCAATGGAGGAGGTTGGTTATATATTTTGGACTCAGAGTGTCGATTAATCTGGGTAAATGTTTCCCGCTCGTATTTATGATTGGCTACACATACAAGACAAATATGTTTGACAAGCCATTTTTGGAGATTATCGGGGTAACCTCTACGGGTATGACATATTTTCATAGTGCTTGTTATATGGATAACTAGACTGGCAAAACATATTAGTGGGTACTTGAATGATTTAAGTCATATTTCAAGCCTAGTAAATATCCTAGGGTTATCATCATGGATAAAGATTTGGCTTTGGGTACTGCAGTTGCCACCATGTTTTCAAAAACAAAATACATGTTGTGCCGTTGGCACATTTACATGAATGTGAATGGAAATTGTAGGAAAGATATGATGAAAGAGAATGATACATGGAATTTTTTTTATGATTGCATTGAAAGAGCTTGTTGAAGATAGTCGGGCAATACAATCTTTTCACACGAATTTGGCATACTTTAAGATGACTTTGGAGAAGAGATACCCGAATGTCATAGCGTATGTGTTAAAGAATTGGGCTTATAAGTATGGCTTATTTGTTATCTCTGCATATGTTGATATGTTCATGAACTTGGGAAACTACACAAGCAATAGGGCAGAGAGTTTGCATGCGACATTGAAATGAGCCCTTAGAGCTTGCAATTTAAGCTACAGTTGGGGGTGGAGTACAATTGATAGGATATTTGAGTTGTAGTATAATGCCACTTATTCTTTTTTTACAACCAATTTTGGTGTTACATTGCACAATTATAATAATTTGTGGTTTGCAAATTTGCAGAGGATGGTTTCAAGGGTGGTATTAAATCTTATACTTGAAAAAATTAAGATCCTAAAAGAAACGGTTGAACCTAATGTGACAAAGGAGGAATGTGGTTGTCTCATTTAAACAACATGAGGTCTTCCATGCGCATGCGAATTAGCTAAATTGGCACCATTGAATTACCTTATGCCAAGAGAGAAAATTTACCCTTATTGATTTCAATTTTCTACCAATCCGAAGGAAGTGAAAGCAGCGAAAAATATTATAGACATCAAACTGGCTATGGCGATGGTGACACAGAAGTGGGACAAAGGAAACACCGTGGAATAAGTAGTTATAGTGTAAAAACTATTAGGGTTTACTTGTCCCAACTAGACGTCGTTGCTTGAGCCAAGTATGGCTGGAAGATCAAGAGGCTAGAAGAGGAGAACATAATTTAGAAAAGGCAAAAAAGTCTAAAAAAGAGCAATAAGAGGGATCCATCACGTTGGGAGTATCCGCTACTTGAGTTCTAAGAGAGTGTGACTACAAAAGAGACTCCTAAACAATCGATGAAAGCTCATGCTAAACTAGTTATAAAAGTATCGGCCCAACCTTGTATTTAGAAAGAAAAAATAGCTGAACAGGGTAAAAGCTCCTATTACAAGTCATGTGCATGTACCCATTGGACACATCGAATTGGTGGAAAACCACCTCATAGAATTTTGGAGTAGCCCTTGGGTAGATAAGATATAGGTTTTGAAAAAATTGGATATAGTACCACAATGAGAATCAAGTGGCCGACAGATAATTCATCGGGAATAGAAGTTATTGATATAAATCACTTCAGTACTACTTTGGATTCGCTAGCCCAAAAAATTAATACTATTAATGTCGAAGATGCGAATGAATATGCGCTCATGAGGAAGAAGCCTCACCCTAATAATTATAGGTATTCAAAACTTCTAACCCTTAATCAATTGATGGAGTACTTTCATGTTTTGTTACACCTTGATGATAACCCGGTAATTGAGTGGGAATACAAGATCGCTCTAGATGGAAATTGTGGGTATCGAGTTCTGGCTAAGGTCCTGGTGAATGATGAACATAAGTAGCCCATGGTTCAGACATATTTGGCCAATAAGTTAATAAGTAAAGAAAAGTTGTATGTGTCTATGTTTAACCTTGACACGTAAATGTCGTTTTGATTGGTACGATAGGACAACTATAATCCCGATAAACAAGTGGTTTATTTTTCCAGATATGCTATACGTGGCCGCTACTACTTTCGGCAAAATCATTATTTTGTTTGGTAGGAAAGGCAATGAGGCGAAGGGTGTACATATGACTTTTTTGCCTTTGAAGTCATGTATTGATGCTTCTAGCACGGAAGACGTTGTTTGTATAGGTTATGTTTTCAATGATCATTTTATGGCTTTAGAACCTGTGAAGAACTGTCCATTGCCGAAGTTGGATCCTTCTTGGATTGCCTACTATCACGAGAGTGTAGGTCAGCAGTTGGATTGATCTCTTTAATGATTTAGAAGAAGTGAATAAGGCAATGACCATGCTGACTGTGCGAGGTATCATCTCATTTTGTATAACAGACACACGATATATTGACATGAAATAAAAGAGTTTGTTTTCGCTTTAAAATTGTCTTATTTTAACTTTTTAATTTCTATTGGCGCCAATATCGCAATGTCGCCAAAGTTGTCTCTTCACAACAACATAGCCTCTACAGTTTCTAGAAATGCTTAGAATCTAGCATTGAGATTGCAACTTGTTCAGGCAATTTCAGTTACAATATAATCCTACAGACGCTTGGTTAAAAGCATTTGGGTGGAGTATATAAACCCTCTCTCTAGCTTTTGAAATGGTGTCGCTCTCATCTTTAAAAATAATCGTGAAAAACCTTATATTTCTCTCTCGCTCTCTCTCTTATCTTGAAACGGTCCAGTAGCATTACAGGTATGATTCTTCTTCAATCGCTCCCCAAAAGTATTTAATACATTGATTATGTTAATTTTTCTTCGATCCCTCTCCATGAAATCAATTTGACCATGGTTTAAGCCTTAATTGTCCTTAGATTATGTAAATTTAAAGTATTGAGAAGTTTTGGCCATGATTTCATGAAGAATCAAATTGGGGTACCAATTAATTTGGTGCTCCTAGGGTATGTGTACATTTTTTTTTTGCTAAATTTGATTGAATTTATAGCAAACAGAAATAGATTACAATAGAAGGAATGACACAAGTCCTCACTCCTAGCTTAACAGAACCTAAAATATTCTCTCATGGGCTCCTTAATTTTATATAAACATTGAGGTCACCCTACATAATTTTCTTCAACACCAACTTGCAATTTTACACCTCTATTTGCCATTTTGTTAGAGCTGAAATTTGTCTCTCTCTACGTTGCTAAGAATCTATTTTTTTCCATACTGAAGCTTGCTTCATGCCATTCTCCCTGAAGACTCCATGGTATATCACCTAACTAGAAGGCTTTAACTGCTGCAGTTGAGTCTGCCTCCACCCAAGCCACTAGCTACCCATTAAAGGTCGATCCCTTGATACCCTAGATAATAGCCTGACATTCAGCAAGGAAGCTAATAGTAGTTCCCAAGCCTTTTGCCCCAGCCCTTAGCACAACTCCCTCACAATTTCTGATAATATATCCTACTCCACTCTTGACTGGATTTCCTTTGACGTACCATTAATGTTAATTTTAACCTCACCCATACATGGTAGTTCCTAGAAACAAGATTTGATCAAGGTTACTTTCCTAGGACGAATAGGTACTCTCAAAACATGAACAATACTTAGATCCTCTTGAGTGTTATTCATGCATCCTAAAGAGATAAGAGCAGCATCCTGTATATTTGATATTCAATTTCTTTTCTCTTTATCCAGATTAATGCAAGCATTATCATGCATTTGCATGTTCCTTGCAAACCAGATTAAGTTTGTACCTCCCAAAATACTACTAATCCATATATCCTTGATATAAGAGCTCTTGTTATCTGCTGCCTTAATCATGTTTTTGAAATCAAGAGCATGACAATAAATCTTAAACAAATTCATACTTCACTGCCATAGATCAGCACTCACCTTACAGTCCCCAAAAGCGATGTTGCACAAACTCTTCAGAATCTTCACATAAACAGCATCTAGAAGCCATAGATATGCCTTTCTTCTTTATATTATCATCAGTAGGGACCACATTGTTTTACAATCTCCACCCTCACATTGCATTTCTGGGATGAACAACTTCTCTAAACAAGTATTTGGGCCACCACTGCTTTGTACCTTTCTGCCTTACTGTCTCATGCGCAGACTTAGTAGAGAATTTACCTTGCAAATCAGGTTCCCAGATTTTCTGACCTTTCCTTACCCTGCAGATCTTGATATCCCCTAAGCCAATGTTCAATCTTAACAAAACAATTAGGAGGTCTTGTGGCATAGTTCACCTGCCATTTGTGATTATACAGCTGACTTTGGCCTTCATTTGCTTATAGGGAATACTACTAATATTAACCATCTTCATGATGGGCACTGAAGCGTACCAGTTATCTCTCCATAGGTCAATATCCTCTCCATCACCCACTATCTACCCATAATGTTGCTTAACCTTCGGGATAGCCCATTTTAGACCAGATCACACTGAAGATCCCCTAAAGTAATTGCACAGAGTTATATTTCTAGTAGTGAACTTTGCTCTCATGAATTTTGCCCAATCATCATCACCTTCCAAGAATTTCCAGGCCAGCTTCATGAGAGAAAGATTAATATCCTTTAGTTTCCTAATTCCCACCCACCATTATTTCTTGGTTTACACACTTTTTCCCATACCACTGATAGGCCTTTATAGTATCACTGCATCCAGACCATAGAAAATTTATAATGCATCTTTTTCCTTCTTGAATCATACTGATTGACCATTTTATATCCCCATATTGTATACAGAGATACTGCTTAACATAGATTGTATAAGAATGGCCCTCCCTTGCATTGATAGAAGAGATTTTGCCCAGGTACTAGCTCTTTTTTTTAATTGATTCAACCAAAGGCATTACAGTTAATTTTTTTACTCTCCCCTTGGTAAAAGAAATGCCAAGATACTTCTCAGGAAGTTGCCTTTACTGCACCAAAAAAATCTCTAACCTTTTGTTTCTTCCTTGTGTTCATACCTCCTATGAACAACTTATTTTTTCCACACTAATCACTTGCCCACTGTACATTTGATAACTAACAAGACACTTTTTAATGTACTTCAGACCCCTCATCTTCCTATTGGAAAAAAAAATGAAAATATCATCTACAAATAACATATGTGTAGGAGTACTAATATCATTAATGGTCACTGCAGTGGTTTATTCCGTATCTCGGACTCAAGCTCCATCTTTGACAATCATATGAACACTCGACCTCATCAAGATGCTTGTGGCACAATTTATGACACATTTCAGTTACAGAGTTCTATTCATCACTTTTGACCTCTACATCAATAGTTCGAGTCAACAAATGTACCGTCATTGACGAAGTCATTACAAAATAGCTAGATTAGACAGTTACACAATCAGTTCAAAGACTATCAAATATATCTATATTATAACGTCCTTCATTAAGAATAATAATAGTCGTCAAACGGTCATATTATAAGACTTATAAATAGAACCATAGAACTCCAGATGAGGGATGAATGAATGTTCACTCAATACTCTATACTAAAATACTCAGAGTATCTCTTGTAATAGCTAGCAACTATCAATACCATTTCTCTTTCTAAATCCTCAAGAAAGGTTGTGGTTTTTAACCTATTCAAAGGTTTTCCATGCTAAACTTTGTGCCAGTATACGTTCATTATTCATATAGACACTCTGAATATCCTTGGTGTAAAGGCTAAATTCAAGATACAAAATTAGGCTATTATTTTTGTACCGTCTGTGGGAATGAAGTTCTCAAACTCATTATCTAAGATATAGCTAATTATCTTTCTACAGAATGACGCTTCTAGACCAGTGTACACGAATACTCCAGGAGAAGATAATGCCATACTGGCAGAATTTTGGGCCACTATAAACTCCAAAACCAAAAGGCGAACCACTCTGAAACAACAGCTGGCAGGTGTACAAGACACGCTAAAGGTCCTGCAGGGTTAACAGATTGCAGCCCAGAAGAACAAAGGCATACTGTCAGCTATTTTGCAACTTTCCACTCTAGAGAGGATATGACCTCATGTCAATAATCTTGGAGGTGACGGTCAACCAAATCATAAATAACCAGGGGGCGAGCTAGCTCTGGTACAGGAAGTCCATCAGAAAGTTGATGGCGGTCTTGCTAGAGTCAGACAAGCATAAAATCTACCCTGGGGAAGAGTTTATATTCCGGTATGTGATCAACTAAGTGAAGGAAGTGGCGAATACAACCCTCATGAAAGACGCGTCCCACGATAGACCACTACAACTCATCAGTACGTGACTCAGGAACATGTTGAAAAGCGTATCAAAGAACTGTTAAATACCCTGACTCAATCCACTAAAGGTATTCACAACAAATAGTAGAAAAGCCCGATTGCTCAATAACTATTGGATGGCAAAGCTTCCACCAGTTTGCGCACCCCAAAAATCCAAACATATAGGAGAAATAATCCAGTGGAGTACGTTCAAGAATTTTAGGATTCTCTATGCTTACATTCTACATCCAACCACCTTTTATACCAGTTTTTTCCTACCAGCCTATAAGGTGAACCTTTGTAATGGTTCCATTCACAACCAGAAGGGTCCATTACAACTTTCAAACAATTATGGGAACTTTTCGTCTAGAACTACTCACATAACAAGGACAAAGAAGAGAATCTATATTCTTTGTTCAGCCTTAAGCAGGTACCAGGAGAGAAGTTCAAAATGTTAACTAAGAAATTCTTGGAGTTGGACCAAAACGTGGACCGACTTGATCAAAAAAATACTATCTTAGCCTTCACCAATGCTTTTCTCTTGGATGGTAGGGCGAAGGAGTACTTGATTCTAAGCAAACCTATAACTTTGGAAGACATGATCGAGAAGGTCAACGGATATATCGATCTCGAAAGGATGGTATCCGAAAGACAGAAAACTCATAAATTAATCTTGACAACAAGATATCAATCCACAGGCTAAGATTTCAATCACAGAGGAGACAGGAAGATGAGCAAATCTAATGACGATCGTACTCGGAAAGGTAGCTTTATGCTAAAACCCTATCTTTCCAAGATGACTGTTACCATAGCTAGCATATATCCTATTCTTCAAAAGAATAAGTTTTTTTTGCAATGTCCAGTATCTCCAACCTATCGAGAACAAACCATATTGCATACACCACAAAATCCAGCATCATGAGACGAAATATTACTTTGCTTTAGAGCGACTGTTAGAGTATATTTTTATGGATGAAAGAATGCATGAGTATATCGTGGATGTTAAAAGTTGCAAGAATGAGAGTTACAAGCTTACCACAGAGATCGTACAGGTCAAAGAAGCGGCAGAGGAAAAACATTTGTACCATATCTCCCTCAGCCACTATATTGAGACTCATACAATTAATAGATCGATCAGATGTGAAAGACAACATCTTAGCCAATGCCATGATTTATCCATGGTCGATAAAAAGCTCGGTTACTCCCCGTATCCAGTTTCCAATACACAGGGATCTCCTTCGGAGATTGCGACATTTACCATATCAATTTTCCTCATCATGATGCATTCATGATCATGTTAAAGATAAGAAATGTCGTACTATATATAATGATGGTGGATACTGGAAGTAGCATCAAACTGCTTTTCCAAAGTATGAATGATCAGATGGGACTGGCTGACAATGTACAACTTAGTGACGTCGACATCGGTGGTTTCAACAGCTCTAAGGAAGAATGTGTAGGAAAGATCATACTTCCTATTATAGCTAGACCAGCAATGGTTGATATAGTATTTTACGTCATCAATGCAAGATCTTGTTATTTAGGAATCATGGGACACTGTTGGCTGGATAACATGTGAGCTATCCCATCGACCTATCATTTGGCGCTACTATTCGATTAGAATGGTGGCATTTACAAAATCAAAGGCAGTAAGAAGCTAACTCGTGCTTGTGAAAATTTGGTTACCACCATCACAAAACCATAAATACCGCAGCTCATATAATAACTATCAAAAACCACAGGGAACATTGCAAAGAACTTCACAGAGAACCAACTGCGAAGCGTAAAAACTACAAAATACATCGGGATCAATGGAGACAAACGGGGCACCTACATTAGAACTTTTTTTCCCATGTCCAAGCGCAATACTCTTATTTAATTTCTTAAGGATAACAGTGATGTCTTCACATGGATATTCTATAAAATGCCAGGCATTGATCCAAAATTTGCTTGCCATAAGCTTAGTTTGAAAGATAAAGCTGAGGCAGTCAAACAGAAACCTAAAAATTTTGCACCAAGACTCTGAGAAGAAGTTAACAAAGAGATCGATAAACTCATTAAAGTTAGTTTTATCCAAAATGCCAACTACCCAGAATAGATCTCGAACATTGTCGCATTGCCAAAGAAAAATGGAAAATCAAAGTCTGCGTAGATTTTACAGACCTCAATAAACATACTTCGAAAGATAGTTTTCCACTTCCTATCATCAATCATCTGCTCGATTCTACCACGGGGAACGAACTCTTATCCATGATGGACGCCGCATTAGGGTACAACCAAATACCTCTGTTACCCCAAGATCAAAATAAAATGGCTTTCACTATAGAGCATGGTTTGTATTGCTACAAGGTCATGCCTTTCTGCCTCAAGAACGCAAGAGCCACTTACCAAAGATTGATTGCATAGATGTTCAAAGACCATCTCGGGAAAATAATTGAAGTTTACATTGATGATATGTTGTGTAAAAGCCATAAGAAGGAGAACCATATCGCAGATTTACACGCGGCCTTCAAAATTCTTTGGTCTTTCAAAATGAGACTCAATCCTGACAATTGCCAGTTTGGAGTCCAATCAGGCAAATTCTTGGGATATTTGATCAGCAAGAAAGGCATATAGGCTGACCTAGATCGAATTCATGCATTAATATCTATGCCTTCTCCAAAGATAAAGAAAGACGTACAAAAGCTAGCTGACAGGATAGCAACAATCAATAGTTTTGTCTCCAAGTCTTCAGACTAGTGTCGATGGTTATTCGACCTACTACATAAAAGAATAAGGAAAAAAACCCTAAAAAAGATCTTGAGATCGAGTGGACTACAGAAAGTGAAACGATATTTCAGGAACTAAAATAGTATTTGGGAAAGCTACCAGTAATGAGTACACCCAAGGAGGGAGAAGAACTTACCATATATCTTGCCATTACTGATAAATCATTGAGTTTAGTCCTCATTCGACTTGATGAGAGGACGGAAAAACCTATCTACTTTACCAACAAGACTCTCACTCCAACAAAATCATGGTATACTAAGATTGAGAAATGACTTTTAGCTCTCATCTACACATCGCTAAATTTAAAACAATATTTCCAAGCTTACTCAGTTTACGTAATGACAAATTATCATTTGCGTGAAATCTTGTCCAAATGAGAAAGTCCTGATGAGTTCAACAATGGTCGGTTACTCTAGGTGAGTGCGATATACGTTTCAAACCACGGCATTCCAAAAAAGGACAAGCAGTAGTAGATTTCTTTCCAGACTTTTTAATAGATGATTCTGACTGGGAAGAAGACACTACCGACATAAATGAAAAATAGTTTGAAGAAAAATTAGAGTGGATATCCAAGAAAGGTTGGCACCTTCTAACTGACGGTTCAGCAGGACCTGCTAGGTCAAGCATCGAGATCATTTTTATCACACCTTCTAATGACAGGATTGAAAATGTAATCCAACTCAACTTTGAAGCCACCAACAATGAAACCAAATATATGGCACTAATCCATGGTCTAGATATGGCTCTGGAGATTAGGATTCCCAGGTTATCTGTGTACACGAACTCTTTACTCAAAGTGAACCATTATACAGACAAGTTTTAGAAAAATGTAAAAAAGATTGATTACTTCGTAGCGGTAGCCGATAGAATGAACAAATTCAAAAAGGATACCATCAAACATTTGCCTCGCGGAGAAAACAATCAATATGATTCCCTTGACTATCTTGCAGGAGTCCTCGGAACATAAACTCGATATCTAAAGATCCGCCAACATTAACATCATTAGTTCAAATTCTGTTAATACTGGGGGTGGTGAAGAGGACAAAGACGATTGGAGACATCCTTTCCTCACATATATCGGGCCTAAAAATGAGTTTGATGGCGAACTCCCCACATATCCAGCAGAAAGGTGACGTGTGCTTGATAATGCTGAGCGGTACGTCGCTGTCGATAACTTCCTTTATAAAAAGTAAGTTAATAGACCCTATTTCCAATGTTTATCTAATAAAGAGGCTCAAGACTTCAGACACAAACTTCATGAAAGTACTTGTGGATCCCATGTCGCAGGACAATCCTTAGCAAACCAAGCTCTTACTAAAGGAGTCGTTTGGCCTAAAATGAAGGCTCAAGCCATTGAATATGCGAGCAAGTGTAATTGTCGCCAACGACATGGATCCCAAATTTGAGCTCCGGCCTTGGAACTCCATTCAAGCATGGTTGTCTAGCCATTCAGATGGTGGGCCTTCAACCTCATGGGAGAGTTCTCAACTATACCAGGAAGATGGAGACACCTCCAAGTCACAGTGACCTACTTCACAAAATGGGTAGAAGCAGTTCCTTTGTATTGAACACGTGAAGATGATGTCATCAAGTTTATATGGGAAATGATCATAATAGAGTTTGGTTACCCCCACCGTATCAGAATCGATAACGGACCTCAGTTCGTTGGCTCCAGGATCGTTGAATTCCTCAACCAGCACAACATCATTTACTCTCTTTTAAATCCATATTACCTACAAGGAAATGGTCAGGCTGAAATCACTAATCGAACTATTATCGACGGAATCAAAAAGTGCTTGATAGAGAAGAAGGGTAATTGGGTACAATAGTTACCATATATGTTATGGGTGTATCAAAAGACACCTCAAGAATTGACTGGATCTAAACCATTCTTGTTGGCATATGGTACCGAAGCAATCCTCCGCACTCAATATCATCATCCATTACGTGACCATGCCATAACAAATGAAGAAAAGAAATTCCAGTTGGCATGTAACATGAATTGGATTGAAGAAGTAAGAGACAGAGTAATTATGAACTTGGAAAGATACCATCAGGCTTTAGCCAGATCATATAACAAATGAGTTAGTCATAGAGAGTTCAAAATTAAAGATCTCGTCTTACGAGAGGTACCAAAGTACAGAAATGAAGTAAATGCTGGGAAACTCACACAATATTGGGAAGGACCTTTTTATTATTATTAGGAAAAGTGGACTTAGCTCTTACGACCTCATCACAGAACACGGAGATCGAGTACCTAATCCTTGGAATACAAGGAGATTGAAGTTATATCGCAGATAATAATCTATCACAATATTTTTTTCTAATAAATCTATCATCTTGTGCATCGGCCTTACATCAATGAAATACTTTTGTTTGATCGCCCTACATCAGAGTACTTTATACTATTTCTTATAGTACTCTTCTAGTATATCTCACATTCTTTGTACGTCAATCTTACAATAATGAAATATTTATGTTTGGTTGCCCTACATTTCATTACTTTTATAATATATTATACAAGTACTTCAATATACACATTACATTTATAAAAATCATAGGTTACAAGAGGGTTCACCCTATTCAATTAGTTCAGATCGTTTGTTGCTTCAGCCAAACTGATGTTCAATTATATTACAAATCATTTGCTGCTTCAACCAATCTGATCTTCTATTATATGATAGATCGTTTGTTTCTCCAGCCAATCTGATTTTCTATTACATTACAAATTGTTTGTAGCACTAGCCAATCTGATCTTTTATTACATTACATGTCAATTGTTGTAGAGGCCTAACTTCGCACGGAGGGGAAGTCAGCTCTTACACCACGGGATTTATCCTCTACCAAGGGGATTCAAGTATATAATCTATAGCGTAAGTAATCTAATAATAATATACTTGTGTGGAGGCCTAGAATGTGGCGCCCTACGACCTTTGATGAGGATTTTTAAGAGAGTATGTATTACTGCCGAGTAGTCGAAGGTTCGAGTACTGCGTGTTTAACAAGGTGATCGAAGGTAAACTATCAGGATTCAGGGGAGAGATTTTGTAACCTCTCCTCGGTACCCCATCTCTCCTATTTATAGAACATAGGAAGGGTTGAGTCACCAATGTTTGGTCAAATTACAAATGTACCCTCCGGGTATCCTCTGGATATCGAGCGGGTATCCCAGAGTTGGTGTTAACACCGTGAATATCGGGTCTGTCACTATGCGCTATCATTGTAGCCGTCTGTTAGTCCTATCACTGTGCTCTGACACTGTAGCTGACATGACTAACAATGGCACCATTCTTATCCGATGAGAAATCTGTCTGACACGTCCACGAAGTATTTCTGATGTTGATGCAGAGTCGAGGCTTCGTCTTCAAAGTCTTTGATGCTGATGTGGAGTTCGACTTCGAGGCTTCGTCTTCGAATAATCTTACAAGGCTTATTTATGGATTGAGTGGGCTCAAGATATTGTAGTAGGCATCGAGGTAGCCATCGAGTGTTTGACTGGGATAGAAGGTTGCGAGTAGGCTAGTACATTCGCCCCCTCTCAGCAAGGGTCTCAAAAATAGGTGTAGAGGCGTTTGCTGAGAAAACTGTTTATGTTAGAAGTTAAGCGGTTGACTGTTGGCTTTCGAGGAGGGTAATAAATAAGGGTATTTAAGAAATGTTGGTGATTACGGAGTAATAAATGAGGTTAATGGGGCTATAAGTATGGGTATGGAGGCAGTAACATTGTATACTCTTTTTCTATTATACTTTCTTCTCCTTTCTCTACACTTCTTGAAATACATAATGGACACTACACCCAACACTCGCTACCAGAGAAGGATGGGATTTGCCTGAGACTGTCGTATAGGGCAGAAGGCTGGTGGAGTTAGAGGGTGGGGAACCCATCAGCAAGGTATCTTATGCTTACTTGTGAGGGCAGATGAAGTTTTACTTTACGACTACTGAGGAATGTTATCTCTATCTATCGAGCTTGGCCGAATGTCTTTTGCAGGCAAAGGATCAGTTGGCGGAGGAGCAGGGTTCGGCTGGAGGATCTGGTCCGTCTGAAAATAGGGCAGGTTCGTCTTAAAGTAGTGGCAAGGTGGTGGTGATTTTTTTGTGTAGGGCTGTATTTGAAGGTTTCTGTTGTTGTTTGTTGCTTTTATGTATGTCTGAGCTTGGAAGTTTATGTTTATGTTGTTGTAATTTGTGGAATGGAATGAGAACGACACTTTACTGCAATTTTGTGCTTTTGTATCTGGTAGGCGAATAGATTTGTAGGCGCGGTTTCGAACATATCTCTTCGAATGTTAACATGTAGGAACGGTTACTTTTAGGAAAATTTGACTTTGAAGTATAATGAAATGGTCGAAGCTTTTTATTAATTTTGGGCTTTACTGAATGGTTGATTCTGTATTGGTCAAAAATTGATGAAAGAGATGTGAGACGATGTATAAAAGGGGTCGATTGTTCAATATTGGGTATTTATTCGACTGCAAGGTCTTGGAAATGAGATTTGAATGCGGATACTGAGAAGACGGTTCGGTCTGGGAAGTTGAAAAGTGTGGACTGCTGAGTTTCTGAGGGGGAAGAATTGAAGACTGTAATTAATGCGACTTGGGATTAGGGAGGGTTTAAATGTATCTTCAAGTATAAATGGAGTATTTTTAAAAGAACTTCACGCAATTGTTTCTTCTTCGCCTATCAGAATGTCTGTGTATTTGTCTCAAAGTAACGGAAATGCTTCCAACATTATGCACCAGGACCGGGTGGCAGCAAAGGTCTTACGTGTATGGGAGAAGACGCTGGAGTTAAAACAAAGGCTTCTCAGTGACTGAGACCTAGACTCAGAGATGCCAGAGTTGTTTAAAGTGGATCCTGGGGAACCTTTTAGTGGAATGCCCTTTGCATACTGGTGGGGGGTACTGCAGATGATAGTCCCATTTCCCAGCTATCGGTTGGCCTTGCTGGAGTATTTTGCTGAGGAGATGGTAGACCATGATGATTCAGAGGCTGAGGCTGGGTTCGAGAAGAAGTGTCCCGGTAATAAATAGGGGCTTCTTTACCTATTTTGTTAAGTATTTTGTATAAGATGGTATCTCCTGCTGATTTTGATTTTAATTGTATTGATCTGTATTTTGTGTATGGGCGTCTGCCTGAATGATATTGGAAGTTTATGAAGTAACAGTCAAAGTAAAGTTTTGGACTGTGTGTAAGATGGAAAAACATAGAATTTGAAGGTAATTTAGGCGCGATCAACTCGAATGTCGAATGTGCAAGAAATTGAATGCTTGGCATATTTTGAGATCGAGTGTCAGGATATCTGTGGACGAATGTTTGAAACATGATATAAACGATTACTCATGTACGAGATGAATATATGTCGAAGGTCTATTAACTTTGACTGGACGTACTGACAGCCAAACAGTTGGCTTGTTAGAATGGTATTGTTCCTGGGGCAAAGTGTCGTGCAGGTCATCATGGCGTTTCCATGATTTACGGATAATGGTTAATTTGATGTAGGGATTTGATTTGACAAGTTCGAGCGAGGATCAGAAGGTTCGACGTGGTTTGTATTTTAAAAATATGTAAACGTGAGCGTACGATTCGCACGTGAGGGTAATGGGGGGTAAAGTGGCCAATACACATCTCTGCCGAAAAGCAGGGGTAGTAGGGTAGTGGTAATGATAGCGGTTTTAAAAATTGAGGTGGTTTTTTGGTATTCCGGGAAGGTATATATATAAAGGAAATAATAAAGGTATTGTTCACAGAAAAACCAGAGAGTTAGAGGATGGAATGTACGCCATTGTTTCGTGAAGCTTGAGAGAAGTTACCGGGTTGCTGCTAAGGGACCGGCTAACTTTCTGTTTCGAGTGTACTTCCGTTAATACAGGCATGTCGATTGATCTTTATCTCTTTTGTTTGGCATTTCCCTCTGTATCTGCATGTAGAGTCATCTGGGTTTGTAGTTATGAGGATATGATCGAGGACAAGGGGAAACCAAATGTCTGAGGTCTAGCTTATTTATGATCTGAGGGTATTGATGGTGGGACTGTGATTGGGCTCGAATTTTCGGTTGTGTTTGTATCAGTTAGAGAGGGTAGATGAAAATGAGCTATTGACACGTAATAGTTGAATATATCGATCTAATTGCGTGCTTCTTCTTTGTGGGATAAGATGCGTACCCGTCGGGATTCGAGACTGAGGCTAATAGGTGAAGAGATCGAAGAAAATGAGGCTAGTATATCTGGTCATGCTCCGATGGATGAGGGCAGCGACGTAGAAGAATTGTTCATAGCAAAAGATATCCCACAAGCAGTGGTTATTCCTGAAGTTAGGGGTTCAAGTTGTAGACGTTGTAAGACAGTAGTTACCAAGGATAGTAATGAGGAAGATATGGGGGGAGGATAGAGTGAAAGAGGCGAAGGTCGAGTTGAACCTTCAGGTGGTGAACGGGATGAGGGGGAGCAAAGTGATCATAGTGAGGATTCAACTGAGTCGGATAAGGCCGATTGCTCTGTCTCGACTAGAGTTAAGCAGAGATTAGATCAATTTGTGGCTAAATTTTAGCTATCGAAGGTAGGAGTAATATTATGCTGCGGGGTCAGGGTATAGCTTCTAATCAAAACCTCAAGAAGGTATCATGGCGTTTAAAGGCCAAATTCGACTAGGGATGCAATTACCTCTCTGCAGGCTGGTGAAAGAGGTGCTGAACTTTTGGGAAGGTTCCCCAGTTTAGATGAATAGGAATTTTTATGAGATGATGAAGGTAGTTGAGGGCATGAATGCAAAATTGCGAGGTGAGGGGAGGAGTTTGATCGAATGGTATGATGTTGTCTCGTTCTATTCCAAGAAGGCGAACCAGAAGGTCAGCACCTATCACATATAGTGTCACACGGATAAGCCCTGGCTGTTTGATCTGTACTCGATGGGCTGAGGGTGGGATAAAGATTTGGTTGTAGTATAGGGTAACTATGAGAATGTCGAAGGGGAAGACCCTTATAGGTTACAGTATAAAGTTTATAATCCAAGTAAGTTTTTTGTCGATTTTTTTTTATGAAATGCTCGAATAAACTATGATCGTATTTATGTTTGTTCTGTAGGTCCTAATAGCCGGACTTGGGCGAATCCGAGGGATTATATTCACGCCTTAATCAACTTGGACGAGGAGTGGGTGAATTATGTTTTCAAGGGCCTTGGTATCAAGAGGAAGAGGCAGAAGAGAATAGATTCCCTGCTTCGAAACGCACCTATTATGTCAAAGCCGTCAAAGAAGATGGGAGGAGAAGGTGCTTCAAAAGTGGTCGAAGGAATGGAGGAGAAGAATTTGGCAAGGAAGGTAAAGTATGTTCTGAAGGTACAACGGGTGTCGAAGCAGGCTACGACCGTTCCCAAAGTAGCTAGTGATGCTTCGAGATAGAAGTCAAAGAAGGTGCCAGCCCCGGCTGAGTAAGGGAAGGGAAAAGTCATCCCTGAGTCTCCGAGGGCACAACGGTCGAAGGTAATCCAACACAAAAGGCATAAGGCGTTGGGGGAAGATGATGCGGAAGATGTAGATGAAGATATGATGGAGGCTGAGTGAGAGGAACAGGCTCTAGCCCTGGCTTCTTCAATGGCAACACTCTGCACCAGTGACTCAGACGAGGCTGGAAGGAGAATGCATAAAACAATGTACCAGGTAACTGCTTGATTTTTAAAATGCTGAAATTTTGCTTGAGTGCGTCATACTTCGGGAGATACTGATTGTTTGACTATTCTAACAGACATATGCTTGGTCACAAGCTTTTATCAAGGCCCAAAAAGTAATATCACGGCAGCTGAGACAGGCGCTTGATGATCTGGATATCCCTCGAGGGACTGAGGCCTCGTTGGTATCTGATAATAAACTTTGAAGCTAGATCTGGTGGTTATCAATTATGCATTCGAGAAAAGATTCGAGGCTCAACGTTATACTCATGAGCAGGTGTTGAAGTTAAAACTTGCTGAGAAGGGGAAGGAAAAGAAGGAACAGAAGAAGCGTTTCCAAGGGTAATTTGATTATGAATGTGCGGATAATGTCAGGCTAATGGAATTCATAGAGGATTTGGGGTATGATCCTGAGACTTTGCAACGCTTCCCTATTTCCAAAGATCTTGTTGCTGAAGATTCTTTGCAGACATAGGGGATAGAGGCAGATGTTGCTGATGGAGGTATTGAAGGTGGCTTGGAGGCTCATGTGATCGAAGGTACTACTGCTGGAACTACAACTGATGTGATCGTAGGTACTACTGCTGGAACTGCAACTAATGGTAAAGGGTCAAAATCTTCTACTAGAGGTACTGGAGGTGTTGACACTGAAGAGCCTATTGGGGGAGAAGGTGCAGCCACTTCGATATGAGGTATTATACTGGAGTGCTATACCATTATTTCTGATTTTTCAGTTGGGTTGTAATATTTGAACAATTTTGAGTTTTTTTTGTACTTGATATTTGAACTTGTGATTGCTTTGAATTACTGTGCTAAAATTGACTTGTACTGTATTGATTCTGTTTGGTTGTAGACTGCTCTAAAACTAATTTGCGTTAACTTAACTTCCACTGAATTGTTGTGCTAGCTTCTTGATGTATGCTCCAAACTGAACTTGAGTCTCTGATATATGTTGTACTGAAGTATCTTCTATGTAGCAAAACTGTTTATATTCTTGTATACTTGTATCTCTATTTGCTGTAAGTCTAAAATTCTTGTAGAATGATCGAACCTCTAAAAGCTTCCGGATGGTTGTGACACTTGCTTGGACCCAAGAGATTTACTGGACTTCGAAGGCCTAAGCCATAGCGAAGTAAGACGTGGCCGCCCCCAACATATTCTTGAGGGTCCGGTCTCTCGACCATTCATTCCCCTTGAGTTTGTTTGAATTTTGGAAGTTTGAAAATTTTTAAGGTTGCCCCCAAGTAACAGTCGGGTCGAAGGGTTGACATGATACCTAGGTTAAACCAAGAAATTTATTGGACTTTAAAGGCATGAGCCACAATGAAGTAAGACGTGTTCACCGCTAACGCATTCCCGTGGGTCCGGTCTCTCGACCATTCGTGCCTCTCGAGTTTGCTCAAATCCTAGAAGCTTGAAAATTTTCAAGGTCGCCCCCAAGTATCAGTCGGGTCGAAGGGTTGACATGATACCTAGGCTAAACCAAGAAATTTACTGGACTTTGATGGTTTTAACCTGATCGAAGTATAACATACTCGCCCCAACGTATTCTCGAGGGTCAGGTCTCACGACCATCAGTGCCCCTCGAGTTTGCTCGAATGTTGGAAGTTTGAAAATTTTTACGCCCCCAAGTATTAGTAGGGTCAAAGGGTTGACATAATACCTAGGTTAAACCAAGAAATTCACTGGACTTTGAAGGCCTGAGCCACAGCGAAGTAAGACGTGTTCACTGCCAACGCATTCCTGAGGGTTCGGTCTCTCGACCATTCGTGCCCCTCGAGTTTGCCCGAATGTTGGAGGCTTGAAAAATTTCAAGGTCACCCCCAAGTATCAGTCGGGTCGAAGGGTTGACATGATAGCTTGGTTAAACCAAGAAATTCAATGGAAAATAGGATACGACACTTGAAAAAAAGATGTTCATTGATTTATAGTATATTTACATTAGTGGAATAAGGTGGAAGTCGTGGCATGTTGTATGATACTAACTGCATTGCATTCCATGAATTTGGTAGAGGCTCTTCGTCTTCTGTCATCAGGTAATATAAACCCTTGTCAGTTTTACTATAAATGACATAAGGTTCTTCCCTAGATTCGGTTAACTTACTGGCATTTCGAGGCTTCGAAGATTGGTTGATGCGCCAAAGTACAAGATCTCCAATGTTAAAGCTTCGTGGTCGAACTCGTTTGCTATATGACTTCTGAAGTGATAGATGGTAACGGCCGAGTTGGCGATAGCTCGGTCTCTGGTTTCGTCGATCAAAAACATATTGTATCCAAGTTCAAACTCATTGTCTTCATCGAGGAGGTTGGGATCCCGTGTTGGTACTTTGAATTGAATAGGGAGCACTGCTTGAGTGCCGTTGGCTAGATGGAAAGGGATACAACCTGTAGCTTTTCTTGGTGTTGTTTGATAGGCCCAGATGACATGCTGTAACTCCTGAACCCATTGACCTTTCTTCGTATCGGCACGTTTCTTGAGACCGTCGACTATGGTTTTGTTGATTTCTTTGACTTGACCGTTGCCTTGGGGGTAGAAAGGTATTGAGGGTGAGAGGATGATGTTGTGTTTTTTAAGGAAGTTTTTGACTTTGCTCCCAATGAACTGTAGACCGTTGTCACATCGAATCATATGAGGGAATCCAAAGAATGTAATGATGTTTTCCTATAGGAATTTGATGACTTCTTCTTCTCTAGTTCGACACAAAGGTACGGCTTCGACTCATTTGGTAAAATAATCTATTGCAACAAGGATATTCTCCCGGCTACGTGAAGCTTTGGGAAAGGGACCAATAAGATTGATGGCCCAGCGTTTGAATGGCCACGAGACTTAACTGAAATGGAGGTCTTATAAAGGGTTGTGGATGTCATGGGCGTGATGTTGGTATTTGTCACAATGTTTTGCGTACTCTTCAGTTTGTTTCTTCAAGTTCAACCATAATAAACCTTGGACGATGGCTCGAAGGGCCATAGAACGACCAGCAGTATGAGCACCGCCGGTACCTTCATAGAGTTTGGCGAGAATTTTAGTGGCTTCAGTTTGAGAGATGCATCCATGGAGGACGGCATTTGGGGATTTGCGATGTAACTCATGCTTGAGGATGGTGTATCTGCGACAATTCTCTGATATGGATCGTTTGGTTTTGGGATCATCTGGGAGGGTAGTATTGTTGAAGTAATGGAGAAATGGTGTTCGCCAGTGGTCTGGATCGAGACTCTCGCCCTATTATTGATGGCGTTGGCTTCCATCTGGTTGATACTTGGGCGTTTGAGTACTTCGATTTGAAGATTTCGGGATTCTGATTGGTCTAACATAGCTGCTATATAGGTGAGGGCATCTGCATGTCAGTTTTCTCCTTGAGAGTAATGGGTGATAGAATTTTTTTTGGAAAAATGGTTTATGCGCTGTCGGACGAGAGCAGCGTATTCAGCCATACGACCATTAGCTTAATTTTCACCGCCGTATTATCTTTGAATAAGTTGAGAATCAATAAAAACTACGAGTTTTGGGATACCAAGTTCGAGGGCAAGGTCAAGGCCATGGATAAAGGCTTCATACTCAGCCTTGCTGTTAGAGCATTCAAAGTTTAATTTGATAGCCTTTTTTATTCGATCATTGGTAGGTGTGACCAGGACTATGCCGATCCCTGAACCGTTAAGTCCAGCGGATCTATCTGTGAATAGACGCCATCCCGTGTTAGGGTTCAATGGATCTATTGGTTCGGGTGGTCTTTTGTCAGGTCATCTTCATGTTCCTCCCAATCGACATCTTCAACCGAGAAGTCAGCGAGGAAATCAGCAACTTCATGGCATTTTTGGGATATCCGCTTCTCGAATGTGATGTCATGTTCGCCAAGATAAAAGGATCACTGTTGTACTCGTCTTGATTTCTCTTTTTGTCCGAGTACTTCTCGAAGGGGATAACTTGTTATTACACGGATGGGGTGAGCTTGAAAATATGGTTTGAGTTTTTGGGTAGTGTAGACGAGGGTGAGGAGAAAATGCTCAAGTTTCGTGTATCGGGTTTCTACAGGTGTTAGGGTCTTGCTGATAAAATATACAGGCTTTTCAATATTTGACTCGAGTTGAATGAGGACTGAACTGATAGAAGTATCAGTAACCGCGAGGTAAAAAGAGAGTGTTTCGCCTTTGATAGAGGTGCTGATAATGGGTGGTCGACCAAGGTATGTTTTGAGTTTGAAGAAGGCCTGTTCACAGTCGGGTGTCCAATTAATCTCAGGGTTGTTTTTCTTTTTTGCTTTGTGGGCGCCTTAGTCACGTAAGAGGGAAAAGAGCCAAGCATAATGGTATGAAGATTTGGAAATGAAACAGTTGAGGGCTGTTATTTTACCAGCCACTTTTTGGACATCTTTTTTGGTTCAGGGCGAAGGCATGTCGATAAGGGCTCAAATATGGGTAGGGTCGATCTTGACACCTCGTTTACTGATAAGATGGCCTAAAAATTTGCCTGACAAAATACCAAATTGGCATTTTTCTAGGTTGAGTTTCATGTTGTATGTTCGAAGTATCAAAAAGATTTTGGTTAGGTCTTAGATGTGTGTCTATTTTTGGAGGCTCTTGCATAACATGTCGTCAATGTAAACTTTGGCCGACTTATCATGCAAGGGTTTAAACATGGTTGTAATAAGGCGTTGATAGGTGGCACCGACATTTTTAAGGCCGAAGGGCATAACGTTAAAATAGTAAAGGCCTTGTTCAGTGATGAAGGAAGTTTTATGTTGATCTTCAAGGATGAGGGGTACCTGATTGTAACCCGAAGCCGCATCAATCATTGACAGGTGGTCATGTCCAGCAGTAGCATTGAGGAGTACTAAAATGATCAGGAGGGGGAAGCTATCCTTTGGTGTGTACTTATTAAGGCCTTTGAAGTTGATGTAGATTCTGATCTTGCCATTCTTTTTGGGAACTACAACCATATTAGATATCCAGTCAACATACTTAACTTCTCTGATAAAACCCGTGGCTATGAGTTTTTCTACTTCAAGTTTACTGCTTCTCAAAGTCGCGGGGTCAATGTACACTTCTTCTAATTTACCGCTATAGAGTGAGGCATGAGGTCGAGGAGGTGACCGACTAAACTGGGTTTGATACCTGACATCTCCTGGAACGTCTATGCAAAAATGCCTTTATTTGCTCAAAAGAATCTGTAAGTTTGAGGCGTTCCGCTTCGTCAAGAAAAGTTCTAATGAATGTACCTCGACCAGGACCGTCAAGTTTGATATAAACAGTGGGTTCGATGGGCAAGCTGGTGGCTGTCGATGGTATGGAGACAAAAGGAGGCCATAACTGTTATGGGAGTCTAACGAGTTTTTGGGTCTAATCGATCTCTGGATGCTCACATGAACGGGAGAGGCGCTGAGAGCATTTTAAGTTCCATATACCATAGGGGGTAGTAAAATAAAGGGTCTGATGATAGGTCAAAGGTATGGCACGCATGGCATGGAGCCAGTCGCGCCTGAGGATACCAAGGTATTCAAACTTCTTATCGATGACAAGAAAGATGGTTTGAAGTGTGACTGGGCCAGTGGTAACTGGGAGGCTGATTCAACCGACAACAACTTATGTGGCCCATTAAAGCCTTTCAGTTCGACATTGGCAGCAGTGATGAGGTCAGTTTTCTTCATGGCTTGGACGGTTTAGAGGAAAAGTACATCGGCTGCACTTCCTTTTTCGATAAGCATGGTGTGGAGGACGAGGTGTTCGACCTTAATCATGATGACTAACGGGTCAGAATGGGGAAAACGAACATGCGATGTATCGCAGTCGATGAAAGAGATGCCTTCGGGTCGAGGAGAAAGGTTGATTCTGGTAGGAGGGCTAGCAGCTTCTCCTGGTAAGTAAGTTTGTAGCACTCTTCGACAAGCTTGCACTTATTCTTGAAACGGCCGCTGTCGATATTATTTACTTCAATAAAATGAACTTGGTAGATGTAGACCTCGGCAGGGTCACTCGAAGGGGCAGGTTGAGGATTCAGGTACGACCCGTCAAGGTAGCTGGGAAGATCGACAGCATACTGATGTAGATGGCCGGGCATGAGTATTATTTTGAGAGAACGCTGCAAAGTAAAGTATTTATTGGTGTGGTGGCAGTTACACTTGTAGTTGGCATAATAAGGTTTGCCTGGTTGACCTCGGTGGGAAAAGGGATACGCCATATGGGGTCTGCCTGTATCTGTGGTAGAAGGGTGTTGATGAGGGCAGTAAGTCTAGGTAGGACTGGCTTTGGTTATTTTTTGTGACCTTCTACAGTGTTATTAGAGTAAGGGCACTTGTGGCTCTCTGTCTTCTGCAAGATTGGAGCAATCTGGGGTGTAGGAGTAAAAGGAGGGCCTTGTCGAGGTTTATTAATGGCAGAGGTCGAAGGTTGCCCCTGTTTATGTGATTCGTGGAGGCGCTCAAGGTCGATATACCCATTGACTTTTGAGAGCATCTTCTTGAGATTTTGAGGTTTGTGGAGGACCAGGTACTCTTTGACAAGATTGTGATCTGGCAAGACGCTTAAGTACGTAAGTACGGCGTTCGTGCTGTCGAGGATTTAGACTTTGCGCGACTCATCGAGAAATCTCTTAGTAAAGGCCTCAAGTGTTTTATTTGGGGACTTTATGATATTGAAGAGGGCGTCGACTCTGACCTCTCTATCTTTGTTGAAGGTAAATTGTATAATGAAGAGATGGGATAGTTGCTTGAAACTTTGAATAGAACCACAAGGAAGGTTATGATACCATCGAAGTGGGCTATTTGTGAGGCTTGTAGGAAAAGGCAAAACATCAGGTTCTCAGTTATGGAGTAAAGGCTTAGGGCATTTTGGAATTCGAGAATATGGGATTAAGGGTCAGTGTTGCGGTATTTGCTGAGTTGGAACAAAAATTTGGAAGTATCTCGATAACAAGGAGTTTGGGGCAGAGAAGGTTATTCAACTGACTCCATGAGTTTAGAGTTGGACTCATGCTGCGGATGATGGGCTGGATTTTGTAGTCGAAGTCTTGCTGTGCACAATAAGTAGGATGAGGGGGGGGATCGAAGGATTCGAGGATGACGAGGCCGAGTATTCGGTATGTGTTTGGCGCTGTACTCCCCGAGATGCTCTCGGGCAGGGCGGCGTTTGGGGTATATGGAGGAGTGAAGGGTAGAATCAGAGAAATCCTCTATAGGGTTGTAGGGTGGATGCCAAGATGGATGAAGCTAGTAGGGGGAACAGTAGGGGGAGCACCCTCGGTGCCGGTATGGACCGGGGGTGCTTCTTGATGCTGTAGAGGCCCCAGTCGAGCGCGGGTAGATATGTGTGACAAGGCTGGTGCTCGAGACGGTGGTGAAACATCTAGAGGCCACAGTCATTGCAGCTCTCGGACTGTGATGCGCAATTCATCGATGGTGCAGCTTTTTCTGTCGGTATTATCTAAACGGTGATGTTGTTCAGCTTCAAACTTTTGCCGGTGCTTTTTGCGTTCTTGGGGCAGTTATGTTTGGTGTCGCTCCTTGGCTTGAGCGAATTGCTGTGAAAGTAAGGCAAACTGGGTGGCCATTCCGTCGATAGAGTTGCCGGTATGTGTAGAACTAGAACAAAGGGTGGGGGTCATTGGGAATAATCTGTAAGAGTTGGGAAAGGGAGAAAATGACCAAAGGAGATTGGTAGGGTGGGGAAGCATAAACGACGCCAAATGTAGGGGCCTCACTTCGTACAGAGGGGAAGTCAGCTCTTACACCACAAGATTTATCCTCTACCAAGGGGATTCAAGTATATAATCTATAGCGTAAGTAATCTACTAACAATATACTTGCGTGGAGGCCTAAAATGTGATGCTCTATGACCTCTAATGAGGATTTTTTAGAGAGTATGCATTAGTCTCGAGTAGTCGAAGGTTCGAGTACTGTGTGTTTTACAAGGTGATCGAAGGTAAACTGCCAGGATTCAGGGGAAAGATTTTGTAACCTCTCCTCGGTTCCCCACCTCTCCTATTTATAGAACATAGGAAGGGCTGAGTCACCAAGGTTAGGTCATATTACAAGTGTACCCTCCGGGTATCCTCTGGATATCGAGCTGGTATCCCAGAGTTGGTATTGACGCTGTGAATGCTGGGTTTGTCACTATACGCTGTCATTGTAGCCGTCTATTGGTCCTGTCACTGTACTCTGACACTGTAGCTAACAGGACCGACAACGGCACCGTTCTTATCCGAAGAACTATTTGTCTGACACGTCTGCGAAGTATTTTTGATACTGATGTGGAGTCAAGGTTTCGTCTTCGAGGCCTTTGATACTGATGTGGAGTTTGACTACGAGGCTTCGTCTTCGAATAATCTTGCAAGGCTTATTTGTGGATTGAGTGGGCTTTGAGATATTCGAGTAGGCGTCGAGGTAGCCTTCAAGTGTTTGACTATGGTAGAAGGCTGCGAGTAGGCTACTACAATTGTTGCTTCAGCCAATTTGATCTTCTATTACATTACAAAATGTTTGTTGCTTCATCCAATCTGATCTTCTATTAGAGATCAATTTTTTCTTCAGCCAATCTGATCTTCTATTACACAACCGATCATTTATTGCTTCAGCCAAACCAATCTTCTATTATACGACAGGACGACTAGTAGTTCTACAAAACGTCTATCATCACAATTGATTCATCAAAAGTTCAATACTAATATGTATAGATCACTAATTCTATTATCAGTTCAACTTTACTATACCCTATCTACTATATTATCATTGGTATAATATGCATAATGCCTTCTTGCAGTCATAATGCCTCATCAGCCAACTCGAGCTATCACTTGAGCTGTCAGGCAATACATCGCCAAGAGAACTTTCCCCGCGCATAGGAAGTCACAGGCGCATCAACTCTGGTTCCCTCCCAGTAATAATTTTTTTTCCTTATTTAACCTTACTCTTCGTAAGAACACCAATCCTTGGCATTATGCGATCTAGATACTCAGCTTGCACCAACTGCATGTCATACTGCACACCATTTGCGATCAGGTTGTCATAAATAGTATTACTTTCCGTTTTAATCTCTAGAGCTCGGACATAAAGAACAATAGAACTGCCGTCATCTCTCTTTCATGCACATCACCTGCCTCACGTTTTACCTTATCAGGAACAACAAGCTCAATAATATTTCCTTCAGCCTCCTTCAACATGCTTCCAAATTTTTTCAGCGTTCTTCTATCGCTCATTTTTCATCCAACATCTCTTTATTACGAGCTTCCATCATCACATGAATTTATCTATATGGTCTAACAAAGCCATCGATTCCTCCAGACTCATTCTAACTTCTCTCTATAATCCCTTCATCAAGATTTAGTTCAGCTTTAAAAAGATCAGCCTCCAACTTGGTCTTCGCGTTAAGCAGTTCCCTAATTTCTTTTTGATACTCCAAAGCATTTAACTCCAAAGTTTGACCTGCATCCTCTTGAGTCCCTATCTTGAGCCACTGTCTTTTTATTAATTCGTTTTGTTCACTGTAGGCCCCTTCTAACTCTTTTACTCTTATACTAGTGGCATACCATAATCCTTCATATATACGAGCACGCCCATATGCCTCCCTCACATCAGCTCACATATGTGTTATTTCCACCTTAAGCGTATTTATCTGAAATTGTAAATCATTAACATTATCTTCTTTCTTCAACATTGCCAACAACTTTGTCACTTTAAGTCGCGCTGGTATTGGCTCCGCCTCCTATTTGGTTCTTCATTCCGAACTGTCTAACTTTTTTTTCTTTATTACATCTTTCAACCCCTCTATTCTTTTCAACTCAATGGCTAGTTTAGCCTCCTTATCCTCAAGTGTTTCGGTCAAACAAGCCACTGTGTTTTGCTCTTCCGTTACTATCGCCTATATTTTCTCCTTTAAATCAGTAATACTTTTCAGTGCTTCTTGATGACGATTCAGATCAGCGTTCAGTTTTTCATTTAAAATACAAAATATTTACACTGGTTCTGAACCTCTGCCAGTTCACCCTGTAGCAATAGTCAACTTTCACATACATACTAGCTCGCGTATCCAAAGATATTACATGTCACAATTAACAATTATACTCAAGAACATAATATTTGAGTAATATCGATACATAGCTCTATCTATATGATCATCACAGAGAACATATTTCATTTTTCATCAAAACAGTGTACAAAGATCTAATGTATATACAGGTTGGTAAGAAACTAGACTTCTCTACTTTTGCTTCTTCGAGCTACGAGAGGACTGCCCCATGTCTCTTGAACTCTTTAATTTATCTACTTGAACATTTAAAATAGCTATAAAAGATACCATCTCCTGCTGGCGTTGCTTTCACCATGATAGAGGTATTAGGCTCTCGACCTTCTCCTCGCCTTCTTTCGGCAGAGTTTCTCTAGATTTAGGAACTGGCTTTTCAACAATCTTTTCCATCTCATCTTTTGCAAACCACATATTTTTAGCCTTTGCATTCTTCACATCAAAATCCTTCCCACAATCTATTACATACTTCCTAAATTCGTTCTCTACCCTCGCCAGCTCCCCTCCATAAAGCTTAATCATACTTTCCATATAACGTTCATGGTCCGTTCGATATGCGACTTTTGCTCGTGACGGATACATATACTCCTTTAATTGCATATGCGCCATGTGCAGACGCTTGCACATTTCTTTTTGTAATACACTTAACATTCTTACATCACCTTCTACCTACTTTTGAATAGTTATTTCTTTTGACAATTAAGTCACTAAAGACATTTTTTGCTCCATATGTTGCGTCAATACATCTTGCAACTCTTTTATCTCACCCTCTAATTTCTGTTGAACCGCTATTTGCTCTTTTCTTATCCTCAAAAAACACAATCCTCATTGACCTTCGGTCCTACATAAAGGTAAGAACATCAGGTAAGGGTCCTACTTCTCCCTATATAACAGAAATACCAGCTCAAGCTGAACATTTTTTTGCCTCTGCACTATGATGAAAACGTGCTTCTTGAGCTAGAAACATAACTAGAGCTAGGTCAGGTATTACACCTCTTTTCTTCAAAAGTTCTACATAAGCTTCTTTTAATCCCTGCTCACTATCTACTTCTGCCTCAAAATACAGTGTCAGAGCTACCAAAAGCTTCTAATATTTAGCCTTATCATTCGGGACACTCAAACAGGACAAGTCTTTCAATTTTTGTACTAACGCCCCCCTTTCCTCTTCTTTTCTTTAAATCGCATCTCTTTCTATTTTTATCTTAACATATCTACATTGAAGATCATATAATTCTTTAAAGTTTTTCTTCGAATTAAACTTAAACGGCCTTCTCTCATATTCAATTTTATTAAGTACCTGTTGAATATGAGCCACAGAATCCCTTGCTCTACTCAACGATCTCTCTAGGTCAGAAATAGTTTTTCTCAACCGCTTTACCTCCTACACAGATTTCAAATTTCTTATTATCATGCAAATATTCAAATAGAGCACAATAAAAAAAGTCTATCAAACTTAATAGTTTAAGACCACAAAGAGTACAATCCCATCAAAGTTAACAAGAGAATAACATAGTTTGAAACAGGATACCTCAGACTGATTAAAGATTCCTGATAGTCTCAACCTCAAACGGAAGATCCACTTCACCGGCAGCTCAAACTCATTCAGATTGAGAAGCAGGTATATTGGCTGGAGCAATAACATCTCCCACCACTTTGTCATCTGCGTTCGAAGCAAAAACTATCTCCTTATATTTACCAGTTCATCCCAGCTCTATATTATTATCCGTTAGGCCTATTTTTGGATCGGATTGGATCAGAAATAGATGTGTTCAGAATTTTTTTAATTTTTTTTGAACTAGAAAATCTGTTCTGATCTGATCCAATTTTTTTTCAGAACTGTCAAAATAGATTCGAATCCAAAAAATTTCAGAATTCAGAACAAATTTCAGAAATTCAGAACAATTCTGAACAAATTTCGGATATTTCGAAAAATCAGCAATTAAAAAAATTCTGAAAAAATTCCGAAATATCTTATTTAAAAAAAAATGTATTTAACAACTTAAAAATGATAACAAATTAACAACTAAATACCACTTAAAAATAATAACAAATAATAACCACATGAAAATAAATATTGTCTAAATAAGTTTACAAAATTAAACATCATTTTTTGAAAATCTCAGCCACAGGAGTTCCATGCAATGCTTTCTCAACCAACTTGTCACTACAAAATCCACAAACATTCAAGAAAAATTATTAGCCATCAAGGAAATAAAGTTTAATTTGCTATGATACAGAGTACCTGACTGGAATACAAGATATACTAGTTAAATGATACAAGTTATACTAGCTAAATGGTAACCAATATACTTGAAAATCATCCCTACTTCCAACATAAAAAATATCGTAGAAAATCCAAGAAAATAAATACATGCCCATCATGTGATATCATTAATGTCTCTTCCCCAAAAACTGATTAATGATTGCTTTACTTTGTAATTAACAGTTTCGATTCCATTTTTGTACTCCACTATCCACAGTTCAAAATGACTTTATATATATTTCAACCATTTTAGTTTGAAGGTCGCCTATGAGGTTTCCGTTCTACTTCTATATCCCAGGTTTTTTGCCCTTGCGGAAGTTGCTTTGTACTTCTGTAAGAAATATAATTCCTTCCTCATTCCAATTACATTATAAACTTGCGGTACTCTGATTATATATATTCAATAATTCCCACAGAGATAAAAATGATTTAACCCCACTAAAAACATAATACTACATCATAATATCAAATAATCCACGAGTTCATATATTTTTTCATCGAAAATTGCCAAATTAAAATGGGGGTAAATTAAATTTATACATACAAGCTTAATCGCAACTTCTTCATTCGGAGCAATATTAGTACCTGAAAAACAAACCCATTTCTCCAATTAATCTAAATAAATAAATTTAAAATAAAAATAAAATACACCTGATAATAAGTTACAAAACTGAACAGTGGGAGTTGGGAGGCCGTGTTATTTTGTTGTTACTGTATAAATTTTATTTTGGACTACTTTAAGTCAATATTTATTTCTTGGGTTTAAAGGTATACTGTGGTATGTGCAATTTTTTTTTTCTCACATCATGTGCAGGCTAATGAGAATATGGAAATCTAAGCTCAAGTGCCATCAGAACCAATTCCAAGCTATTTTATAGTTGAAGCTAGATATCTTTCAAAAGATTTTGAGAAATGAGTAAGATCCCTTCGGAAGGAGGGAGGTAGACTTTAACGAGAATGAGATGCCTCGTCGAAAAAGTCAATTGCTCTCTCAGAAAGTAGAGTATCACCCTTAGACGATCTTAAAGTAGATTTATACTCCTTGAAGAAAAGACTGTCAAAATAAAAAGTTAGACATAAGAATACTATCAAGCAAGTCCATGAAGCGGCTTCTAATAGCTTACAAGCAGGTCTTATTCTAGTGTTTCAAGCATTGGAGAACTTCAGTTCAGAAGTTTTGAAAGCTTGTGAGCAAGTTCACCTAGTTAGCTCTCAACAAAATACCTAAAGGAGCAAGAAATGTTTTGTTACTCCAAGTTTACAAGTTAGGTTCCACGGAGAAAAGGAAGCCAACCATACATCAAGGTGGGTAAGTTTTGTTGTGAGGCGTAGAAGATAGACGAAAAGTAAGGGATGCAAGATTAGTTATCTCGAAGAGCATACAAGAGGGTAGTTGACACAAGCCAGAAATAACATACAAGTTATGTACAGGAATTTGTTTATTGGTTAGCAAAATAGCTAATGTTGGGTTTCTACCTGCACAGTTGTAGTAGAGGAACTAAAAAGAGACTGAAGAGAGAAATATTAAGTTTTTGATGATCTATGCTAATGTAACTATAGAGGAAGTTGTTTTAATTCAAAAGATTTGTTCCATCTTTTAGCTTATATCAGAGGAAATTTTAGTCTTCTCTAATCTATTACTTTCTACCTTCAGATGATTATTATTTATGCTAAAACAACCCTCTGTGAGCCTGCCTGATGAATACTACATTTTAGGTTTTATAAAGTGGTCTTAGTGTTCTCAAAGAGATGAATTTCCCTAAAAAATTTAAGCAATGAGAACAGTCAGGCATAAACTGAGTGAACTAAATTGACAGACTGGGATGCAGAAATAATAGTGTTAAATAATATTATCTAAAAAGAGCGCACTCTAAATTTTAAGGGTTCAGAGTCTTCAGACTGGGAATAAATTGAGTGCACTCTAAATTTATAACTAAACTGTCTGACTGGGACTAAACTGAGTGCACTCTAAATTTTAAGGGTCAAAGTCTTTAGACTTCAGACACCTGCTATCATCTACAACAAGATTTCAAAAACTATATCCTACTTACAAAACATGATAGAAGATATAAGATGAGGAAACTTACACAAGATCTTCAAAAACATCAAGAAGTTGATCCAAGCACTAAACTTCTCATCTAGTTAAATACAACTACAATAAACACAAATATAAATCAAACTTCATATGAAAATGCAAATATATAAACAAAATAGCAAGTACAAACAACATACCTTTTTCAATTTCTTCAAGATTCTCAAGCTTCTCTTCAGCACTTATTTCTTCTGGGATTGGGCTTCTTAGCCAATCTTGACTACATATCAAACTCTTAACAATGGTCGGAGTCCAGGAACTTCGAAATAGATCAAGTATCCGACCCGCCATGCACACTCGGAAGCTACCGAGGTCACGGGAATCGATAATACTTCACGTACCATAATGGCAAGAGCATGATAGGCTGATACTTTCTCATGCTACCGCCCCAAGACATCAAGACAGTTATCATTCTCCACTAAACCATCACCCAAGTACCGCTCCAAATCATTCAAGGCATCCATATTTTCTTTTTTGCTTTAAAATACCCATAAACAACTATTTGGCCTTAAGACATTTAGATGCATTTTTAGCTGGATTAGTAATAGGTTCTTGAGTACTAAATGCATTAACGTCCCTGATTGACGCATCTTCCAACTTGTAGAAATTGTAAAAGCGACTCATCAAGTCTTTCAACTTCTCAATAAAACCCATAACTTGGTCAGATTTTTCTTCTTCGCTTAATTGGTTAACTTTTTCTATGTATGCTGAATACCAAAATTCTATGTACTTCATTTTGTAATGAGGATGAAGGATTATTTCAACCACCAAGATTAGGTTCAGAGAATCAAAATTCCAATATTTATAAAATTTAGCATCCATCTTCATAACCATTTCATAAAAATCCGCATCATCATTAGTGAGATTATCTATTAGAAGGTCTTTGGCTTGTGTTAATTCGCCAAAATATGTATTGGAAGTAACATACTTTGAACCAGATACCCATTTTGTGAGTTTATAAAATTCTTCCAAAAATGTGTGTAGAGCTTTTAACTTCTTCCAATCACTATCTTTCAATAAGCCCCCGCCTTTTACATCACACTCAATCTTGTAATTTGGGTCATATTCCTCTAGTCTATCAAAAGCTTTCTCAAACTCTAAAACCGCATCAATCATCAAATAGGTTGAGCTCCATCTTGACTTTTAGTTGCTAGATTATCATCTGAAGCATATTTTTTAAAAGTTTGCATACGGGAGGGACCACTTCTCTCATATTTCACAATTCGCCAAAGGTATTTGATTATTCCCTTGACCTCATTGAATCATCTCTGACCACGAGGTTAATGACATGGGAAAAACACCTTATATGGAAGAACTCGCCTCCTAATAGTAATAACAATCCATTGCACTTGTTCAATCGTTTCTTTAACTCGGCAACTTAAGTGTCGTTGTTCTTAGCATTATCGAGGGTTATGGTCATCACTTTTTCAATGCCTCATTCCAACAAACAGTTATCTATCGCCTTTGCAATTGCTCCACCTTTGTGCGGATGTAGAAGTACTCAAAAGTTGATTATTTTCTTTTAAAGTTTCTAATCCTTGACAACAAAATGGGCTGTTAAAACCATATACCCAAGGTTTTGGATTGATGTCCACATATTCGTCGTGATACATACACTTCCTGACAATTCCTTCATATGTTCCTTTAACTTATTTTTTTCCTCGTTGAAGATACCTATAACATCTTTTGTAACTGTGGTCCTTGAAATGACATGGAACTTGGGTTGCATTTCTTCACAAAATGACCTAAAGCCTTCATTCTTTACATGGCTAAATGGGAGCTCATCAATAATAATTATTTTTGCTAGAGATTTACGACATTTTTCTTGATCAAACCTCAATGCAAAAGATTGACCCCCCGCTTCAGAAAAAGTAATCAATGGCTGGTTTTTATCTCCTTCAAAACCGGGAAAATCCTTACATCCCTTAAGATGGTGCCACAACGGATTGGTTCCTTGAGTAGAAGGTGTTGAGATTAATTTTTGACAATACTTGCAAATACATTCACCTGAATATTTGGTTGTCCCCTCTTTAAAATGCTTATTAAAATGATTCCATACATCAGAAGGCCTATGATTTCTACCTTTTTATTTTATTTTTTGTCACTTCTTACTAACTGCAGCATTCGGATCGTTAGTAGTACTCTCGTCCATTGTTGACAAAGCATCAACTGTAAGTTTGTAACAATATGAAAAGACATAAAAAATATATATAGGAAATTGACCTAAATAAAGGAAACAAGTAAAATACCTTCCAAAGTGTATAACTAGAAACTATGAACCCAATGGACTCAAATATATTAAGTTTATTAACCGATAATAACCGTTTATAGTTTCAATATCAAGTTATCAAATTTAATTTATAATAAGTAATAACAGTTTATGAAAAGTAATCAACAGTTTATAATAAGTAATAACAGTTTATCAACTACCATAATAAGTTTATAACAGTTAAGTACTTAAGAACAATAATGGGTTTCATCAAATTAGATTTCATTAACCTAAACCCAAATCAAATTCACAGTTAAACACAAATAACACATTGACCTAAGGTCCTAAACCCAAATCAAACATTGGATTTCATCAAATTCAAAGTTAAATAAACCCAAATCAAAATCTAGAGAGAGAGTCACCTTGAGAATCAGACTCAAAATTTGGATAGAGAATGTTTGGACTTTGGACAGAGAATTGGAGTTCATGCCAAAGAATTAGAGTTCATGGATTTCATGTTTGATAATAACCAACCACTGAATCTTAACTGCTTGATTATTACCAACCACTGAATCTGCAGATGAATTGGGAATTGGAGTTCATGCCAGAGTATTGGAGTTCATAACTAAACCAACCACTGAATCTTCTTAATATTTGCAGATCTGATCGTTCCCAAATCCCCAACCTCTGAATCGTTTCCAATAACAATCTTCTTAGCAATTCAAACCCTATCGTTAGGGTGAGAGATGGAGAGATAACCTATCGTTAGTGTGATAGATGGAGAGAGAGGGAGGAGGAGGCAATTCAAATCCAAAGTAAGGGGGGGAGGTAGTAGAGAAGGAGGGGGAGGCAGTAGAGAAATTAATGGAGCCCTAGATTTTAAATTTTAACTTTAAGTTATGTTTTATTATTTTCGATTCAGATAAATTCTTAATATTATTCGGACTAAATTGGAATCGGGTATTTGGATTAAATCGGAATAATAGTATTCGGAAAAATTGGAATTTCGGAATTACAGAAGCCTATCCGATTTCGATCCGAATTTTTCAGAAAAAATCGGAAATCGGATTTTCGAAAATCGAAACTGCAAAATAGGTTTTCAAAATCGGAAAAATTGGATCAGATTTAGGAAAAAATTGGAAGTTCGGACAAAAGTTGCAGCCCTAGTATCAGTCAACCCAAATAAGCGATAAGATTGGACAAAATAGTCTCTTTCCGCCCGTAACTCAGTACATGTTTGTGAGATAGTCTCCTCATGCTCAGACATCTCTACATACCGCTCTTCAGCAGACTTTAAGTCTTTAACCCTACTCTTTTTCTCTATCTCGAGCTCCTCTTTGAGCTCCTTCATTCGACTCATTTGAGCATCCAGCCTACGAGTAAGCTCTATGAATTCCTGGTTCCTCTTCACAATAAAATTCGTAGCCCCCTTCATTAGCATCGAGAACTGCCAATACAAGCACACAAGTTCAGTAAAACATATATCACATGACAAGTACAGTAAATAAAGGATATCAATACATACCCCAAGAGTCTGTTCTTGAAACATATCATCAAGCTCATGCGGATTATCCCCCGCCATTGTACAGTATTTTTGCTCTATTTTCTCATCTTGGCTACAGCCTTGGAACTAGTGCGATCACTGCCTTCACCCTCATGCTATTTCCTTTTCATCAAACCCTTGTTTGCATCTAAAGGAACAACCTCACTCACCACCAGCTCCTCCACTACACCTCCATTAAAAGGCTTATCGACCTCTTTTTCTGGTGCCACTCCTACAATAAAAATGGAAGCCTCTGAAGCTGGCTTTTTCAACCTCCATAGCGACCACGTTACATTCGTACTCTCTAGCTCAGGCAGAGGATGACTAGTTAAGTCACTTACAGAAAGACGAGCCTTTTTCTTTTCATCCATAGTTCGACTCTTGTGAGCTCGTTGTACTTTGGGCACTCTGGAGTCTACCCTCTTATCCCTTTGGATACCTAACTCACCGAGTACTTTCTTTAGCATAACCTGCTAAAGAGCTACACAGTCGAATAAGCTGGTGTTATCAGACGATGATTTAGGATTAGGACCTGACAAATAAGAAACAAGAACATGGTTAGCAGCTCGAAGATAAACTGATTGTTGGTCGAAGATGACAAATGTTACTTACTCGGATTATAATACTTATGGTCTAGATCAAACGCTGGTTTATTTGGAACCTGCATACAATTGCCCCCTACCCATACAAGGTGGTCGTTCCAGGGTCTACCCGTAGATTCGAAGGCAAAAAACTTTGGCCTAGCAGAATCATTATACAAGTAACCACTATTGCGACCTTTGACAAACTTCAATTTATAAAATTTCAGTATGTCATCTACTTCGAACTGCTTGGCAGTCCCTTCCCTTTTCTATTTATCATTCAGTACCTCGTACAACCTCATCATTTCATATACATTCCCATTTAATTAGGCTGGGCAGCACTGCAATGCATTCATAACTCCTTTTTGAAAGAAGGTAAGAGGAATCCTAAGGCCATAAACGACCTGATTCAGATAGCATAAAAATCCATCATTCGGGCCTACCATCCCCACCCCATTATAATAAGAAATATTTATATCTTCATTAATACCCTTCTCTTTTTTCTACTTATCCAGGCAGGGAATTGGGTAGCATACCGCTTCCTCCCCTTTCCCTGGTACATAAGTCTTAAATCACCTACCTTCTTCCATCACATAGTTTCCCCACTCTCCTTTTAACTTCTTCTTATATTTCATAAATTCTTTCCCTACATCTATTCCTTCAGGGTATATGAATAACAATTTATCTTTCACCTTTGTATTATCTTCCTTTATATCTTTATCTACTTCACTGCGTTCCCCAGCCTCTATACCTACAGTAACTTCTATCTTATTTATAGTCTCTTCCATACCCCTGCAATCGTCATCCCTACCAGATGATGATGTTTCCTCTGAGCTCGATCATACTACAAATTTACTCATAGGCTTTATGAGTTTTAAACGCATACTAGACCTGTAGGTACACAAAATATTTTATCATTTTCTCTACATTACATGCTACACCTTACACACAGTAGAAATAACCCTACCTATACCTTTTACCCAGTTAAGGCACTTATTTCCCAACTTTCCAAAACAACATAAATCATTTTCAACTTTCCCTCTTCTTCTCCAAAAACAAGTTTTCTCTCTTTACATTTTATTCCCATACCCAAAGCTTATGTCAAACAATAAAAATACAGGTAACTACAATCAGTTCTTAGACCCTACATTCTCAACTTTGATATCCTTAAATCAATCTCATATAAAGGCGATGAACATACAACATCAAACACAGAGTACTAGAAAGCACAATCAAAAGCAGAAGAGCAAGTCACTAACCTATACTAAAAGAACCACGATCTTCTGCTTTACCCAAATGTTTCGCAGATATTGACCGCTCCTGTTGTTTCTCCAACAATTTTCTATCACCAGATGAAGCCTTCCCTACCAAATTATACTCAGGACTCAAACGTTTTTTCTCTCTGGAGATATGGGTTATACCATTTTTTTCTTTCTCTATCACTGTAGATAATTTATGAGGGAGAGAGAGACAAGTTTTTATACTCTCCCTTGATTTATGAAATGAAAACTCTTTCAGACACGTGTCAGTCACCCCTATTGTTTCTATAGGTACGTCTTTTCATCTCACAACATCATCATGACTTCTATGATAACATCTACTATCATCACGTCTGTCCCTACTTTCTGTCAATAAAATTTTTTGTACCTCTTTCCCAAAGTAATTTACACGATCAATCACTTTGCTTTATACTCACCAAGATCATACCATAATATACGTCATTCCTAAAATAGCTTAATATTTAAATTTGAAATAATTTGCACAGTTATTAAAATTAGACAGCTGTAATCCATAATATCTACCCCATGAATAGTTAACAAACACATTGATCTTCTTTATTTCAGTTCACAGATTCAATCTACCTTATTCTACACATAACAAGAACAGAGTACTGCAAACATATTACTTATTTATTTCAAGCTCTTAAAGTTTGAGCTTACAATCACATGTAGTTACATTTAAATCAGCCTGGATGATTCACCACACCACATTATATTATCTTCCCTCCTTCCGCTCTCTCATCTTCTACAGCAAGCATATCCCGGGCGATCTCTCGAATAGCTTCTTCTCACAAAGTTACATCTAGCAGTAACTCGCGGAACACATCATACCAGAAAAAGTGATCATACTCTACACGCCTACCTTCATCATCTAGCCCGCCCAACTTCAATGACCACTCTAGTAATACGACATCATAAGGAAACAGGCAAAAGTAGCACTCCCGGAGTTCAACCACTTTGAAATTAAACCTACCTTCAGTTATATGACAAACACATTGAGAATGTGTCCTCACCATGATAACTTGTAATCACTCACCTACAAGCTTTTCCTGCAAAAGATACAAAGTATAGCAGTCCTGGGTTAACATTTTATAGCCAGCATGAAGATATATTAACACCATCCAAATCGCCTCCCTAACAAATTTTTGAGAAAAGATATATTTTTACAAGAACAAATTTTCGGAATCTAGAATATCAGTAGAAGCCCGAGAATATTATGATAGCTAATACTTTCCATTTTGTGAAATATGTCCTCAGATCTTATTCGCCCAACAAACATATCCGCAAATATGGAGTTCGTAACATACAGTGAAGCACCTCCAGCAGAGCACATACAGACAGATATCAGTTACCTACCTACATCAAGACATCTTTCAGTTAGTTCGAAACAACAGCTCGTGAACATAACAATCTTCTTAAAACCATCCAACCATCCTAGCCACTTGTTTGCTCGATTCACAAAATGACCTCATTACATTTTTGGGCTCCTCTATTTTCAACCTCAATTTCTACTACCTTTACTGATATACATATTGAGATCATTACAGTTCGATTTGTTCAAAAATACCCCATCACAACTTAACGTTTATCACACCAACATATTTCCAAATTTCTGTTTTCACTCTTTTTCCTTCTCCCATTTTACTTCATCCACAGTTAGAATTATTACTTCACACATACCCAACAAATTTGTTCACATAGAATACTATACATCAAAATTTGAAGTTCGAAATGCAGCATAAAGATGACAGAACGAAGATATTTCATTAATTCAAATATTTCTTACATCTCAGAATTTATTAACTACTTTATAGATTACAACTCTTCTAAACATTTTTTGCAAATAATTTTTCAGATTATAGTCCCTCAGTTCGCACTCTGAAACTCTTCCTCAAGAAAAGCGAAGATGATGAAAAACTGACGAGTGCTTCCAAACTCTGATCCCCTGCAAGGATGGCCCAGGCAATCCAGGAATTGGAAATCACCGCAAGAGTTAAGGCATCCGTGCTTGAATCAACCCTTTAAAGAGGGATCTTTTTCACGGCCAAAGACGATGATTGTAGGGAAGAAAAAACTTCCTCCTCTACCGTTTCTTTCACCATAATCCTTACTACCCCGCGTGACAGAGAAAAAACTTCCTCCTCTAACAGATTCAAGAGTAGGAGACTGTCAGAATGCTGTGATCTCAGACCTCAAGACAAAGACGCCAAATTCTGCCTGAGTCAAGCAATCGACGGCTCGGGATATCATTCGAAGATTGTGATACTGGCCATGTCAAATTCTCACATCATGATGCATTAGTCATAATGCCCAAGATTAAGAATTTTTTCATGCACACAATGATGATCGATGCTGGTAACGGCATCGAGATCCTCTTTCAAAGCATTATCGACCAAATGGGATTGGCCGATTAAGTCATTCAAAGCGACACCGATATCAGTGGATTTAATAGTTCTAAAGAAGAGCGAGTAGGGAAGATCATCTTGCCTATTACCACGAGGCCAGCCACAATCGATGTCATCTTTTATGTGATCAACGCCAAGTCTCATTATCTTAGGATTATAGGCCGTTGCTGGATTCATAACATGGAAGCAATCTGCTTGAAACACAATGATGGTATCTACGAGATCAGGGGTTGTCGAAAGCTTTCTTGGGCCTGCAAAAATACCGTCTCTGTTATTCTTGATGCCTCAGACATATTTTTTTTTGTAGGGGTGCACCAGCCTTTGCAGTAGTACAACACAAAAGTGACACTCGAGAGCCCTAATAGCAAGCTATTGCAGTAGACCCTCCCCCATTGAAAAATTAATTTAATATCATGTGAGCCATTGGCCCACTTATCATATATTAAACTGATAAGAACATATACTACACTTGATCTTAACCAAAAGGCTGAGAAAGGTATCAGACAGATATATTGCATAGCAATTATAGAAAACTGATCACCCCGGTGATCAGCCTTCCAGGGAGGAGCCTACCGAATACATCAACATTGATGGACCTAGCAGAGGTACTTTCATCAGTACTAAGCTGGTTCAACACCAAAAAAGATGCTCTCATTTAATTCTTACGACTAAATCAAGACATTTTTGCGTGGTCTTTCAAAGAAATGTCTGGGGTCGATCAGGCCAAGGCATGTCACAAATTGGCAATAAACATCAACGCCACCAATGTCAAATAGAAATAGCAACGCCTATCACCATGACTTCGAGATGAAGTTAGCATGGAGATTGAGAAATTGATCAAAGTGGGATTCATTCGAGAAGCCAAGTATCCAGATTGGATATCCAACATCATCGTTGTCTCAAAGAAGAATGGAAAGGTCCGCATTTGTGTAGATTTCAACGATCTCAACAAATACACTCCAAAGGACTGTTTCCCTCTTCCTAACATTCATCAGATCCTGGGTTCCACAGCAGGACATGAACTCTTATCTATGATAGACGCTGCTTCAGGATACAATCAGATTCCACTCTTGGAAGAAGATCAAGAAAAGACTACTTTCATCACTAAAAGAGGACTTTATTGCTACAAAGTCATGCCCTTTAGGCTAAAAAATGCAGGTGCAACTTATCAACGATTGAGGACTACTATGTTCAAAGTACATCGTAGGAAAATCGTGAAAGTCTACATTGACAATCTCTTGTACAAGAGCATACAGTCCATCAATCACATTTCTGATCTCAACACAATATTCAACATCTTTCGATCTTAGTGGATGCGTCTCAATCCTGATAAGTGTCAATTCGAAGTACATTCAGGTTAATTTCTAGGCCACCTTATCTGCAAGAAGGGGATTGAGGCCGATCCAGATCAGATTCGGCCTCTTCTCGACATGCCATTTCCAAAAATGACGAAAGACATTCAGAAACTTTCCGCTATCAACAGTTTCATTTAAAAAATTTCAGACCGCTGTCGTTGGCTGCTCTTATTACTCTGCGATTGTACTAAGCGAGGAAAAGTTTAATCAAATGCAGAGGTTCAATAGACATTGGAGGGTAAGGCATCTTTTCATTATGAGTACCCCGATAGATAATGAAGAACTGATTATCTACCTAACAGTCACAGATACTTCACTTAGCTCGGTTCTCATCCGACTTGAAGCAAAAATTGAGAAACTAGTCTACTTTATCAGCAAAACCCTCACTCCAGTGGAAACGAGGTATTCTAAAATCGAGAAACTTCTTCTCACTCTTGTTTATACTTCACAGAAACTCAAGCATTACTTCCAAGCTCATTCAGTCAAAGTCATGACGAACTACCCACTTCGGGAAGTTCTAACCAAGAAAGAAAATTTAAGAAAAGTGCAATAATGGTCAGTCAGTTTGGGAGAACATGATATCAAGTTCGAACGATGTCATTCCAAAAAAGGGTAGGCCGTTGCCGATTTCTTTACGGATTTTCCAGTGGAAGATCCCGAGTGGGAGGAGCACAATCCTGACCTTTCAGAGAAAGTTACAGAAGATCCACCCCCAAAATATTTGATGAACGAGCTGAATGGATCATAAGAAAGGGGTGGAGACTTCTTACAGATTGATCAGCAGGACCCGCAAAGTCTAGAATTTGAATCGTATTGATTACCCCTTCCAGCAACAGAATTGAGAAATCAATCCGCCTAGATTTTGAGGCCTCCAATAATGTCACCGAATACGAAGCTCTTATTCATGGACTCGATCTCGCTCTCGAGATCGGTGTCCCCGAACTCTCATTTTACACAGATTCACTACTCATTGTCCACCATTACTCTAAGCAATACAAGAAGAATGGCAAGATGATCAAATACGCAACCCACGTTGCAGATAGGATGAGCAAGTTTGCGCAAGAAACTCTTGATTATTTTCCTTAAGACAAAAATTGACACGCCGATTCCTTGGCATAACTAGTCGGGGTCTTAGGCACAGAAGCTCGATATCTCCAGATCGAAGTCATTTCAACCCCCAACATTAATCACATTTTTGTATGCACGATCAACACTAGGGACGATAAAGGGGGAGATGCCAATTGGCGAAAGCCTTTCTTAGTTTATCTTGGTATCAACAACAGATGTGAAGGACCACTTCCAGCAGATCCGGAGGAGCGTCGACAGCTGATAGACAACTCGAAGCGCTACACCAATCAAAACGGTACCTTGTACCGCCGTTCAGTTACGGGGACTTACCTAAAGTGCCTCTCCAAACAAAAAGTAGACGAGATGATCCGTGATCTACACGTAGGGATTTGTGGCTCCCATACTGCAGGTCGATCACTGGCAAACAGAGCTATTACACAAGGAGTATTCTGGCCCGGCATGCGCAAGCAAGCAGAAGAGTACGCACACAAAGGTGACGCATGTCAACGACATGGAAAAATGATATGTGCCTTTGCACTCAAGATCTATGCATACAAGGTCTTTTGGCAATTCAAAAGATGGGCACTCGATCTTGTCGGCGAATTTTAATTTTCTAGGTATCTGCCGCCACCTCCTCGTAGCTACCGATTATTTCACAAAATGGGTAGAAATAATTCTACTTATCAAACAAGAGAAAAAGATGTCATCTCTTTTATTTGGGAACATATCATCACTCAGTTTGGGTGCCCCCACTAATTCGTATCGATAATGGGCCCCAATTTGTTGGAAAAAAAGTTGTAGATTTCCTCAACCAACAAAACATCATTCACTCACCATCCAATCCCTACTGCCCTCAAGGCAATGGCCAAGCCGAAATCACCAACAAAACCACTGTAGATGGACTCAAAAAAAGGCTACACTCTCAGAAAAAAGGGATTTAGGTTTGAGAGTTTTCACGTGTCTTATGGGCATACCGTACCACTCAACATCAGTCTATAGGCTACACTATATTCCTCCTTACCTATGGCATTGAGGCCGTCATTCCCTCTGAATACCATCACCCAGTCAAAGATCACGAGCTAACTGACGAGGAAAATGAGTTCGAATTGGCTTGGAACCTCAATTAGATCGAAAAAACCCAGGAACGCGCCATCGTTAACCTAGGTCGATATCATCATATGCTGGCCAGTTCGTATAACAAACGAGTCAGAAGCCGTACATTCCAAATCGATGATCTCATCCTCAGAGAAGTACCTCAACACCGCAAAAAGCCTCATGCTGGGAAACTAGCAGATAATTGGGAGCGTCCATTCCTTATCACGTGTATCTCAGGCCTGAGATCATATTACCTCATGACAAAAGAGGGCATCCCCATATCAAATCCTTGGAACACTAGGCGACTGAAACGATATTATTATTAGGTCCCTCACTACGCAATTTTAGTTTCTCGCTTTTGCATTCCAAAAGTGAGATTTCCATCTATATCCAATGTATATCCTTTCTTAAGATTTAATTAAACTTACAAGTTTTCTCCATATATCTCTCTACTTTTTAGACAATACATAAATTAAAGTATAGATAATACTAACTTTCAATCGACATCATTCCAGTTAAATCAAGATTACACTTGGTTTGGCTGACTTTACTAAATCTCCTGCGGTTAGAACAAGGTAGAACTTGTTTTTAATCAATGGACTCTACCATACATAAGATAAAGCAAGCGTAATACTAGCTTTCATCTCTTTCAATATGTCTGCGACATTCTTCCAGTTAAATCAAGAATACACTTGGTCTGGCTGACTCTACTAAATCTTCTGCGGTTAGAACAATGTAGAACTTGTTTTCAATCAACGGACTCTACCAGACATAAGATAAAGCAAAGGTAATACTATCTTTTATCTCTTTCAATGTCTATGATATTTTACCAGTTAAATTTAGGTTATACCTTGTTTGACTGACTCTAATCAACTCTAAGGTTAAAGCAAAGGTGATACTAGTTTTCAATCAAAGAATTAAACCTGACATAAGATAAAGCAAAGGTAAAACTAGCTTTCATCTCTCAACATGTCTGTGCCACATATTATTTCTTTTCAGGTTATATATAACCACCACAATAGAGTTTGCTATGCTGTGGGGATGTCAGCTTTGCTTACCCCTACAACAGAAGGTTGACTAGCCATGAATTCTTGAGCTCGAGCAATCACAGCAATCCTGCCCTCCTCTATCAATTCAGTAGATCGAGGGCCCAAATTCGTTCCCATGGAGCTTATGCAATCTCCTCAATTTATATCAACCTTACAGAAACATCCCTTTTCTGACATACAGTCGAACAAGGTATCTCTTTCTAACTCGATTTTTTTTACCTTTTTTACAAAATAAGCAATCACCGACTTTAAAAATTCTGAATGTCGGGCCTGAGTTACAACTGAGTGAGAAAACACCATCCTGGACCTTTGAAGGCGATCTTTTAACCTCTTGTACCGTGCTTTATGCCTCGCCATTTCTCTCTATATTCGATTTGTAAAAGCTATGTTTTCTACAAATTTTTCGTCAGCTTTGGCTGATTCAGCTCGATTAATCTCCTCCAAATCAACCACCTGAGCACAAAGTACCTCGATCACTTTGTTTAGTTCTTCCACATCTGGAATTTTCTTTAACAATTCATCTTTATCCTTTATAACAATTTCCTTCCCTCGAATAATACACTCTAGCCCTTTTTCCCTGACAAGAGCAGAGTCCAGCTTTATTTGACACTCCCGTAACTGCTCAATTCCTCTATGCACATGCCCTTGAATGCAAGTAACGTCCCCCTCTAAAACTTTTATTTGAGCTAACGGATTAACGATATCACCTTGAACAAGAGAACCTTTGGCATTATTTTTATTCTTCTTCAAGCGCTCGCCAGCCTCGATGCTTCTGACACGCAAATTGGCCTGCGCCAGATCGGTTTTTAATGGAGCAACTCTCTCATTCAACTCATTACACTTGCATTATACCATCCTAAACTCCATATCTTTGGTAGAGAAAACTGTAGTCAATTGTACGGCTGCAGCTTTAGATACAGATAAATCGTCTCAAGCTACCTTTAGCTCGTTAGCTTTATCAGCTAATTTCTTCTTTAATTGCCCCAGTTTGTTCTTGCTATTCGCCAGATCATATCAAATTTTTTCTTGGTCATGAGTTTTCTTCACCAGATTATTTCTCAAAACAGCCATCGACCGATTTAAATCTTCCTCTGATCTTTCTAGAGCATGTATACGGTAACGGGCCATGTCGGCCTTCCTAGTCTTTATCGTCAAAGCATTATTCTCACTTTTAAGTTTTGTAGCATGTTCTTTTAACTCCTTGAGCTCTTTTTTCCCTTTCTCAATTTGGGCATCCTTCTCCTCGATCTACCGAGTCAGGTCAACAATATTTTGTATTGCCTTAACAAACTTGAAGTGCACCTTCAGATGTTGATCTTCTCTATCTTCATTTGCCTCTCTCATCTTATCGAACTCCTCTGTAATTCTTGGTTACATTGATGAGCTTCATCTTTACGTAAGCGAGGTGACTCCAATTCAACCTGCACATTGCAGTTATGCAATATTAAGTTCGATTTAGAACACTTAATCACTACATATGGCCCACTTCTAGCAATATATCAATTTTTTGACATCTACTGTATAAAGCTACTTCTAAACGTAAGGTCGAAGTACAATCTTGGATGAATGCTCCATACAAATACTTCCAAGTCTAATATACACATTTTTTATATGTTTGTTTGCCAAAAACTAGCATATTTAATACGCACCCTTCCAAGGCCGTTGCACCTAAGCAAGTAATCAATATTTGGTTCGTCTCTACACTCTATCTATTAATTTTGTCCTTCTATATTAATGAAGCATACAAATCAAATATCTATTGCTTTATTCTAACCTGCAGCTCCGATTGCGAAGACAACAGAGACGCTGAAATTTTTCTCTCCTGAGCAAGCTCAACCTCTAAATCTTTTATTCTGAGGCGTATGTCCTTAAGTCCCTACAACAATGTTTACAAAAACAACTTAGCCTACAAAATTCTATCCAAAATGTATCCAAGTAGTTTACAACATTCCATAACATCCATATAATAACAGTGTTATCACACTATCTTACCTTCTCAGTTTTTACCTCTGGGCATTCGTCGTCATCCTCTTGGTTGTCTCTCACCATTCGAGGAGACATACCATCCAACTTATCGACAACCCCAACAACATCATCTTCAACCTCCTCCTCCCCTACGTAGGTGTTGGTCCTAATGGCCTCAACCACGTCTTCAGAGTATCCCTTGGACATAAGGTACCGCCCGAACCTCTCACGCTCAGCTACCGCTTCATCCAAATCCGCCCTCGTCTCAGCCCGCAGCTTATTGATCTCTACTACTTGAGAAGCCTTCAGGGCCTCCAGCCGCTTCCCCTCTTTGATCAAATCTGACCTCAATCGAGCTACGCTCCTTTCAAGCTTGCCATTCTTCCTCTTCAGCTCAGCTCTTTCCTCTTTGACACTGCGGCATATCCCCTTCATCAGCCGAGTAGCCTACAAAAATCAAGCAAAAATCGACCTTATTAATTAGCTCGAATCATAATACAAAATCGAACTTATTCGAGCGTATAAACCTACCATTTAATGTATCCCCTCCTCACCATGGAGAGCTGCCAACCTGGCCTTTTCCTCTACCTCTTTCCATTCGTCCTCCGCATCAGGTCGATCTTCTACAATCATCCCTCCAGAATATTTAGAAGGCTCAACCCTTCTCTTTTTATCCTTTTCTACCTCCTCACCACTTTTTGTGGCCCCAGAAGATGCAGGTCAATTCAATATTTGCCTCTTGGGGAATGTTTGAGCTAATTTGCTCGACATAATGGACTCAGGTAGACCTGGAGAATCCACTTTAGGGGCCTTAGGCAGGTTCACTCGCCTTTCCCCATCAATCCCCTTTTTCTTGCTGCTTTCAACATTCATCATTAGCCTCATCGATTGGGATTTCAAAACCTTTTCAACTCGGCTGTTAACATGCATCTTCTTGCTGATGCCAAGATCTTTCAATACAGCCTTGAGCTTAGTCTCTTCTTGAGCAACTTTATCCAATAATTACTCTTTCCACATCACCTGTGACCTAGGATCTATCATACACAAGATATCAACATCAGCGAATATCATACAAATTCAACTATCAATCTCATACATTATACATTGTTATACTTACGGTGTTTTATAGTTCTAAATAAAAGTTTCATGGGTTCTTCATCATCTCTCCGAAGGCAGTCACCCTTCACCCATATGAGATTGTCGTTCCAAGGTCGACCCGCTGAGGTCAGATCGAAGAAGAGAGGTCGAGTTACTTTTGCACAGAAATATGCCCCTCCACTTGCATCAAAAAAATTTATACCATAAAGCTGTAATAAATCCTCAGAAGATATCCTCCCCTTTCTACCCACTCCTTTCTACAGTATATTCAAGACTTTACAAATACTTATCACCTCCCACATGTCCCTATTCATCTGAACGGGACATGCACCAATAAGGTTCATAATTCCTTTAACCAGATTGCTAAGGGGAAGACTCAACCCGTACTCCAACTAAGATAGGTAACATAAAAAGCCCTCAGAAAGTTCATTATGAACATTCCCATCATAATAATCCATAGAGATCGATTCTTATATACCTTTATCTTTTTTCTCCTTCGCCAAATCGGCCAACGCTTAAAAATATTCTTCTCCCGTTACTATAGTGTAACCCCTAAATTGCCTACTGGCATATTCAATATAATTTCCCCATCTACCTTCTATAAAAGTCTTGGCTTTACAAAATTCTTTGAATGCATCCGAGCGAGGGGAATAGGCCACCAATGTTCTAGGGAAATCTAGAAATTGATCAACACCTACTTCTTCCTCACTTCCAGACGCTCCAATCTCAGACTCAGTCGGCCGACCAGAGGTCGATGCCTCACTTACAGGGGAATTCCTCATATCAACTATATGAAAGGATTTTTAGCCTAGACAACACTCTTCACGGTTGACCTACACAAAGTTTCAGGTATCTATGATTATTTTCAATGATTATTATATATATATATATATATATATATATATATTCGTCAACCACATTCAGTATCATTCATATCTCATATAAACAAGCAGATTTTCTTAGATTACTATAAATAGTAATTTATCACTTTTTCCTAGCAACAAAAATCTTCAAAAAATTAATCTTCAAAATCACATACATAAATCACATATATCCACTAAGCTTCTATATTGGAATGTGAATCTGAGGCAACGCCGTATCCTTCCCTCACCACGCTGCTGTATAACCACCTTCACAACTCTAATTTAGCAACTCTCTCACGTTTTGACTTATGATCCCTTTCGCTTAAATCTTCACAAGTGTTTGTGCTCTTTTTTCCTCTCTTCTTCCTTCATATCTCACTACTTTAAGTTTTCAGAAGTTGAAAAACGTTTGATTGACGAAGATGAAGCAGTATTTATATTTTCTTTCTCTAACTGTAAGCAGTTATTGAGTCTCGCACGAACTGTCCTTGGTATTGGAACCAAGACGTTCCTTCCACTGTCCATGTTAGACGTCTTGTACCTTTTTGGTAAAACTGCCTTCCCATCATTGCCCTTTCCCTTATATTTTAATCTATTTTTATCTCTCTTTTCCAAATCTCCTTCTGACCCCACCACGCTCATTTTTGCTCACTCTTACACGTAATTAAGTTTTCACAACTTTTCCACAATAGACAAATTCAGAAAACTCCCTGCCTTTTCTGTACGTACATCTTCTTTTATTCTTATAACAGCACTGACGTCATTTTTAAAGCTCCCATAATAAAAATTCAAATATTTTTAAATTCATCTTTTACAAAACGATCATAAACAACATTTACCAAAATAGAGGATCTATCTCAGCAACAATTTCTTTTAAAATTATTCAAACTCAAAACAGTTACATTCTGCCACACCTATTTTTGCATACACTCCATTCACCTTATATATAATTACATCTATAGTAGCCTTGATGACCTAGAACACCACACCCAACCGTTGAACCTAAAGCGATCCTCGCATCCTCAAATTCGATCTTCACCTCAGCAATAAATCTCACCAACTCTTCTCGATCTCCAGGATCCCTCACCAGTTCAGGAAAAAATTCCGCAAAGAAAAAACATACATACTCAAGTTCCTTACTCCTTGAATCTAGTCCTTCAAGCTGACACTCCCTTACTGGCAACTCAACATCATAACCCAATGATCCAAAAATTCTCTCCCGCACTTCAACGATCTTAATTGCCAATTCTCTTTCAGGGGCATTACGGATTCTCTGTTATCGAGTCCACACCATTTTTATCTCTTTTCCAATATTCAGAGATCCTTTAACCCTTATTTATACATGTTTTGTTTTCAATTCTCCTCAAAAAGTGTTAATATCCTTGTATCTCGTAACCAACACCCCAAAATCTTGGGAGAATTATTCCAACTAATCTCTTCCCCTCGAGCTCAATCATTCTGCATCTTTTCAGGACGAACTTATTCTTTCAGGTCAATATTACTCTGTGACATCGAATTGTCAATCTACAAATTCCTACAAATTTTTCTCTCCCACATTTCCAATTCGCAAATAGAATAATGTTCACCTTTTTACACTATTTTCACAAATAAATTTGGCACAGTTCAAAAATTTCAAATGTTCGTACATTCTGCACTCATACATTTCATACATTCTTCAGATCATACAACTCAATTTCTAGAGTTATTCCATATCAGCATGAAATTTGTTAATAAATTGTATTCATCTCAAAACATATTACAAGTATTTTTATAGATAGCAAGTCTTTCAAGTACTCAACCTCAGGTACTTTGCAGATACCAAGTCTGTCCAGTACTCAACTTCAGGTACTTTATAGATAATAAGTTTTTCAGTGTTTTTACAATTAACAGGTCCCTCATGCACTCCGACATATCAAATCCTTCAGTTTGTCCTGCTTCAGTGATTTTTTACCCTGATACAAAGCAAAAATTGGAAACAGCGAGTATGCTCACTCCCATGAGTTTGGTCGAAGTCTAGGCAAACTTCAAATGGAAACTATGGAAGCAAAAAACTCAGTGTTTGAACTGACCGTTCAAACAGAAGGTCTTCTTAGCGCCAAAAAGTGATAGAAATGCAGAAGCAGACTTCCACTTTTTGCCATCCTCCACTACTATTACCTCCTCCCCTAAAACCACCACCTCCGCAGAGTTGGTAGAGATGAAGAGGGCCCGACCTTAAAATCTATTGCGACACAAGAAATTAGCGCAACTGCAGCGCAGTTATGCCTATCCCTACATCTGTACCCCTAACCTTGTCCTCCACAAGGATACAGAGACAAACCCAACGTTGCTCTCCTGTAAAGACAACGTGGTAAAACCTCCATCTACAGTAAAACTTTTCTTCAGCTTCAGCCGCTTCATTCTTTGACAGACCTCTATACGTCGGAAGAACAGGAGATGGAACAGGATCCTCCAAGGATTAATCCCTAAAAAACTTCAACATCAACCTCTGTATTTTCAAAGAGATTCGCTCCTCAAGGACCATTCTACGAGTCTTCACCATCTTCCAAAATGGCAGAGATTTTTTGTAACAGATCAACAGTACTTTGCCACAATCCTTGGTACATGTACTCTTTATATAACCCTACATTTATTGTACAGGAACGTTTCACCAAGCATCATGATTCAATACGGACGAAACCCTTCAAACCCTAACCGTTACATATATCAATATTCCCATCAGCATTCAATGCACGTCTATCCCCCTTTTACACGCACAATTTTCCATACAGTCAACAATATCATTACTTCTTTCAATATTCAAAACACGCATACCCATATATATAAATCCTTTCTCAACCAAAGTCACTCGTGACTTCGGTTGCGAGGGGGCGATTGTAGGGACCAATCCCTCGATCTCACCTAAAATTGAGTTGTTGTTAGTTTGAATTACCTCCATGTTAGACTCACGCATTCTCCACACGACTTCTCCAATCAACAATACCACGTACTCCACGAACTGTTAAGAAATGTGAGTCGATCTCAAACCGAAAAACCTAAACAAGTCAAAGCCACCTGCCTCTCACGAACTTAGCAATTACCCAGTCAAATAGCCACTAATCACATCATTCAGAGAACGTGCTTCAGCACGAAAAAGAGCTGGATAAGAGGCCTATATAAAGAAAAAGTTCCAGAATAGTCAAGGAGCAGAAAAAGGAGAATAAATCACCAAGAAAGAGATATTTTCTAAGATTCTCAAAGCTCCAAAATTCTTATTCACAAGATCAATCATTTCTAAGTCTAGAAATAACTGTAATAAGATATCATCAGCCTTAAGCAATAAATGCCACTATTACAAAAACCCTCAATACGAGGTCATAGTTTTTACCTATTCACAGGTTTTCTATGCTAAACACTTGTATTATTTCTTGTCTATTAGATTTTTATCACAGGTACATTGGTGTAAGAACTAATTCCCGACTACTTCGAGCTCACGGAATAAGGCTATTACAGAAGTTAATTACAATAGAATTACTCTCAAGCCCTAAGTATCTCTCTCTCTTAGAACTTTGATCGATCTAACATATTATAATCTTGCCAAGCCTTGCCCCTTTTATAAGGGTTACAAGTCCTAGTTATAAAATATGGTAAATATGCCCTTAAACGCCTAAAGAAATAGGCTGAATCGCACCTCTATTCGAACAGAACAAGTCTCTGTTCAAACAAAAAACATAACAGAAAGTGTATTCGAATAAACTATTAATGTATTCGAATAAAGTACCTCAGACAGGCTTTTATTTGAATAGAAATCAAAGTGTATTCGAATAAAAAGAAGTATATTCGAACATACCAAAAGTTTGTTCGAACAGAATACTCAGACACCTGCTTATTCGAATAGGAAAAAAGTCTATTCAAATTCAAAGGGGTGTATTCGAACAGACCAAAAGCCTAAAAACTCATTCAGATCCTCCTGGATCAAACCCTTTTATCTTTTCTACAAGTGATTTATTTGGGTTTACTGGGTAGTGCCATAGGCAGTTTTGAACTTTTGTGATTTGAGTTTTCTCAGTTATTAACTTTAGCTGCATAGGGCCCACCCTTTAGAGAATGCCAAAATGAGGAGGACTACACAGCGTAGTGAGAAAGTAATAATGCGTAGTGAATTTAGAGCGACCTGTTGAACACACTTTTTTGAGTTGGATTCATGACATAATACAATATGAGTGGAAAATAGGGGTGAATTAGCATAGTTTCAGTTTTCACATTGAATATCAGAAAATTTTATTATTAGCAGATCCTACTTCCGAATGCCCTTGGAATAGTAAGTGAAGGATTTCGTTATTTAGAAGTCCATCTTGTAGAGTTACTGTTTCCTGTTAGGAGGGGGTGCTCCCAAGTTAGGGTCTTAGCAGCCTATGAGTAAACATATTCATTTATAATAATAATAACATAACCCAACCTTTTGTTTTGGTCTCAGACGTCCATTCCACCAACGCGTTTGACTAGGCGGGCGTTGGATGGTCTCGATCATTTCCATGGTACTTATGCAAGAAAGAATTGATTTGGGCCGTCTAACCCCTAATTGCCGAATTGAATAACATTTTTGAGTTTCTCAAATCCTCTTCTTCTCCCTCCATCTTCACAAACCCTAATTTCAATTTCAAAACCCTAATCACAACGACAACAACAACTAAAATCTTCAAATTTACATGTTCAATCTCAAAAACAACAACATCATCACCATCACCAACAACCGAATTCAACATCTCCTTCGGTTCCCCTAAGCCTAAACCCCCAAAACCATCTTCCTCCTCAGACTCGCCTTTTAAACCCCACGAGGTTTCGCTTTTCATACCTTAGATTGTTAGAGGGGAAAATAGGAAACTTAAGGTGCAGAATACCCCTCCTGTTCAACTACTACATGATATGGCGAATGCCAAGACTTCAACGAAGACGACCACGGTGAAGAAGAAGAAGAATGCAGGTCCGAGTAAACTGGTTTTGACGTCAGAGCCCAAGTATTCAAAAGTGGCCAGGAGGTTTTATAATGAGAACTTTATGGATCCGTCGTTGTGGTTAAGTAAAGTTCTTGCTGCAGCTGGAGGTAAAAATTTAGCTTTTTGGGTAACCATTGATTGAATTATGTTCATTAATAATGCAAAGTATTATGTAATCAACTATATGCTTATGAGAGTTTTCCGTTTTCTTGAATATTGAGATTACCTCATTACAAGTTACAACTGAATAAAAAGGGGATACATTAGCAAGACTAAATTACTAATATAGATAAGGTCTTACGAGATAAGTTAGAGTGTATTATGCGATTGTAATTTCACCCAAAGCTTGGACAGGGTGATTTAGATTCTAGTTTTGGATGATAAGAATGGCGACTGATAGTTGCATTAATGTCTTTCGGATGGCAAAGATGATGCATTGAAGGAGGGAATGTTTAAATATGGAATATGTGTGGTTCATGGTTGTGTACAGTGCACCCATTGGTAAGTAATGAGAGATTCTCTGATATTAGGAGAATTTGATATAAAAGAACAGGGTCATGTAGGATCAAGGAGAATGTTTGTTATGTGACAATAGTGGTAGGAAAGAGTAAGGTTTCATAGACAAGTTGGGACCACATAAAGTAAAAAAAAATGTGTGGAAATATTCCAAAATACTCAAATAGTTTTGGTTCTTAACGTTATTTATAGAAAACCTCTATGTAAAATTTAACAGTTATCACAAAAAAAAAATTCTTCTTTTTTTATATGAATACTTGGGTTAATTTTTCCTTTTCTTCCAGTCGCATCTCGGCGGAGTAGTGAAGAACTTATTTTTGAAGGCGGGGTGACTGTTAATGGTGATGTCTGTAATACTCATGTATTCCACAACTTAGATCCCAATTTTCCATGATGTGTAGTACTTACTCAAAGAAAAAATTTCAGGCGTAGTTTGTTCCAATCCTTGTAAAACAGATATTGAGGTGCTGACATGTATATGTATGTCGGTAGAACATGAAAAGTAAACTGCAATGTGGGTTTTAAGAATTGTTCTTTGTTACTTGTAGACTCGAGTCGACCTTGCGAAGGATATGATATATGTTAACGGGAATCGTATAAATGTGGTAGTTATTGGACACCCTGCACTTCATATGGCACTAATAGTGCACTATCTGAATTTAAAAAAAGAGCAGTTAGGGTCATTTCATCTTGATGACGGTAGTGTTAGTGTCATTGATTTCCCCAACTGGCCTGCTGGAAGAGGTGTCATCCTGTGCGTAAATTACACGGCTCATCTAGGAAGGTGGGCGATGCCTACTACAATTAGTTGATGGAATGTTTTAGCTTTAAACATGTTTTAGATGAGTTCTGGAACGCATGGTTGGGATATAACTAGAGTCTAGAGGCGATCCCGGGGCACTGTTAGAAGTTTAAAGGGGTTTTGTATCGGAAAAAAAAGTACAGTTTAAGTAATGCATCTATTTTTCGCATATTTTTGTATCAAAATCTCCATGTGTGTGATATCAAATACTTTTGCACTTGTTTTCTACCTTTCTCATTTTAATTTTATTAGATCCTTTACACATTAATTTCGCTCAACCTCGAGAATTTTTTACTGTGATGTTAAACTAGCAATTCAGCTGCAAGACCTTCCTACTTGTATCCAGTTGCCAAAATCATATATTTGCAGTCTTCAGTCTTTGTTTCATTGCTTTTGTGCGCATCAATTATACTATGAGCATCTTCAACAAAGTGGTATGTTGTTAAGGTTTTCTCATACTCTTGCAAAAAACCCATCTAACCGGGGTATGGTTTCAGTATACTCACCCCCATACCTCTCCAAAGTATGCGAAACCTAAACTTGGCGAGGAGTATGCGCATACCGCCTAAACGCTGAACCATTCAGCGCCCAACAACTTTTTTAATACAGCTGTCTAGGCGCTGAACCGTTCAGCGCCCAACAATTTTTGTAATACTGTTGTCCAAGGGGGAAAGTAATGATTTATAGACGCTAGGCGCTGAACCGTTCAGCGCCCAAGAAAAAATACATATCATTTGTCTTTTTGGTGTTAGGCGCTGAACCGTTAAGCTCCCAATAAAAAAAACATAATTTGTTGTTGGACCAAAACAGTATGCAATTCTGGAATACCGGTATGGTAAACTGGAGCAGCATACCACTCTGTTAGAGATGCTCTAATGCATAAGTAAAACTGATAATAGTAGCAGTTTTAAAATGCAAAATATGTTGTATATCTCGACTAGTCGGGGTCATGTATATTTAATAAATATGATTTACTGATGATTCTTTGTAAAGAAAAGTGTTGTGTAGTTTGATTATGGTGCCTATCGACAGTTGAACGTGACTGGATATGGTTCAGTGACCATTGACAAAAAACTCAAAACACCCCAAATAATTTCATACATCTTACCGATCCCCAACGGAAAATAATACATATCATCGCCTCTCAACGAAGGCGCCAAAATATTCAACACATTTCAATCACCATGACAGAAAATGCAACTAGTTCGGTACATATCAGTAACCTCCTCTAAATGCACAACGCAAAATCATCCAGCAAAAAACATAATGACCCTTGACGAAGAACACCGAATTCAGGGACCTTCAGAAGCCTTCCTAAAGCACCCATATTTAAAATCGTCATACCATACGGCAACTTCGCAGCAAAAGTATGTATTTCCCACCAAAAGACGACATATCAAACTGCAACTTTCACCGTAAAGTACATACATATTCCCCTCCAAAAGAATGGCACATCAAACGGCACTTTTCGCTTAGAAGGCTTTACAGAGGTTTTGCCCAAAATGCATCTCTCTCATCATCATCATCATCATCATCATCTTTCTCTCTGTCTCTAATGGCAGCTTCGTTAGCTCGAAGATAAACTCATCTCTGCAACCTCTGGAGACCAACGAGAACATCCCCAATCTCATACCCAACATCTTCTCCAATTCAACCAAACTTCACGTTTCAACAAACTCGAATCTCTCCAATTCGCTCTCCTTCAAGGTAAAACCAAACCCCATCTCTCAATTTCACTGATAAACGCTTAAAGTTTCATCTTTTTTGTGTTTCAATTGGTTAATAATAATAATGTTGTTACATTTGTGGGGTTGAAGGTTTCGGCGTGAGTTAAGCTCGCTTCCGGTTCACAGCGCCATCGCTTCCGCTTGTATTGTTTCTAAGCTTCCTAGCATTGCTGATGTAACTAATGAAGGTGAGTTCTATTGGTATTTGGGTAGGAATTGTTGAATTTGTGGTTTTAAAGAGGTTTTAGTGAAGATTTTGCCTAATTAGTGTTAATGATGTTAGTTTCTATTAAGAATCTTAGTTTCAAACGCTTTCAAAGTGCCGTTGAGACTGCGAAAAGGGATTTGATTGAGAATCTGAGAGAGAATGTAGTATTGGAAGTTTGTCACATTTGATAATCTAGATTGTTCTAGTAGAATGTAAGTTTAACGAATGATTGTGTTATCTAATGGTGTTAGTTTTTATTAAGTTCTATTGGGAAACATGTTCCATTGAGATTATGCAAAGGGTTTGATTGAGAGTGAATGTAGCCATGGAAGTTTGTTATTTGGTAATGTAGGTTGTCGTAGTAGAGTGTAGGTTTGATCGTTGGAGAGATTGTACACAAGCTTAGTTATCATTCTTGATCGGTATTTCTAGAGCTTTTGTTATGATATTCTCGAGGTGTTTTCCTGAGGATATCTATGAATGAGTTGTATACTATGTGTGAATATGTATGCAACGTAGGTAGTTAAGCGCTTGTTGGTACATTGTGTTTTCAGAAATTGTATTAGAAGTATTTAAGTTACGGTGACACCTAGAGATCTTGTAGAGTCCAGGATAGAGAGGATGGTTCGAATAATTTATGGCACTTCTGTACCATGGAAATGATCTGGGCCGTCCAACCCATAATTGCCGAATTGAATGGCATTTTTGGGTTTCTATCTCCTTCTTGGTGTTACGGATCTACTCAAGTTGAGGGTTTAAGGTTTAAGAGCTTGGGCATTGTTGTTGTAGCAAAACCAACGATTCGAACTTCAACCCAACTCTCCCACTACTTCTTCATCTCAGTGTTTCAGTCCAATCATGGAAGAAGGAAGAAATTTGAACTTGTAATCAAACCCCCTTTCGCATACGAACTCGATCTCGCAAACCTGGATCATGTTCTCTCATCGCCTCTGAAGTCTCAATCGACGATGGTGATCTTATTGCTAAGCTTCTCCCCAAGATCAATGATGGTGGTGATCAGGAGGAACCAATCAAACCCTTGATTCTCAGGTTTGTTTGTTCTCTCTAACTCTCTATGTAGCTCTCGATGTTTGCATTTGAGTAGATTTTGAGTTCTTATTTGTTTTTTAGACCCAGAGTCATTGTTCCGTTTAGTAAAGATATGCTTACTATAGGCATATTACCGTATAGTAGTGTAGGAGGGTTGAATAATTCGTTACATACTAACATTAGTCTCGATTGTTGGTAGCAATGAGAATCTCCCACACCAAATGGGTAGGGGATGCTAACATTCCCGCATATGTCTTGGCACCTCGCCTTTGCTAGTGATGTTTCTGTTGCTGCTAAAGTGAACCATGTGAAGAGGCATATGAGACACTTTAAGAACATTGTTGCTTTGCTCCTTTTCAGTTTTTTTGCTTAGATTCCAGATAGTTCAAGTTCACATTTATAGGTCTTATTGATGTATCTCAATGTTACTCTAATGGTTGGAAATCCCCAACAAAAATTTGCACAACGAACTTGTTGGGTATGAACTCAAATTGGAGAAATTGTCGAAATTGGGAAATTGTCGAAGTCGCTCGAACGAACTCATGTACTCCCTGGAATTTTGGCCCAAGAGTTATTCTCGTTCGAACGAGCTTGGATGTCCTTCGAACGAGATGTTATTTTTCTAGGGTTGGAGACCAACTATCGCAAAGTCGTTTGAACAACTTGGAGTCGTTCGAACGAGCTTCGCATAGGTTTGCCTTAGATGTTAGAGTTATGCCTCGAGATTCGTACTACTTGTATTTTTTGTCCTCTAGTATATAAAGAGAACTTAGGTTATTTTGTTATCTATCTTTTGGTGAGTTTAACCTTAGAGAGGCTAGGGTTTGAGAGACTCCATTAAAGCTTGAGAAACTTGAGAGATCATAGTGAATTGTTTGTGGAGAGTGGTTTTTCATCCGCAAGGGTTTTCCACTTCCCTCCTCCGGGTAAATTCCTTGTGTTCTTTATTGTCTTTGTTTGATTTACTTCTTGTGTTGGCGATTTCCGCATTTCGTTCTTCGTAGGGAAGAGAGAGTAGCTACCTCAATTCTCAACAATTGGTATTAGAGCCAGGTTTGGGCTTGTGTGGTGAAGATCGATGGCCGATTAGGAGAAGTTGAAGATCACAAAGTTCAATGGGTCAAATTTTGGAGTGTAGGAGATGCAGATAGAAGATTACCTTTATCAGAAGGATCTTGATCTACCGCTGGGTGGAGCTGAGATGAAGCCAGTAGATTTCGATGAAGATAAGTGGGCGCGATTGGATCGCAAAGCGCTTGGAGTCGTTAGGTAAGCGCTATCATCTCAAATTCTACACATGATCTCTAAAGTTACAACGATGAAGGGATTGATGGAGACGTTGTCCGCTATGTACTCGGAACCGTCCGGGGCAAATAAGGTTTACTTTTTACGGCGCTTGTTTACTTTGAAGATGAAGGAGAATGGTAGTGTGCAAGCTCATATCAGTGAGTTCAATACCATACATGCTCAACTGGAATCTGTTAAAATCACTTTTACCGAGGAGGTGAGAGCGTGGGCTCTTCTAGGGCATATGCCAGAAAGTTGGGAAGGATTCATTACAGCAGTGAGCAACTCATTTGGGAAGGAAGACATCAAATTTGACACTATAGTCTCGTTGATTATGAGTGAAGAGAATAGGCATAAAACATCTGAACCCTCTTCTAGTTCAAACGGCAGTATGTTGAACGTCGAGGAAAGAGGGAGGTCTTACAGAAAAGGGACGAAATTTGGAATGGGTCGATCACAGTCAAGAGGGAAGTCTAAGCCGCCCGGTGCGTGTTGGACTTGTGGAAAGAAGGGTCACTTCAGGCGTGATTGTAACTTTTCTTCTTCTAAGAAGATTGATGATGAAGAGAAAGATAAAATGAACCTTACTAAGGAGGTTAGTTCTGACGAGGCTCTACTACTATCATGTGACGATGTTAACGAATCTTGGATTGTTGATTCGGGCGTTTCCTTCCATGCTACTGCGAACGTAGGTTTTCTTACCAATATTGTTAAAGGCGACTTCAGTACGGTCTTTCTTGCAGATAAGAGTGCACGCAATATTACTAGAAAGGGAAATGCTAGGTTGTTGTTGCCTTCAGGGGGAACATTGGTTTTACAGAATATGCGACTTGTACCTAAACTGGGGCGTAACCTTATATCGGTTAGCAAATTGGCGGATGATGCCAGATACGAGTGTACATTTGGCGCAACCTTCTGGAAGATTACAAAGGGAGCTATGTTGGTAGCTCGAGGCTTGCGACAAGGAACATTGTATACAACGCTAAACACAATTTCCACTATTTGTGCGGCTACTCTGGGGATTGATACAAGTACGTGGCACAAACGGCTCGGTCACATGAGTGAGAAGGGGATGAAGATAATGGTAACGAAGGGAAAGCTAAAGGGTCTTGCTGAGGTTGATCTCAAGTTTTGTGAAGAGTGTGTTCTTGCGAAGCAAAAGAATGTCAGTTTCAAATTATCTCAAAGATCAAGGAAACCCGAAAAGCTGGATCTTGTACATACGGATGTTTGGGGGCTAAGCAAGGTGTCTTCTCTTGGTGGTTCTCATTACTATGTTACTTTTATCGATGATGCTACTCGTAAACTGTGGGTCTACTTCGTGAAGAACAAGTCAGATGTGTTCGATAAATTCAAGAGGTGGAGGGCTCCGGTTGAAAATGAAACCGGTTTGAAACTGAAGTGTCTAAAGTTGGATAACGGGGGCGAATACTGTAGTGACGAGTTTGAAGACTTTTGCTCATCAAACGGGATTAGGAGACAGAAGATTATTCCCGGAACACCGCAACAAAATGGTGTTGCAGAACGCATGAACCGAACAATAAACGAAAGAGCGAGGAGTATGAGACTCAACGCTGGATTGCCAAAGTGTTTTTGGGCGGATGCGGTTAGTACGGCGGCATACTTGATTAACAGAGGGCCTTCGACGGCTTTGGACTTTAGAATTCCTGAAGAAGCGTGGATCAGTAAAGAGGTAAACCTTAATCACTTGCGTATTTTCGGCTGTATCTCATATGTGCTTGATAATTTATATACAAGGACCAAGTTAGATGCAAAGTCGACGAAGTGCATTTTCATTAGATACGGTGGTGATAAGTTTGGGTACCGGTTTTGGGATGCGAAGAATCGAAAAGTTATCCGGAGCCGTAATGTTACATTTAATGAGGAAGTCTTATATAAAGATTTTAAAGTACCTGTGAAAAGGATTCGAGGTGAAGAAGAGGAAAGTGTCGACATTGAAGATGATGAACCCTCTCGAGAGGATAATGAAGAAGTCGTTGTTGAGTACGATGTACCGGATCAGAACGAAGAACCTAATGTTCTAGACATTCCAATAGCACTTCGAAAGGAGCCGAGAGTTACGAGAATTCCGGTAAGGTACGTAAATTCTTTAAATCACTTGTTACTTACAGATGGTGGTGAACCTGAAAGTTACAAGGAGCCTTTAGATGTGGAACCCAAGAGCAAGTAGGAGTTTGCTATGATGATGAGATGCAGTCATTGTCAGTTAATCGAACTTGGGATTTAGTTCAGTTACCGAAGGGGAAGAGAGCATTGCACAACAAGTGGGTATACAGACTAAAGTAGGAATCTAATGGCTCAAGGAGATTCAAGGCTAGACTTGTGGTGAAGGGCTTTCAGCAGAAAGAAGACGTTGATTTCGGTGAGATTTTTGCTCATGTTGTGAAGATGTCTACTATTCGGGTTGTGATGAATATAGTTGCTGTTGAAGACTTGCATCTTGAACAACTTGATGTCAAGACTGTTTTTCTTCACGGTAACCTTGATGAAGAGATTTATATGAAGCAGCCAGAAGGGTATTCGGTTAAAGGGAAAGAAGATCTTGTGTGTAGGTTTACGAAGAGCTTATACGGTTTGAAACAAGCGCCAAGACAGTGGTATTTGAAGTTTGAACAGTTCATGTCCAAAAATGGCTATTCGAAGAGCAATGCAGATCACTGTTGTTTTATCAAGAATACGGGGAACTCGTATATTATTCTACTTCTGTATGTAGATGATATGTTGGTAGCAAGTGCTGACATGGGAGAAATAATTTAGTTGAAGGAACTGTTATCCCGGAAGTTTTTTATGAAGGACTTGGGTGCGGCAAGACAAGTTCTTGGTATGCGTGTTACGAGGGACAGAAAGCGGCAAGAATTGAAGTTGTCTAAAGCTGATTACATTGGTAAAGTACTGAAGCGGTTCAATATGGATGGTTCTAAAGTTGTTAGTACACCATTGGGAGGTCACTTCAAATTATCAAAGGATTGTTGTCCGAAGACGTAGAAGGATCGCGATGAGATGCGGAAGGTTCCTTATCAATCCGCGGTTGGTAGCCTAATGTACGCTATGATTTGTACAAGACCAGACATTGCCCAAGCAGTGGGAGTTGTGAGTAGGTATATGAGCAATTCAGGCAAGGAGCATTGGAGAGCTGTGAAATGAATACTGAGGTATCTAAAGGGGACTCAAGATATGGCATTATGTTATGGGGGTTCTCAGATATGCTTACAGGGTTTTGTTGATTCTGATATGGCGGGTGACATGGATAGGCGGAAGAACACTAGTGGTTTCGTTTTTACATTGGGAAGCGGTGCAGTTACATGGGTTTCTAGGCTATAGAAGATTGTAGCTTTGTCTACGACGGAGGCGGAATATGTTGCAGCTACAGAAGCGTGCAAAGATATGGTTTGGCTCAAAGGGTTGATGAAAGAGTTTGGTAGAGAACAATTCTCTCACTAAGTTGTATAGTGATAGTCAAAGCGCTATACACTTAGCGAAGAATTCAGCTTTTCACTCTAGGACCAAGCACATTGATATTCGGTATCACTATATTCGCTCGCTCCTCGAGGACGGTGTGTTGAAGCTTGTGAAGATTCACACTGATGTGAATCCGACCGATATGTTTACGAAGGTGGTGATTTTTTAGAAGTTGACGACATGTACAACTTTTGTGGGTCTTCAAGATTGAAGGCCTGGGTAGAGCGAGCAATTCATTGGAAGATCTGGAGATGGGTTATGGGATTCGATTTCAAGTGGGAGATTGTTGGGTATGAACTCGAATTGGAGAAATTGTCGAAATTGGGAAATTGTCGAAGTTGTTCGAACGAACTCATATACTCCCTGGAATTTTGGCCCAAGAGTTAATCTCGTTCGAACGAGCTTGGATGTCGCTCGAACGAGACGCTATGTTTCTAGGGTTGGAGACCAACTATCGCAAAGTCGTTTGAACGAGCTTGGAGTCGTTCGAATGAGCTTCGCGTAGGTTTGCCTTAGATGTTAGAGTTATGCCTCGAGATCCGTACTACTTGTATTTTTGGTCCTCTAGTATATAAAGAGAACTTATGTTATTTTGTTATCTATCTTTTGGTGAGTTTAACCTTAGAGAGGCTAGGGTTTGAGAGACTCCATTAAAGCTTGAGAAGCTTGAGAGATCATTGTAACCTGTTTGATATCAAAGTGAATTGTTCGTGGGGAGTGGTTTTTCATCCGCAAGGGTTTTCCACTTCCCTCCTCCGGGTAAATTCCTTGTGTTCTTTATTGTCTTTGTTTGATTTACTTCTTGTGTTGGCGATTTCCGCGTTTCGTTCTTCGTAGGGAAGAGAGAGTAGCTACCTCAAATCTCAACAGAACTTTGTCAACGTACTAATTTTTATTATTATTAGACTAAGTCAGTGATATAAAAAGTACGTATAAATTTTTTGAAGTTGTAATTGTATCAAATAACATTCAAATACTCAAAGGGGTTAGTAGGGGGTCCTTCTCAGTCCTTTATTTTTTGCTCTAGAAGTGGACAAGTGAGCACTCCAGTTGACATCTTATAGCTATTTTTGGTTTGGTTTTGTACATGAGGGTACTTTCATAAAACCAAATTGTGATGGCACCTAAACTGTGAAATCTAAGCATGAGGTCCAGCATGGGACCTAGTTCACAATTAGATCATAGACTACTTCTCAAAGAAGCGATCCTTTTAGATGTATAGAATGAAGTTGCTAAGTTAATAATGATGGCAAGCATTAAGGAGGGCTTCTTCATTTTTGAAATTTCTTACGGTGTTGTGGTGAATATGGGTCACAAAGTAATTAGAAAACTAGTGTTAACTCTTCTGAAAGCATGAAAGCTTTGAAGAGTGGACCATTGGTGACATGAGGAAGTAAATTAGTTATTAAAATTATAAGACAACATTCCATTTTGGCGTTTGACAAAGTAATGTTCCTTCATATGCTTATTTATATTATAGCTCATATTGGAGTTTCTCCAAGTTTACCTTACGATTAGCTGTAAATCACAAACAAATATTCACAGCTTATTAATCTTGCAGGTACTACACTAAGTCAGCCAGCGAAAGAAATAATCATATGATTTTGACAGAGCCAGTGACGTATAATTATACCAATAAAAATACTGAAAGGGTTAGTGGGATGTCCTTAGTTTTTGTTGTTTGTTTGTGGAAGTGGGCAAGTGAGCATCTACAATTGGCATCTCATTTTTAAGTGTATGCACGATATTTGTTATTTATCAATCTGTTTGGTCCAATTGCTGGCCTAAAGCTGAGCTATATTCCCCACATTAGTGTTAATGAAGTCGCATATGCCAGTTAGCCACTGCTATTTTTGAAGTGTGCATTAACGATATGGATAGCGTGCCATTTTCAGATGGCCATTAACTTTTCCTGTCATGTTGGCAATGACATTTGTTTGCAGTTAGTTCCTTAATTAGATGTTTGCCTTCTTATTTCCTTTTGTCGAGTTTGCTGTATTTCTTCTGCCATCTCCTAAGCCCGCAAGAAATTGCAACAAATATCCAAAGTTACTCTTTCAACCTTCCCCTGATAGTTCTAAATCTCCTTAAACTGATCCATCACAAAATCTTGCGCTTTCTGTTAAACTACAATGCTGATGAAATATTAATAAAACAGTGCAGAAGTGAAGGACTTTATAGCAAAGAAGAAAACATTGGTGTGATCATGACATAGTGGAGGCTACAGAACTTCACTGAAGATCCAGAGAAAGACTCCCTTTACAATTGTGAATTGATTGTAGCTTGCAGACTGCTTTTGCATTATAATGAGTTACAAGAGGTCAGTTTATCGACCCTTTTTCTCCACCAAATGCAATTTTTGAAAATCATTCACCTGGATTTTCCTTGTTATGACATCTGTGTTACCTATTTAATATTAATCGTATATAATCTTTCGTTTGTGTATTAGTACAACATCCTTTATAAGGTACATCGATAATTCTACACTTGTTATTAAATCCCTAATTACCACACATGTTCTTACATATATTTTTTTCCTTCTAGCAAGCAAATTAGTCACTATGAATGCATCGGCATATCATCTATAATAATAAAAAAATAACCCAAAGAGGATGAAGTCCGAGGTGATTCAGCCTGATAATGTTACGTGGAATACGCTTATAGATTGTCATTGTAAATCAGGGCGACATGATAGGGCCAATGAGCTTTTACAAGAGATGAATGATAGTGGGTGTTCCCATGTAGTACCACATACAATATCATGATTAATTCACTGGGGCAAGAGAAATGGGATGAGTTGAAGGGCTTGATGGAAAAGATGCGGAGCGAAGGGGCGATACCGAATGTTATCATGTATATTACACTCATTTACGTTTATGGGCAATCGGGAAGGTTTAAGGATGCAATTGAGTGCTTGGAGGTTATGAAATCTACTGGGTTTAAAGCCGTCTCCTACAATGTATCACGCCTTGGTCAATGCATATGCACAAAGAGTATGTTTTTTCTATTTCTTTCTCTTAGCATTGTCATCATAATTTGAGTATTTTGTTAAATAACTTCTTACATAATATTAATCTCGTAAACGCGTTGAGGAACTATGTAGTCTTTTCCTCATGCTTAAAGTACATTTGGTTTATGAAAGTTCTAAGGTCTTACTTAGTTCAGGTTTAAACTTGTTAAGTTTAGATTGCATCGGCGCATACATATTCCCTATTTACTTTATATGCCAATAAAGATCTATAAGAAAGAATCCAAGATGCATGCCATTTTATCAGTTGGTTTTGGTTGGCATTTTTCGCAGTGATTATAGTCCTTTTATTCTTCAAAGTTCCAAGAAATCGTAACCGGCTGATTGTTGGCACCATGCCAAAGAGCTGTAGTGCCTTAATCTTATAATAGTCCCAGTATAACTTCACAAAAACATCAGCAAGGTTTGATTTCTTTCAACAACTTAGTTGTGAAAGAGTCATGGCAGTGTTATAATGTCGATATTGATTGGGCTTGTATGAGTTGAGGAATCACTATTCATTGATAACTTGATCTTCAAGATTGCATTGACATTGAGGTTTTGGTATGATAAGATAGTCATTTAAGAGTGATGGGGCCTGTAGATGGGTTTTGGCTCCAAAAGGTAGTCAGAGCAATTCCATGGAGGTTTGGCTCCGACCAGTGATCTTTTTGTTTCTTAGCATTCATAAGATCATTGGTTTTCGTTCCTTTTTGTAGGGTATCGAACGTTTATTGGCTTTATTTTGTTTAGTGGAATTGGCTTGATTTGTTAGTTTTTTTTTTACTGTTCTTATTTGGCTTAATTTGTTTGATTTCTTAAACCATGAGTTGACATTTAGATTAGTCGTGAATTTTTTATTGGGAGGGAAAATGAGGTTTGCTTAGTATTGAAAGACGCAATATGAAAATCAATGTCAAGGTGACTTACATTCGACTGTGAACTGAACCTTATGAGTATTATGACAGAAATTAGAGATAAGACAACTCAACCAGAGGAGAAGACTTGGTTAACTTATAAGAAGCGAAAGGAAGTTTCACTATTTAACCTGCCAGGGTTGCACTACTTGAAAAGTAAAATAATCTTTATATTCAAATATCGCAATTGTACAACCTTCAGGTCGCACAGGACTGACTTGAGCAAGCCCAGTTTAGCTATCTTACCTATAGTTTTGTAGCCTAGACATAGAGCATCGGTGGGATCTGTTCCAAAAGAGATTTCATGTCTTGTAGGATAAGGTCTCAGAACTCAGAACGACGACGTCTAGCTGTAGCAAGATAGTAAGACAACCATAACAACATTAGGATATGGGGAAATGTGGGTATAGGTGTCAAAAGAGCCATCTGTATGGTACGAAAAAGAGCTTTGAGGGATTGGATCGTAGTACAGTAAATAAACTATACCTTCTAAACTGCTCTTTTTAAGCTACTTGTTTAGCAGCCTATATTGATATGAAATATATTTAGATGTAGCAATTCATCTTCTTAAAGGAAAGTTTATTTATTTGTTATATAATTTCAAAAACAAACACTAAAGTTTCATTACACTAATAATTGAAGTATGTATAAAGAATTATTCAATTCGATTACTTCAGCTTTAAAGTTTGTTCTTTAAATTTTGTAATCATATTGAATTCAATGTGAAAATGTTTTTTAGTTTATCATTTTTTGAATCTTTTCTGCATTTTCAGAAGGAGGCTACTACTATCAAGGCTACATGAAATCTATAGTACAAACCAGTCTCAGACAGTTATTATATATAGATTATGACCTTCTCAAAGTCACTAGAAGTATCACGCATTTTAAATCTTTTTTAGTTTTAAGTATAATAAATTGCTGAAATTTAGAATCCTTTTTGCAATGTGTTCGAATTCGTTTTTTATTTTATGCTATGAACGTGTTATTTTATTAGCTAAATGATGTTTTTAATAACATAATTGTAATTAGATTGTTTGGAATTATTTACATCGTCTTTGATTTGCTAGATGTTTGTCTTGACATAGATTAATTTTTTGTTTGCTAAGTTCATAACATTACTTTTATCTCTGGTGACCCTCAATATCTATTAACCTGCAACTTTTTTTATACATTTGCTTCCTTCCAGAAAAGTGTCTCCTGGATGTTGAATGTTGCTATTGTAATTAGAGTGTTCTTCTTTTTCTTGTTCTAAATAGATTAAATATAGACCATGTTTCCATGGTGTGTTTTCAAGCCTCTATCCACTGTACGGTTTCTATCTATAAGAAAATTCTTGATTGGAAACACAATATCATGAGATTTCCTCTTGTAATAAACAAGACGCCACAGTTCGATAACAACCTACTGCATGATAAATTGCTTTGATATCAATTTAAATTTTATACACACAAAGAGACAAGTATAAATCATACTATTTATCTCTGATGAAATCGATGCCAAATAATAAAATAAAATAAAATAACTTATTTTTAGATGTCATGAGTCCTGACCATTCCCATCGTCTTATTGTTTGTATTTTGATTACATAGGTGACCACTGTTGCTCAAGTAACTTTTGGGGGAGTAATGTTTACGAATCACTTTCTTTTTAAGAATCGTGTGAACAAAGTTATAAAGGATTAAAAGGAGCTTACATACTTGGTAAATGAAGCACTCAAGGTACAAAAGTTGATAAAGGAGATGCAGAGGGAACTGACTGATATGGATTAAGAGGCATTAAACGTTAATCAGAAAAATGTTAACATACTATTATTTCTAGAAATACATTGCAAGTGTAATGATAAATAGTATCACAATGTAGGTTGTTCTGTTCTAAGTGTAACTATGTTGTCTTTTATCGTTATGACAATTTTTAACACAACATGTTTCAGTAATGGCCAGAGGGATGTTTATTTTTCTTAAGTTCATTTTCTGCCCTATTATATGCTCTGCCTTGTACACTGGAAATGTATGTAACTCAGTAATGGGTTTAGCTAAGCTTTCATCTCATACATAAATCTAATGGTTAGCATATCTATAAATCACTCACAAACATTTCCGGTTCAGCTGTGTTGTCACTCAAATTCATATATTGTGTAGTACATAGTTTACAATTTATAATATCTTTGTTTTTGTAAGGTTACCACTAATATTTGGCACAACACGACTTCATGTCTATTTACCTACTCTCATCGGAAAACAATGGTATATTCTCTTATAACATTAATTGGGAGAGAAAGGATAGTTATTGGAGCAGAGATAATCGGTAATGCGATTTTATCTATGGATAGGGGAAGCAAAAAAATAAAATAAAAATGACAATATAACCAATATCTGGAATGTTATGGACCAAAAATCGTCGAATTCAATGTTGAATTTACAGGTTGAGATTTTGATAAACTGTTACTCCGCACTAGGTCTCTGATTCATTGACAAAATTTTTATAATCCAACTTCTTGAGAATGACATGTTTCTACAGATTTTGAGTACCATATTTGTTTGAGCAAAAAACTCTACATATGCAAATTCATCAAGAATAGGCCTGCCTTACTAAGATTAACACACAAGAAAAAAAAATTGTAAAAAAACAATAGAGACCATTGACTCAACCCTTCTCTCTCTTGATCAAGCAGTTCTTAATGGCGGTGAAACCATAATTACACCATATCCCCTTACAAACAAAAAGGACACTATTCTTCGGTAATCAAAACCAAAAACACAAAAATTAAAATAAAGAAGTCAACGTGGT